>CM052702.1:120438808-120490907 GCA_028551405.1 Uromys caudimaculatus
CCCCCCCCCCCCCCCCAGCTTGTATATTTCACTCAGTACCCAGGAGATAGCCAGCAAGCCTAGACAGTTAATAAGAAAACTAAAATTCTTTGCTATTTGTCTTCTGTGTCTACTGTGACAAATCCCACCCCCACCCCCATGCTCCAGGGTTTCTTTGTGTAGCCCTGGCTGTCCTGGAACTCTATGTAGACCAGGCTGGTCTTAAACTCAGAGATCTGTTTGCCTTGTCTCCCTAGTACAGGGATTGTGTACCACTGCTCTGGAGTTTTAAAAAAGTAGAAATGTATGTTTGCTCATAGTTCTGGGCCATCAGAAAGGAACCGAGGTGTTAGCAGCTTCCTGCCCGAGAGCTCCAGAGAAATCCCCCACCTCTGCGGGCTTCCAGTGGCCACTGCTTGTTTTCCTCTGCACGGCAGTCTACTCCTCCTCTTCACATGCTTTTTCCTCTGTATTGATTATTGATATCTTGCTGTGTGCTGCTTCATGTGAAGAATCATAAAATTTAGTGTTGGTCACAGACCTCATAGGACCAAGGAAAAGTGGGTGACTAAACAGAATTTGTTGTTAATTGTTTTTGTTTTGTGAGGAAGAGACTCACTGTATAGCTGAGTGCTAAAGATAGCCTTGAACTCTGACTCTCCTGACCCCACTCAAGTGCTACGTGTACATGCCTCGCCAGACTTGTTAGATATCAGATCTACGACCAGGCAGGGTCAGAGAGATGGGGTTGGAGAGCTTTGAATTACTAACAACTCTTTCACTAATAACTGAGGTTTTCCAAAGTTTGGGACACATTTCTGGTTTTTAGTTTTATTTTCTTTCATAAATGGAGTTAGCTCTCTTCCATATTGTGATTATCGAAGGGCTCTAACAGGCAAACGTGGCACCAACAGGTTTTTTTGCCTTCCCCTCTCCTCCCTGCTGAGAACCTTTAGATTCCATCGTAAAGGGAGCCACCACGGTCTATCCCCTTATTTGGCCACTTTCTCCTGAGGCTGACCACCAAGGTCCAGCTATCAAAGTATTGAAGTTCAGCAATCAAAAGCCCCCTTTGGCTGTCCTAATTAACATGCCCAATTTAAAAAAAAAAAAAAAACCAACTCATCCTAACGTGGGGGTTTCCCCTTTCCCTTTATAACCTGCCATTTGCCTATGGCCCACCTCTGTTCCCCACCCCAACCAGAGGCAGTCCTTCGTCTCTCCCCTCTCCCTTCTCACTTGTTCTCTGTCTCCTGTCTTTGTCCTTTATTCCTTGCCCTTTGTCCTTCTGGGACAAATAAATCTCCTTTGTGCTGAGAACTCGGTCTTGGTGTGTCCACTTTATACCTGGATCAAATGTGATTTATCTTCCTTTTTTGTTTTTTTGTTTTGTTTTGTTAAGCCTTTTGAGAGAGGGTTTCTCAGTATAGCCCTGGCTACCCTGAGACCAGGCTGGCCTCAAACTCAGAGATCCACCTGCCTCTGCCTCCTGAGTGCTGGGACTAAAGGTGTGTGCCACCACTCCCAGCTGTGATTTATCTTCTTAACCCAGATGACTTTTAGGTTTTTTTAGACTTATTTTTGGTACTTTAGTGTATGTGAAATAGAACCTAATTTGTATTTCATCAATCAGTAGTGAATGTGATCTTTGCAGTTACTTAAACTGCCTGTATTGTTTGGTGGGTTTATGCACTAAGTCATGGTTTGCCCCATAATTATCAGTGACCAGTAGATACAGGTAAGGCTTGGATAACAAACTTTACCCATCGTAACTGTGAAGACACTGCCCTTGTTACCTTACCCGTCATAACTGTGAAGACACTGCCCTTGTTACCTTACCCGTCATAACTGTGAAGACACTGCCCTTGTTACCTTACCCGTCATAACTGTGAAGACACTGCCCTTGTTTTATCCTCTTAATCTTGCATTTGTTTTATCGCACGACAGTTTTTATTTCATACAGCAGGATCTGTTAATCCGTCTCTTCTGTTTTCTTCCATTGCTCATAAATTTATCTCTTTATGGATAAAGATGGAATACAGTGATGCTCTGTTTTTCTTCTCAAATTTGTAAAAGCTTCGTTCTTTGTATATCTGTAATTAGTGATAATGTACATGATGTGAGTGTTCTCTCTACATTGATAACCAACTTTTCGGACTGTTTCACATACTAGTTTATTTCTGAAGCTCTGACTGGCGTGGAACTCACTATGTAGACCAGGCTAGCCTCATAGAACTTCTGCTGCTGCATCCCCAGTGCTGGGATTAAAACTGTGTACCACTGCACCCAGCTGTTTATTTCATGTTGTAAATACTTTTTAGGTGTGATCATAAGTTTGTCTTTCTAGTCTGCTGTGTGTGGGGGGGGGGGAATCGACACACTGAGTATTTTAACCATTTTAAAGTAATTTTGGTGACCTTAGATGAATTCACAATGTTCAGCCCTTATCACGATCCTCTAGTCTCTTTATAGTGGATTTCCACTTTGACCTACAGTAACATCATATCTGTTGATCTTTGGCAGATTGTTTAAATCTCGTGATTCCAAGATGCCGCCTGTGTCTGAGGATAGAGATACGAGCTGAGCGCGGGGTGAAAGGAAAAGCACGCACGCTTGCACTCTGCCGCCCTTGTCTTCTCTAGCTGGTGCTGAGACTGTCAGTTTTTATAGCCCCGATTCTTCCTCACAAATAGTTATTATTGCCATTTTTCTCTAATTTTCAGTATAAAGTATCTAAGTATCGGAACAAGCCTTTATTTATTTATTTGAAAGCTAGTGTATAAAATCCAGATTCTCCCTTTGCATCACCCACTTTCAGTCACTGGTAAGAGTAAGTTAGGATGGCCGGAGATTCACAGAGAAACCCCGTCGGGGGGGGGGGGGGGGAGAACTATGTTAATCTTTGAATACTTCTGTGCACACCTAACTGCCTGTAAATTCCTTCGTTGTATATAATATAATCTGGTATTTCACTTTATTCATATAGATCTCTTGAAGTCATAATTAAGAGTGATACATAGACCAAGTTCTTCTTATGGCCATTAAGATCACAAGATAAATAATGTGTTGATCCAGCTACAAAAGAAAGATTATGAAGTAGGAATCTAGATTTTTGAAGTATTTATTACTAAGTATTTACTTTCTAATTTCTTAGCTGTGAAAATAAAAGTTGTTATGCTATTATAAAAAGATTTGGCTTTGTTTATGACCACGTGAAACTGTAATAGTATTCCAAAAATTGGGTGTTTCAGGGCCAGTGATAATACTCAGCTGGTAACAGCACTTGTTGCCAAGCCTGGTGATCTGAATTGAATCCCAAGAACTCCCATGGTGGAAGGAGAGGGCTGACTGCTGCCGGTTGTTCTCTGGGCTCCACATGTGCACCGTGCAAACCCTGTAACCCCCGCAGAATAAACAAATGAGAGGAAATGATACTGGCAGAGGAGGGGTGACTCAGCAGAGAGCTGTCACTTGAGAGCAGGGTTTCTTGGCAAGCCTGGGCAACATTGTGACCCCCCCCCCCGAAAAAGTTCGCAAAAGAACAGAACTGTCAGCTTCTTTGAATCAACCAATATTTAGCTTTTTCGTTGACAGTTTAGAGAAATGTGAACTCTTTTTAGTGTTTAGTAAATACTAAATACTCTTTTTAGTATTTAGTTAAATAATAGTATTTTTTAAGAAATACCGTTTTCCTTCTTGATATATTTTCTTTGTTTTTTAGTTTTAGTTTTGAGATTATAGTTTAAATTCACATTTCTCCCTTTCCTTTCCTCCCTCTAAACCTTCCTATATATCCTCTCTCCTCTCCTTCAAAGTCATAGCTTCTTTTTTCATTGCTCTTACATGCATATATATTTGTATATACATATATATCCTAAATATAAGCCATTAAACCCATATGTTACTTGTGTTTATATTTCCATGAAGGCATGTGAATACTAATGAGTTCTCGGCTTCAGAAGAGATGATAAAGCAAGTATATTTAGAAACCAGTTGTAAGAACTGAAACTTGGAAGTTGTTGAGACTGTATTGCTCAGGTGCTTGAAAGGTGCTTAAATTAAAAGATTAACCCGGCACGTTTGTAACTCATCAGCTACTGACTGCATTCTTACTGTGTTCATTTTCATAGCACTAAAGTCTTTTCACTTCTTTGTCATAGCTGTTATTATTTGGTGTTTTTAAATTTCCATCCTACCACAGAATAGTGTCAGGTTTAATTGTAAAAATACATACAAACTACAACTAATCCATGGAAATAAGAATTCTAAGATTTTTGCAACAATTCTATACTACTTTTATTACTCAGAGTGGAAACAAGAATTGTGTTTATGTTATACAGCTTCCTAGATTGCTAATGAGTGTGACTTTCTATTATGTAGCCTGTGTCAATTTAAAAGAAAGTTGGGGTGACATAATGGAAGTTTTATGGTTGAGCCATTATATGCTCAGTGGCAGACTATAGAATACTTAGCCTGTGTGAGGCCCTTGGTTTGCTTTCTAGAATAACAAAAAGAAAATACTACAAGTTTTAGCACACTGAAAAATGCTGAAAATGGGCTGGAGAGATGGCTCAGTGGTTAGGAGCTCTAACTTCTCTTCCAGAGGTCCTGAGTTCAATTCCCAGCAGCCACATGGTGGCTCACAACCATCTGTAATGAGATCTGATGCCAAGACAGCTACAGTGTACTCATAAAAAAAATAAAATTAAAAAAAATCTTTAAAAAAAAAAAAAGAAAACTGCTGAAAATGTGAAAACTACTTGTATCTTTCTGTTTAACAGACTTAGATTTCAACTTAAAAATTATTGGAAGGAAGAATTTTATATTGATAGCAATAGTACTTAGGTGTAGTACTGGATTGCAACAATATAATTTATTGCTATTAATATATTTTATTCACAGATTTGCTAGAATATGTATTTGAAAGTGTCCCAAATATCATATTTGCCAGGATGGAGGAGATCCTGAAATAAATAGTATTATTTCTTTGTAAGCTACTTTGATTTGATTTGGTTTTGGTGGTATTGCTGTTTTTGTTTCCTTTGATTTTTGTTTGAGACAGTATTTCATTATATAGCTTAGGCTCCCCTCAGAGTTGCAATAATTCCCCTGCCTCAGACTCTTGAGTGCTGGAATTTCAGATGGGTGCTATCACACCCAGCCTTTTTTTGTTGTTGTTGTTTTTTGTTTTTTGAGACAGGGTTTCTCTGTGAAGCCCTGGCTGCCCTGGAACTCACTCTGTATACCAGGCTGGCCTCAAACTCAGAAATCCACCTGCCTCTGCCTCCCAAGTGCTGGGATTAAAGGCGTGTGCCACCACTGCCCGGCCGATGTACATTTTAACTCTGCCCCAGAGAAGAGATTCCTCTCCCTCTTTGCTAAGAGCAATTCTTGAAAAAACTTGAGATTGCAGTTTTCATATTTATATCCTTGATTGAGAAACCATGAAGTGTTACCACTTTCTGTGTTGACAAGACTCAATGTCAATAAAGAGTGAAGATGCTCTGTTTCTCTAATAATTTGATCCTATTTTGTTTGCTCTTATGGGTTGAAGGCATATATTTACTAATGTACATTTGCATAGTGCAATAATCACATAGAGATTTTAATTAAAGTAATCATAACGTGGTAAGACAAAAAGTTAATTTTTTACAGTTACAAATCCGTTCTATGGTCACATAGATTATGCTCGCTTATGCTCTTCTGTGTTGATTATGCTCGCTTATGCTCTTCTGTGTTGAGCGAAACAAGTCAGGGAAGGTTGTAGCCGTGAACTTTCATTTTGCATCCTGTAATTCCGCAGTGCAGGTTGTCTGCGTCATACTCAGAACACAACTTTTGAGGCTCTGCATGAGCCACACGTGAGTGCATTGAGCATCAAGTACTTCTGACCTTTAAATTGATTTTCTTTTGATATTTAAGAGCAGAGGAAGGAGTAAAGCTTTATCATGTAATTGTTAAAGTTTTCATCTGCTTGTATTTCTTAAACTTGTTTACTGTCCTTTTCTTGGTTTTATGCTAAACAGTATATTATATTGTATATTATATTATACAAAATTAGTATAATAGTATATTATATTGTACAAGCGAGAGCCACACAAGTTGAGTGGGCAGCCGCAGAAACAAAGGCTTTGGTTTTCTCTGCTTCTGTTGTTCGTTTCATTATTGCTGCAGCAGGAGCCTGAACTTCCTTTAACTGTATGTTAAGTTTTGTTCGATAGTTGGTAGGAGAAATCACACAGGTGAGACTCAAGCAGCTTTTCCCTGGAAAACAGCCATCCTCAGTTAAGTAGGAATGGAGTATTTCGTATTTATAATATATCCCTGTTAGCAGGTCAAAGACAGGGGTTTTCTTCCTTTGCTTAAAAATTAGGACTAGAAGAATTGGGTTTGAAAAGTAAATATTTATTTAAATAATTGCCTAGTATATTTAGTAGAAGTTCATTATTTCAGATTAAATTGGATCCTAGCTTTACATAATTATTTTTCCTTAATTCTCATATTTAAGGTTTTACTTTACCTGTTTATTTGCCTTATCGAGATCCAGAAGAATTACATTTTCATTTAGATTGATTACATATAGATAGTTGATTGTGATATATTTAATTGATTTTCCAGTTTGTCCTATTTAAAGTGATTCTGTGTGTCTGTGTTAACAGTTATGTAAATGTTTCACATTAAAGCAGGTTAGATGTTATCATAACTTACTGACCTGCTAGGCCAGTCTCTATCATTTTAAATGTAACCTAATCCTTAAAAAAAATTGATTTATTATCTTCGCATGGCTGTCATTGTAAAATGTTTACTGCCTTAGGCACTTTAGTAACCAGTAGAAGTGGCTCCACGTGTTGGCTTTGCAGAGCCTTACAGAAGTCATTGTGTACAGCTCTCGTGACTTGGAACAGCATGTCAGTTTTGAAAAGCCACGTGCAAGTTTGAGATATTGAGATTGGAACTAACCTAGAATGCAGGCTTGAGTAGCAAAATATTAAAAAGTTATTCTATGATGGCCTCGATGATAATAGTTTACAAGTATATAAAGCTTTGGCTTCCTCTCTTTTTTGCACACAGTTTGTGAAGAGCGCAGAGACCTGCAGTCCAGTCACATAAGTGTGTAAAGAGATAGTGGTCCTCATGGAAGAAGAGCAAGACCTACCAGAGCAACCGGTGAGCTTTTCCTTCAAGTTCAAGTTGGTTGAATACAAGCTAATCTGAAGAGATTTTGAATATTGCTTAATTATATGTACAGAATCCAGAGTAGGAATGGGAGTAAAGAACAGATAGATTCCTTTGTAATTTTCTTCTAAGAAAGCAATGTTCTCTTGTTTTGCTCTTGAGATGGAGTCTTGCTATGTGCAGTCTCCGGTGGCCTCAAATGTGTGATCCTCTTCCTCAGCCTCCCAGATTGGGGTCACAAATGTGCACTGCCTTGCCGGGTTGATGTTTTTAAACTCAAACGTGGCTGCCTTGATGCCAAGGACTCTGTTTGGTGCGTCCAGCGTTACCAGATGAGCGTTTCTTTATGTGTTGAGAGTTGCATACTTAGGATTACTTTGCCATTCCGTTAGCCCTCAGTCAAGGTAACTGTAAGAGTCAGTGAGACATAAGCAGCTGATAAAAAGACCTTTTGAAATTATTAAATGTGATTCCCGATCCTTGGTGAGTTAATAATCATCAGGGGAATAATAGTGTTGAAATCACCTTGAACAGTGTGTATAGGATGTGCACTGTTAGCAAACGGTTGAACTATGGATACTAAATGTACCAAGGAAAATGGCATCACTGAGTGTTTAGTAAGACAAAAGTCTATTCATAAATTCAAAGACTTATGTAAATGTTAACATACTATTGAAATGGGACTCATTAGTTACTCCCTCCTTAAGTAAAGTAATAAGAACTGTGAGGCTAACCTGATAAAGGCTCATCTCCCCTGCTCTGCTTCCTTTCACGCTCTGTTCAGTTTCTATATTATTATGCAAAGCCTACAGGTTAGAGGAAGGTAAGACACTCAAGCACTTTAAACCTAGAATGTCTGTTGTGTAGTTATTGTTATAGAAAGTCACTTTCTCTTTTGCTTGTGCTCCTGGTGCGAATGTGTCAGGTCAACTGTGTGAACACATGGACATGTCAGTGCTGTTGGAAAAGGCACACTGTACCTGACAGATCACAGGGGAGTACCAGTGTCCGTAAGGAGGCAGGAAGCATCCAAGAGAAAACACGGCCACAGGCTTCATTAGATTTTCTACATAGAGACGAGGCAGACAGAAATAGTATGACTCATTAAAATAATTCCAGCAGGCTGTTTTGTGATTTAGAACAGGGAGAACAGAAATGTAAGAGTCCGGGTGGCCAGCCGAGCTGGTACAGACCGGGAGTCCCAGCACTTGGTGCACTGATTTGTTTTTCGCTAACTTGACAGAATCTAGGGTCATCTGAGCAAAGAAGCCTTGATCAAGAAAATGGCTCCCATCTTAATGCCTGTAACAGTACCCGATGTGGTGGTTGCCTCAGTTTTTGCTCTGGCTTCCCTCAGTGAAGGACTATTACCTGGAAGTGTAAGATGAAATAAATCCTTTGCTTCCCAAGTTGCTTTTGGTCACAGCATTTATCACATCAATGGAAACCCTAATGGAGACTTTTGGGAAGTGGAGGCAAGAACATGAGGAGTTCAAGCTTGGCCTCTGCTGCATAACGTGTTCTAAGTCAGCATGGGCTGCATGAGGCCCTGTCTCAAACAATATCTAAAGGAGTATGTGAGTTAGGTAGAGGGAAGCTCTGGATTCTAGGTAAGACACAAAGAGCTTTGTCCTCTATGTAGGTCCTATAATTAGTAGATGTCAAGTAGACAAGTGCAGAATCCAGGAAAACATCGAGTACTTTTAAAGAAAATACTTAGGAAGAATAAGTGGGCCATTTTCAGGAGACCAGCTGTCCGCAAGTTGCAGTAGATCCCAAATGTGATGGAACAAGTGGCTGCTGCAGACTGCTCAGAAGGAACAATCGAGTCAGCGCTGACCTCCAGGCTTTCTTTTCCACAGAGAGGGTAGACTGTAGGCTAGGAAGGACAGCCTCTCCAACTGATCCTTCTTTCTGTTTTGGAGGCAGCGTTTCACTAAGAAGCCCAGACCGGCCTGACACTCCTGAGCTCCTGGGGGCTGGGATTGCATGGAGCTCACCACCATATCTGGCTTCAGTATTTTAAATGAGTTCTGACCTTCCAGACCCAGAAGTTTTACTTCATAAACCCACTTGTTTCCTTGAGACAAAAATCCCAGTTTGTGATCCAGATGGCAAACTACAGGCAGTCCTCCTGCCTTTGCCTCTGAGTGCTCAGAGTACAGTTATGTGCTACTGTAATCAGTTGTCTGGCTGACCTGAGACTTAGAACCACAATTATCAGAGCAGTTTTGATTATCTACGGAAAAAGTTCCAGTGAAGGAGAGAGACGCTTAAACAGCTGCAGAGAGTCCTGCTGCTCACTCGCTGCTGCTTTATTCAACAGCCATGGCAGGGAGGGATGAAGGAGTGGGGGTGGCACTGCAGACCTGTGCTGCTGTAATGTCAGTGCATTAACAGCATCCTAAAACTGAATGCTGGCAGTTTCAACTTTTAGAATGGGTGGCTCTGATCATATTAAAATATTGGCAAATTCTTCAAAGCACCAAGTAATAATATTTTTTCATGGCTGCTTGCTCTATAAATTGCAGTGAGCCCTCTTCTCTATCTCCGAGCTAGCCTTGAGTATTTCCTAGGTTTACTTATTCTTTCTTTTCTCTATTCAAGCAGAGAGAAAGGGTCCTCCACCTGTAGATAGGGTTGCTGTAATTTGTAAGGTTGCTTATGATAACCTTACAAAGCTATTTGGTTTTTGTTTTGTTTTTTTGTTGTTGTTGTTGTTGTTGTTTTTGTTTTTTTTTTTGAGACAGGGTTTCTCTGTGTAGCCCTGGCTGTCCTGGAACTCACCCTGTAGACCAGGCTGGCCTTGAACTCAGAAATCCACCTGCCTCTGCCTCCCAAGTGCTGGTACAAAGCTATTTGTAATTTAATGGTTTTCCCTCCTTGTTAGCTAAGTGCAACCTGATATTATTATTTGCTAGATGTGACTGTTTTTCCAAAAAAATAAAAAAGGGTCTACTTAGCCAGGTGTGGTGGCACATGCCTTAATCACAGCCCCCAGGAGACGAGACGGCGGATCTCTATGAGTAATGAGTTCCAGGCCAGTCTGGTCTACAAAGTAAGTCCAGGATAGCCAGGGCTGTTATACAGAGAAACCCTGTCCTGAAACAAACAAAAAAACAAACAAAAGGGGGGGGACGGATATACCATTTTATTTCCTGTTTTGCCTTGTTACCCTGTGAATAAAGAATGCTGACTTTATGCCCCCACGTTTAAGGGACAAAAAATGCTTTAAATTGATGAGATCATTCTCCTTCATTTGTTATCAGATTTCTCAAATGTATATATGTGTGTACATGTTTTTGTGTCTTAAGCAATTGGGTTTAGCAACTACTCCCCATCTAATTCCTGAAGTTAGCACACAGTTTAAAAATTATCATAATGGGGCTGGAGAGACGGCTCGGCAGTTAAGAGTGCCAACTGCTCTTCCCGAGGTCCTGAGTTCAATTCCCAGCATCCTCATAGTGGCTCACAACCATCTGTAATGGGATCTGATGCCCTCTTCTGGTGTATCTCAAGACAGCTACAGTGTACTTACACTAAATAAATAAAGAAATCCTTGGGCTGGAGCAAGTAGGGCTGCAGCAAGTGGGGCTGGATGGAGAAGGAAAAAAATTATCATGACGAAGTGGACCGCATAGGGAAATATATCCCAAACCAGCACAGTCCGGCTGGAGTCTTTAGTTTACTCTGCAGTTTACTTGGGGCATCGTCTCCCATCTGTGTTGCTCCAGTCGCCTCTATGTGTTCACAGTTAATACTTCCCTCCTGTCCATTTCCTGTCTTTGCTTTATCAGGATGGTGTCTAAAATTCAGAGTAGAGTCTGTTAGCTTGCAAATGCTCAAAGGCTCCTGGTTGTTCTCAAGGTAGACTTGAGCTCCCTAATCTGATTCCTAAGGGTGGACCTTGGTGATTAGGCTGCCTGCTGTTCCCTGAAGCTGCACTGTCATGATCTCGTCCCTCAGACATGCTACTCGTAGGTGCAGTGAGTTTTCGGGACACTGAATTTCATGTTCCTTGCTATCATTGAACCCTTTTTGCCTATTTTTTTTTTCTGAACATAGCAACTTTTCTCCACTCTCAAATACAAGTTTTTCCTCTTTTCCTAGCTAAATTATTCAGTTTAGACTAATAATTTTCATTTTCTTTTTCTTTTCCCCCCTCTCTTTCCCTTCCTTCCTTCCTTCCTTCCTTCCTTCCTTCCTTCCTTCCTTCCTTCCTTCCTTCCTTCCTTCCTTCCTTCCTTCCTTCCTTCCTTCCTTCCTTTCTGGTTTGTCTGTTTTTAGATAGACTCTTTATAGCCTTGGCTGTCCTTGGAACTTGCTTTGTAGACCAAGCTGACTTTGAACTCTCAGAGATCTACCTGCCTCTGTGTCCCCCCCTCCCCCCAGCACTAAGACTAAATGCATATGTTACCATACTAGGGTCTCAAGTGAGTTAAAACCATAGGATATTATTTAAAGGTGTAAACTGGTGGTTTAACAATAGCTGAAATTTTTTCTCTTCTAAAATTATGACAGGCAGTAAACTGTCATTGATTTTTTTTTTCAATTCACAGTTTCTGTTTAAAACATTGTTTTCCTTATTACTTGGGCTATATCTCTTTCTCCCACTTTTGTAATGGGATTAGATTCTTTGTCAGACTCTGCATGTCTTTTTTTTTTTTTCTTTTTTCTTTCTTTCTTTCTTTCTTTTTTTTTTTTTTTTTTTTTTTTTTTTTTTTTTTTTTTTTTTTTTTTTTTTTTTTTTTTTTTTTTTTTTTTTTTTTTTTTTTTTTTTTTTTTTGGTTTTTTTGAGACAGGGTTTCTCTGTGTAGCCCTGGCTGTCCTGGAACTCACTCTGTAGACCAGGCTGGCCTCGAACTCAGAAATCCGCCTGCCTCTGCCTCCCAAGTGCTGGGATTAAAGGCGTCCGCCACCACCGCCCAGCTTTTTTTTTTTTTTTGGTTCAGAGTCTGCATGTCATCCTGGGGTTCTTCAACTTCTTGATTGGTACATTGCAAGTAACTACTATTAGAAAAGTTTCACATTCTTGTGTACTGACATTTTAGGTCAGAACAAAATGAAACACTAGCATATCAGTTACTATATAGTCAACCTTGTCTACCAAGTGTCAGTCAGTTTGTGAGTCTAACCAACTGAAGGTGGCTGTAACAGGCAGAGGATATTTCTAGTACACACATTCTTCAGACACTCCCATTTCCTACTGGTGTTCCTAAGTGATACAGTGTAGCGACTGTTCACATAGTACTTATATCGTGTTACACATTGTAAGTGATTTAGAGATGGCTTAAGTACATGAGAACTATGTGTGGTAAGATAAAGGACTCGAGACTACAGACTTTCCTACAGTGAGAGTTCCTGGAGCGCGCCGCCTGAGATGCTGAGAGACAGCTGTGTTTGAACAGCTAGGGTTTCAGAATCAGATTACTGCACTGATTTCTACGTGTGCTGATGTTTACAGGTGAAAAAAGCCAAGATGCAGGAACCAGGAGAACAAACTTTAAGGTATTTGTAAAACTGGGCTTCTTTTTTAACAATCTGCTTTAATGTTTACCTCGTGCTGATTGGTGTGTGGTGTGCTTTGTGACGACTGCTGCCTTCTTGGTTCTCACTGTCACCTTTACATTTGGAAATTACTTGGTTTCCGATTAAAACTTCTCTTCAAAATTGGATTTATTAAACCCCAAACCAGAGACTAGTTTGGAAAACTTAGTAAGACTATCTCAAAAAACAACAAACAGCTGCTTCTCTGACACAGCTTTTCCTCTAAGATGTCTGCAGATCTTTTGTTGTTATGCCTTCAGGCATTGGTGGAGAAACTCAAATGAAAAAATGATACATTCTTTAAATGTACAGGACACAAACCTGGAAGAAGAGACTGAAATAAAGGAAATGCAGAATTTGGCATTAACTATCAGTTGAGTATGCCGCCCTAGATGTTTGTCCCCTCCTGTAGAATGGAGTTATCTTTTTAGCACCACATATTTGTCTCCTGTGCCATCCTCTACTACTGTAGTCAGCCCTTGAGAGCGTTAGCTTTCTCTGCTCTTTTCAGGGCTGTGCTTGCCAGCAAGAGTATGTTCTTGCATGAACCCAGCTCCCCACCTGTTCTATACATATTCCCAGTTTACTTCCCATAAACCCACAGCTTTCTCAAACCCGGATCATCCATCTGCTCCCTATCACTGTGACACTGGACTAGAACAGCACAAAGCCACACTGGCTCATTCCTGTGTCCACTTATGCTTACATCTGTCTGATTTCCCGTGTCTAAAAATCATCTTAAATCTTTCTTCTTTTTATCTTTGCCTCCGGTCTTCTCCCTTTCCCTTTACTTCCCACTATTTTTATTCACTCAGCTGGGGAACTTGCTACCTAATTCAGACAGATTAAGAGATAATTTTAAAAAAATCATCTTGCCGGGTGGTGGTGGTGGTGGTGCACGCCTTTAATCCCAGTACTCAGAAGGCAGAAGCAGGCGGATCTCTGTGAGTTCGAGACCAGCCTAGTCTACAAATTGAGTTTCGGGACAGCTAGGGCTACACAAAGAAACCCTCTCTTGAGAAACCAAAAAAAAAAAAAAATTAAATAAATAAAATTAAAAAAAAAAAAAAAAAGAAGAAAGAAAGAAAGAAAGCATCTTGCTTCTCATCAGATCTGTCATGGATACTTTCTCTTTCCTTTTTCTGGGAAGTCAGTTCTCCTGCTCTGCTAAATAAAGTCCCTGCTAACTTTGTCTTTTCCTGGAGTTCTTTTTTTTTTCCTTTGATAAGTTTTAAATCTATTAGTAAGTACCCTTAACATAAAATGTACCATTTACCCCTTCTTCCTTTAACAGAGTCTTACTATGTAGACCATGCTGGCCTTTAACTTGTAACCCTTAGCTTCCTCAGTACTGAGATTTAAAGACTCCAACCCCATGCCCAGCCTTACACCTTCTCCTCCGTCCACTGTACTATGGATTGAATCCAGCGCTTTGTGTATGCTCGGAGGAGCTTTATCACTGAGCTGCAGCTACATGTACACGAACTTGTATCCCCATCCATCTCTTAACTTCTTGCTTTCCCACACCGAAATTTCATATCTGCTAAACAATACTTCCCTGTACACCCCTATCCCCACTGCCCCTAACCTGTTCATTCTGCTTTCTGATTTTGTGAGATTAGTCTGTGGGTTTGATTATTCTAAAAACGTCTAAAAATGGCTATAAGATTATGTACATAGTCAAAAAGACATATATACATATACAAAATCTCTTTATAGCATGTATCAAAATTTCCTCCCTTTTTTCTTTCTTTTCTTTTTTCTTTTTTTCCTGAGACAGGGTTTCTCTATCTGCTTTGGCTGTCCTGGAACTCACTCTGTAGACTAAGCTGGCCTCAAACTCAGAGCTCCAACTATTTCTGACTCCCAAGTGCTGGGATTAAAGGCCTGTGCCACCACTGCCCAGCTAGAATTTCTTCATTTTAAGGATAAATAATACTTTTATTTTTCTCTTTCATCTATCAATCATTGATAACAGACAGGAGCTCTCTGTTGAATGAGAAGGTATTTGGACTGTGCAGTTTATAAAGTTTGACCTGTTTTGTCATTTTTATTTTTTTAAGCAAATTTTTTGTTAGGCAGAAATTTACATTTATATGTTCTGAAGGTAATATTTTCAGACAGTGTATAATTTCTCTAGTGACAATTTTAAATATTAACAAAGTGCTAGAGTTAATTAACCGTCATGGTGGTGTGTTTCTAGTCTGTGCATCCTGAGTTGCATATGAAGAGGATTTTGCTATAACAAAATTCTAGAATCAAGCTGGAATCAAATGCCCTCTAGAGATGGTGTGCCCAGTGGATATGAGGGCATATTACTTCTGAGATTCAGGATCCAAAAATATTCTTTTTTTTTTTTTCTTTTAACATTTGGAGGTTCTTTTTATTCCAGATATATGAATGTTAGATATATTAAAAGAAAAAAAGACAGATGAACAAAGCCAATGGATCTTGCTAACTTTTGTTCAGTCTTCTGTGGGCACACATCTTCAAGCTATAGATGTTCTGCTCTGGAGAGTCAGTGTGGAGGCACAGAGAGTGGCAAGATAATCCATGGGTTCACCTTGCTTCCAACATGGCTTGGGAGATAATGAGCACAAATTGCTCTATTTCTGAGTTTGTTATTCCAACTAGTAGGAGAGTGAGTGGGTTTTCTTAATGCCCATATGAGTTAGTCTCATAGTGTTCCCTCCGAATGCTGTATGGTGCTCATGGCAACATTAGCTGTTCTCAGATCTGATTCAAGAGCTCACTCAAGACTGCTAGATCTTACAACTGGGTGTGGTGGCGCACACGCCTTTAATCCCAGCACTTGGGAGGCAGAGGCAGGCGGATTTCTGAGTTCTAGGCCAGCCTGGTCTACAGAGTGAGTTCCAGGACAGCCAGGGCTACACAGAGAAACAGAGAAACCCTGTCTGGAAAAACCAAAAAAAAAAAAAACAAAAAACCAACCAACCAAACAAACAAACAAAAAAACCAGAAGTGAAATCATTAGAACAGAGATAAAATTGAAATTTGAAAATTTAACTTTAAAAATTGAATTTCCAGGCTGGAGAGGTAGCCAAGCCCTTAAAAACACTTGTTGTTCTTGCAGAGGAACAGGATTTTGTTCCCAGCACCAATGTGCTGACTCACAAGTGTTTTTAATTCCAGTTCTAGGGGATCTGATGCCCTCTTCTGGATCTGTGGGTACCAAGCATACATACACACGTGGTCCACATACATGTATGCTGGCAAAACTCATATACATTAAAAAAAAAAAATTTAAAAAATCAAACGTAGTAGGCATAGTGATGCATGTCTAATCCCAGCATGTAGGAAGCAGAAGCAGATGGAACTATGAACTTTAGTCCAGGCTAGTCTTACCGAGCTTCAGGCCAGCCAGGGATACATAGTGAGATCCTGTCTCAAAAAACAAACAAACAAACAAACAAGTAAATGTAACTGAAGAAAAATTAATATAACATTTAAAATATACCAGAAGAAAATTCTTTTTTTTTTTTTAATATTTTATTTCTTTATTTTGTTTATATGAGTACACTGCAGTGTCTTCAGATACACCAGAAGAGGGCATCAGATCCCATTACAGATGGTTGTGAGCCACCATGTGGTTGCTGGGAATTGAACTCAGGACCTCTGGAAGAGCAGTCAGTGCTCTTAACCACTGAGCCATTTCTCCAGCCCAGAAAATTCTTTTTTAATTAATGCTTTGATATTAGAAGTAAGCTTCAAAGGTCATATGAGAGCTTTAAATGCTGCTATGTAGAAACTACTTTTACCTCATTTAGGCATTTTTATCCTCAGATGTAGGATCTCTGGCACAGTATGTTTTTTTTCCTCCCTGGAGGGAAAGAGTGAAGCAGGTTTTTCTCAGGCAGCATAAGTGTGGGAAGGGTGCGCGGCTGGAAACAAGAAAAGAACAGCTGTGGCTACTGTGTTCTTGTTGGGTCTGGACTTGCCTACTTTTTAGGTGTTGTCCTTCCCCTTATAACCCAGTGAGGTGGGTTCTGCTTGTATCCTCACTGACAGACTGAGGCCTAGAGAATTCAGTGACTTGTTCAGGTCAAAGAGCTAGTTATTGGAGAGGTGGATTTTGACTAGGCAAGCTCTAATGCTTGCCCTTGGTGATAAAGTTAGCTAGGTTTTTTTTGAGATAGAGTCTCATTCTGTTTTTGCAGACTGGCTTTAAACTAATTTTATAAACTATATTAACCTTAAACTTAGGATAAATCCTCCTGCCTCAGCATCCCCAGTACTAGAATTAGAAGTGAGTCACTCCATGCAGTTAGAATCTGTACTCTAACCAGTATGCTCTTGTGGTTGGAAGTGACTGAGTACTGGGACTTAAGGAAAAGAAAAGGAGAAAAACATTCTAAAGGACTCAACTTGGAGTCATCTCTATTCCAGAACTTTAGGGTGAGCTTGCAATATTGTAGTTTCTCAGGGACTCTTACAGCCTCGGCCGGCCTCAGACTCGTGTATTAGAAGATGGCCTTGAGCTCCTGTTCCTTCTGCCTTATATCTCCCTAGTGCTGGGATTATAGGTTACACCAACACACCAAACTTAGCTCTCCTTAATAAAAATAAAAGAGAAATACAGCAAACTGAACAGTTTTAAGGGTTCAGAACTCCTCCTTGGGAACAAACCTATTTAATCTTTAAAAACTTCAAATTAAGATTTTTGGCTGATATTGACCCACTGTCTCTAATAAGACATCCCCTACTTTGTGATATTTTAACCAAAGTAACAGATACATAGAAAGGTATGGAAATAAGGTACTGTATCTTTCAGAATTACCAACAGAATGGATTTCAGATGTTGTTACCACAAAGAGTAAGTGTGTGAGCTAGTGGCTTTGTCAATTAGGTGGCTCACTGTTTCTAGTATACACACGTCAACACATTAACTTATGATCCATCCATATACAATGTATATAATATTTTTTAAATGTTAGCACTGTTAGATGTTCAGGGTTGTTTTATTGAGTGATCTTAGAGAAAAAAATTGACTAGTCTGTGACTTAGTGATATAAAATTTGCAAGCAGTCTAGGGCTATGAAAAAGAGTAGTCGAAGGCTGAAGGTCCTGTCCCTGGCCTTTTTTCAACTTAGTTGGTAAAACTAAGAATAGGGAAATTATTTAGATTTACTTCTTACTGGGCTAACCTAGGAGGAGATGGGTTCGACGTTATCATTCAGCATTGCAGCAGCTCAGGCCTAATGTGTTTGTTTTATTCTCCTAGTCAAGTAAACAACCCAGATGCCAGTGATCAGAAGCCTGAGACACCCAGCCTTGCATCAAATCTTAGCATGTCAGAGGAAAGTAAGTACCATGTTTTATGCTCCGTGGATGTGGTATTTCTAGAGCCAAATGATGTTATTCCTGCATAATTGGGTTTCACTGAGTGTCTGGGTTGTCCAGAATGTCTAGAAGGCTCTTCTCCCCCTGTTCACAGTGTACTCTGATAAGCATCTCTGACATATCAGCTGAGGACAAGCCTTATGGATCGGCTCATCTAAGGAGTCATACTCAGTGACTTTATTTTTATTTGCAGGTTGAACTTTTAAAAGTAGTAGCATCTTATTAGAGATCAAAAAAAGCTGTGGGCTAATGCCTACCTGTCCTCAAGAGCATTATAACTGTCCTCAAGGGCATTACACCAGAAACTTAAAACCAAGGAATCTTGCCTACCAGTCCTTAATCTTATATTTTTCATCCTAAACCTCAACCCTAATGTAGCTCCACTCTCCCTGTTCTCTGTAAATGTGTACAAATAGCTAAGCATTAGTGGATGGAATCACATACTTCATTGAGTGGTTACTGCTAGTCACAACCACAGGGCTTCAGGTAAGTGCTCAGTCTGTGTAGAAAGTCTTTATTTCTCTAATGAGCATTTCCTTTTAACTTACAGCTCTTCTTCTTTCAAAACCTCAGGATTCACTTATCTTTCCTCGTGCTTAACTTTTGTCTTCTCAAATAAAAGCTCCACACAAGGAGCTCCCTAATTACACTACCCCCACCTCCAGGCTTCCCTGTGTTTGTACCCGTACTGTTTGGTGTCCCCCTTGTTAGAACCGAAGAGATTCTTGCTCTTGTCCAATACAAGTCCCTATGTTTGCCTTCTGTGTCCTCTCTGTATGATGCCAGTCTTGCATCTCCACTCCTGCATATCACATTCTTCTTAATTCTTCTTCTCATAAAGACACTTGGTCTAGTAGCTACCATCTTTTATGATATACAGGTTTCTCTGTGTTTCATGAAAAAAGTTCCTTCTGCTTGCTTCCCTCTGTTCACTCTTCAGCTGGTTGACTTAGCCTCTGTTGTGTCTCTTCCTGTGAAACTGCTTAGCAAGGTCCTTGATTGCTAGCATACTGCCAATTCTAGTAGGTGTTTCTTTCTCCTCATAGTCTGTCTCAGCACGTTTCCTCTCACTTTTCTCCTCTTATGACCCTTCCTCTAGCTGCACTTGAATGTTAGAAGGCCTCAGGAGTGGGTTCTAGGCTGACATCCTCTTCAGGGGTGCTTCCATCCATTACATTCCTTTAAATGTCATACGTTGCTAACAAATGTATAATAAATTCATTACGGGTTTCTCTGTGTAGCCCTGGCTGCCCTGGAACTTGTTAGGTAGTCCAAGGCTGGCCTTGAATTCACAGAGATCCACCTGCCCCTGCTTCCTGAGTGCTTGTATTAAAGGCGTGGAGCATCATGCCCAAATACTACATTTTTATTTCCTGTGTGATTTCTCTGATTTCATTTGTGAATCCAACTGCCTACTTGAAATCTCTAGTGTCTGAAGGCAAAGTCATAAGTAAGCTTTTTTCCCCTTTTAAGTAGCCAGATCTTCTCCCAACCATGCCCATCATAGGACGTTGTATCACTGTCTAAAGAGAAACTGGAAAGTCATCCTGCACTTCCCCGTCTTCCTTATTCCATATATCTGAGCTGATAAGATGGTGTGCTGGCTATCGCTCTGCTCTTTGCCTCATCCTCACCTTACTGTACTCCAAAACAATGTACTACTTTAACCCCCTACTGTGTAGTATCAGCTTATGCCCTGCCCTGACTTTGTAGTCCATCACTTTCCAGATACTGCCAAACTCCAGGCTTAGTCCGTCACTGGAGGAGGGGTAGATAAGTGTTTGAGTGCCTGTCAATCAATTGAGAGGAAACAGAATTTGAACTACCCTAGTCTATGTCCCATGATAGATAAAATATTTGTATCTAATTGAGATCACCTTCATTTCTGTCAATCTGAATATAGATAAAAGTGATCTTCAAGCTTTTAATAATCTTTTAAAGACCTCAAACAATGGCATTGGACAGAATCCTTTATAATAAACTCATAGGTGTTGGTTTGTCTTTCTCCTGGGTGTGAAATGGCCCCCTATCTTCTCCTGATGTTTCCTTTCTGTACAAGTCACCCTTTCAGGGAGCTTAACTTAGATATAAGCCAGATGTTCCTCTTCAGTCTATCTTCAAAACAGAAGAGCTCCTTTCTGATGTAAAAGTTAGAACAGGCCTCGCAGTGGTGGCGCACACCTTTAATCCCAGCACTTGGGGAGCAGAGGCAGACGGATTTCTGAGTTCAAGGCCAGCCTGGTCTACGGATTTCTGAGTTCAAGGCCAGCCTGGTCTACAGAGTGAGTTTGAGGACAGCCAGGGCTACACAGAGAAGCCCTGTTCCGAAAAACAAAAAAAGATAGTAATAATAATAATAATAATAAGAAGTAGTAGTAGTAGTTGTCGTTGTCATTGTCGTCGTTGTCGTCGTCGTCGTTGTAGTCAGAACGGGGCAGGAGTCTGGCCAAGCGTTTATGGTGCAGCTCTGTGTACATTGAACCCTAGTGGAGCCTAACGAGAGTGGCTCTCTGCATCTGTCAGTCTTCAGCAACCTATTTATAGATTTATAACTTTTATCCCCGTTGTGATCATGAGGGTCAAGCTTTCATTGCAGCTTTTTCCAGATAAAGTCATGGAGGGCAAGAGGACACCAGATGGAAAAGTACCTCACTGCATGAGTCTTGGAGCATCTGCTTGGCCAGACTGAAAGCCTTTAGCATAGAGCAAAAAATGATAATATAAAAGCCTGCCCCCTCTGTGTTGCTGTTGGTTCTACATAGCAGTAGAATGCTACCAAACCTGGCTTTCACTAGTCATTCATGGGACTTTTCATTTAGGGTTAGCATCCAGAGTCTGAGGACATCAAGGAAGTATTGTGATTTCTTAAATATGGGTTTGGCTTTCTAAGTTTGTCAGTGAGTGAGCATAGCTGAGAGCCTAGGGGGTTTTGCTTTATAGATAATTAAAGTCAGTGATGAGAAAGGAAAGCTTAGTTAGTTTACCTTCAGACGTTTTCTGTGTCCATCTCTCCCCCTCCATCCTGTCTTGCTTCTTTTACTGCCTCTTAAATTCTACAAACAGATCTGTAAATGTAGAAATGAGGTGTTTTCTCTTTGAAAATTTTTGGCATCCAGTTTGTGTGTTATTCACCTTGAAGAACTCCATAGTAACGTATATAAATTTTCCATTTACTTTTTTAAATGTTCTAACTTTTTACCTTAATAATATCTTTCTTTCAGTTATGACATGCACCGATTACATCCCTCGCTCATCCAATGATTATACCTCACAAATGTATTCTGCAAAGTAAGTTGAATAATTATTTCCAAACTTTTCTCTAGGCTCATTACAAATTTAATATTTAACTTTTTTCATCTCCCTTGTTCTCGGTCTTTACTCCAATTTTTATCACATCTAAATATACTCTATTTATCATCCTTTTTAAAATCAGGTGGTTGCTAGAATAGATTACTGTTGCTAGGAACCCATTAATCAAGTAGGCACTCGTGTGATCTGCTCCTTTCTCTACACTGACATATGGATTAGTAAAACAGCCGGGCATCCCTTCAGATTGACAACTACAAACTGCTGAGCTTGACCTGGGGCGAGAGTAATGGGTTGGAGTTACAAAGAGGTGCATTTTAGGCCCTCATGGTGTAAGGCCAGTGTTTGCCAACAACCAGTTGAGTCTCCTTTAAGGTGGGCAGGATACAGAACATGTTTGTACCAAGTTGCAGTTGTGTATTAATGAAGAGTGGGCCTGTGCCCATACACAGACACAAACAACTGCACTCATTAAACCATCGTGTTCTCATGTACTTACAAATGAGAAGGACTGGTTGCAGAGGTGAGGGATCCCTAGGAAGCTGTTAGGAAAAGAAGCTGGTGTTGGTTTTCCTTGGTGTGCCATTCACTTCCATACTTACATAAACCAGCTCCAGTTCTCCACATTCTGATGTTACTGTAATGTCTGCTCGGGCCAGCATCCTCATCCCCCACCACTTCCTGGAACCATTGCTTTAGTCTCCTTGTTTAACCAGACCTCCATTCTGTTTTTACGCCCTTCTAATCCATTTTAGAAAGCAGTGAGTCTAGGGCCTTCCAGTTGTTTTGGATTTGTCTGAACTCTAGTCTGGCACTGAGGGCCACACTCCTGTCGTTCTCTTTTTTGCATGTTCCTGTCCTTTCTCAGTGTGCCTTCATTAGGATTAGTGTAAGGCTTCCTCCTGGACACAGAAGCCCTTCCTCCTCTCTGTGTACCTTTGCCAGAGCTTTACTCTTGCTCCGGAACACTCTATTTTGTGGACAGCTCACCTGCTCGGTGCACCTGCTACTTCTTTCTTTCTAGCCTTCCTTTATTATCTGCTCCGAAAGATGATTTTTGGGAGGGGGGGCATGGAGGGGAATCTTTTCCCTTGTTAAGATATAACCCTTCTGCTCTATGTTAGTTATTAAAACTTTGATGATATATAATAGCACTTTTTCTTTCAACCTAATATGCCAAATAAAATAAGCAGAAGTTATATATATACATATATATATGTATGTATGTATATATATATGGTATATATATATATATACACACACACACACACACATATATATATATATATATGGTATAGTAAACTAGATATCTACAAGTTAGCAAGCCAGGGTGAAGTTTTGTGGTTTCACTAGTGAAGTTGATTCCCTGGCTGGCACCAATTAGTGGCAGTGTACTGAAGCTTAAAGTGACTTCCGGGGCCTATTAGCCAAGCTGGCTCCTGTTTCACAGACAAGTTGATACTGGAACACAACTCTAGTCCCTGGTTTTTGTTTTGTTTTGTTTTGTTTTTAAATGTATGGGGTTTTGTTTTGTTTTGTTTTGTTTTTTATTTTCTTGAGACAAGGTTTCTCTGCATACCCCTGGCTGTCCTTGA
Organism: Uromys caudimaculatus; assembly: GCA_028551405.1. Classification (NCBI taxonomy): domain Eukaryota; kingdom Metazoa; phylum Chordata; class Mammalia; order Rodentia; family Muridae; genus Uromys; species Uromys caudimaculatus. Next base: position 120,461,773 of record CM052702.1, read on the forward strand.
ACTCTGTCTGTAGACCAGGCTGGCCTCAAACTCAGAGATCCAAATGCCTCTGCCTCCCAAGTGCTGGGATTAAAGGCGTGCACCACTGCCTGGCTCCCTTGTTTTTTGATGTGGTTTCTGTCCTTGCTCCATCAGACTTTCCTTGTCTTAGAACTGCAGTTGGCCCAGTGCTCTGGGTGAGAATAGAGCCAGCTGCTAATTCTGTTTTGTCCAGTCTTCGTTGTCCTAAAGTGTTGCTTTTGCTTTGTTTTCTGAGAAAGTGTCTTAAGTAGCTGGCCTCAAACTCACTACATAGTCAAGGATGACTGAATTCACTCTGGAGTGAAGGGTGGCCTTGAATTCCTGATCCTCCTGCCTCCCCGTCCCAAGTCCTGGGATAGCAGGATTGTGCCATGATGTCTGTTTTCTGTGGTGTTAAGAATCAGATAAGTGCTAGGCAAGTTCTCTACCAACTGACTATGTCTCCAGCCCAGATTTTAGGCATTATCCAAACACAGGGTATACCTAAGTCGTCCTTGGATCTCATCGAGGGCCTTCCTGTAACACAGTTGTTTGTAGGGGAATAGCTAGAACTTGGGAAGATGTTTGAAACTTTGATTTTTTCATAAAATTCTTCTTTGGAAAGATTAATAATGGAACCTGAAAAGGGCCAAACTTGTGTTTTCTGGCCATTGATAAAAGTTATTTTACTGTGGAAAGTTAATCTCACTCCTGAATTCTTTGTTTCAGTGATGTTAACTGGTTTACCCATTTTTATTAATTAAGTGAGCCACAGATGGAAATTTTCATTTTCTTGATTTTCCTAGACCTTATGCACACATCCTCTCGGTTCCTGTTTCGGAAACCACTTATCCTGGGCAGACTCAGTACCAGACACTGCAGCAGTCTCAACCCTACGCTGTCTACCCTCAGGCAACCCAAACCTATGGACTACCTCCTTTTGGTAAGCTATCCTATTGTGAGCAGTTCTTAAGAATGTGTTCATCAGTCAGAAATGTCTGTCCCTGCTCAGAAAGCAAGCATGGCTGATCAGGTGTATTTACTTATTGTTTGGTAGAAATTATGTTCATAGTTTTCCATAATTATTTGGTTACCCACCAAAATTTGATTATTTCTAAGCTCTTGACTCTGAAACTTGGATGGTGTCCCCTTTTTCCCCCCATGCTCAGGCACTTCCCATCATGCTAGGCCCTCTGACACTGAGCTATGCTTTCAGACCTTTGGCTTATTGAAGCAGAATCTTGCTACATTAGTTCAGTCTGGCCTTGAACTTGCTGTATATCCAGTGCTAGCTAGAAGTTTTAATACTCCCGCCTCAACTTCCTGAATACCGGGATTACAGGTGTGTACCATCACATCCAGCTAGAAGCGTGGAATCATTGTTTGGGAAACTGACTTGACTTACTTTCTATAGGACATAGTACCATGCTAAGATAAACATAATAAATATATTTTGAGGTGACCGATTTCAGCTAAAACTATTAAGTCTAAATATTCAGCTAGACTATGTCTCACAGTAGGGTTTTGTTTTGTTTATCATTGTTGTTTTCTGTATTCTTCTGTTTTGGCTAGTTTCTCCTCTCCTCTCCCACCACTCCGTCCCTAGATTAATCGTATGTTGTTCTGATGAGCCAAAAGTGCTTTTAGAATGGAGGACATCTGAAGTTATGTGTGTAGGGAGTTGGTTTTATTAGTTTTATATATCTTGGATATAAACTGTTAATTAAAATGATTTATTGGATGTTAGTTTGAGGTTTTTTTGAACATGTAATATCTGTGGCAGATTTTCTTTACATGTATAAATTTATAGATATGTACAATATGTTTATTGCTCCTCTGCTTTAACACTGATAATATTAAATATTAATAATAAATAATAATATTAAAACTTATTTTAATATTAATTTAACTTAACATGTTAAAAGTTATTGGGGGGGGGACTGGAGGGATATCTTAGCAATTAAGAGTACTTGGTACTCTTGCCAAAGGCTCAGATTCAGTTGCCAGTACCCACAGCTCGCGTCTGTCTGTGACTCTAGTTGTACAGGGTTCAGCTACCATCTTCTCTAGCCTCCTTGAGCACCAGGCATACATGTAAATACATATGAAGGCAAAATACTCATACATATAAATAAATCTAAAATTTTTTTAGTTAAAAACAGTTATATCTTTGAAACATCATTTAAACAAGCTAAGGATTTTTTTTTTTTAACTTCTAGAGAAATTGCTACCTAGATTTTGATGTTGCCAGCTTTTAGTTTCTCCATACCTACTTCTGTTGGTTCACTTGGCCAGTGTCATGTGTTACTGACAGCTGTCTCATTTTTAGGTTTCATAGCCTTCTTTGGCTCCTTGGTAAATGCTAAAAAGAATTGAAGGTGTTTGTATGCATGCTTGTTTTGCTCTCTGGGGATCTGTCACATGGCCTTTTGCATGTGGTCCACCTCAGTCCAAGATTTATTTTCTCTAATTTTTTGAGATAATGTTTTATAGCTAGGCTGACCTCTAATTCTAAATCCTCCTGCCTCAGCTTCCCAAGTGCTGGAATTAACAGGCTTGTACCACCACATATGACTCCTTAGATGGTAATAATTCATAACAGGGTCTCCCTGTGTCCTCAGAAGCTCGGTGATCCTCTTGCTGCAGACTTGCTAAAGTGTTGGAGATTCCTGGCTTGCACCACCTCACCCAGTTATGTGTGGTTATCTCTTTTCTTTTATAAAAAATAATTTTTAAAAGTCTATTTATGTATTTTTTGTATATGGGTGTTTGTCTGCATGTGTATCTGCATACCAGAAGAGGGCATTGGGTCCCATGGGACTACAGTTACAGACAGTTGTAAGCCCAGGTAGGTGCCGGGAATTGAACTCAGGATTGCTAGAAGAATAGCCAGTGCTCTTAATTGCTGAGCCATTTTTCCAGTCCTGTGGTTATTTATTATTGCATATATTAAGCTAAGTTTTCCTCAGATGGATCATAATAGGCTAGCAGTTGTACAGTAATTATTCTCATATTTCTTCTCGCTCTTTCTGATCAAAATTTGTGATTAACAAGCCCAAGCTCTATAACACTGAATAGTTGATCCCATTTGTTGTTGAATAATAGTTTTTTCTTACCCCAAACTCAGTAAATAAAACCCCTCATAAGATGCTCCTTGCATCCCTTATAAGGGTGCCTTTTATGGTCATCAAATCTCTCACATTAAAACAGGAAATTCTGTAACTAGAACTCTGCTGAGGACTTTGAGAAAGTATTGTGTTATATAAAGAATAATTGGTAATTATGAATGTTTGTAATCTGTTTATTGTAGTTACAGGGAAGAGAAATTTACATTGCATAGATTATCCTGTGAGTAAATGAGAGAAAAAAAAAATTGGTTAGTTATTTTGACTTGATTTAATTAACTTTAAGAAATTGTCAACTTGTCAGCTGACTTATGCAGATCTCCTCTGCTGGACCTGGGATCAGAGGATCTAAAACAGTGCAGCGGACACAGGCCAATGCTGTAGATAATTGTACTTTAGTTTCAGTGTGCTTTTATACACCAGTGTAACAAAGCAGTGATCTAAGGAAGGTTAAATTCAGGAAAACATGGAAATAAACACCAGTAAGCATATACTAAATATTAACAGAACAGCCTTTTCCCAGGACTTCCTGAGAACAAAGCAGTTGAAACTCAGTTGTCTGGCACATACTATAGATTATATCTGAGAAAGCACGAAAGGCAGAAGGCAATACCAGATTCAGGGTATACTGACCAGATTGGGTCCTGTTCTGGCTGGTTTTGTGTGTCAACTTGACACAAGCTGGAGTTATCACAGAGAAAGGAGCTTCAGTTGAGAAAAATGCCTCCATGAGATCCAGGTGTAAGGCATTTTCTCAATTAGTGATCAAGGGGGGAGGGTCCCTTGTGGGTGGTACCATCTGTGAGCTGGTAGTCTTGGGCTCTATAAGAAAGCAGGCTGAGCAAGCCAGGAGGAGCAAGCAAGCAAGCCAGTAAGTAGCATTCCTCCATGGCCTCTGCATCAGCTCCTGCTTCCTGACCTGCTTGAGTTCCAGTCCTGACTTCCTTTAGTGATGAACAGCAACATGGAAGTGTAAGCCGAATAAACCCTTTCCTTTCCAATTTGCTTCTTGGTCATGATGTTTGTGCAGGAATAGAAACCCTGAGTAAGATAGGTCCTATAGCTGTATTCTGACATCCAACAAGAATAAATATGTCTTATAAACTGAATGTAAATGTTTATCACAGGAGGTATATAAAATCACGGCCAAGAACAATCTAGGAAAGAAAATGCACCTGAGGTAAAAGGCCGTCTGCCTTTCTTCCTGGGGCCTCTCTCACAGTTCCCCAAGGCATTGCTCACTATGTTTTATAAATAGTATTCGAGACTTACTGATAAAAGAGTTAGGTTAGGGGCAATGTATATGATAGATATTTTTTTTTTTTTTTTTTGGTCCAGAGAAATTATAGGAAATGCTTGTATGTTGTAATATATTTGTGTGTGTGTGTGTGTGTGTGTATATGTGTGTATGTGTGTGTGTGTGTGTGTATGTGTGTGTGTGTGTATGTGTGTGTGTGTGTGTGTGTGTGTGTGTGTGTGTGTGTGTGTGTGTGTGTGTGTGTAGTGTGCACTATGTGTATGTGCAGGTGCAGGCGAAAGCTGGTCATTAAGTAACCTCCTCTGTCACTCTGTCTCAGCCCTTTGAGACAGAGTCTTTCCTGAACCTGGATTCTGCATTTTGGGGTAGGCTGACAGTCAGCAAACCCCAGCAATCTTCCTGTCTAAACCCAGCATAGCTCTGAGACCAGGTACAGACTGGAACCATGCCTAAATTGTTACCTGGGTGCTGGGATGCAAACTCAGGTCCTAATGATTGAATAGCAAAACACTCTCAACCATTTTCCCTGTTTGTAGTATTTCTTAAGGTTATTTCATCTGTTTTGTTTCAATTTTGTTAATTTTGTGTGCCCGTAACTTAAGTGTGATGGGCAGTTCTGTGCTGCCACCTTGTGGGATCTAGGGAAACCAAGCACACATTGTCAGCCTGCATGCAGGTGCCTCTCTCTAACTAAGCTCCCTCACTGACATTATGTTCTGTCCTGTGGGTCAGGCTGGCTTTGAATTCTGTGTGTATTTTAATCAGCCTTTAACTCCTAATCCTCCTGCCTTCGCTTCTCAGATGCTGAGATAGCAGGCATGTGCCACAGTGTCTTTAACAGTCATTTAATTGGGACCATCGGAACAACTCAGCAGGTAGAGGCTCTTAAAGTGCCAGTCTGACAACTTGAGTTCAACCCTAGAACTCATAGATGGGTGCAAGGAGAGAACCAGCTCCACAGAGATTGATTGTGCCACCCACAAATGTACATGTTGTGTTTGAGAGGGTGTATACACACGAGTGCAACACTAAGCAGATACTGTTGTCATATGTTCATTTAGATATCAGAAAACACTTCTTTTGGAGTCAGAGTTTTAGTCTCTGTTGTTATCTTAGTGCTGTTTTCAGGTTAACCAAGTCTGTTTCTATAGTTCAGGTATAATAGACTTTGGAAAATATCATTATTATTATAGCCAGCCCTGGTGGCTCACTTCTGTAATTACAGTACTTGAGAAAGGGAGGCAGGAACATTGCCATGAGTTTGAGGATAGCCTGGGCTACATGAAACCCTGACTCAAAAACTAAACAAACAAAAAATCCACAAAAACTCTAAATAAATAAACTTTCATTATAATTATACTTTTAAATGTTTACTGTATCAAGCAATAGGTTATAATAGGATTTAACACTTTATATTATTGTCTCATTTAATCCTTGAAGCCAGACCTTAGAGGTAAGTAGTAGCATTTGTCTCATTTTAGCAACTTAGAGTTGGTCCCAAAGTAAATGCTTAGGATTACATTTAAGCCATGATCTGCTAAATTCTCCCAAATTTTTGTCTGTATCAAAAAGATGGTCTCATTGTTCAGCTTGAAATCAAAAAGTGTCTGCTTTTAAAAATATGGGAAAAGATTAGAAGAAATACAGAAAAGTTGTTAGGAGTAAGCTACTTATCCCCTCGAGCCCACACAGTCTGTTTGGAGCCAGCACTGATCTGGTTCTTTGATGAGCTTTGTTGTGAGGCAGGAGACTTAGAGATGCACGTTAGAGTTCATTCCATTTCCCACGGCAGATTCGGTTCTAGAAACTTATTCTGTGGGAATAGTTGGAGCTGCAAAGACTTGTTACCGGAGACACTCATTGCAGCATTATTTATCGTAGCAGGAACTTAGAACATCGATGTGGGGGCTAGAAAAGCCCTTGTTACACTGTAGTCTGTCACAGAATGGAAAGCTCAGTAGCCATTATCATTTACAGTCTCTTTGTATTTACTTTTTACTTTCTAATGATGGGCAGGAGGAGCTAGACAGATGCGTGTGCTCTTTTTAAGACTTAGTGTACTTACATGAGAACACTGTAGCTGTCCTCAGACACAGCAGGCGAGGGCAAGGACTCTTAAGGACAGTGCCTACAGCGGCCAGAGGTGTTAGATGCCCTGGAGCCAGAACTACAGGCAGCTGTGATCTATACAGTGTGGAAGCTGAGCTCAGATCCTCTGCATGAGCAGTACGTTTCCTTAACCAGGCCTGAGCTATCTCTCCAGCCATTTAATTTATATTCCTAAAAATATCCATGGCTATTGTGAATGTAAATTTGTATACTGATTGTGGAGGTTTTTCCAAAAAGTTAAATTGAACTACTATGTGTATAGCTGGACTATCTTAGCCCCGCCAGCAGCTTTATAAATAATGACATGGACACTTATTAATATTTTAAAGTTTAAGCCTTTTGTTGGGCAGTCTCCTGACTACTCTAACCTGCCACTTGGCCAGGTCTACGTCTCTCTTCCACTCTGGTTCATCCATTCACCTCTCTGTCCATTGTGAATCTCCTACCTCTCATTTCTTCTCCTACAGTCCTTCTCTCTACTTGGAAGTTTCTCCTTCCATTTCCTGCCCAGCTATTGGCCGATAGCTCTTTATTAAAGCCAATCAGATACAATTCTAAAATGCCTTAGGCAGGTAAGGAAAAATGAATATTTATAAAATATGAGGCCAATGATGATAGGTCATTGGGGTACAGAATTAACAATTGAATATACAGAGACATACCTTCACACAATGTACCCCAGCATGTGTGGCCCAGCTATACCATGTTTGAAGGACACTAAGTCAGCTACCACAGGGGTACTTGAGTATCCATGGTTATTACTTCACTGTTCACAGTAGTCAGGAAATGAAACCAGCCTTATTGTCTGTCAGCAGGATTGCAACCAAGTGTGGTGGCACTCTGAAATAGAGGCAAGAGAAAGAAGTTCAAGGTCTAAACTGACAAAAACAAACAGAAACCCCAGAAATGTGACATCATGACATTTACAAAAAAAAATTATGTTAAGCAAAACAAGCCAAACTCAAACACCAAATGTTTTCTTGTATGTAGAGCTTAGGTCTCACTGTGCATAAGCAGAGAGCGCTCTTGTAACCAGAAAGTCCTGGAAGGGGAAGGGGAGGTGATGGAGTGAGTGCATGTGACGGGAAAGCCAAGACTTATCTGAGAGATGCCAGGCAGAGTGCGCTGTGGGGCAAGGAGGGGTACAGTGTGTGCAGGTGTGTGTGCTGGGGGTGAATCAGCACAAAGTATGACATATACTTACAAGTACCACAGTGGAACCCATTACTTCGTATGCTAACTAAAAAGTTAATTTTAAAAACCTATACACGCACATACAAAAAAACATTTGAAGTTTTAAACCAGATGTGATAATGTGCAGATGTAGTCTTGTTCTTTGGGAGGCAGAGACAGGAGGACATGAGTTCAAGACCATCCTGGGTGTGTAGTTAGACCCTGGTTCAAAAAATAAATGAGTGAGGGAATGCATGAGGGAATGCATGCATGCATGCATAAAGGAATATAGAAATGCTGAGGTGGCTGGGCTGGTAAAGGTGTCTGCTGAGAAGGCTGATGCCCTGAGTTTGAGTCCTGAATCCTGCATGGTGGAAGAAGAGAAGCTGTTCTCCGACCTTCATATGTGCTCACAAGCACACACAGACACAAAACATTAAAAACAAAAACAAAAGAACCCTACGGTTTGGTTTCCTCATTTTCTCTGTGCAATAGTCCTATAGAATTCATATTTCATAATATAAGGAGTTATATATAGGGTGCCTTTAAAGGAATACCTAAAGGACAATGATGCTAGAGGCAGTTTTCATATTGTCTCTTATTCCTCCTTTCCTCAAAACAAAAAATTATGTATTTGAGGTTCTGGCCTGGTATGATGACATACACCTCTAATCTCATTACCCAGGAGGGCTGGTCCACATGGTAAAACTTGGCCTAGTAAAATACTAAGTAATAAGGCTAATGGGGAATTCCTACTCAATGCATTGGTATTGATGAGGTGTTGCTTTAATACTGTGTTAATAAACGTGCTCACAAATCTAAGTCTTTAGGGTCTGTACCTTCTTGGAAAATAGGATCGCATTGTTTACAGTAAATATAGAAGTGACTGTAATAAGAAAAGGATAATATGCTTAACAAAATATATAATGCTAACCACCAAGAATCATAGCACTCATTCTTACCTTTTACATGTAAATGTTAAAAAATAAAATAGTGGCCCATAGAGGTGGTTCATTTGAATCAGTGCTTGCTTCTCAAGCATAAGGATCTGAGGTCAGATGCCTAGGACGCAGCTAGAAAAGCTGGGTGTGGCAATGTGTGTGCCTATAACCCCAGCACTGGGAGTTAGGGCACAGAGGCAAGGAGGAGCACTAGGGCTTGCTGGCTGTCAGCCTAGTTCCATGTTCAGCAAGAGACCCTGTCTCAAAGAGTAAGGCAGAGAGTGACGGAGCAGGACACCCTGAGAAATGTGGGTGATTCTTCTGCGATCCATTAATAGTTGTTATGTTTGGATGATAGAATCATGTATAACTTTTTTTCCTTATGTGTTATTTTGTTTTTGTTTTTGTTTGTGTTATTTTGTTTTGTTTGTGATGTTATAAAGTGTAGACAGCCTTGATATATAATTTATTTTGTTTTATTTTTTTTAGACATGGTCTCATGTAGCCAAGGATACCCTTAAAGTTGCTAGATAGCCAGGATCTGCCTTTACTTCTTGAGTGTTGCTGTTGTTGACAGCACCACTATGCCCACTGTGTGTGGTGGCATTGAAACCAGGACTTTATGTATGTTAAGCAAGCTCTTTACCAACTGAACCACATCTGGGGCCTATAGAATGTTTTTTGTTTGTTTGTTTTTAAAGCAGGTGCATCTTTCCTAATAATAGGAAACAAAGTTTATAAAATAATCAGTTTAAGAAAAATCTATCTAAAGCATTTAGAAAACTTGTTTATTTTATGGGTAAGTGAATTTTAAGTTATAGAGGATATCTCCCACCTTGACAATGTTAATTTCTCTTTGTATGTTGACGTCAGTAGTTCTTTCTACAAGTACTCCAGTTTGGTGTACTGTTCTGAATCCTGGTCAGTTGTTCCAACCACTGAGATAAAGGAGCACGTGCTACTGTTGGGGTTTTAGCAGTTTCTGTTCCTGTGGCCCATCCTCTAATTCTTTGAAAATATGTTTGCTTGAGTTATAAGTGGGTGAATCAGTAATTTTCTCCTACAAGCAAATTTAAAATTTGGACTTGAAACCTACCAGCTGGTATTTAAAGCATAGCCGTACTCCTCAGCCCCGTGTGTTGTTTGTAATTGGTCCACTTTATCATCTGATTCAGGTGCACTGTGGCCAGGTATGAAACCTGAAAGTGGGTTAATTCAGACTCCATCTCCAAGTCAACACAGTGTTCTTACCTGCACTACAGGGTTAACCACAAGCCAGCCAAGCTCAGCACATTATTCTTATCCCATTCAAGGTAAATAGGCATGGTTGTGTGTTTGTTATTTAACTTTTATCTTTTATTTTTTAATTGCCCGTGTATCCAAACAAACTGGATGATACGGGAGCACCATCTAAAGTAAAGGGAGTGACATGCGTTTGTGCATGCTTTTGTGTCAGGCAAATCCATGCAGTGCGGATGTAAGTAGCTTAGGCTTTGAACGTGAGCTGCTTACTAGAAGTGAAGCCCTCTCTTGCATGCTGATACCTAGAAAGCTTCTCTTGGTTTTGTGCTAGTGTGTTCTCAGTGGCATTTTCACATGGAAGTTGGCGACTCCTTGAGTCAGAATTTGGCTGGCTTCTATGTGAATTGTCAGTGGAATGTCTGATGTGGCTGTTTTTCTGCTGGTGGCTTTGTGACACCCATCCCATTTACTACTTCTTGGTGAGAGTATTTCTTTTGCTCAAAATGATTACTGTCGGGGCGAGGGTATAGGTGAGTGGTGAATGCTTACCTAGCATGTGTGAAGAAAAAAGAAAAGTTCGTTTTTGTTTCTATTCAGGGTGAACCTAAACAACTTTGCTTCCCTAAGTTCTTCTCTGACAGGGTTAGAATTTTATAATCAGGGTGAGTAGACAGAAGAGCAGTGTGATGTTTACTTGCCTACTCACCCAAATCCACTGCTTTAGAGTGGAGAGCAGTGACTATGTATGTAGCTGACTTCTCGTCTGCCTCCGTGCTTCTGTTTTTGTTTTTTGTTTATTTATTTTACAGCGTGTTACATTTTATTTCCCATAAAATAAGCTATGTGGGTGATGGTGCATGCCTTTAGTCCCAGCACTCAGGAGGCAGAGGCAGGTGGATCTCTTGAGTTGGAGGCTAGCCTGGTCTACAGAGTGAGTTCCAGGACTGCTAAAGCTACACAGAGAAACCCTGTGTTCAAAAAACAAACAAACAAAACCTCCAGAGAGATGAGTGTGGTCACCCACAACCTCTGTAGATAGGAACCTTGCTGATGAAAAAGATTTTTAGTTTTAACTGTTTTCAGTTCATTGATTTGGGACTTACTTGATTCTGTAGAAACAACTCTAGGCCATTTTTGGGTGTTTTGTTTTCTTAAGATTAATTTTATTTGTGTATGTATATATGCATGTGTATGAAGGTGCCCACATGGTGCTTACAGAGGCCAGAAAATAGTCTGAGTTACAAGCTATTGTGATCTGCCCACCATGAGTGTAGGAATAGAACTCAGGTCCTCTGGGAAATGAGTGCCCTTAACTGCTGAGTCGTCCCTCCAGTCTCCTACCTTGTTCTTAAGACCTAGATCTAACCTGCCTTTACCTGTAGTTTTCAGAGTCTCCTCTTTTACATTTCATTCTTTCCTTGCCAGCTCCTCCCTGTTTTCTTTCTCCCTAACAGGAGCAGCCCAGGAAGAACAAAACTTAAGGACATGATCCAGGCTCACCTTGACCCTGTGGGCCCAACATAGGAGCCTCTTAACCCAGCCTTTGCACCCATCTGGGAGTAGCACGCAGCACCATTTCTAACTTTCATTTTATTTTCAGTGTTTTTCTAAGATAATAGGTTTTGGGGATCATCTACAAGCAGTGAGGTACCAGGTCCCTTTTAGCTGTATCCCTGTTTAGGGATACACATAGGTCATGAAGGAAGAGAAGGAAGAGTAAGGGTCCTGAGGTATAAAATCTCTACTCTTCTGTAGTTTTGTCTTGAATTTAATACTTCTCTTCCCTTGCAGAATAAGTGAAGTAAAGGATTGCTTTACTTTCATTAACTACCTTTCTTACTTGTCATGTGTTAAGGATGGTTTTTTTTCCTTTGAACCTGTTAACCTGGTTTCCTTCGTTTTTCTGTTAGTAGTAACCGCTGGTGTTTAGTACTCATAACTAAGTGCTGAGCCATTTTTTTGGCCCCTTTTTAAAACTTGTGTAGGTTAGTGTGGGTATGTGCATGTGAGTTCAGATGCCATAGAGGCCAGGAGAGGGAGTTGGATCTCCTGGACTGGAGTTACAGGCAGTTAGGAGCTGCCCAGAGTACTTCCTGGGAACCTAACTAAGGTCCTCTGCACCGTAGTATGTGCTCTTATTTGCTGAGCCCTCTCTCCAGCCCTAGCAGACTTTCTTGTTGGTATACTTTTAGGTTGACAGAACAATTGGGCAGAGTGTACACAGTCCTCAAATAATTTGTACTGCAAGGTTGGAGAGAGACAATAGACAAGGGGATAAGCAACTCAGCATTAGCACAGACTCCATGCAGGAGCAGAACTGTGTAGAGTCCCTAATACAAGAACCAGAGCCTGTGGTCAGCTTACAGCTGGGGCATTTACAGGGCAGTAAAGAAGGAAGAAGGGGACTGAAAATAATTTTCAAGATATGGATTAACATCTCCCATGGCTAGCTGTACTAGGGGCTCATAGGGTGGGGAGGGTAAGAATCCAGAAAAATAAGTTACTTAGCTCTGGGAACCAAGCGATCTTAGTTCTTGGAATAGTTATTGCATGTTTACAAAATGAGGGACCTCACAAGATAACGTGATTATCACTAATGTGTACACCCTACAGTTTCCCTACAATTAGCATCTCTTTTGAATATCCTACAGCTGGTATGATTAATGAACTAATATTGGAAATTATCATCAGTTAAGGAGGTAACTTAATCAAACATAAGATTTGTCTTACATCTAATGGTCCTGTCTCCCTAGGTTCCTATCAACTTTCTGCTCTAACATTTCTGATTTATGTTGGCCTGGGTGGCTTTGGGGATGCCCCTCTGTTAGAACTTATCCGATGTTTTATTTGTGACTAGACTGGAATTACAGGGTCTCCAAGGGTTACAGAGGTAAAATGCCATCTCATATCAAATATACATTCTAGTCACTTAGGACAGTTGGTATTAACCTTGACCAATTGGCTCAAGGCTTGCGTGTTTGTCAGATAACTCCGCTGAAAAGTTACTTTCTAAATTGTTTTTTCATTGTGGGGTGTGTGGGTGTGGTGCTTTTGAGACAGACTTTTACCGAGTAACCCTGGCTGACCTTGACCCCTGACCTCCCAAGTGCTGGGATTATAGGTGTGAAGCACCACACCGGTCTAGAAGTTACGCCCGCGGTGAAGGTTTGTGCCCCTCTCTTATGGCCATCCATTTCTCTCCCATCACTTTTTTATTGATCATTTATTTCTGGACTCATATACATTTATTTTATACTTTGAATTTTAATCCAGTGCAGCTTTATTTGTTATCTCATGTGGTCACAGAAAACACATCTGGTTGATTCTGATGTCTTTTTACATTTTTTTCTTTTTGTTTTTTTGAGGCAGGGTTTCCTGTGTAGCCATAGCTGTCCTAGAACTCACTCTGTATAGACCAGGCTAGCCTTAAACTCTACCTGTCTCTGCCTCCTGAGTGCTGAGATTAAGCATGTACCACCCCTGCCTGGCCGACACTTTTTTTACATTAACACCACTACTGACCTGTTTTTTGGTTTAGAGTGTTTTGTTTATTTAAACTCTTTAGTATCTGACACTGAGGTGCTCCAAGACATCTTGTATATTATCAAGTCCTGATGAGCCAATTCTCTGAAGAGGCTTAGTTTCTCTTACTGAAAAGAATGGTATTAGAGACCAAGATATGAAGGTTATCAGGTGCTTGATCCGGTCCCCAGAACACACAGTGGAAGGAGAGAACTCTGACCTCCATATCAAATACATACAAATACACGAATGAATGTAACTTTTTTAGAGCGACACCTTTTTTAAAGAATTACTTATTTTTATGTCTATGAGTACTGTATCTACATGTACACCTGAATGCCAGAAGAGAGCATCAGACCACGTTATCAAAGGTTCTGAGCCACAATGTGGTTGCTGAGAATTGAACTCAGGACCTCTGGAAGAGCAGTCAGTGCCCTTAACCACTGAGCCATCTCTCCAGCCCAAATGTAGCTTTTTTAAAAAAAAAAAAATAAAGGTGTGAAGACACATAAATGAATAAATAAATATAATTTTTAGAAAAAGCGATAGAGCTAGCAGGATGGCTCAGTGGGTAAAATAACTTGTCTGCCATGGAAGCCATACAACCCGAGTTAACTCCAGTGGAGGGGAAGCCAGCTCCCTCCCTCCCACAAGCTGTCTTCTCACCCCCATACTCACACCATGGCACACATGTGCATACACACACAAAGGAGTCTGTGGGGTCCATTCTTCCAGCCATCGTGCACGTACGTGCAATACTACTACTAAAACATTAAAAAAAAAAAACAAAAAAAAAAAAACAAGATAAGGGCACATTGCAACTATGGTGTCAGGTGTCATTTCTTTAAATATTCTGTTAACAGAGCAGGACATACATGTGTGTGCTCTAACCTGTGCTAAGTACACATACGCATACCCATTATCACACAGCTCAGTTCAGATTCTGCCCACTGCTGGTGTAAATCTCTACTCCAGCATTCACGGTGCGTGTTTGCATGAAAGCATGTGTGAGCATGTGTCTCAGCATGCATGTGGCGGCTGGGGACAACTTTGGGTGTGAGTTCTCTCCTACCATGTGGGTTCCGGGGTTGAAGTCAGGTCCTCAGGTTTGGCAACAGGTAGCTTTATCCACTGGGTCCACCTCACCAACCTTTGTTTAGGAGAAATTACTTTGGCTTATTACTAAGCTTCTTGAGTGCAGGGTTGTTGTTTTGTTGTTTTTTTTTTCTCTTATAGTTTTAAGTACATTGATATAGGCTGTGCCCATGTAATAGTACTTGCACTTAGTAGACAGTATGTGTTTGACAAATGAACGAGTGAGCAAACGACACACCCAGGCAGTCAGTTTTAACCAGACATGTAGTTTCTGCTAGGTCCCAAAGTATTTTGGTTACATACTGAGAATACGTACCTCTATTAAGAATAGGTAACCTGACTGTCAGCCTCTAACACACAAAAAGACTTTGTTTCTCATACCTAGTGTTTGCAAGGTACAAGTAGTTATTAAGCCTCATCTTTTTTGTTTGGTTGGATGGTTTTGGTTTTTCAAGACAGGGTTTCTCTATGTAGCCCTGGCTATCTCGCTCTGTAGACTAGACTGACCTCAAAATCAGAGATCAGCCTATCTCCTGCGTGCTGAGATTAGAAGGGTGTGCCACCACTTGCCCGGCTAAGCCTCATCTTTTATCTTTCGGGGACTTTGCTCGATGCTGGGCATAATAAAATAGCAAGGTACTTCCTCGTAGAGCTTACAGTCTAGTGGAGAGTAGAAAACACAGTGAGCGAGTAAGATTTCTGTAAGTTCCCTGAAGGAAGAAAGGGTCCATTAGTATGATGGGCGTTGTTGCTTCTATTGCACCTGCAGTTTAATACATGTCTGTAGGATGATTAGTAATTTTTTATTCTTAACTTCTTAATCATAGTTCTTTATACGGTAAAGCATATAGTGGTTAGGTAACATTTTTAGCTTGGGTTCAGTGATAGTTATATGAACCTAAAATATACCACTTATTTGTTTAGGTTTAGGGTTATTAAATGTATTTTATTGTTGTTGTTTATTGGTTTGGGGGTTTAGATCTCATGAAACCCACGCTGGCTTTTAACTGATCCCCCTTTTCCACCTTCTCAGTGTACCATGCTTCTCTGAAACCTCTTTGCCAGAATACATTTCTCCCATGTGTATAGTGACCAGGCATAATTGAGTCTGTGTCCAGTGTTAGTAATTAAGAGAGTGCTAGGCACAAGGAGAAAAGAAATTCGAGCCACACCCAACGGAAAGGGAAGTTGGTCTGGAAGTGACTGCTGGAAGAGCTAAGGAAGCTAGCTTTTCTCCCATTGGGCATCACTTCTGTTCAGACTGTTCTGTTTCAGGCCTGCCTAGGATAATATATTGCTTATTTTCTGGAACTACCAGGAAGTCTTTTCCCACAAAATGATTAAAATTGCTTAGGAGTTATCTATCCTGTGTTGTTTGATGCTTCCTCTTAGGAAAGTGAATGGATTAAGCTATAGCAGAGAAGAAAGTGACTATTGATCAGAAGCAAATGCCATCTATAAGTTATTAAATGCATTTCATTTACTTGTGTTTAGGAAGGACGCCAATAAGAGCCCTGCACAGCCCTAGGGCAGAGCACTGTAGATCTCAGGAGACGAGATTCTTAGTTCAGCCAGTGACTGAGGAACACGCACTAGGGGAGGAGCTAGGAGATCCAGTTGATTTTTGACCACTGGGATTATCAACTGGACTGAACACACTGTCCGAACTCTTCTCTGGCACAGGCTCTTCAGCGGGCTGAGCTTGCAGCAAGAGCTAGAGGTGTCTTTCAGCACAGTCCTCTCCAGAACCTGGTTCTGGTCTGGCCTTCATTCTCCCTTCTTCATTTTCCCACATTCTGTTCTTAGTAGAGGTTTTCTTGCTGGCTTTCCCCTGGAGAACTTTGTGCTGGTCAGTTTGGTCCTTCTGGTGGGTGACTGAAGCAGGAACCATGTTTCTGTGCTTGTCATAAGTGAGAAGAGTTCAGAACTGGTGCCTGGCAATACTGACTACTACCTTGTCTACCTGAACAAAGCCCTGTGGTATTTGCTAGTCACTAAAGTTTGGGGTCAGAACCTGATAGATTTTGTTACAAAAAGATGTAAAACTTAAAGACATTCCAAGTAGTTTTCTGATAAAATACATTTTTACCTGATCAGATGAGATTTAATGTTTATTGATAAAGTTTCTAAATAACAAATCATAGTGGTATTCAAATTTTTTATTACATTTATGTGTGTGCATGTGTGTGTATACAAACAACCCGATGCACATGTGAAGGCCAGAGGACGACTAGTGGGGGTCACGCCTCTCCGTCTGCCATATGGGTCCCAGGACTGTAACTCAGGTTAGCAGTCTTAGCCCAAGCAGCATTACCTGCTAAACCATCTTGCTGGTCTTCATGGTGTTTTTTTGATCCACATTAATAACCCATTATTTGAATATAGCAGTTCTAAGCATTTTAGAATTTAAAGAACTAGCTTTATTTCTCAAAGTAAGTATGTCCTTCAGGGAGAGACATAATTTGGGGCAAATGGCCACAAACAATACCACAACATAGGACTCACCAGAGCTCTACTGACTGTCTGGTCACTTGTAGGGGAATCATTCTTCAGCTTCTTGAAAAGATTGGGATGATTTGGCTTAGTTCTGGCTTTACTGGTATGTCGGTGTGAGCTGTGAATTGTGTATACATCCTTCTAGGACTTTCCATAGACTCAAATTGAAACAAATCCTCCAAGTGTTTTGTTTGTAATCAAGCCTTACTGTGGAATTGCATGCAAAACAAGTGTTTGCTTTTTAAAAAAATTGTTAATGGGTTTTATGTATATGGTGTTTTATTTGTTTTATGTCTGTATATTATATGTATGCCTGGTACCACAGAGGTCAGGAGGGCCTGGAGTTAGCATGGGATTTTGAGTCATCATATGGGTGCTAGAACTTGAATCCAGGTTTTCTGGAGGAGCAGCCAGTACTCTTAACCACCGAGCCATCTCTCCAGCTTCCAGCATTTGCCTCTTTACCCAGTATTCTTTGTCTCCTTGCCAATGTGTTCAGTTAAAATGGGTTATTTTCCATATCTTTACGCCATTTACATCTAATTACACTTAACATCTCCTAATCCTCTCAATCCTGTAGCTTCAAGCACAAATGCCAGCCTGATATCCACTTCATCTGCAATTGCCAATATTCCAGCAGCCGCCGTGGCCAGCATCTCAAACCAGGTACTGTGCCCTGTTTCTTCATCCTCTTGATATGATTCACCCAACTTCACTTCCTCTCTTCTTCCCATGGTCAGCTTGCCCATCTAAGGAACAACTAGGACTAGTGTAGACTCTCGAGCCCTGGTGCTGCATGCCCTCGGAACTCTGGCTGCTCTCCTGTTTCTCCTGTTCCTTGCTGATCCTCCCAGGAATATGGGTCTATGTCATTATCTATCGTGTTAACTCCAACCTCCCCCAATGCTCTCACAGAGTGTGCACTCCAAGAAAGGCCTGGATTTATTTTTCTATTTTTGATCAGTTTTATATTCCCAGAGCCTAGACAAATTCCTGGCACTCACTTAAAAGGAACTCATACCTGTTGTGGAGTGAGTGAATAATACCTCCACCCATCTCCTTATTAATTGTAGTTTGGTTTGTTTTTCTTTGCATGTTTTTTGAGACAGGATTTCTTTGTGTAGCCCTGGCAGTCTTGGAACTTGCTTTGTAGACCAGGCTGATCTCAAACTCAGATTTTCATGCCTCTGTCTCCCGGGTTCTAGGATTAAAGGCGTGCACCACCACCACCATGCCGGCCGTGATTTGGTCTTGATCACTGTTATGTGTGTGCCTAAACGATCACTATAATGTCTTCAGTGGTTTAGAGTTTGTTTTGTTTTTAACATGCTCAGACTTTCTCTGCAGGAACTGCTGTGACTACTGCTGTCTCCACAGACTGTGACCTGGGGCTACAATTAACTTCCTCCTTGGCTTTCTGTACCTCACTGTTTCACTGGTGCTGTGTTTATTCTTTCTTAAGTCCACACGTACCTTGGGATTCATAGGGGGCTGTTCTGTTTTGGGTGGGTGGGTTGGTTTTTTGAGGCAAGGCCTCACTATGTATTCCTGGCTGTACTGGGATGCACCACAGTCCAGGCTGGCCTCAAACTTGCATTCATCCTCCTGTCTGCCTCCTGAGCTGAGTTCATGTGCTACCACAGTGGCCCAGTGTTTCCAGTATGTCCCCAGCTACGTGCCATGCAGTTCTGTATGGGTCCTCTCCTTTCACGGCCCTTGTTTTGACCTTTGAAGGGTAGTGTCCTTAGTTTTCACATTATAACTTACTCCTGAAGCCAGGTTAACCAAATTCACGTTGTCCACTTAGATGATGCGTCTATACTCAGGTTTCTGCACTTTGAAAATCATTGATTACTTGGGACTGTTAGGTAGGTGGAAAATAAGAAAATGTTTTATAGGAAAATAATTTTGACCTCTTGTAATAGTCTC
The DNA here is from genome assembly GCA_028551405.1 of Uromys caudimaculatus. Taxonomy (NCBI): domain Eukaryota; kingdom Metazoa; phylum Chordata; class Mammalia; order Rodentia; family Muridae; genus Uromys; species Uromys caudimaculatus. The sequence continues at coordinate 120,480,663 of CM052702.1, forward strand.
GTTTCCTTCCCTTTGGCCCCCAGGACTATCCCACCTATACTATTCTTGGACAGAATCAGTACCAGGCCTGCTACCCCAGTTCCAGCTTTGCAGTCCCAGGTCAGACTAACAATGATGCTGAGAACACAGCATTAGCAGCTACAGTATACCAGACAGAGAAGCCTAGTGCTCTAGTACCTGCAGCAGCCACACAGAGGCTTCCCGCTGGTAAGTCCAGAGAACCAAACTAAGGACACTTCATCCAACAGTGTTCCCAAGCAATGGTAAATGATTTTGTTCTGGGATGAGTTAGTTTCACCGTGCTGTTGGTTTCCCTTTCTAAGTTTAAACTGTGCAAACAGACTATGATGAGAAACTGTTTGGCAGAATATCTATAGATGCTTAGAACAGAAAAGTGCCAGTCCCTGATTATACCACAGAATTTCAGGATGAGCCAGAGTGAAACAAAGAGTGAGTTAATATCAGAGAGAGTCCATGCTTTACAAGTACAAGTGTGGGAGTTAGAACTCTTGGTCAAAATTACACAGCCCTTAGCAGCTGCAGCTTCTCAAGAGCAATTGCACTTAGGTACCGTTACAGTGGCTGCAGGTGTGATTTTGTGTCTAAGTTACATTGTTCAAAAGAATGTAATGTACAACAAAGTTTAAAGAATAACAGAGGGGGCTGGAGAGATGGCTTAGAGGTTAAGAGCACTGACTGCTCTTCCAGAGGTCCTGAGTTCAATTCCCAGTCAACCACATGGGGGCTCACAACCATCTGTAATGAGATCTGATGCCCTCTTCTGGTGTGTCTGAAGACAACTACAGTGTACTCATAAAGAAAGACTAAACAGAGCTTAAATTTTAAATAAAGTTTAAATACTAAGTAAAAATGCTGGGTGTGGTAGTAAACACCTTTGACACTTGGGAGGCTGAGGCAGGTGGATATCTGTGAGTTCTTGGCTAGCCTGGGCTATGTCTCAAAAAAAAATTTTAGGTTAGAGATTAGTTCTTCAATTTTGGACTAAGAGATGACTATGTAGTTAAGAGCACAGACTGTTCTTCTGAAGGACCTGGATTTAATTCCAGGCATCCTCAGGGGAGCTCACAGCTGTCCCCAGAGACCTGGTGTCCTCTTCTAACCTCCTGCCCCACTGCGTGGTGTGATGTGGTACACAGACGTACGTAAGGCAAAGCACTCTGCATGAAAATAGCAATAATAATAGTTTGTAAACGACTATAAAACTGATTGAGTTCTCTTTTATATATTTTTCAGATTTATTTATTTTATGTCTGCATGCGATTTGTTTGTGTATATGTATGTATACCACTGCATGTCTGCTGCCCTCAAACATCAGTAGAGAGCTTTGAGTCCCCTGAAACTGGAGTTAGGGGTGGGTCCACTTAAACCCAAGTCTCTTGGAAAGCAGAAAGTACTCTTATCCACGGAGCCATCTCTCAGTCAGGAACATAACTTCATAAATGAGGCCTTGAGGTGCTTTTCATGAGGGACATTTAGGGATGAGAGAGGGGTGCTAATATAATTAAACTGAGGTCACAAACATTCTGGCCATAAGTAGGCATGATTTGTTGTTTAGGCTGTCCTGTTAGGATGTCTTTAGGAAGGCACATGGTATCTGTAGGCAGATGATATTTCTGCAGGCAGATACTGTCTGTGTAGGTGGATCTTGCCTCTGTAGGCCATTCTAGTTACTTCAGAATCCTGGACAGATTGTGGTGTCAGGGGCTTCTTGTTCTTCCCAGGTTCCTTTATTTTTAAAATAAGGACTCTGTCTTTTTTTTATTGCTCTTCTTGCAGACCCCTGTCTCTGCTGTGGTTTTCGTAGTCTGGGACTGCTGACAGTGTGTATCTTGCTTTTCCTTTCAGCAGACTCCTCTACAAGCTCACCTTTGCCCCAGACTGCACCAAACAAAGATGCTGACGATCAGTCCAGGAAAAACGTGACTGTCAAGAACCGGGGCAAGAGGAAGGCTGATGCTGGCTCTTCCCAGGACAGTGAATTAGAAGTATGTGAAGAAACTCACCTGGGTTACCCGTTCTGTTTTCCTCACCTCTGTCAAGCATATGTCTGGAATTTGCAGAGATAATGTTGTTGTATGTTGTATCTGCTTGAATTCCTTGTAGGGGCATTTAATTGGCCAAGAGGAAAAAATCCAGGTAAAAGAAAATCCCTCCATGCTCACAACTTAGCTTATATATCCCTTCCAACTGTTTCGCCCTTCTTGATTCAGGGTAACTTTAACAGAAGGAACAAATTGTTCTCCACATTCAATGAACAGAAAGAATGCACTGCATCGCAGGAGAGAGCCAAGGGAGCTATGAATGATGTCATAGTGTTTCCAATTAGAAAGCGAAAGTGGGAGGGATAGGGTGAGTGCATCTGTGGGACACAGGTGTGCTGACTGCTTGATGAGTGTGCCAGCACACCCTGCCATGTGTGAGCACTGTGCCAGCACACCCTGCCATGTGTGAGCACTGTGGGAATTTACTGTGGACATAGATGTCAGTTATGGTTGGAAAGAACAGAAAAACATACAGAATTCTAATGTTAGTTTTTACATTACCTTATTTTTGTAGCTTTAATTTTTCTTTGATGATACTTAATAAACCAAAGAGATATACTTAAATACGCTCTTAGACACAGATAAACGAAGCTGTAAATAGAATCTGTCTTCCTTTCTGGGGAGCAAATATAGCAAGAAATAAGGAAACTAAAATTTTGATATTATTCTCAGGAAAACCAACAGTTCTCATTTTTAACAATTATACCACAGTGCACATTACATAAAACTTTACTGTTTTTGCTGGACTTACTACACACCTGTAATCCTATGACTTCAAGCAGGAAGATCAGGAGTCCAAGGTCATTATTGGCTGCATAGTTGCCTGAGACTCCACCTAAAAACCTTTTTTTTAAAGGACTGTACTGTTTTATTAAGATTTGAAAAATGTTATGAGTAGGGGTGGGTTTTTTTTTAATGTGTGGGTGTTTTGTTTGCATGTATGTCTATGTACCACATGCATACCTGGTGTCCAGAGGCCAGAAGAGGGTGTTCAGTCCCCTGAGACTGGAATTACAGACTTGTGAGCCACACATGGGTTCTGGGAGTCCAAGCTCTAGATGAGCATCAAGTGCTCTTAACTGCTCAACCATGTCTCCAGCCCCAACTTTACCATTTTAAGAGAATAATTCAGTGTTGTTAGATATATTAGCCACTATATATTTCTGGAACATTTTTGTGGTTTTGTGTTTGGTTTTCTTTGCTTGAGACCATCTCACTCTTGCCTTGTACTCCTGGTCAATCCTGCCTCATACTCCTAAGTGCTGAGGTGACAGCTCTGAGCCTCTCTGCCTTGCGTTCACAATCTTTTCTTGATCCTAACCAGACTGTCTACCTATTAAACAGTAACTCCCCATACTCTTTCCTAGCCAATGGCAACTGTGATCTGCTTTCTGCTACTGTGAATTTGCCTGGTCTGGATATATGTATGTGAGCATACAGTATTTGTACTCTGACCAGGCTTATTTCAGTCAGTATTGAGGTTTATCTCTATTGCAGCACTGATCATAATTTCATTTCTTTCAATGGCTGAATGATACTCCCCTATATGTGTACATGTGCACTGCATCTGGCTTATCTTGTGTCTGTGAAGAACACTGTCACTTCTATGCCACTGTAAATAATGGAATTTCTGGATCTTATTGTGTGTTGAGCTTTGTGAGGGGCCACCAGACTTGTACACTTTTACACTCTTACATTGCCACCGCTGACCACATTCTCATTGACACTTACTCCCCCCCCCCCCCCTTTAAATTGTATTTTACATGGTGGTGGCGAGACAGGTGCTCTACATACCTCTGGCTCTTGGAACTTGCTCTGTACATTGGGCAGGCCTGGAGCTCAAGAGCTTTGCTTGGCCCTGTCCCTTTTAAAAATGAAAGCTACCCTGTTTGTGTAAAGTGACATCTCACTGTAGTTCTTCCCTACATTTCCCCAATGACTAATGGTATTGAACGTCTTTCCATGACGTTGGGTCCTAAGTTAATCGCATCACTCCTCCACCTTTGTCCCCTCTGGAGGTTGTTTTGGCTATGTGGAGATCTCTTCAAATGCCCTATGAATTTTTTTGAACAGTTTTTCTCTTCTTTTTTTAAACCTGTTTATTTGAAATTGGTAGTAATTAAATTTAGTTTCATGTAAACACTGTGTTTTAACACAAGTTTTACAAACACTACGGTGGGACAGGAGAGGCAGGTTAAGGGTACTTGTTGCTCTTGCAGAGAACCAAGTTTTGGTTTCAGGCACCCAACTGGTTGCTCACAGCTCTCCATCACTCTAGTCCTAGAAGATCACACCATCTTCTGATTTCTAAGCACACCAAGCATTCACGTGGTGCGCAGACATACATGTGGGCAGAACAGCCACACGTGTAAAATAAAAATAAATAAGTCTAAAGAAAAAATGGTAAATAAAAAACACTGTGGAGATTTGGGTATGATTTGGCCTTGCCATTTTAGCAACATTGTCTTCCAATCTGTGGATATTTATATTTATGTTTTTCCTTTTTCAGCAGTATGTTAGGGTTTTCAATATATTGTACAAATCTTTTGTTTCATTGGTTAAATTTACTCCTGAGTGTTATTTTGTTAAAGATTCGTTTATTTATGTATATGAGTATTTTGTCTGCATGTGTCTGCACATCAGAAGAAAGTATGAGACCCCCTTGAGACTACAGATACAGACGGCTGTGAGTTGCTACGTGGGTGGTGGAAATTAAACCCGGGACTTTTGGAAAATGAACCAGTGCTCTTAGCAGCTGGGCCATCTCTCAAGCTTCCTGGGGGTTACTTGGATAGGATTGATTTTTAAATTTTTTTTCAGATCGCTCATTACATCAGGTTTTTTTAAGTAATGTATTGAACACATTATCTTCTACTAACACACACACACACACACACACACACACATGTGAAAGGGTATTGGACTTTTGTCAGATACATTTTCTTTATCTGTTGAGATTATCAAGTGTTTTCCCTCTCTTAATTATTAAATATTATATAATATTATATGATCAATAATTGATTTTATATATGGAGAGAACAATTCTTAAATTCCAAGCACTGATTCCACTCAGTTATGATCTACAGTTATTTTTCTATGTTGGGGACTTTGGCTTGGTTGAGATTTGTGCACTGTTTTTCATGAGGGCTGCCATCTTCCATGCCGCTTTAGTCTTGTCTGCTTCATGGTCTGCTCTTAGAAATGCTGGCTTCACTGCATCAGTTAGAAAGGTGCTTTCTAGTGTGCTTTTGGAAACATTTAGGAAGAGTTAGGTTAATTCTTAAATGTCTGCTCTAATTCCCCAGTGACATAACTGGATCTCAGGCTTTTCTTTTAGGGACGTTTTAAATTACTGGATCCGTCTCCTTACTGTGGCAGGTTTTACATTTTCTGCTTTTTCTCTAGCCAGTTTAGGTTATGTTGTGTGTTTCTTAAGAATTAAGACTCTTCCACCTGGTTATCCAGTTTATTGGCAGACAACTGTTCATGAGTTACTGTCAGGGTCCATTTACATCTGTGAGGTTGGCAGCTCTGTCCCCACATGCATTCGTGGTCTTAGTTGTTTAAGTCTCTGTCTTTCCTTTGTAGGTCTTGGTAAATGTCAGTGCTGTTGAAATTTTCAAAGAACCCATTGTTGCTTTCATTGTCTTTTCTCTATTCTGTTCTCTTGGTTCTTTCTACTTTATTTCTTATTTACTTCTTCCCTTTTGCTAGCTTTAGCTTTAGTTTGCCTGCCATGTCTAAATAGTCCTTGGATGTATAATATGGCTATGTTTTGAGATTTTTCTTCTTCTTGGACTGGGGATTGAACCCAGAGCCCTAGACCTGTAGAATGTAAGCTCTGTCCTGAGACTTGAGGCTTCTTTTCCCCTCTTCTCTTATTATGGGCTCTTGCTGTGCAGCTGAGGCTACCCTCAGCAATTAGTGATTCCTGACTCTGTTTCCCCAGTTTGCAGATTGCAAGCATGCACCCCTGCCAGCTGCTTGCTTGTTTGCTTGCTTTCTAACTTTCTTTCTTTCTTTTCTTTTTTCCTCTCCCTTTTTTTGTTGAGACAGGATCTTACTGGATAGCCATATCTGGCCTGGAATTCTTAAACTTACATGGCTTCAAACTCACAGAGATCTCCTACCTCTGCTTCCCAACTGCTAGAATAAAGTCATGCCCCTATGCCATTCCTTTTCTGATGTTTGCATTTATGTTAGAGTTTCCCTGTCAGCATTGCTCTCACTGGGTCTCATAAGCTGTAATATGTTATATTTGTTTTCATCTGTCTCAGATATTTTCTAATTTTATTTATGATTTTATTGAATCATTGGTTCTCTAAAATTGTGTTATTACACTTCCACATATTTGTAGATTTTTTTTGTTTAGTTTTCTTTGTTTTTGTTTTTTGGTTTTTTTTGGTTCCTCATTCCACTGTGATTGACAGATAACTCATTTTTTTGTCTCCCCCCCTCAGCGGGTATTTCTCTGGGACTTGGATGAAACCATCATCATATTTCATTCCCTTCTTACTGGATCCTATGCTCAGAAGTATGGAAAGGTAACTGAAGTCTTCTGTTGTAACTGTTCCTCCCCTGAAAATCCATTTCCTCTGCTGCCTCTCTTGCCCTGTTGACCGTGTGTGTGTGTGTGTGTGTGTGTGTGTGTGTGTGTGTGTGTGTGTACACATTATTAGGAATTAGGGCTCAAGAGATGGCATATAATTAAGAGCACTTACAGCTCTTACCAAGGACTTTGGTTGTTTCCCAGTGCCCACGTGGCAGCTTACAACTATCTGTAACTCCAATTCCAGAGGACCCAACACTCTTTTGTGGTCTCTGCTGACATTATATGCATGTGATACAAAGACATAACATGCAGGCAAAGCACCCATATACATAAACATTGGAAGCAAAACAGAGTATTGGGGTCAAACCCAGGGCCTCACAAATGCTAGGCAGGTGCTGTACTGAGCTATGGCCCTAATCCTGCCCTGTTGGCTTGGAACTTCTCATGTATAAAACTTGACTGCATGGCTTGTATCTGGCAGGCTACATACCTAGGCAGCTTGGGTGGTAATGCTCGACCCCTGATTTAGGAGCAGTACCGACTCTGAAGTTATTCAAGAATTTGTTTCAGGTTGCGGAGATGACTTAGCAGGTAAAAGTGCTTGCTGCCAAGCCCAGTGACCTGAGTTCAGTCCTCAGTACCCACAGTGCACGTGATGAGCTAACAACCCCTCACAGGTTGTCCTCCGACTGTGTGTGTGTACATGCACAGACACACACCCCAAATAAATAAATAAGTATACTTTTTAATTGATTCATAAGCATTAAAGTGTAGAAATAAGACCCAAAATTGAATGAAATCTCAGGATTATATATTCCAAAACTAACTTGTTAAGCCTTAAATTACTAAAGATATTTCTAAGAATTTCATTTAGCCAAAAATGAGTCAGGGATAAGTAATCTTATAGATAATGTTTCTAAAGTAGATCATCACATGACTTCTATTATGTTGTATTTTGTTTTGAGATGAGGTCTCATTCTGTAGCACAGGCTGGCCTCTAAATCTCAGTTATCCTCCTGTTTCTAAGCCTCCAAATGCTGGGATTACGGATGTGAGCCACCACCCCTAGATCTAAAACAGATGTGCTTTTTAAAAAACCAGTTGTGCCAGACAAAATTCAATGTGTTTAATCTCGAGTGTAAACATACTTTTAGCAGAAGAATGAGTTATTATTAGTTCTGTGTATTTCTTTGTCTTAAGACTAGATCTCACTGGATAGCCTTGGCTGTTCTTGAACTCCTGCCTCAGCCTCCTGACTGCAGAACTCTGTTTTGCCACAGATTATCTCCAGGATCGTTTTTATTTCTAGAAATAAGTTATAAAAATAACTGTTTGCTATCTTGCTACTCATGGTTTTCTAGGATTGCCAGGAAAGTCTTTTGTGAGTGATTTTTACACAGCTGAGCAGCTGACAGACACTCCAAAACTACATTCCTAAGACAGCTAAATACTTCCGCTCTAAGTGAAGACCGATGCTTCCTTTTAAAGCAGCCTGCATTGGTTGCCTGTCACATACTTTGACTCTGGCCTTCTTTCCTTCCTGGTGGGTTTGACTGTTGGGTGTCTGGTATTCTCTGTGTCAAAGAAGCAGGAAAGGGACTGTGCATATTACATTAGCAAGGGTTTTTTTGTTTGTTTGTTTGGTTGATTGGTTGGTTTGGTTTTTTGGGGGGTTTTTTGGTTTTTTGAGACAGGGTTTCTCTGTATAGCCCTGGCTGTCCTGGAACTCACTCTGTAGACTAGGCTGGCCTTGAACTCAGAAATCCGCCTGCCTCTGCCTCCCAAGTGCTGGGACTAAAGGTGTGCGCCACCACTGCCCGGCTTTGTTTTGTTTTTTTAAGACAGGATTTCTCTGTGTAGTACTGGCTCTGTAGACCAGGTTAGCCTCAAAACTCAAGATCCACCTGCCTTTGTCTCCTTAGTGCTGGGTTATTAAAGGCATGTGCCACTCCTTGGCTTTGACTTTTTTTTTAAAGATTTTATTTATTTTATATATATATGACGAGTACACTGTAGCTGTCTTCAGACACACCAGAAGAGGGCCTCAGATCCCATTACAGATGGTTGTGAGCCACCATGTGATTGTTGGGAATTGAATTCAGGACCTTTGGAAGAGCAGTCAGTGCTCTTAACAGCTGAGCCATCTCTCCAGCCCAACATTTTTATTAATAACTACCCATAGCCTCTATATTCTGTAAGCCCAGGTTCTTATAAATGTGAGTGAAATTGCCTCTGTAAGATTTGAAGTCCTGTTGTGTTGGACTAGGCTAACATCTAAAGATTAGATAGAACCACTGCTGTGAACTGCCTCAAGTACTGTCCTCACTTTTTTTTTTTTTTTTTTTAATTCCAGGACCCGACAGTAGTAATTGGCTCAGGTTTAACAATGGAAGAAATGATTTTTGAAGTGGCTGATACACATCTATTTTTCAATGACTTAGAGGTAAGTGGTTTAAATTGTTGTTCTGCTTTGTGAGGTGTTTTATTCTGTGAGGTGTTTGTTAATGTCTGATAAGAGATTAGGTAAAACAGGGATGAAGGGGGAAGGGGTTCTGTTAACAGAGTCACCACAGGCTTCTATCTCCAGGAAGAACACAGCTGAATTTCCAGATCTTGGGAGTTCTAGTTTAGACTTAGTTGATTTTGTTTTGTTTTTTAGCAGAGTTGGAGGTGGGATGTTTTGTTTCATTTTGTTTTGAGACAGGGTCTCCTGTAGTCCATAAGGGCCTCAAACTCACTATGTAGCTAAATATGACCTTGAACTTGTGATCCTCTTGTCTCTCCCTCTGAGTGCTAGAGTTAGCAGTGTGCCACCATGCCAGGGTTTACACAGAGCAGGGGAGTAAAGACCACGTGTGCATGTTAGGCAGCCGCTGTGCCAGCTGAGCTAGCCCAGCTTGCAGTTAATGGAAAGAGTGGCACTAAGAGAGTATGTAGGTTTATCAGAATGGCCCCTCTGAGCCAGGTTTGCTGACACACATCTGTAATCCCCTACCTTAGGAGGCTAAGGTAGGAAGATCTATTTCCAAAAAATAAAAATTGATTTTTGTTTTAGTTAGTTTATTTGGAAATGAAGTACAGGAACACTAATATAAAAGTGAGTAATCCAATATGTTAATATTAAATAATATATAAAGGGTTTCACTATTTGTAGTGTTGTTTTTGTTTGTTTCGTTTGAGCCAGTCTCACTGTGTAGCAATAGCTGGCCTTGAACTCAGAGAGATCCACCTGCCCCTACCTCCTCAGTTCTGGGATCAGAGGTGTGCACTGTCCTGTCCTGCTGCTTTTTTGTTTGTTTGCTTGCTTGCTTTTTAAGTATGTGTGGGTGTTTTCTGTTCACATTTGTCCAGGCTCACATGGGTGCAATGCCCAAGGAGGGCCGAAAGAGGACATTAGATCCCCTTGGTACGTGAGTTACAATGCACCGTGGGTGCTGGGAAACAAACCAGCTCCCCTGGAGAGCGGCCAGTGCACTTGACCACTGAGCTGCCGTCAGTCCCTGCGCCCAGCTGCTTGATTATATTTTGACTATTCTTTAATTTACTTTATATATGTATTTTACCTTCGTGGTCTCTAATTGATAGATGACTAATCTTACTGCTATCAGATGGGATTTGTCCACTTTCGTG
>CM052702.1:120491007-120501050 GCA_028551405.1 Uromys caudimaculatus
CTTCTGTATTTTCCTTTTTTTTTTTTTTTTTTTTTTTTTTTGGTTTTTTGAGACAGGGCTTCTCTGTGTAGCCCTGGCTGTCCTGGAACTCACTCTGTAGACCAGGCTGGCCTCGAACTCAGAAATCCACCTGCCTCTGCCTCCCAAGTGCTGGGATTAAAGGCGTGCACCACCACTGCGCCACCATTCCTTTCACTTCACTGGCCATCAGGTTCTCCTCTCTTCTCATTCTGAATGGAATCTCCAATTGACAGCGCTCTGTCAAAACTACCAAGTTTGGAGCCTGGGGGATTGACACAAAAGACACAGACACGAGTCATTTGTGCAAGCAGAATGCAAGCAGAATGCCGAAGCTTGTTTATTCCTTTGGCCTTAAATACTCTCCTCCCCTGGGGTGGGAAACCACCAAGGGGGAAGTAAACAAATCATTAGACAAGGTTGAACCGCGCTCTGGGCCAAACTGCAAGGTAATAGTAACAGGCTAGACAGGAAGAACATCCCTGAGACAGGGGTCTGTTCCCAACAGAGACCCACCAGAAGAGGGCATCAGATCCCATTACAGATGATTGTGAGCCACCATGTGGGTGCTGGGAATTGAACTCAGGACCTCTGGAAAAGTAGTCGGTGCTCTTAACCGCTGAGCCATCTCTTCAGTCCTGTTTGTTTTTTTTGATTGAGGTCTGGAAGTTCTTGAGACAAGGCCTTCGTCTGCATAACCCAGGATGGCTATAAACTCAAAATCCTTCTGCCTCAGCTACCTAAGTGCTGACATTACAGGCACACAGTAGCACTCATGGCTCTCAATTGTGTTTCTATACATGTGTATTATCCATGTGTAAGTGAAGCTTTATGTACTCAACTATTTTATGAAAATAGAACACACCGAAAGGACATGGTGAAGAACTCTGGGCATTGCCTTTTGAGTTTCCCTTTGGGGTAAACATGGTATAATAAATCACAGGACTGGGGCTGTGAGATATTCAGAATGGGAGTCTCTGGCTGGAAGCAACATGTTCCCAACCTGGGCTTGAGCAGGCATTCTGTTCAAGAAACAAGTAATAGGCTGTTCTGGCCAGAGGGAAGGGTATTGGGCAGCGGGACCAGGGCTGAGAGGGAGCAGGTGTTACCACTTCGTGGCTTTACACACTGCACTGTGTGTTGCGTAGACTTTTTGATGTTTTGTTTTGTTGGTGGTGGGTTTTTTGGGGTTTTTTTGTTTGTTTTTTTTTTGTTTTTTTTTTTTTTTGGTGTTTGGAGACAGGGTTTCTCTGTGTAGCCTGGCTGTCCTGGAACTCACTCTGTAGACCAGACTGGCCTTGAACTCAGAAATCCGCCTGCCTCTGCCTCCCAAGTGCTGGGATTAAAGGCATGCGCCACCATTGCCTGGCATTTTTTTAAAAGCAATTTTAAAGTAAAGTAAAAGAACATTTACAAAGTAAGGCCAGTTGTCTGTAAATACAGTTTTCCAGCAAACCAGATCACTGTGGTAAACTCCAGCTCTACAATGCTTTAATCTTCCCAGTGAAACAGCATAGTTTTTGATCAGTAAACATTAGTTGAGAACCTACTATGTGTCAAAATTTGTAATGATTTTCTAGACATAGTCTGAATTTAGGACTGAAAGTTTTGGAAGAATTTGACCTGAATGTGTTCCTTCCGCCAACCCCCCACCCCCCTCCAGGTCAGTAGTTCTCAACTTTAGGGGGCATAAGAATCCCCTGGGGAGTGTCTTAAAATTGGAGAGTATAGGACTTCAATTCCAGAAATTTGAGTAGGTCTGACATGGACCCAAGAATATAAATTTTAAAAACCTTCCCCAGAGGATTCTGGTGCAGATGCTCTAGTGGTGTCACGGAAGACAGCAGCCAGTTAGGCAGTTGGTGCATCTGGGCTTGATAGAGGTCTCGGCTTCTCTCTCAACCACTCATCAGTAGTATAATCCTGAGAAAATGATCTAGATGAAGGCATTGACTTAGATGGCCTGTGCTTATGCTTGTATTTTAGGTATGCATTTCTCTTTATTCTGATTGGGAGGGTTTTTTTGTTTTGTTTTGTGGGATTTTTTTTTTTTTTTAGGTTTTTAAGATTTGTGTACTTTATATGCTTTATCTGCATGTATGCCTGCATGCCAGAAGAGGGCATCAGATCTCATTATAGATGATTGTAACACACCATGTGGTTGCTGAGATTTGAACTCAGGACCTCTAGAAGAGTAGCCAGTGCTCTTAACTGCTGAGCCATCTCTCCAGGCCCCTATTCCCAATTTTGATATCATACTTTCCCAACATTGTTTCATCTACAAAAAATAATTGTAAACAAGTCAAGAATTAATTGTAAACAAGTTGGACTGTGGTGACACATGCCTTTAACCCTAGCACTTGAGAGGCAGAGGCAGGCAGATCTCTGAGGTCAAGACCAGCTCAGAACAAGTTCCAGAACAGCTGGGGTTACACAGAAACCCTGTGTCAGAAAGACAAACATAACTGGCCACCTGATACATAAGGACAGGACTGGGCTACGGTGATGTGCTGAGGTCTGTACACTGGCCCAGTGACTAAGCACTGCCCTTCTGAGGACCTCTGTTCAGTGCCCAGCACCCAGGCCATGTGTCTCACAACTGCCTATAACTCTAGTCCTAAGAAATCAGACCCTCCTTCCAGCCTCTCTGGATAGATTGCACTTGTTACAAATCCAGACACACATATACACATACATAAAAATAAATCATCCAGAATATAGTGTTGAAAGACAAAATGCAGCCCATGTTCATTCCAGGAACAGAGGTGCTGTTCCATGACATTGTATAAAAAGACCACATATGACGGCGGGGTGATGAGATACTGAATAGTCTCCCTGGCACACAGACACCCCCATTGCCCAAGTACTTTACCACCTGATACACAGCGGACAGTCATTATGAAACCTTGCTAACAGTCCTAGAGCTGGGTTCTGCTGTTATCACAACAGTTCATCTCACACTGCCCCGTGCCTCTATGTCCTAACAGCCTGTAAATCCTACTACAAGAGAGGCTACAGGACTCAGACTACATCTCCTTTGCTTCATTTAGGATTTACTTTACTATTTTTTCTTGTTGGTTTTTGGTTTTGTTTTGTCCTAAGACAGGGTTTCTCTGTGTAGCCCTGGCTGTCCTGGAACTCATTCTATAGACCAGGCTGCTCTCAAACTCACAGAGATCCTTTGTCTCCTGAGTGCTGGAATGAACATGTGCTGCATTTTGTCTTTCAACAGGAGTGTGACCAGGTGCATGTGGAAGATGTGGCTTCTGATGACAATGGCCAGGATTTGAGGTGTGGTAAACACAGTGATCCTGAAACATCAGTACACCCAGGATGTGCAAAACACTGCATTCAGAGGAAAAGAAAGCTCACAGTGCTCACGGTCTACTGTTAGAAGAGCCAGAAACCAGTGTAACTGACCCTGACATAGAGTCTAGTGAGGCAGTGAGAGGAAGCTGATGAGAAGCAGAGGAGGAAGTGACGTGGTACTGCTCTGTACAGGAAGCAGGTGGCGCAATTAGAGAGGCCTCAGTGGTGTAGCATTTGACCACGGCCTCAGGAATTACCAGGTAACAGTACTGGATGATGAAGCAGCATCTCGGAGTGAAGGGTGACTCTGCTACTAGCTTCTCTTTATATAGATTTCCTGCTGAGAGAAAGCATGCTTCTAAGCCGAGTAGTTCTAGTTGCACATAAGCATCAGGAATTTTGCCCAGTGAAGGTTTGGTGGTGTCAGGAATATCCTATGAACTGTTGTCTTGACTGTTGTATTTCAGTGAAGACTATACCAGGGCAGTCTCATTGTCAGCTGAGGGTGTGTGTGTGTGTGTGTGTGTGTGTGTGTGTGTGTGTGTGTGCGTGCGCGCGCGCGCTCTTACACATATGTGTATGCATGGAGGTCAGAGAACAAGTTTGTGGAGTCAGTTCTTTCCTTCTACCTTTACTTGGTATCCAGGAATTAAACTCAGGTCACCAGTCTTGTGTGGCAAAGCACATTTACTCACTGAACCTTTTCAATGGCCTTGGCCCAATGGCCTTGACTAAAAATTATCATACATAGGTGCTGGAGAGATGGCTCAGTGGTTAAGAGCTCTTCCAGAGGTCCTGAGTTCAATTCCCAGCACCCACATGATGCTTATAACCATCTAGAGTGAGCACTGATGTCTTCTTCTGGCATGTAGATACATATGCAGATAGAGCACTCATATACAATAAATCAATCAACCAATCAATCAATCAATCTTTTTTTTTTAAAAAAGTACCCAAACATTTCAAGACTTTAGGGGAAAAGACTGTCCTATCTTTTCATGCTAATGTGTTTTAATGTTTTATAGGTATATCATAGGTAAAGTTTCCCTCCCTGTGGCTTCCCTAGAGTTAAGTATTTCATCTCTAGGTTTTTGTTTGTTTGAGGTTTTTTTTTGGGGGGGGGGTGTTGTTTTTTAAGACAGTGTTTCTTTGTATGGTCCTGATTGTTCTGGAACTCATGATGTAGACCAGACTAACCTCAAACTCAGCTCTGAATTCTGAGCCAAAAAACATGTATAATTTCTTACATGTGTAACAGAGCTGAACACACAGTCCATGTTAGAACCAAGAAGGATCCCTCACTGCAGAGCAGCAGCCCCTCCATATGTGCTGTGCCTTTCATGCCAAGACCCTCTCTGCCCCATTAGGAAGCCTCCTGTGAAGCATCTTATGCCCTAGTGGCTTATATATTTGTTTGTTTTCTCTTATATATGTGACTTGACTAGATTTCCTATTTTATGTCTCGGCAGCTTTTCTTGTTTGTTTGGATTTTTTGTTTGTTTGTTTTTTCAGAGACAAAGTTTCTCTGGGTAACTTCCTGAAACTCAGTCCTCAATCCTGGAACTCTCTCTGTAGACCAGGCTGGCCTGGAACTCAAGAGATCACCACCCAGCTTCTTGGCTGCTTTATTTAGTATGGAACCTTACACTTAATGTATTGAGCCCTATTTTGACATGCTTTGTTCTTTTGAAAAAGAGTCCATCTCAAGCTGTCCTCATTTGACCTTATACTTAAGATCCTCTAGCTTCAGTTTCCCAAATGCTGGGATTATAGGTATGTGTGTGGCCACCATGGCTGGCTCGATTTCTTCTTTCTCTATGGCCATAATCATATCTCCATAGTTGTATCAATTGGGTAGTCTGCTTTGTTTTTCACTATCTAGTATTCTGTCATCCCAAGTGAGCCTCTGTGGGGCACTAGTGCTCAGGTTATTTCCCCTTTCCTCTCAGTGGTCACTGTCAGTTCATCCTGGGAAGGGAAGGAAAGGCTGGCCATGCATGACACTTGTTGCTCCAGCACTGAAGGGTGGACACAGTGGATTAGAGGTGAAAGTCCAGCCTCAGCTGCACAGTGAAGTTGAAACTGGCCTGCATGAAGCTTTTTCTCAAAGAAAAAGAACAAATACTAGTGAGAAGATTATTAAAGCATTAGCTCTGTTTATTAGATACCAACAACAGGCCACAGAATCTCAGGTAACATTTATACTCAAGCCCTGTGGGTGTGGAGTTTAATTTTCATTATCCTCTTTCTTTGCAGCAACTACAGTTTCTCAACAGATGGTTTCAGTGGTTCAGGAGGCAGTGGTAGCCACGGTTCATCTGTGGGTGTTCAGGGAGGTGTGGACTGGATGAGGAAACTGGCCTTTCGCTACCGGAAAGTAAGGGAAATCTACGACAAGCATAAAAGCAACGTGGGTGGTAAGTGTGGCCAGCCATTCTGAACCTGATCCTTGATGCTTTCCTGCATTCCTTTCCCAGAGTGCCCTAGATCTGCCTTGCAACTTTCTAGGAATTTATGCTATGTTAATTCCAAATTAAAAAAAAAAAAAAAAAAGTAGAGATCTGATTGAAACCCTTTGGAGAATATGTACCACCCACAGCCATTAGAATGGAAGATGTTGAGAGAGGCTCTGTACCAATGGTGTCAGTTAGAATGGGGCATGAAGGACTAGAAAATGGCTCAGCAGTTAAAAGTGCTGGCTGCTCTGGCAGAGGGCTTAGGTTAAGGTCTTAGCACCCACACAGTAGCTCTCAACCATCTATAACTCTAGTTTGAAAGTATCTAATTCCTTCTGATCTCTATGAACATCAGACATGCAAATATATATATACATACATGCAAACAAAACATAAAAATAAAAATAAATTTAAAAATTAAAAAAAAAAAATGGAGACAATAGTTGAGGCTCTGCACCATTGGTGACATTAGAATGGTGATTTCGGTAGACGCTCGCTCTACATTCCTAATTCTTTTTAACATGACTTTGGACAACTGTGGTATTTCCTTTAGACAAGTACCATTTTAATGAAAATGTGCTGTATTAGTTAACTTTATTGCTGTGATAAGATACCTAAAATCATCAGTTTAAGAGGAGGAAAGACTTATTTATCATGTGATCATTGGCCATGTTGTCTTGGGCTTGTGGTAAACCAAAACATCATGGCAGGGAGAGGCTGGTCACCTCATTGCCCAGGGAGAGAAAAAGGGAGGAGGATGACAGGGCAGCTTGAATCCTAATATCATGTTAAAGCACACTGCCTACTGCTTCCAGCTAGGCCCCACCTCGTATTAGTAGTACAGGAACAAGCCTCACCACGTTAGCTTTTGGGGTTATGGTTCAGATCTGTTGTTTGGTTGGTTGGTTGGTTGTTGAGAAGGTCTTGTTAGGTAGCCCAGAACCATCCTTGAACTTGCTCCCAAGTACTGGGATTCTAGACATGCCCCCCCAATACCCACCTCAGTACATCACATGGTGTAGTGTTGTTATTATTTTTGAGTCACAACCACTGTTGGTACTAGTTAATAGACTGCCATATTTTGAAGAGCAGCTGTCTATATCTATCATGGCAAGTCAAATAGACCCAGTTGCTACATTGGCTAGGAGGTAGGCCTAGGATTATAGTGGCAGTGTTCATGTGAGCTAATATTCCCAGAAGTATTGTAGGTGTTAGTGTGCCTAAAATTCTGTTATTCAGAACTAATTAGTCATGGATTGTTCAAAATGGGAGAGACAGAAGTCTTCTTTAAATACCTCATTTGGTAGTTGAGAAATTAACATCCATCATGCGGACAGGAACAGCATACACAGTCACATAATACATTAATAAGATGGCCACATGCCCTGACTTTCAGTCAGTATCCTTTCCAATCTTATAGTTCCTTTACTAGTGATGTGCTCTTATAGGAAAATATTTAAAACCAAAAGCCATCATCCTCAAAGGACAACGTACAGAGTGCTGCATGAAGTCTGGGGCTTGTATAGACAGCACACAAGAGCCCCCATCCACGTGCCAAGTGATGTCATGCAGTGTGGCTGAAATCACAGAGAGGGCTTTAAAGTTCAGTTGGGTTATTCCTGTGACAATCTTCTACCAGATAAAAATCATGGGCTTCCAGATCTCAGGAATCTAATTTCTTTGTTCAGATCCTCCCTCCCCTAAGCCTAGGTCCCTGATCTTTCCTATGTACTAACTGAACCTAGTTTCTCAGACAAAATGATACACCACACTGTGAGTCCCCTAAACCTACTTGGGAGAACATATAAAAAGTGATACCAGCCAGGCATGTGGCACACACCTTTGATGCCAGCACTAGGGGATCTGAGGCAGGTGAATCTCTGAATTCAAGGCCAGCCCGGTGTACATAGTAAGTTCTAAGCTAGCCAAGGTTTCATACTAAGACTGCCTAAATAACAGCAACAAAAAAAAAGAAAGGAAAAAGAAAAATTAATACTTCCCTATATGTTTTTGTAGTGTGAGTAGAATGTAGGACTTATTTAACCTTTGCTACAGAAAATTCTGAGTCACACTTGCTCTTTGAATATACTAACTCAGAGTGTCTAACAGTGGGCTCCCCCATGAGACTTGGTATGTTTTATACAGAATCAATCTAGACTCCTAGAGCAGTGCGTGAGTCTGCTGTCGCTGGAGTTGCTTCAGAAGTGAGTATAGTACAGGGGTTGGTCCTTCACTCTGGAACCCTGGCTGACATGTTCCTGTGCAGGCAGAAGTACAGTGCTGCCCTGGGGAACGGCAGCTGGAAAAGGACCCCCAACCCTGGCACCCCACTGTCTGTGGGTCCTAGGCACCTCTCTTTGTTCTTGTTCTTTGTCTGTAGAGGTAAGAACTGTTCTAACAGTCTTTGTCCCTGCGTGGTTCTTGGTGTTGTGTTGTAGAGTACTGCTATTCAAGTGTGTTCCATGGGTCTGTGAGTAACACCCATCGGTTATAAAGATGGAGCTTGTACAGAACCTAATTACAGTGTCCACACCAACTGCCCTTGTTATGGTGTGCCCATAGGAAAGCAGACATTTTGCCAAGGAGTCACATCTGAGTAGCACCATTCTCAGAGTTTTCTAAAACATGGGAATGCATATACTCAGGGGCTTGGAGAAGTTGCTCCTTCATATATCAAGTATATTGGTTACTTGTCTCCAGCACAGCACATGACAACAGCAGCTTAAGGAAGGAAATGCTTATTTTGGTTCACAGTCCACTACTGTAGTCAAGTTACAGTGGCAGGAGCAGGAGGCACCAGGCACATTGGGTCCACAGTTGGTAAACAATGGTGGGAAAGTACTGGTGCTCAGCTCCCAGCCCATGCAGTGTGCCACCTACATTAGGGCGGCCTTCTCACCTCCGTCATCTAAATCTGATAAGCCCTCGCAGACAGGACCAGAGGTTTGTTTCCATGTTGATCTTAAATCCCAGCAAGCTAATGATCAAATTGACCATTGTAGCAAGTTCATGTTGTCAGATAACAAGTGGGTCTGCTTTATCTGAAAGGCCTCCTCAGCCCCCAGAGGAAAGAAGCACTGCAGAGACTCAGAGCAGAGATTGAAGTGCTGACGGACTCCTGGTTAGGAACTGCCCTGAAGTCTTTGCTTCTCATCCAGTCTCGGTATGGAATTGGTCTTTATAGATCATCTTCTCATGGTGTTTTCCAACCCTAGAACAAGCTAGGCCGTCCCCTAAAATAGGGATTAGGAACAGAGATTACAAGAATGAGCCTCAGTGGTGGCAGTGGAGGCAGAGGTCAGGTCTCTGTGAGTATGAGGCTAGCTCAGTCTACAGAGCAAGCTCCAGGACAGCCAGGACTACACAGAGAAATCTGTCTCTGAAAAAAAGAAAGAAAGAGAGAGAGGGAGGGAGGGAGGGAAGGAAGGAAGGAAGGAAGGAAGGAAGGAAGGAAGGAAGGAAGGAAGGAAGGAAGGAAGGAAGAGCAGAATTTACATGAAAAGGGGTCTAGAGCCAGGCATAGTGGTGCACACCTCCAATCCCAAGTCGGAGAGATGGAGGCAGGAGGGTCAGCAGTTAGTTTAAGGCCGTCCTCAGCTATATAGTGAGTTTGGGGGAGTCTGAGCTTTATGAGAGGAGAAACAGTGAGTGCGTTAAGAAGACTCGGGCCGGCAAGGTCTCAGCAAGTGCTTGTGGCCAAGCTTGAGAACATAAATTCAACGTGCATAAGAAATAAATGTCATTTAAAGATTAAGATGACTAAGGGGATTTTTGCCTTGAAGCCTAGACTGGAAAATAAACGCAGCTATAGCAGCTCCCGCGCCGTGTGGCCCTCCCCCTCATGTCTATAGCTTGGAAACAAACAACTCACACGAGGAGAGAAAGCCATGGAGGTTAAGGGCCTAGGGACTTCCTGTGTCTTCTGGAACCTGAGTGGTGGTTGTGTGAAGAACAGAGAGGGGCATTTCCATTAAATAAAATAGCAGATGAAAGCTCCCTGCTCTGTACTTGTTTTCTACAATGTGGTATCCATAACAAGAAGTGATAGTAGCCAACAGACTGCAATGAAAAACTGAGGCCAAGGTAGAGAGATGGCTCAGTAGTTGAGAGCACTCATAGCTCTTACAGAGGACCCAGGTTCAGTTCCTAACACCTGCATGTGTGTGTATAAGCCATCTCACTGGCCCTTCTGCCCGTTAATCTAGAAAATAAAATCTAAATAAGAGTAATAATTGAGCTGGATGGTAGAGCACAGCTTTA
>CM052702.1:120501150-120568346 GCA_028551405.1 Uromys caudimaculatus
GGGATGGGAAAGAATATTGGCATTGAATAGTAGTGTCCAGCTCTTTGAGACTTCCTTTTAAGTGAGGTCTGAAGAGCTGACCTGTTTGAACTTGTCCTCCCTGGTTGCTTCAGTTTCACCAGTCTCTTTCCTTCTTACTCCCTTTTAGAAAGAATTGTGTGAATGTTCTGATCACTACTACCCAGTTGGTTCCAGCCCTGGCCAAGGTTCTGCTGTATGGACTGGGAGAAATATTTCCTATTGAAAACATCTACAGTGCTACCAAAATCGGTACGGTGTTGCTCTCCCGTGGCCTTGGAGAATTTTCACTGGGGCTTCGTTATTGCCAGTTCTTCTGCTGCCGAGTACAGATGTGTTTCCCATCCAGCAGTTTCTGATGAGGTGGTTGAGGCTTAGCAGTTACACTGTTTGCTTAAGATAGAAGAACTAGTAAGTTAGGTAAATATGTTCCTCTCTCCTACAGCATCCGCATCGTCGTTGTTACCATAAGAACTGTTACTAAGACCAGCTAGCTGGCTCAGTTAGTACCTACCACCAAGTCTGATGGCCTGGGCTCAGTCCCCAGGACACACACGGGAGAAGAGAATCAACTCTACAGGTCGTCCTGTGATCTCCATGGCACATGAATGTACATCCTCACCCACTCACACACAAGATACATAAAAACCCGTGTCCCTTGTGGAGAGATGCCTCAGCAGTTAAGTTACTTCTTGTTCTTGCAGGGGGCCTGAGTTCAGTTCCCAGCACATACATGTTGGCTCACTCCTAACTCCTGTTCCAGGAAATTTGATGCCCTCTTCTAGCCTCTGAGGGCAGTAAGTACATACACGATACGCATACATATATGTAGGCAAAACACACATTAGAATGAATAAATTTAAGTTTTAAAAATTTTAAATAAGATTTAAAAACAAAATATTTAAAGCAACCACAAAGTGTTAAAAATCAAGAAAACTGTTGGACAGTGTGATGCATGCCTTTAAGCCCAGCACTTGGGAGTTCAAGGCCAGCCTGGTCTACAGAGCTCCAGGATAGACAGGGCTACACAGAGAAACCCTGTCTGGAACCTCCCCACCTCCAAAAAAAATTTTAAGAGAAAACTGAGTTAGTAGCAGGAGTTGTGTTATCGCTCACTGTCGCCTGCTCCCCTGTAGGTTAATCAGTCCACTGACAGGGCCGTAAGCACTGAGCAGACATGCTCTCTTCCCGAGTTTGCCTCTGCTTTCTGACACAGGGAACCTTTCTTAGAGCCTCCCACACCGAAGAGCTGTATTTTCTGTAGTGATTAGCCCAATGCCCACAGGCTAATCAAACTAATGGAATGGCTTTATTTTCTCTGAAAATAAAGGGAGCTTATTTGGTGATTTTCCTCAGTCATAACTCACCCAGAGCGAGTGTTGGAAGCTGCAGCGTGCTGTGCTGAGGGGTAACCACAGGAAGTGCTGTGCTGAGTGGTAATCACAGGAAGTGCCTGAGTTTTCCTTGACAGCTGTGAAATGGGAGCAAGGAGTCTTCTCCAGTTTCTCTGAGGTGGTTTCAAAATTACGGCTTTTCTTTTTGTATATTTTTTGAGACAGGGTCTCACGTAGCCCAGGTTGGCCTCAAATACACTATGTAGCCAAGGATTATCTGGAAGTTCTGATCATCCTTTGCTTCCCAAGAGCGGGGCTTAAAGCACATACCACCATTCCCAGCTAAAGTTGAGTTCTTTTTTAGTCACTCAGTAACCTTAGACATTGAATACTCAGGATTATTTCTGAAAATGCCAGAGGTGGGCTTGCAGCCTTGGTTTGTTTTGGTTTTTTGAGTCTAGGTCTCTAGCTTAGGTTGCTTCCAACTCACAGTGATCCTTCTGTCTTAGCCTTTCGAGTTCTTTGTTACAAGAAATTGCTCCACACCAGATTTCAGAAGTATTTTTTCCTATTGGAAACTACAAGGACTGGTATTCTGCAAAGACTTGGTTAGCCCCATCCCCCAGAACAGAAGAGCTCACCCCCAAGTGTTCTGAAGTGTAAACTGAAGTGTCTGTCAGAACTGGCTCTTGTATACATTTCTTCTTCCCTCGTAGCTGATAAGCTTTCTTGTCCCCCAGCATGTAGAGGAGCCATGCCAGAGGCCTTGATTGGAACATGTCAGGACAATGGGGTTTCTTCATCCTTACTTCTAAACACAGGATGTTCTGCTTGGTCTTAGGGAAATGTCTGAAATCTGAACCAATTTTTTTTCATAAGCAGATCCTGACTTGGAATTAAAGATAATTAACACTGTAACAAATATTCAGGCCTAGGCATATAGAAAAATGAAATATTACATTTGTAACTGGAAATCATTTTTATAAGCCAGATTCAGAAAGACATAGTCAGGAGGCAGAAGCAGGCCAGTCTCTGTAAGGTCAAAGTCAGCCTAGTCTACCAAGTCAGTTCCAGGACAACCACGGCTATAGAGAGAGACCATGTCTCAAAAAGAAAAGAAGAAAGAAAGATACACCACGTAATTTCTCTCATACATGAAATCTTGGTTTAAGTTGGAGGCGGGGAAAAGAGCTTTCAGAAAAGACCTGTGAGTGGAAGGAAGAAATCTCAAGAGAGTGGAGAGAGGCTGTTTGGGAGGCAAAGGAACCAGCACAGGGGGAGGAGGGAGCTGGGGGTTTGATGGCTCAACAGGTAACAGTGCTTCCCTGAGTTCAGCTCCCAGCATCCACATCAGGTGGCTCACAACTGCCTGTAACTCCAGCTCAGCTCCTCTGACCTCTGCAGTTACCTGCACATAGCACCTACCATTGTGAGTACATGTGTATACATGTCCTCATAATTAAAAGCAACTCTTAATAACATGTAGGGAATGCCATTATGCTAACCTAGAAAAGGAATTTTGAGAACAAATTCAGGTCGGGGTTATAACTAATTGTCAGAATGTTTACCTAGCATTCATCTCTGGGTTTGATCACCAGCATTATAAAACAAGAGAAAAGAGGGAAAAAAAAAGTTTCAGGAGCTGGTTGAAAGCTTAGTTAATATTTGCCACACAAACCTGAGAACCGGAGTTGTTCCCCAGCACCTTATGTAAAAGGTACGGTGACAGACACTTGTGACCCCAGCATGAGGAGGCAGAGACAGGGTGATCCTTGCTGCTTACTGGCCAGCCAGCCTAACTAGGCAGTGAGCCTCGGCTCCTAGTGAGGGGCCCTGTCTCAAAGAACTAGGTGTGAATATAGCTCCTGAGGAATGACAGTTGAGGCTTACCTCAGGGTTCCATGCGTATGGTCACACATCTATCCTTGTACATACACACACACACACAAAATAGAAAGTATTAGTTTAACTATTAGTTGAGTTATCTAATAGTTAAACCAAATTCAGCATAACAACTCAATGTTGCAGAGGAAAGCAGGCAAGACTGCCAGGGAAAGGGTAGCACTGAAAGTGGCGCATGCCCAAAGAGCTTTGTCTCTTAAGTAGGTCACTGAAATCCAGAGTGGAGCAGTATCTGGACCAGCATACCACTGAGATGCCACTTGGCTAGGAGGATCAGATTTACAGTTGTTCTGATAGACCAAGCAGTATAGAGGAAAAGGATTTTTATCAATTCTCTTAATTCCTAGATTAATGCATTTGTGTTACTGTTTTTTGTTGGTTTTGTTTTGGGTTTTGGGTTTATTTGTTTTTTGTTGTTGTTGTTGTTTTCTTTCGGTTTTGGTGTGGTTTGTTTAGACCTGGCCATCTTGAGTGCTGGGATTTAAAGTGTATACCAGTACTACCTGGCTTTTTTTTTTTAAATGAATGAAGTGCTTTAGAACCTTTTATTTAATTAATTTGTATGTGTATGCGCTCATGCAGGCAAGCAGCCAAGGCACACATGTGGGTGTCAGACTGCTCTGTTTCCGGTGTGTGAGCACTGGGGACTGAGCTGGGGTCATCAGGCCTGGCAGGGCGCATCTTTATTTGCTGAGCTGTCTCACTGGCCTGATCTTTGTCTTTTATAATCACTTTCCTGCAGATGGCAGGCAAGTGTGCACAGAAAGGGTCTTAGTATGTGGATCTGGCAGGAAATAAAAATGAGGTTAATGGAGCAGGATGAAGGAAGCAAAGCTGGACTTTGCTTAACTGAGCAGGGACAATTTTGTGAGCAGTCAAGGAAGAGCAAGGCTGGCTCACAGCACACACCTGGGTTTCCAGCACATGACAGCTAAGGCACAGGATTCCAGTGGGTGGCATTGCAAAACCTTGCCATTATCCCCCAACTATGCTCCCAAAAAACAAGGGCTATAATTTCCTTTTATTTATTCAACAAAGTATCTTTCCCATAGCAGTACTCTGCTTTATGTTTTTAAGTGCTGACTCCAGGTTAGGTTTGAATTTTGATACCACAAAATAATTTTTAAAGCTGTCTACTGTGAGCCAGGCAGTGGTGCACACCTTTAATCCCCATGTTTGGGAGATAGAGGCCAGCCTGGTCTACAGAGTGAGTTCCAGGACAGCCAGGGCTATACAGAGAAACCCTGTCTCAAAAAAAAAAAAAAAAAAAAAAAAAAAAAAAAAATTAAATCACTCATTAATGATTTAATGTGGTCTAGTAGCAGAATGCCTCCCTAATGAGAACATGGCTTTGGTTTGGTCCCAAGCACCACCAAAAATAATCGTCGTCATCATCATTATTTTAAGACATTCATTTCCAAGGTCAGTTAAACACAGCATTGCAAATACCATGTATAATTCTTGGTTACAGCCAGAAGCCTGCCAGGCTCCAATGGATGCTTGGAGCTCTTGGTCACATGGATGATCCTGGTTAAAACCTTGTGACCCAGAAAGTCATGAAGGTGGGAAAGGAACTTTGGAGCCATGGAGTGGGGTGGGAGTAACCAGAACACATTATTATATACAGATGAAATTCTCCAAGAACAAATTGAGTAAGAGTGTTTGAGAGCTTTAAAAAGAGAGAGCATTTGCTGTAGATCCAGGCTACAGCCTGGATTTAGAGTAGTAGCCTGGATTTAGAGTAGAAACAAAAGCCACATCTAGCTGCTGGGTGGCCTGGGATCTGGGGTACGTCACTAAACCTGTGATGGCCCATTCTCTGCAGCGTGAGGAAGGAGAGTTAGAGGAAAGAGATGGGTGCTCAGAGACACACAAGAAGAGCTTGGTCACCTCTTGTTTGGCCTAGGCTCATTGTCTCCTTCATGCTAAGATTGTGGGAACCTTACTCTTGATGTGAAGATTAAAGTGAGTTGTTTTGGTAATGGCACACAGTGTGAATTCTCTCAGCTCCTGCCCCTACCTCCTAACCAAATAGTTGGCATATGGTGTCAGTTATCCTGTCAAAGCACAGGCAGATGAATGGAGCAGCAGTCCCTGTCTTTGGCATTAGAAAAGGTAGAGAAGACTGTCCTAATAGGAAATGGTTTTTTTCTCTGTAGGTAAGGAGAGCTGCTTTGAGAGAATTGTTTCGAGGTTTGGAAAAAAAGTCACATATGTAGTGATTGGAGACGGACGAGATGAAGAAATTGCAGCCAAGCAGGTAACTGGAAAGGAGGAAACTCAGTGCTGTGGCTGTGCACGAAGCGGTTAGGGAAGCTGTACGGGGGGGCCAGGTGCAGTGGCACACACCTGTACCCCCTGCACTCTGGAGGCAGTCAGAGGGGTGCGCTACAGGAGGTCTGGGCGGGGCTATGAGTGAAGGAGGAAGTGAAGTCAGAGGGTGTAGCTTACTTGGTAGGGTGCTGTCTAGAATGCATAAGCCCCCAAGTTCAATCCTCAGCACCATATAAACCTGGATGGGGCGTGCCTGTAATCACAGCACTTGTGAAGTAGAGGCAGGAGGATTAGAAGTTGCAAGGGCATCCTTAGCTACATAGTGAATTCATGGAATACATGAGACCCTGTCAAGGGGCATGAGGAGAAAATGGGAAAACTGAAAAATGTTTACAGGTCTTGTGCATCTGTGGTATGTATCATCCTTCCTCACTTTTCTTTAAAGAAAAAAAATTATTGTTCCCCAAATGGAGTTTTCCTGTAATTTTGTTAGATTTCCTCTGTCCTTTCCTCCCTGCCTTTCAAGAGTCTTAGTACCAGGCCTCGGGATACAGTGGATAATGCTTGCTTACATGCATAGGAAGCCCCAGGCTCAGACCCCAGCACCACATACAACTATACATAATGTACACATCTGGATTCCAGTACCCAGGAGTGGAGACGGGGTCAGAAACTCAAGGTCATCCCTAGGCTACACAGCAAGTTTGGACCTCATGAATCCTGACGTGGGCCTCATCTTCATCTGAGGGGAGTAGACTAACTGCAGAAAGTCAGACTATTCTGACCTTTCCAGACGCTGGCTCTGTTCTTAAAAGTTGGGAGGGGGGGCTGGAGAGATGGCTCAGCGGTTAAGAGCATCGACTGCTCTTCTGAAGGTCCTGAGTTCAAATCCCAGCAACCACATGGTGGCTCACAACCATCCATAATGAGATCTGATGCCCTCTTCTGGTGTGTCTGAAGACAGCTACAGTGTACTTACATATAATAATAAATAAATCTAAAAAAAAAAAAAGTTGGGAGGGAAAGAGAGAAGGAAGAACAAAACAGTATTGTCAAAAAAAAAAAAAAAAAAAAATCATTGTTGCTTTTGAAAGCCCTGAAAGCTCACATAGTCCTCCCGTCATAGTCCTCCCATAACAGTCCTCCCGTCACTGTCCTCCCGTCACTGTCCTCCCGTCACAGTCCTCCCGTCACTGTCCTCCTGTCACAGTCCTCCCGTCACTGTCCTCCCATCATTGTCCTCCCGTCACTGTGCAGACCCACCCTTGGGCACCCTTCCTTCAGAAGGGTGTAGAAACTTCCTTCAGAAACTGTAGATGAGTTTGGGCTACAGAACCTAACATCAGGTAGATTAAGCCAAGCGTGGTTGTGTGTGACCACAGTCCTGTCTCTTCAGAGTAAGGTGAAATGCACTGTTAGCGCTGTGGGGGCTGTTTACCTCATTTGCGTCTGCTCATCTGTTGCATGGCATCTGAAGTGCTCTCCTTTGCCTTTATTGCTTTATTTTTAGATTTAGTGCCATGGCTACCAGCTGTGACTGATTTTCTTTACCTAGTTCATAGAAGCCACAGCAGTTGCTAGTGAACTATGACTGACACGGTTGGCATCATTATTTCATAAACTTTCATTTGCCACTTAATAGAGCAATTCGAGAAGTTTGCTTTTCTGTGTTAGCCACTGAAGCTTTGATTCTCCTATACTGCTTAGTCTCACCTTGGGGAACACATCAGTGACTTCTCAATCTAGAGAAGGACTGAAGATGAGAAAGAACAGCTGGGGCGTCAGCAGAGGTCACCCCTAAACTAATGTCTGGAATCTGCTAGAAAGTCTCCGCTCCAGGAGCCCAGGGTGTGTGTGAGTCCCTGTAGCCAAGTTCTCAGCACTGAGGATAAAACAAAATGTACTCATTAAAAATGCCTTGAGTGCAGGTGGATCTCTGTGAGTTCAAGGACAGCCAGGGCTACTCAGAGAAGTCCTGTTTTGAGTACCCCCTCCCCCCCAAAATCCAAGTGCTCTATGCAACTTAACCTACTTTCTGTCAGGAACCTTTCTGTCAGCCTTTATGAAAGAAAACTAATCCTTGGCTGAATATGCCCCAAGGATGAGGGGACTAATCCCAGGTGGCCTGCCCATGGGGTCAGCCACGCTGTCGCTGTTCTTCCTTCCATTCATGCCCTGATCTGGCACTGCTGCACAGGGGACAGAGTCAGTGAAATCAATCGGTTTCTACTTCACAGAACATGGATTCCAGCACTTGAGTCCCTTCTAGCACTGTACGTGGTGTTCTTAGCACAAATCTGATGGCATACCATCTGCACAGCCTACATCTGGGGCATGGGTAGGATTTGAGCCTGCTAGAGCTAAGGCTGACAGGAAATTGACCATCTGCAAAGTAGTGAGACTTACCTTAGTATCAGCTTCTTTCCCAGCCTATTGGATGTAACAGGATCTCCTGTCGCTCAGCCTAGCCTCAATCTTATAATCCTGCCTCAGCCTCCCAAGTGCTGGGATCACAGGTATTCACCACCATATTCAGAAATAATAATTTTTTATCTGAGCCATTTTATTTGATCCTGAAGACCTTAAAAGCTGGAACAAGTATCTCATAAAAGTGCAGGTGGCATTGAAATCTAAAAATTTCTCATGTCAGTATAGTGTCCCATGTTGTACAGAGTTATTACACATGACTTGATCCTTCAGTCCTGTGAGGTGGGCAAAGATAAAAGGTTATCAAGAGCCTCAAGATGTCTGGAGGAGGGGTATAGTTGAGTCCCAGAAGCTGAGCTAACTAGCCTTCCTTCTCTTCCAGCACAACATGCCCTTCTGGAGGATCACAAACCATGGAGATCTGGTGTCCCTGCACCAGGCTTTAGAGCTTGACTTCCTCTAAAAACTGGAATATGGAACCTTCCTTCCTTGTGAGCTTCTTTTTACCTCCGACAGGAGCCAGAAGCCAGAATCCTCTGAGCCCCTTCTCTCCTGTCTGTCTCTCTCCGTGTTTCAGTGCCCCTCCCCTTCTCTCCTGTCTCTCTCTCTCCTTGTCTCAGTGCCCTTCCCCTTCTCTCCTGTCTGTCTCTCTCTCTGTCTCAGTGCCCCTCCCCTTCTCTCCTGTCTGTCTCTCTCTGTGTCTCAGTGCCCCTCCCCTTCTCTCCTGTCTGTCTCTCTCTCTCTCTCTGTCTCAGCGCCCCTCCCCTTCTCTCCTGTCTGTCTGTCTCTCTCTCTCTGTCTCAGCGCCCCTCCCCTTCTCTCCTGTCTGTCTCTCTCTCTGTCTCAGCGCCCCTCCCCTTCTCTTCTGCTCTCTCTCTCCATGGAATGCTGGCGAGAACACAATCAGAACAAACACCTGCAGTTATACTGAGTGAGCTGCAGCCCACGTCCACTGTACAGCAGGAGGTGGCTGGAGAGAGCTGCAGACCAGCTGCAGTTACCGTGCTTTAATTTTTCTGTTTCATTTGAAAAAGGAAGAACAAGAAAAGCCGATGCTTGGGGCACAGTTGTACTCTTGCTTCATGGACAGACTGGGACCTGCTCCTGATTGTGTGGATGGAAAACGTGTCCCCTTGAGATCATCTTCTGTTCTCTTAGCTATAGAACGTCTCTCCCAGTGAATGTGTAGGTTATTTTTATAGGTGAGGGTCTGGTCTCTAAAGAAAGCAGCCTCCCCCACTTTTCTATGAAGAAAACAGTATGTAAAGTTTCCGTGACAGTAGTAATGGAAATATCTAAAATACCTCCGTGATAGGACCTCTTCTGGACAGGACAGAGGCTCCAGTGCTCTGCTCTCTAGGGAGGCTCCTTGCCATCTAGAGGGCCCTGGTTACTTACTTTAGACTTTGGCATCTCCCATCTTGTAAGCTTCAGTTCTCTTGGCAGTCCTCCTTCATCTGTAACCAAATGGCACAACCCTGGAAACTCCTTCCACCGACAATAAATCTAAGCCTTTAGCTTGCAATTCAGAAGCTCTGTCCCAGGAAACTCAGCCTCCAAACTGAAGAGAAGAGGCTCGGACTTCTTAGGAACTTTCATCCTTGGTTCCTGAGGTAAGATTTCACCTCATGCTCCTGCAGAGCAGTACCTGTTCCCAGCAGATGCTTCCTCTGTGGTCCATTCAGGGATCAGATGCTGGGTTCACACTCCCTGCCCTCGCAACCCCGTTTTTGTGCAGCTCTGACCAGCCCCTACCCACTCAGTTCAAGTCAGAAAGACCAAGGGCAGGCTCTCGCTGCTTCCTTAACCCGCACTCACATGTGGTGATCCCACCTTGTATTTACACAGATCTGTGCCTAGGGTGGGGAGCAGAGAGCTAGAGTCAAACCCGTTTCCCATGAAATAGCCCACCGCTCAGATTCCATACTGAAGTGGGAAACCAGGCCAGAAAGACTTTCTTGACTTATATGCTTGAAAATACAATCTTGAGCTAGGTGCAAGAGCACCTCTCAAGCCTGCCCCCTGCCCCTTCCCCCTACACAGTTAGGAGGGGAACTGGGCTTCAGTCCCAGCCCTCAAGCCCAGATGTGTTTTAGTTTTATTTTAGTTTTTTGTATGGGTTTTTTGTTTTGTTTTTTGAAGGCATTA
This sequence comes from Uromys caudimaculatus, assembly GCA_028551405.1. NCBI lineage: Eukaryota > Metazoa > Chordata > Mammalia > Rodentia > Muridae > Uromys > Uromys caudimaculatus. The sequence continues at coordinate 120,511,254 of CM052702.1, forward strand.
TCCCTTCAGGACCAATGTCGGTACCTGCTTAATTGGGTTAAACTTCCCTAGAGTTGAGGAAATGTGCAGCCTTGGTCTTCAGGGGGTCCTTGACCAACCCCTAGCTACACTCACTGCCCCCAGAGATACCACAGCCCAGAGGCAAAATTCCTCTTCATGCCAGGCTACCAGATAACAACAGAAAGGCTACACACCATCTGCAGAACCTTTGGACACTTCTGAGTACTTCTGAGACCAGCAATTGAGGAAGGGGCTCAGACAGGAGGTGGGTTGGTGTCTTGGCCACTCATTTGGCTTTGTTTTGAGGTATGGGGTAGGAGCAAGGAACTAGAGTCTAAACCAGACCTTCCTAGGCTGCATTTAAGCACTGCTATTCTAGTCCTGGCCAGCCTTGCTTCATGATTCAACATAGAAAACTCCAGGATGAGTTTTACTTTCATGTCTCAAACCCTTCCCTCATTGACAGTGTAGTTTCTTGTCCTGGACAATGGCCACCTATTGGTGCTGTGCTTCAGGCTTACCAGACTGCCAAGTGGTGACACACACCTCTCTCTGCACACAGGTACCACCACAAACACTTCAGGGGAGACTCTTTATTAGAATAGAACAGGGAATCCCTTTCCTCTTGCCCTGACTGGAGAGGCAAGGAGGTATTCTGAGCTGAGTTCCCACAGCAGCTACCCTGTCAGGGCAGATGGAGCAGGAGTGCATTGGTGTCTCTAGGGACTGCTGCCCTTTGTGCTGACTTTCCCTCCCTCCCACAAAGGCTTGGGAAGGAAAATGAGAGGGAGCATTAAGAGCTGCTAGTAATAGGAAGACGGCTTAGTGGTTAATAGCACCACTGCTTGTGCAGAGGTCCAAGGTTTGAGCACCCACAAGGCTATCCACAGGGTTTGTTGCCCTCTTCTGGCCTCTTCAGGCACCAAGCACTTACATACATGTAAGAAAACACTTATAAGTATAAAATAAAATGTCTTTTAATATTAAGAGCTGTTGGAAGTTAGAGCTGAAGGGAACTGGGGCCTTCCATCACCATCAGAAGGCGGTCTTTACGGAAGGAACACCTTGAAGAAAATAGCTGGTGAATCCTTTCCCTGCTGGATCCTGTGTTCTGGAAGATTAGTCTGGACATCTCATGGTGACAGTTCTAGGAATGTCTGTGAAGTTGCAGGAATGTCCTGGGATATGAGGTGGCTTGACTTTCGAATGTAAAAGTGACTGTGCCTTAGCATCACCCTGTCCAGTGCCCCTGGGGCAGGTGGTGATGTCCGCAAGAGTGGATACCTGCTCCACATTTTAGGTGCCTATTTGGGCTTTCGATTTGGAGGTGTTCTCTGCTAGTTGGGTGTCAGAGCTAGTGTCCCAAGAGACTTGACACAGCTTGTTTGCATTCACCCAAACTCAACCTTTACAGCTCCAAGTAGAATCTGATTGGCAAACTGCAGCTGCAAACACACGGCGCTTCTAGACATTGCTTTGAATGGGAGTCACACAGCTGACAGGAGCAGCAGGCAAAGCTCGGTACTGTCCTGGAAGAGAACAGGCTAGCCTCCAAGTGCCGAGCTCAGGCCTCATTCCTCACTCTTCTCCGGGTTGTAGCTGAGGCTCTTATTGAGTAAGCTTGTGCTCCTTGCTGCTCACCTGGTCAAGCAGCTAGAACTACCCAGACACATTCACTGTAGATGCCAAGTTGGAATTCTGAGCTTCCCAGATATCTTAACCACAAGAGGGAAAACTCTGCTTGTGTCCCAGCCTCATCCGCAGGCCGCTTGCCCTCTCTCTACCTTGAATCAATTCTAGTGAGCATGGCTCCCTGGCTGTCTCCTCTCACACAGCAGAACCATCCCAGTTAAGGACCATTTCTACTTGGATCAAAACTCTCCCTCTGGACTCCAGATGCTTCTTTAGCAGGAAAAAGCATCAGTTGGGTTGGATATATATATATTTATGTGACTGCGGGCATTTGCGGCTATAGAGTCCTTGACCATAATGTTATATGTAATGGGAACTATCTTATAAACTTGAAAAAATAAAGTTTTTATTTTCTATACAGTTTTCTCCTTTGTCTTTTCTAAATATGGTTAGCCAATTTGCCAAGCCGTGCAGGCTCCTAATCAGGGCTTCGTTAAGATGTCACCCTTTAAATAACTGGGCCATTCATTTCACACGTACAAAAAGTGATCACTTGGTCTATGTTGGAAAATAAAAAGTAAAGTTTGAAGAGAAATGTTTATGTGAATTGTTTCTAAAATACACTGCTTTGGGGGGGGTTCAAGACAGGGTTTCTCTGTAAATACACTGCTTTTTAAGGTATAGAAATGGAATAGATTTCATGAGCTGTCAAGGGTGCTGAACTTTACTAAGAAGTCAGTCTGCTGAGCATTAAGCTGCAAACCCATAAAACTAACGAACTAATATTTTGAACTGGCCTGATTTCATGTCACATCAACCAGTTTTTTTTCATTCCTCTACATTTGGTCTGATTGGCCCCCACTAGCTTACAAAAGAGCCAAGAAGCCTTTTTGCCTTTTGTTCCAATGAAGGAAATTCGAATTTATTTCTAGTTTCCAAAGGCTAGTCAGACCACAAGGTGAATTTCCTCTCGGAGGTAAAAAGTTGTCCAGTCTCTGGTTGGTGATCTTTTGAGCCACAGTGCAGCTGGAGTAGACATTTAGCTGCTGTCTGCTCTGTTACAAGTACAGGTTCTAGTGTTGACTGCTTACCAGACCCTGTAACGGCGAATTAGGCCCCTTTGGCTCCTGCGGGCCAAGTGTGCACTGCACCCGCCCAAGAGCTATCTGGATTCGTGAATGAGAGACACACACCATCTAATTTTGCTATGCCTTGACTAGCTCAGCATTTCTAATGGGCATTTCTAATCCTCCGCGCGGCTAGCATACATTAACCCCTCCAACTTTCCTGAGTTTACTTGCTAAATCAACATTTCATCTCTGCTACCCCAGACGCTTCCAAGTCCTGCCGATTCTCCTCCCTCCCTCAGTTCCTTGCCCCTGCAATCTAAAAGCCCGCCTCTTTCACCCTGCCCAGCCATTGGCCGTTGGCAACTTTATTTCCCAATCACAGCGAACTGGGGGCAGGCTTTCTTTAGCGACGCAGATTCCCTTGTGATTCTGCGAGCCGAAATAAGACAAAGCATTTAGAACCAATCCCCAACAAACCCAAACTGCAAACACCATTCCCAAAAAATCATTTCTCCAGCAAACTTTTTAGTGACATGTCAATTTTTAAAACCAGTTTCTTCACATTTCAAAGTTCTCGGTCAGGTATGGTGTTTGTCATCTTCAGAAGCTGAGGCAGAAATCTCGAGATTGGGCTAGCCTAAGCTACAATGTGTTTCAAAAGACCAAAAACCAAAATACATGTGATTTACTGGAATCTTGACATTTTCTAACTACAGGTAATGTCACTAACCTGGTTTTAAATTCTCTAAACTTTAAGAACTTTGCATGGTAGTGTTGAAGCTGAGACAAGGATGTGCTTAGGGCCAACTGTCACAAAACAAGAACAATGAAGTAACATGTTCCTTTTTTTATTTAAAAAAAAAAAAACTTTTATGTGTTTTGTGTGTCTGAATATGCATGTGCAACGGCCAAAGGATGATGCTGAGTCCCCTGGAGCCAGAGCTAGGCAGTTGTGAGCTACCCTGGAGCCAGAGCTAGGCAGTTGTGAGCTACCCTGGAGCCAGAGCTAGGCAGTTGTGAGCTACCCAGAACGGGTACTGGGAACCAAACCTCAGTCCTCTACAGGAGCCGGGAGTGCTCCTAATTGCTGAGCCGTAGCTCCAGCCCCAGCCCTGACATGTGTGTTTAATCCCAGACTTGACAGATGGAGGCAGGGGGATCTGGAGTTCAGTCTCAGCTGTGTAATATGTTCCAAGATAGCACGGGCTAAGCCCTGTTTCATAAACAAAGTATGCGGGAGTGTATCTTAGGTTAGTATATGGCTGTGTGTTTTAGGTAGTATCTAATAGTTTGGATTTAATTAAATACATGTTACCATCGTTTGACAACTTCATCTGGACTACAGATGAAAGCTCAGCCAAAACTAAAATTCTAAACATATGTTGTGCTTTTGTTTTTATAATTTTTGTTTTGAGACGGGGTCTCATGTAGTCCAAGCTGGCCTCTGACTTTGTCACTGAAGAGTCTGAACTCCTGATGTCCTTGCCCAGAATGGTAGGTGTGTCACACTGACCCAGCCCTCTATAGATATTACCCTTTTTTTTCTTTTTCTTTTTTTTTTTTTTTTTTTTTTTTTTTTTTTTTTTTTTTTTTTTTTTTTTTTTTTTTTTTTTTTTTTTTTTTTTTTTGAGACAGGTTTCTCTGTGTAGCCCTGGCTGTCCTGGAACTCACTCTGTAGACCAGGCTGGCCTCGAACTCAGAAATCCGCCTGCCTCTGCCTCCGAAGTGCTGCGATTAAAGACGTGCGCCACCACTGCCCGGCCCTTACCCTTTTCATAAATAAAAATAACAGTGATTTCAGGTGTGTACCTCTAGAGGCATCTGTTTATAGAATGACACCTTCTGATGTAATCATATCTGATTTTTCATGAGATAGTGAAGACAGAGATGGTGATTGTTTTTCATGCCCTTTTAACATCAACAACCACTTTGAGCCGGGCGGTGGTGGCGCACGCCTTTAATCCCAGCACTCGGGAGGCAGAGGCAGGCGGATTTCTGAGTTCGAGGCCAGCCTGGTCTACAGAGTGAGTTCCAGGACAGCCAGGGCTACACAGAGAAACCCTGTCTCGAAAAACAAAAAAAAAAAAACAAAAAAAAAAAAAACACAACCACTTTGGTTCCTTCTACTGGTCTGTAAAATTCAGGTCTGAAAAATCACTGGGTCCTTTCTGGCCATAAGAGTCAGCCCATACATTTTTAGTATAAGAAGCACCTTCTCCCAGAGCCTCTCCCAGGCCCCCACCTGCAGTTCTGCAGCCTCCTTAGCTGTGGGCCAACAGCACCCCACGGTCCTCTTGCAGTGGGATTGCTATCCCACAGGGAACAGCATTTGCAGAGTCTTCTCCAACATTAGGCTCTACTTACCACTCGGGGGCTTGAGGGTGCCATCACTGCTGAAGTAGCTCACCGCCAATGTCCCAGTTTCTCAGAGGGGTTTTCCCTAATGGTTCTTCATAAAGCTGCAACTTCCACCCACAGCATATTTCCTCCCTCTTGCCTCTCCATCTGTTTTTCTTCCAGCACTTGGCACAAAGGTGCTTGTTTTGGTCAGTTTATTTCACCTCCACGCAAATAAATAAATGACTGGTAGAACAATCTTGGATCCCAGCACTGGGACCTAGTACCTTCTGCCTCTGGTGCCTTTCTCCTGTTCCCTGTTCCACCAGACCACAAACCTCCCCGAGCAGAATATTCCGTCTCCACAGAACCATCGATCACATCCCGGGAGCCACCACACCTCTCACCCAGAAAGGGCCCCCAGTACTTGGCCTTCCACCCTGCCCCTCACTTGCCTCCTCGTCCTACAGATGCTGTCCTCAGTACAGAGCTGCTAAGAGAACGCACTAGAGTGGGCCTTTGAGTTCTGCCAGCCAGATGAGCAACCCACTCTGGCTCACTAGCTCCTGCATCTTGGGAAGCAAAACTAAGTCAAATCTAAGACAGCCTACATCTGTATGCCGGGGGTCTGTGTTAGTTTTAAGGGGTTCCAGGCCCCTGCTACGTGTCTGTAAAGGGTGATAGACTGCACGTAATGGTACATACTGGTTTGGAGAATCTCCTGAGGTTTTAATATGTTAAACACATGCACACATGTTCTTTCACATAGATTGAGGTAGGAGAATGAAAAAATACTCAGTGGGCATCCCACAGCCTAGACCACAGGCCAATAAGGCACTTGGTGTAAATGTGGCCTAAGAGCCGGAGCATCGAGACACTGGAGGGGCATCGCTGGCCTCGGCTGTTTAGGAGTCTACCCAGGATTTGTCCAGGTGGGCAGGGAAAGAAGCGAGAGTGGCAGCCAGTTCATAAGTCAGGATGGTGCTCCCAGAACATAAAGTGCCTTCAGCATTTGTTGGTTAACTGAATGGATGGGATGGGTTAGGAAGGGTCCTCAAGAACATCTCCCAGAAACAGTGTAGTGTAGAGCAGGCTTGGGGGCCAGGAACCAGGACACTACCCATCACCTGAGAGGGGAGGATGGTAACAACTGAGGATTGCCGACAGCAGTTCTATCGGTTGGAGAAGAAAAAACAGGGCTTGCACATGATTGGCCCCCTTGTCCCTTGCAAGGCCCCACTCTCATCTTCCTCACTGGCTGAATCAGAGCCTGCCTCAGACAACTCCATTCAGCTGTGTGTCCTGTGTCAGGGCAGCCTGAGCTTTGGCCTTGGCAAAGAAGTTCTCTGCTAACCGGGTGGCACGCCTGTTATAAATCAGCTTAGGAGGACGTTTGGGGGGAAGGAGTCTTAGGGTCCCATCCACGAGGTCAGGTTCCCAGCTGCAGCTAGGGTGCAGCCAGAGGTAGTAGATCAGACGCAAAGCCAGTCCCAGGAAGAAGCAGGCTCCTCCTAGAGTCACCCACACCGACAGTGAGGACCGACTGGGCAGCCAGGTGCGGTGTGTCACCAAGGACATGGTGACCAGCAGGATACTGTCACTGAGGATGAACATCAGGTGGATGATGGCCCGGCCTCGAGTGCGGCCCCCAGATGCATTGAACCAGGAGAAATAAAGAATAAGCGCCACTGTCACCCGGTACAGCCACTCACCGTTAGGGTTAGGCATAAACCTTGTGCCTTGAAGCCAGACCCAGAACAGTAGTACCAGCCACAGGCTGAAGAAATGCAGAGCCACATAGTAGGGGAAGACAGCTGAGAACAAGGCGATGGCACAGATTCGGGGTCCCAAAAGCAGCAGGTTCCACAGGAAGTAGACAGCAGAGGAGGTCCAGCCCAGACGCGGCTTAGACGGAAGACAGGCACGCAAGGACCGATGGTAGTCCAGCAGTGCCCACGAGATGCCCAGAAAGGCTGAGCTGATGCCAAACCCTACCAAGAGCAAGAAGAAAGAAGTCAGCCTGTGTGCAGCCTGCCCATCAACCCCCAGACTCACAGCAACCCTCGAAGAAACCCAGAAGCAGGTCTTAGAAGCCCCAACTTGCTCAATAGTGTTGGAGAGGGGGAACATTTGGAGGAGACAATGCTCTGCTTTCGAATGCTGTCCCGGTGACATTCTTGATGAGAGGAGATATGACACGAAGACTCGACTGGGTCTTAAGCCTCTTCCAGGTTCTGCAACCCTTCCCAGAGAAGCCCAAGTTCTCAGGGTCTGAAAACTTAGCAGCTCTAGCCCCGCTTTCTCCATGACAAAGTAGACCTATCTCAGAGAGTAGTAACAGGCCGCCAATTGCAGCTTTCCTCAGGACTGGGAGTGCTGGCCAGCCGCCCCTCTTCACTCTCCTCCATGTCCACCTAGCCTATTATCCTGACTTTCCAAGATCCAGGAGTTTGTGATAGGGCTCCTGTCCCAGCTCTGCACTGCCTAGGGCACCTGGGCCTCTAAGAAGAGAGTAGCATGGGCAGGCCCCACAAAGTGTCTCCCCTCACCTCTTCTAACTCATCCACTCAGCAGGAGCTTACTGATAACCTACTGCATCCTCAGAGCCCACTTGTGGCCTGGTATCAAATCTCTAGCAATCCCCATCTCTTAACTTACCTGCCAACTCCTCACCCTACAACTTCAGGCCAATTAAATTCTGGGGCTTCCCACCTAGCTTCCACTCTGTGTCAGAGGCTTCCGTAACAACCCACCTGCTCCATTAACATAGCAATTACCTGCTTTTTTTAGTTTTGAGAGTCCCACCCACCCACGCCCTCATCCCCACCCACACCCATCCACTACCACCCCCTTCCCTGAGACAAGGCTTCTCTGTGTAGCCCCTGGCTGTCCTGAAACTCACTCTGTAGACCAGGCTGGCCTAGAAATCAGAGCTTCACCTGCCTCTGCCTCCCAAGTGTTGGGATTCAAGGCATGCACCGTGATGGCCTTGCCTTTATTCTACCCTTGAGCCTTGGAGGGGAGAAAACTTAATTCTGCTCACCTGGAATCTGCAGGTGGCCCAAAACGTGGCACATAAATGTCTGCACAATCAAAAGTAGAGATGTCTTCCTCATGCTCTACCAACAAGGTAGACCGTCTCCACCTGGCTCTGACCTCAAACAAATGTCAAGTACCTAGCAAGTGCTGAAAAGGAGCAGTCACCTCTCTGCACCTCTCTCTTATATAACATGAGGCATTCCCCCAAGTCCCACCACAAGTGATGACAAGACAGGTTTCTTGGAGGGCCGCTGCAGAGAACCTTGAGGAAAGAAGTGCCGGGCAATAGAAATGGGTGCTCTGGGCTCTCAGTAATGTGCGAGGTAGACCGTTGCTTAGTCTCAGGCTGGGCCGGTGGTCCTGAGGAGGTCTCTCCAAGGCTTCTCACTGTCCAGATTCCTCTGAGGGTTTATGGGGGCCCTACAACCTGCCTCTTCTGGTCACTCGGTACAATTATTTGTAATTATTTGTTTTACAGGCTACTGGTTGGGTGGAGGCTCTGTATATCTTGTTCACAGCTGTGTCCCCAGCACAGTGACAAAGAAGAAACTTGAATCTATGAAGGTACTGTGTGGGGACCAAATGAAGTCCTGAGCAGATGTGTATTACTGACATGTGCACGACCATGGCAAGGACCCCATTGCCTCAGACCCACGGGGATGACAGAGGCCCCTGGTCTAAGTACAGATGTTTATTAACAGCTGTCCTTTAGCTAAAACCAGTATATGCAGAAACTGTCAACTGCAGCTCCACCTCCTGTGACACAACCTGAGAATGACCCCCCACAGAAACCTCCAAATGTGTTAAGTGCTGCTGCAGAGCCCAAGGCCCACTTGCTTCCAGCTTTTTCATGTATCTGCTGTTTTCCATTATGGCTGCCAGTTAGCTCAACCCCTCAACTATGCAGGTTTAGGCAGTGCTCAATAAAATGCCCATTACCTACCAAGCCTATGTCAGGTAACCTACATATTTTATTTATTACCATCAAAATAACAAACAGTGCAGTACTGGGAAGGCAGGATTAGGAGGATTTCTAGGAGCTCAAGGCCAGCCTGGTCTACACAATGAGAGCCTGACTCAAAAATAAAATAAGAGATAGAGAGAAATTGAGAAATACACCCGACACAGACCTCTGGTTTCTGCACATACACACATGCACCTACCTGCAAATGCACACAGACATGTACAAATCCACATTCACACAAGACCCTGGACTTTATATGCATGCAATTCCCCACATCTCATCTTACTCTATAAGATAGGCACATTTATTATGCCCAGTGCTCAGATGAGAACCAACTGATGGTTTGACTCACTGTCCTAAATTCATACAGCTTGAAAGTGACTTTCGATTTGAATCCAGACCAACCGCCTGACACTCAGTAGCTCTATTTCTTCTCCTGTGCCTAAGAGTGAGAACACCGCAGAGGAGAGAAAGGCCAGCAAAAGCGACAGCCACGGGCTCAGCACTCACACTGGTAGTGTTCTGCCTGGCCACTCTGCAACACAATAGCCAGCACCAGTGTGAGCTGTGGTGTCGCCTCCAAGAAACTCTCGAAAAGCCGCAGCATGCTGATGTCCAAGGAGAGGAAGTCTGCATAGGCCAGGTCACCCTCAGACGGTACCTCCTGGTAGCACATGGACATTCCCTGATGCATTCCTTGCAGGCACCTAGGCAGAACACACAGGTGCCCAGTGAGCCAGGTCAACGTTCTGTGAAGCCTTCCGTCTCCTACCACCGAGTGCATGAACACAGCATTCAATTGTAGCCTGTCATTTAAAAGCTCCGGAACCTGGAGCAAGCCACCTAACCTATCTCATCAAACTTGCTTCCTCATCCATAAAGTGGGGGCGATTCAACTTCTACTCTCGCTGGTCAGGGATGAACCCAAGTGCATCACAACCCTGTCCTGCCTATTCACAGGAGCCAATTTTAGAGATGAGAGATGGAATTAAGAAGCAAACAGGAGGGGCCTGAGAGACGGCTTAGCCGTTGTTAATCGCATCCACTGCTCTTGCAGAGGACCAGAGTTTGGCTCCCAGCACCACAGGAGGTGCCTCACCGGTAACTCCAAGGGATCTGACACCTTCTTCTCTTGGGGCCTGCCTGTAGTAACTGTCCTGCACAGTTATCTGAGCTGGAATCAACGAGGATACAATTGTCCAGGCAAAATGCAAACATTCAAAAGGTCCCTCCCCACAGTTGGAGATTGTATGCAGCTTAGCCAAGATCTGAGACTTCCACCCCACCCCAACCCAGCCCACATCATGAAGTCCTGCCTTCATCACATGATTCTGACCCCTAGATTTCATTTTCTCCCATCTAACAACCCAAGGGCCTATTAACAGTAAGGGGAGGGGGGGAGAGAAAAAGTTCTCAGGCCAGCACTGTCCTCACTTCAGACTGAACCTGGGTCCTAACCAGTTCAGAAAAGCACACAATCCACACACATTTTCCAAGAACCATTCTGTGTCCAGTCCAGTCCTAGCTGGCTCCAGGGACAAAGATGAGCCAAGCAGGACGGTATTCAGTCCTTAACGGGGAAGCAAATGTTCACAGAAAAAGACAGAAATGAAAAAGAAAGGGAAGGAGCATCTCTGAGTCCAAGACCCTGATGTTCCCTTCCTCTTTCCTGGACCTGTGTTTTCACCTACGCCCAGGGGAAGACTGAACTGACTCTGACGGCTGTCAACCCACTTTTCTCAACGGGCCAGGCACTCACCTATACAGGTAGCCGAGCTGCAGCAGGTGCAGCAGAGCCAGGAAACGACGCGAGGGCTGCGACAGGTGTAGCCCGGAGGGGTCAGTTGTTAGCCAGAGCCAGCTGAAGAGCTGAAGCAGCACCGAGGCTTGGCCCAGCACAATCAATACCAGCGCGGCCCACAGGTAACGGCCAACGAGCACGTACTGGACGACGGCCCACACGTCGACGGCCAGGTCCAACAGGAAAGACAAGGTACTCACCAGGCCTATGAACACGTCTAAGGTCACATGGGGGTGCATGGACAGAGGCATGCTCCTCCAGTTAACCACACAACCGAGGCTCTGCCCGGCAGCCCCACTAGTCCGACAGGAAGGGGGCGGGGCAGTCCTCCGGGAGGCCGGGCTGCTGGGCGGAACTTCCCCATCTCGCCCCGTCCGGGGAGGAGCGAGTCCACGACCCCGCCCCCAGCCCGCCCTGTCCGGAGCCTGGCTTCTACTGGTTTGAATTCTGCTTTTGAGGGTCAAGGAATCAAGAGTGGCCACAAGACTAAAGCCTAGTTAGTGTCCAAGCCGCAGCAGTGATCCCTCACGGTTGCAATGTTGCGAAACCATATCAGAAAAATCTTTAATTTAAAAGTACCAAGGGGTTTTGCAGACCACGTGGGTTCCCAGTTCAGACCTTGAGCAGGTACTACATTGAAAGCACAGAATCTCCAGGGCCCACCTTCCTGCTGGCTCACTTTACTGTGGTGATCAAGTGCATGGTAGTTTGATATGTTTATATTAAAGGGAATAATACATCAAGACATGTACCACAAACAAGTTTTGTAGATAAAACGAGAAACTTGGAAGAAATGTGCTTCTTAGTGCCCTCTCTGGTGAATCCAAATTTTATTCTCCACAGATGCAGGAGACCGATGGCAAAGTTCATCTCTCCATCAGGTAATGTTGCCCAGTTTTACCGGGAGAAAGATGAACCAAGTAAGAGTGGGCTGGCAGTGTCTACAGTCATAGCACCTCCAATACATGCAGGCTTGGCAGCAGAGTCAGTATGAGCAGGAAACCAGGCACCAGCTTGGCACCAAGACCATGCAAGCAGGTAGCATAAGTGTTGAACGCCACGTGTTGTATGGCACAAACATGCTCGATGCGGCAGATGTCCCCGCAGGTCAAATTGTTGTAGCTGACCGAGTTATAGACGTAATAAGTTTGCAGGATCTGCGGCTCATTGGCGATGCGGGTCAGTGCCGTGTGCATGGAGCTGGTGCTGGCATCCTGCACTTGGTAGACTTCTGTCAGGCGGTATTCCTTCTCCCACAGTGGGGTCTCTTGTACATTCGCCTGCCTCAGGTTCAAGAAGTAAGTCACCATGTCCTGGATTAGAGGCACAGGGTATGTCAGCAACGAGCATGTTGATTGGTTCTACCCACAACCCAACCTGTCCCCAGTCTCTCTAGAGCTGCTGTTTGTTACCCTGCACTTGGTTCCCATGAGGTAACTGCATCTGAACCCCCATTCTCCTGGTGAAGACATGGAGGCCTAAAGAGGTCGTTATGGTTTGAATCTGAAGTGGCCCCCACAGGTTCACTTTGAACGTTTGTTCCCCAACCAGTAGCACTATTTTGGTTGACTGTAGAATTTTTAGGTAGTGGATTCTAGCTGGCAAAAAGAAATCTTTGAAGTTGGTTCTGGATCCTGCTCAATGGCGGTATGAGGGGTCCCTGATACATGCCACGAGCTTCACCACCATTACCTGCCATGCCTTCCGCACCAGAATGGAGTGAAAAGCTCTAAAAACTGTGTTGCTGCTACTGCAATCACAGCATTGCAAAAGTAACGTTACCTTCTCAGAGTTTGCAAGCATTCAGGGACAGGGGTGGGATTAGAACCCAGAATGCTCACCTCACTACGTGTGTGTTTCCTGTCCTGCCAAACTGGCAGGCACCACACGTTCTTCACAGAAGCTCTAATTCTCAGGATATCTTCACAGAGTGAAGGGGAATAAAAATAGCAGCAGCTGAGCGGCCGGTGGGGTTGGGGGATGCCTGGCTGGCAGATGTTATAGAATTATGACTGAATGAGGGTTTTCTGTTCAAACAAGACTCAGCAGTGTCTTCAGACAGACAGATAAGAGGAGCTGCGTGAATGGGTGGGAACTGCATGTGCCAGGCACATGGCATTGTTGCACTAAGTCCTCTCTGTACTGTGACTTCCAGGGTACTGAGGAAGCAGTGGAGCAAGTGTGTAGACAACAGGACGTACTCTTAAAAATCCTCAGGCCGCCAGGCAGTGGTGGCGCACGCCTTTATTCCCAGCACTTGGGAGGCAGAGGCAGGTGGATTTCTGAGTTTGAGGCTAGCCAGCCTGGTCTACAGAGTGAGTTCCAGGATAGCCAGGGCTACACAGAGAAACCCTGTCTTGGAAACACACACACACACACACACACACACACACACACACACACACGCACGCAAAATAGTTTTTTTTTTCATTCCTCAGACCTGAGCAGAACAGATGGCTTTGTGTTTAAGAGTACTTTTTAAAGATTTATTTTATGTAGAGAAAATATCTTGATATCTTGTGTATTGTATGGGTGCATCACCTGTCAATTAGAAGATCGGCAGCCTATAGGAAAGGGTAGGATAGAAGGTGGGACATCCGGGAGGCAGAAAGAATTCTGGGCTAGAGACAAACTGGGGAGGTTCCACCGAGGAAAACAACAGGGACAAGTCACATGGTACCTGAGCACAGGTAACCATCCATGTGGCGGAATGTTGATTAAAATAAATGGGGTAATTTAAGTTATATCTAGTCAGAGAAGAGCCTAGCTATACAGCCCAGGTATTTATAAATATATCTTGAGTTGAGTATTATTTCTGGGAGCAAGAGGCTGGGAGGAAGAACCAGGACCTAAGTACCATTTTATTTTTAATTTTGTGAGATAGAGTATATGCACGGGTGTGCAGGCTCCCACAGAGGCCAGAGGAAGGTGTCAGATTCTTTGGAACTGGATCTACAGGCAGTTGTGAAGCCCCTGCTGTAGGCGCTAGGGACTGAACTTGAGTGATCTGCAAGGGCAGCATATACTGCTAACCACTGAGCCATCCTTCCCAAGGGCACTTTTGCACAACTCCAAGGAACCTAGTTTATATCCTAGCGCACTACCCTGACTCCCACCCCCACCCCACCCCCCAGGCCAAGCAGGGCCCTGTGGCTCACAGCTGTAATCCCAGCACTCAGAAGACTGAGGCAGAAAGGATGTATCAGGGCCAGAGAGATGGCTCAGCAGTAAAAGAACCAGTAAATACCCAACACCCACATGGCAGCTCACAACTGTCTGTAACTCTAGCTCCAGGGGATCCTACCCTCACACAGACATAATGAGGGCAAAACACCAATGCACATTAAATAAATAATCATTAAAAATTTTTAAAAAGATGGGGCTGGAGAGATGGTTCAGCTGTTAAGAGCAGTGACCGCTCTTCCAGAGGTCCTAAGTTCAATTCCCAGCAACCACATGGTGGCTCACAACCATCTGTAATGGGATCTGATGCCCTCTTCTGGTGTGTCTGAAGATAGCGACAGTGTACTCACATAAAATAAATAAATCTTTTTTTAAAAAATTGAAAAAGAAAGGTTGCACCAAGCATCTGCCAACAAATCCTGGCTCCTCAGCCTCTGAAATACCTTCAGGCTCAGATGCCTCTCAGCAGCCTGGCCCCAGCCACCACCCTCTGGCAGCAGGTGTCTTTACTTCCAGACCTTAGTCACAGCAGTCTGCTCTTTGTCCAGCAGACAAGGTGATTTTGTGAAACTGTGAATCAGAACAATTTGCACTTCTGTCCCCAGCTCCTCAGATCCAGACCTTGACCTGGCCTCATGTCTTCCGCCCTCCCCTCGTGCTCTCTGGGGCCACTTGTTCATTCTCCTGCTCTTCCCCTAGAACACCAAGCCACTTCCCAGCCCCGGGCATCTTACTTGCTCTTCCCTCTACCTTCCCTACAGACCCGCTGGCTCACTCAGTTTACACAGAACTCAAATGGCTCCTGACTTAGGACATTTCCCTTGTCCCATTTAATCCATGTCTAATCAAATCCAACACATCTCACACACTCCAAAATGGTCAGCACATTCCTTCCCTCCCTCCCTGTTCTTTCTTTGTTTTTGTTTTGGTTTTTTGGTTTTTTCGAGACAGGGTTTCTCTGTGTAGCCCTGGCTGTCCTGGAACTCCCTCTGTAGACCAGGCTGGCCTCGAACTGAGAAATCCACCTGCCTCTGCCTCCCAAGTGCTGGGATTAAAGGCGTGCGCCACCACTGCCCGGCTGTTCTTTCTTAAGTGTTGGGAATCACCCCACCACCATGCTAAGCAATCATTTCACTGCTGAGCTGCAGCCTCAACTCCCCACCTCACCCCCACCCCATACCCCTTCTGAGACAGGGTCTTCTTGCTAAGTTCCTGTCTGTCCTCGAACTCACTATGTGGTCCAGGCTGGTTTTAAATTTCAGTCCCGCCGGGCAGTGGTGGTGCACACCTTTAATCCCAGAATTCGGGAGGCAGAGGCAGGCGGATTTCTGAGTTCAAGGCCAGCCTGAACTACAGAGTGAGTTCCAAGACAGCCAGGGCTACACAGAGAAACCCTGTCTCAAAAATAAATAAATAAATAAATAAATAAATAAATAAATAAATAAATAAATAAATTTCAGTCCTGTGCCTCAGCCTCCCAAGTGCCTGGTATTACAGTCCTGTGCCTTCAGGCCCATCTACCACCCATGTTAAATTGTATTTATTTATTTACTGCCTTCCTCCTGTAGGGATTTTGTCACAGGAGAGTGGTTATTCTGTTGTTTGGTTCTGCATCTCCTAAGCTTTGAACAGAGCCTGGCATGTGGCCTGTGCTTAGTACATTCTGTTGAATGAATGAAGTAGTGTCTCTTTGGCCATTTCAACAGTCCCAGCACATCCTAGGAGGTGAAGAAGTGTTCTCGGGGTTAGGGTCTGGGTGCTAGTTGGTGAACAGAGGGGGACAATGGGCTTGAACTGGGAATGTGAGAAGTCTTCCATACCAGCCTCAGGAGAGACAATTTTATCTTGAGGACACTCGGGAGATCTTTAAGGTCTGTGGGCCGCAGAGAGGCAAAATGAAGTCAGTGTTTTAGGAGGATGAATCCCGTCCGGATGTGGCAGCAGGGAGAGCAGGCAGTCATAGGAATCCAGGACAAGGAAAGGCTTGGGGGAAGAACAGACCTGACTTGGTGGCAGGTGGCTCCAAAGTTCTAACCAAAATTCCCTTCCGTGGTGGTTTGACTATGGTTGGCCCATGGGAAGTGGCAGTATTAGGAGCTGTGGCCGTAAGGGCTGGAGAGATGGCTCAGGGGTTAAGAGCACTGTACTCATATAAATGAAATAAATAAGTCTTTTAAAAAAAAGAAAGAAAGGAGCTGCGGCCTTGTTGGAGGAAGTGTGTCACTGTACAGGCAAGCTTTGAGGTCTCCTAGTGCTCACGCTCTGCCCAGTGTGGAAGAGAGTCTCCTGCCCCTTCCGATCAAGATGCAGAGTTCTCAGCTCCTTCTCCAGCACATGGCTGCCTGGACTCGGCTAGGCCTCCCACCGTGATGATAAATGGACTAAATTTCTGAACCTGTAAGCCAGCCCCAATTAAATGTTGTCCTTTATAAGAGTTGCCTTGATCAGGGTGTCTCTTCACAGCAATGAAACGCTAACTAAGACATCTTCCAAGGTTCGGTGGTCAGTAGTAGCAAGTGGGTTAGCTGAGGGTTAGGAAAGGTGGTGATAGGCTTAGATTCTCCCAACCCAGTAGACCAGACTCCTAACCTTCAAGTTGAGTGTGGCTCGATCATACTCAAAAATTCGGATCCCTGGATTGTTGGCCCCGTCAACCACTCCAGGTAACGTGGTCTTCCACGGGGTGACTCCAGGTGTGAGGAACATGGTGCTTATGGGGGCACCTTTAGGGGAAAAAGACAGCAGGCTGAAAAACGGTAAGGAAAGAAGAGGCTGGCAGGTGGCCAGTTCCCTCAGGATGGAGTACCTGTGTGGTCATAGAACATTCGGAAGCTGTCAGTATGGTGGTGTCCAAAGAACTGCCCTGCTATGACACGATGGTGCTTCTGGATCACCTTCAGATACTCCTCATTGAAGCTCTCCCGGAACCAAGCTTTGTCCTGTGTCTTCTCAAAGAACCCTGGGGGCACGTGGCCAATAATGTACACCTGCAAGAAAGAGGTACTGGGATCGGAGATGCTCTGTCCAGCCCCCATTTCCACCTTCCAAAACCTGCCCATGACCTCTCTCTGGACATAGCCCCAGAGCCCATCTTCCATAAGCTCTTCCTGATCCTTCAAAGAGTGCTCCTCTCTTCCCAGAGCTGGGGCTGATCCTCCATGGCTGTGTAAGAACACTACGTGGTCATGTGCATTTGTGTTTTATATTCCCCAAGTCAGCTGGGCACTTGGCCACCATTGCAAAATGTAGAACAGGGGCAGAATTAAGAGCATGTGCTTAGCCAGGGGTAGTGACTCACACCTTCAATCCCAACACATGGAAGGCAGAGGCAAGCAGATCTCTGCGAGTTCAAGGCCAGCCTGATCAACATGAATATATACATAGCATGAGTACCCTAACTGCATGTACACCTGCGTGCCAGAAGAGGGCATCAGATCCTATTACAGGTGGTTGTGAGCCACCATGTGGTTTCTGGGAATTCAACTCAGGACCTCTGGAAGAGCAGTCAGTGCTCTTAACCAATGAGCCATCTCTCCAGCCCAAGAGCTTATACTAAAAATAAAGAGCATAAATGAGCTTTGGCCTCTAACTTCAGCTTGGTCACCAGTTGCATGCCATCTCTCTGAGCTTCAAGTTTCTCCTTTGAAAGAGTCTGCACCTGGTGGAGCTTGCTACCAAATTAGAAGAGGGGGATCCATCTAAAGCACTATGTGCCTGCTGTTAGCACGATGAATGCTCACCAGCACCAGCCACAGAGTCCTCCTGGGGTTTGCCGGGTGATGCATGGACTTGCACAGGAGCCACTGTGCCAGTCCTAGTAGCTGCTGGCCTAGCAGACAAGGTGGACACATCTAACATCCAGGCCCCTCCTTAGGTACAGTGCACACTACCGCTATGGATGTGGTGACAACGGAAAGACATTGGAGCTTGGAGCAAGGAGACTGGGGTTCTAGGCTTTTGCTTACTATGGGATGAGACCATCACAGCTGCTTGAGGCCCTACAACATGCAGTGTGCTTCAGGGCCTCAACTCACAGGGTGGCTGTGGTCAGAAAAAGCCTCTTCTGGGGCTAGGCTGCTGCAGGACCCTCAGGAGTGTGAGCATCCCCAGTGGGGTTGTAAGTCTGTGCCGGGTAGAAGATTTTTATCAGGAAGTAACCCAGGTGCACAGGAAGAAGCAGGAGCGCTTACCATCTCCCCATCCCGAGATGCATTGCTCAGGACATCTCCCAGCCACTGGAACTGCTGGCCAGGGTCGGCCATACCGGCAGTCTGCTCGTTGCTGCTGTAGTAGAGATTGGTGTTGAGGACCACAACTCGCCCTGCCCTGCTGAGACCCGGCAACTTCTCAGAATAGAAGGCACCTAGGAGGTCATAGTCAGGAACAGCCTGAAGTGGGGGTGCCTCAGCCACCCTGCGCCTCACATTCTGACCTCATTCCCTTGGCACCCTCCCTTCCTATAGGAGAGGCATCTAGGGATAAGAGCAAAGGTTCTGGAGCTGAGTTCTAATCCTGGATCTACCATTCATACACCTATGCAACTTGGGAAAGTTACTTCACTTCTCTGCTCGGTATTACTCATCTGAGCAATGGACTGGCAGTGATGTGTGGTCTCTATCCACTGCTGACTCTCTTCCATCCACCTCTCTGCCCCAGGAGCTGTGACCTATTTAGACTAACTCAACGTACAGGCTCCTGTGCCCACTGTGCTATGGTCTGACCAATGAGGAGTCCCGGCAACAGGAGACCAGGGTCCGGAAAGACAGTAGTCAGGGAAATGTTGGGCTGGCTGTATCTCTACACCAGTTATTCTCAGCTGAGCAATGTGGCCCCCAGGGGACATCTGTCAATGTTCAGAGACACATTTGGTGGTCACACTAAATCTAGCAGACAGAGGTCAGAGACACTGCTAAACACCCTACTTATAGTGAGAATTTTGGAATTTTGGTTTCTTTAAAAAACAGAAATAGGGCTGGAGAGATGGCTCAGTGGTTAAGAGCACTGACTGCTCTTCCGAAGGTCCTGAGTTCAAATCCCAGCAACCACATGGTGGCTCACAACCATCCGTAATGAGATCTGATGCCCTCTTCTGGGGTGTCTGAAGACAGCTACAGTGTACTTACATATATAATAAATAAATAAATCTTTAAATAAATAAATAAATAAATAAATAAATAAATAAATAAATAAATAAATAAATAACAGAAATAGCTAGGTAGTGGTGGCACACTCCTTTAATCCTAGCATTCCGGAGGCAGAGGCAGGCAGATCTCTATGAGTTTGAGGCCAACCTGGTCTATGGAGTAAGTTCAGGACACAGAACACTACACAGAGAGACCCTATATAGAATAAGAAACAAACAAACAACAACAACAAAACAACATAGAAATATAAGAATGTGCCTTTAAAAAAAAAAAAAAAAGCCGGGCAGTGGTGGCGCACGCCTTTAATCCCAGCACTTGGGAGGCAGAGGCAGGTGGATTTCTGAGTTCGAGGCCAGCCTGGTCTACAGAGTGTGAGTTCCAGGACAGCCTGGGCTACACAGAGAAACCCTGTCTTGAAAAACCAAACAAACAAAAAAAGAATGCGCCTTCGTCTTATTCCCAGGTATACGAATGTGGGGCTGCTTCGGACTGTCCACAGCAGCTATGATTTGCTTCATGTGCTAACAGAAGCATGGTTTTACCAGCTGCAGATAATTTCTGCCATTGTGTGATGCTTGGAATGCTGGGAACTTTTCAGAGGGCCATAAATTCCAGCTCCCCAAGAGTCAGTGTTGGTGGTTGTTGGTCATTTAGGGAGGTTTGTTGCAGTTTGCTAGTAGCCATGATCAAAGATGAAACAAAAGGAAAGAAATTAGATTCAGGGGTTTTCTTAATTCCTCTCTCCCCCCTATTCTTCTCTCTCTCCTGTCTAGTGTTAGAGGGTAAAACCAGGAGATAAAGGGTGGGAAAACGAACCCACAAAGTAGCAGAGACTGGCAACTCCTGCTTTTGTAGGGTCAGAATAGCTCTGCAGGACAAGGAGCCACTAGACAGACTAAAGGTCAGGAGTTGTCCAGGTTCCCAGCAGCTTGATCCCAGAGCTGTCCTAAGGGTGCTAGGAGGATCCAGTGGGGTGCTGCCAATAGTGCCTGGCACCTGCCGGCTTAGCATCGCCTCTACTGCTCTGAGTTAAGTACAAGGGCTTTGGAAGTCGCCCTGGATCTGATCTCAAGTCCATTGCCAAGCCGGTGTGAGCTCTGTCTTATTCTCTTCTTCTGTAAAATGGGGATCAATTCTGTACCTATTTCAGGGCTTGCTGTAAAGATGAAATGGGATCATACCCTGCCTGACAGACAGAATGTGTCCATAGGGTAACAAGCGTCATGACTACCTCTTTTGAAGAGTGCGAAGGATTCGTTACTAAGCCAGGGTCTCCACAGTTCTGCCACCTGACTGTAGATCCTGTTGCTCTGTGCTGGGAACTGGTTCTTAGGGTGAAAGTCATGGTTTCCCAGAGCAGCATAGACCTTAGTATCTGAAAGAAAAAGAAGAAACGTTAAGGAAGTATGCAGAAGCACCCAGAGGTCTTCAGCACTCAGTGGCCCTCAAAGCCAGAGGGGAAGAGAGATAACACAGATGAGGAGAAAAGCAAAGATAGGCAGAAAACCACATCAGATACCAGCCGGCTGGTGGGGAAGGAAGAGTCGTGAGCTGCCCGATCCTATTTCTCAACTCTATCCTAGCAGGGAATATCCCGGCCATCTTGAAAGGAGGCCCCTCAGATGATAAAGGGGAAAATTCCTTATGGTAATCATCCATTTGCCTTCTTATCAATTACAGATTATCTTGCTTCTGGGAAGAGGTCGGGCTCACTTCGAGAGGCCTCAGGATTTCCCCTCATTCAGGTGAGTCAACAAATATTCTATTGCACACCTGCCATATGCCAGCGTGGAGCTGGGAGCCAGGCTCTCAGACCCAGAAGCGCGGCAGTGCAATAGATCGTGATAATTAGGTGTGTGAGGCCTGAGTGCTGTGAGAGGGGTAGCCAAGGTGGAGGCTGAGAGAATCCCCCCTTCAGGTGGCCTATGGATGAGACTAGGAGCTGTAGGGGAGCCCAGAAGACAGCCTCCTTAGAGACAGCTTCATGCTTGCTTTTTATTTTGTGAGTTGTGGCGGGTTATGTTTATGTTGGAGTTGTTCTCTGAGACATGTACAGTCTCACTGTGAAGCCCAGGCTAACCTTGAACCCTGCACCCTCTGCCTCCTCCTCCTGAGCACTGGAATTACAGACCTGCTACAGCACCTCAGACTCACTGCTGCTTTCATTTAGGCTCTGTGTCTGGTGTGTAGTAGGTGCCCAATAAATATTTAACAATAAACAACAACAATAGAAATTCTTAGAAAAAGCTAAGCATGGTGATGCATATCTTTGATCCCAGCACTTGGGAGGCAGAGACAGGCGGATTTCTGAGTTAGAGGCCAGCCTGGTCTACAGAGTGAGTTCTAGGACAGCCAGGGCTACACAGAGAAACCCTGTCTTGAAAAAACAAAACAAAACAAAACCAAACCCCAATAATAATAATAATGTCATTATTAAATAATTGATAAATATCATTTAATAATTCATATTTATATTACTAAATATTTAATAATTAATTAGTTATGAAGTAATTGTTATATTATCGTTGTTGTTGTTGTTGTTATTATTATTATTATTATTATTATTATTATTATTATTATTATTATTCTAGCTACACGAGAGGCTGAAGTAAGAGGACTTCAAATTCAAGTCCTGCCTGGGCTACAGTTCAAGGCCAACCTGGTGAACATAGTGAAACCTGGTCTCAAAATGGGCTAGGGCTATATAGCTCTTAATAGAGCACCTGCTTCACCTAGCAAGCAAGAATCCTTAGGTTCAGCTCTAGTACCTCAGAATGAGGAGGAGGACCCATCTGAGAGAAAGCATGAATCCCTGGCAACCCAAATGCTGATGGGAAAGAGAAGAGTCCTTTACACTGTCCACTGCTACTGTGGGCCAGGTTCCATATACGCAAAGGCCGCATGGAGGCCTGACCTGATCTATTCAGTAAGAATCCTGTTAGCTCAGTAAGAATCTGTCTGTTGATTGACGGAATGACTGAACAAGCGGGCTTGTCTCTGAATAAACTAGCTTATCTCATCCTCGGAACGAAGCCACGGGGCAGGCGTCACCATTTCCCCGTTTGCTGAGGCAGAAAACAGTTGCCAAATGGGATCACCTAGCTGATGGCAGAGTAAAATCTGAGGTCTGTTTGGCTGCTGCCCTTCTGGTCTGGCCTTGTCCACCTGTGTTCTCGGCCTCTCTGCTCCACTAGAGAGGCAAGACCAATGTGCCAAGTGGAGGCAGGAAACACAAGTGCATCAGAACTGGAGACGCAAACCTCCCCGGGTTGGCCCTCCCTTTTCCCACTCAGGGCCTGTGCCTGGCAGGCAGCCCTCCACCATGGAGCCACGTTGCTCGTTTTGAATGACCTCTTTGACCTCTCTACAATGCAGTTTACATCTGCGGAGTGGGAACAGTCCTGCCTGGCCTGTGCTTTAGTTCTCTCTTGTATCTTCAACTATGGTGTCGTTTTAACATCTATCAAAATGCGCTGTGTCTTCCCACCATGGCTGTGAGTGGGCACCCTGTCACTCTTGAACAGTAGCACTTTTCTCATGGCCGTATCACAGTCAGAGGCACCTTCAACATTAGAAGTTAATTAGAATTAATAGATGTGACAAAGACTTAACAAAATCTGTAATGTCCACACATGTGTCAAGTTGTGGCCAGTGAAGTGTTCTCTGGTTTTGTGTATGTGGGGTGTGTGTGTGTGTGTGTACGCACACGTGTGCATGGTACACTCACCCATGTGGATGGAGGCCTAAGGTGCAGTGGATATCTTCCCCAGACACTTCTCTACCTTATTTTTTGACTTTTCTCACTGTCATCTTGGCTAGACTGACTAGCCAGAAGCCCTCAAAATCTGTCTCTTTTCCCCCAGTGCTGGAGTTACCAATGTGTGAGGCTGACCCTAACTTTAATGCCTTTGTAGGGGATCTGAACAGACTCCGGTCTTCAGGCCTGTGTGACAAGTTACCACCTCGCCATCTACCTGGCCCCAGTAAAATGCTTTCCTGTCCTTTTTTTCTTTTTTCTTTTTTTTTTTCTTTTCGAGACAGGGTTTCTCTGTGTAGCCCTGGCTGTCCTGGAACTCACTCTGTAGATCAGGCTGGCCTCAAACTCAGAAATCCGCCTGCCTCTGCCTCCCGAGTGCTGGGATTAAAGGCGTGCACCACCACCGCCCGGCCCATTATTTCATATTTATTCTAGAAGTGTGTGGACCAGAGGAAAGAGGCTCAGGGTTGGGTATGAATCTGAATTCATCACTAGAAAGAGACTCCTGAGCCACCATTCCCTAACTGCATTGTGGGTAATAATACACATAGCTAGGGGTGGGCCAATAGCCCATTTGGATCCTAAGTAGCAAGCTTAGCTGGAAACAAACAAGCCCTATCTTTGTGGAACACGCCCGGCTGAGACAGATAAGCTGGACAGATCCAGGCGTCTGCAGCTGTTGCTTTCTGTCCAAGGAGGAAACCATGGGACAGCAGCAGTGCTCAGGGGGGGCACAGAGCCCCAGGCTTCCACAGGACCTTGACCAGTTGACCTGATGCCAAGATTCATGCTCCTCATTAGGGAAACTATAATAGCTCCTGTCTGCCATTGTCATAACAATGGATGCCCTAAAACCTGCCAGATTCTTATAGCAGTTCCTGGTACTTAGCACTCAATATATACATAGCTGCTGATTATTTTTAGCATCGTGACTCTGTACTTGGGTCCCGGGGGTCCATGACTATGATCTTTAGAAGGAACAGAGGGAGATGGGATGGATAGGCCACTATCTCAGGTTCCCAGTGGGCAGCCTGTGGGCCTGATCCAGCCCCCAGGGCCTTGGGTTTTGCATGGCCAATAGCTGGGACACCCAGACCCCCTTTTCCCTCTCAGGTCCCTTAGGGTGGCTCACACACTCCCACTCCCTGCCCACTCTGCCTTGCTTGAAACGCTTAGGAAGCACTGAGCAACAGCACTTTGGCTGGCAGGTCAAATCTTCCAGGTGCCCGGCAGCCCGATGGCATGAAGACAGCAGATTCCAGCGCTAGCTAGCATCAGGGCAGGACACAAGGCCCTGTGTCAGCCTGAGTGCGGCTTGCCTAGGGACATCTATGTGTGTCTTTAGTGGCCGCCTGTGTTTCCACGGGCCAGTGAACTGGGGGTGACTGTGAGAAAAGAAACGGTTGCTGTCAAGGATTTGAAACCTGGAGGCAGCCATTGTTGTTAACGAAGGTTCCAGTTCTTCTATTGCTGCTGTACCCCGTGCCAGACCCCCCGAGGGGATCAGGGAACACTAGCAATCAGTGAGTCCTACCTGGAAAGACCTCCTTGATGAGGTTGGTCAGGCGTTCCACAATTGCCAGCACAGCTGCCTCCCCTAGCCTCTCATTGGGGACATGTGGTGTGTCATCCCTGTAAAACATCAGTGAGATGGTTGGGACAGACGCAGGAGAAAGAAAAGACAGTGAGTGACAAGAAAGCTGTAGATATGAGCCCCGCACGTCCACATGACCAGGAAAGACAAACTGCAACACAGCCAGGCAAGACAGAATTAAAACCCATGTCCGGCCATTTCAATGCCGGCTGTGAAGCCCTGGGTAGGTTGGTAGCCTGTCTGAGTTGCTATTGGCTCATCTGTAAAATGGGTAATAACAGGTACCTAAGCAGAGAGTTGTACACACGTAATAAAAATAAAACATCTGATTTCTGCACACTATCTTCCAAGAAACTGCAGCTCTTTGGGAGATGTCTTTATAACAAAAGAGCTATAAAGAACCCTAGAGGGCTGGAGAGATGGCTCAGCGGTTAAGAGCACTGGCTGTTCTTCCAGAGGACCTGAGTTCAATTCCCAGCAACCACGTGGTGACTTACAACCATCTGTAATGGGATCTGATGCCCTCTTCTGGTGTGTCTGAAGATAGAAACAATGTATCCATATACATAAAATAAATAATTCTTTAAAACAAACAAACAAAAGAACTCTAGAAATCATCTTGTCCAATGTCATTCAGCTCTGGAAGCTCCTAGAGGCTTCTAGAAAAATACTGCACCTGGGGAAGATTCCCCAGTGTCTCCCCCAGAGTCTGTGTTTCAAAGTGTTACACAGTATTTAAGGGTCCTTCTTCAGAGGTATCAGAGCCCTTCTCCCCAGGCAAGACCCCTCGAAGGAGTCTATTGATTTCTAGGTCCAAGAAACTAAGGACTGTTTGGGCAGTGGTGGGCAGTGATGGCACATGACTTTAGTCCCAGCACTCCAGAGGCAGAGGCAGGCTGATCTCTGAGTTCAAGGCCAGCCTGGTCTACAAAGAGAGTTCCAGGACAGCCAGAGCTATGTAGAGAGACCCTGTCTTGAAACAGCACCCCACCCCCAGCACCTGCCACCAAAACAAAGAAACTGAGGACTGTCTAGGTCCTCCTGAGACACTGCCATATTCCTTAAGGAGGTAGGCTTTCCTCTCCTCCTGCACAGGGCCCGTGGTGTGGTCAGTCCCACATTATAGTGAGGGACATCATGGATTTCTTCCCAGCATCCCAGTCATCCACTGAGACTGGCAGAGGGAGCACCTGAAGCCATAAGGGAGCACCTGGAACTGTCCTTGCACCTGTCCTCACACCTGGGTCACCACATCCTGTAGGAAGTCCTTTCCCAGCCTGCCATGCGGGTCAGGTGCCTTGTACAATTCCCACACCCCCATAGGTGGCTCTCTGCTGTCTGGAAAGTCATAGTCACTGGGCTCACCTGGATCCTCTGGAAACCTGAAAGCCCTTTGAAGGCCAGTCCCTGTCTCTGCCATCTCAGTTGCAAAGTGTCTACCCCAGGACTGAGGAACTGATGGGCTGATTGGCCAAGTTCTCTAAATCCTGGATGTCCACCTGAGATGAGGATTAGAATAGGCAGAGGAGTTAAGGAGCCCGGCTGGAGTGTGAAATATGACTGCTCTTACCCTGTCCAGAGAATGAAGTCCGGCGTTGGCTCAATCGCCTTCATAGCATAGACGGAAGAGTTGATAAGGGCCCAAGGAGAATCACAGAGGTAGTCACCCCAGGGGCCAGCATTTAACACAGGCTGGGAGCCGGCTGATGGGCACACGTGGAGGGGGTCTTTGGATACGGTGTAGTTGGGGTCCAGATGCAGGTCAGAGATGTGCCAGAACTTCGCTGTGGGAAAAAAGAACCTCTTATCAATACTGGATGAGGAAGAAGCCCTGAGATAAATGCAGGCTCTTCTGGACACCAGGTTTCAAGAAAAAGTTCTACAGACCAGCTCTGTCCAGCCGGGGACTTTTTGTCCAGGTTCTTATCACTGCCCATCCCTGTATCCACAGCAGCTGCAGGAGGGATGGGGGGCCACGTGACCCTCAAAGTGCTGAGCCAGGGGCTGGTTTGCAAGTTAAGGTGAGAAAAGTGTATAGGTTTAAACACTCAGACTCTGGATCCACCTAGGAGCTGTATGGCCTTGGGCAAGCTCAGTCACTCAGCGAGCTAGACCCAGACCCTGCATACCTCTGTGAGATCCGAGCAAAAAAACAAAATCTGACCTGGGGGAGAAGGCTTACACACAAATGAGTTGGGAGACCTTGCAAACCTTGGCAAGTAAGTGTGGAAAGGAGAGGGGATTAGATCAGAGGAGGATGGACTGTCCGGTGGGATGGTGCCCCTCACGTGGGTGCTCACCACCACAGGATTTGGGACATCAGCATGCGCTATGGGAGGCATGTTTGTTGCAGTGGTTGACAGGATTTTGCTCCAAACCAAGGGAAATCTGGTGTAACACTGAGAAAGGAAATAGAAGCTGGCAAGGTGGAGCGTGGGGCTAAATAACCAGTCTGTCTGTCTGTCTGTCTGTCCTATCCCCCTTCATCGGTCTCCCAGGTTCTAGGACTATGGGTGCACACCACCACACCCAGCTCTCGATGACTACATATCGAAAGTAGGTCCAGCCTCTGCCCTTGATCCTGTGTTCCGGGCTGACAGAGGGAGAAGCCCGGGGATTACCTCACCCTCCACCAACAATGTAACTTCCTCCTCCACTTCCTCAACCTCAGAAAGAACAGCCAGCATCCATCCCCACAGGAAGCTGAGCCTGAGGCTGGGACCAGAACATGAATGTGGAACCAAAACAGGCCCTGGCTCCTCTCATTCCTAAACTCCTCCAGGTGCTCTTAAGAGCTTGAGGGGAAAACAAAGACCTTGCCTGCCTCTCCTGACCTATGCCTGATTTGGGGAAAGGACCTAAAACTTGTTTACACTAAGGTATGAATAACTGATTAAGCAAATAGTTACTCCTCCCATGTGCAGCCCTGCCCGCAACCCTGGAAAGTTTGGATTACTATGTCCATTTTCCTGATGAGGAAGCAAAGTTCAGAGGTCAACAGGCCTGAGATCATGTAGCCAGTGGTCCCAGTCCTATGACTCAGACTCTCTAAGGAGATGTGACTGCTATCCAGTGAGCCCGGTACCCTACTGTCTTAGATAGGTGTCTCAGTTGACAGTATGAGCCTACATTTTGATTTCTTTACCCAAATGAAATTTTTGTTTATAATGGGAGGGGATTTACCCTTTCCACACAGATTTCAACCCCTAATATATTTGAAATAATTCCTACAGGAGCAAAACCCTAAGCCAGGGTAAAGGAATTACATACTCCATTCTATTCAACAGGTGGACGGGCTAGTGTACCTTCTGAGTGCCCGGGCATCTGGTAGCTCATGCCTGCGGCCATGTTTTAGGCCAAGTTGGCCAGCCTAATGCAGCAAGATGATGCCAACTCCTGTCTGGTGTCCTCGGAGGACCCGGGCAGAGGTGACTGCCCCGCCTCAAGGATGATCTTTTTCAGCTAACCACACGCAGCAACCACTTGGTCTCTCTGATGTCAGCCACAGTGAACGTTTCTTCATTCCAGAAAGTCCTGGCTAGTGGTGAAGCCAGTTGTCAGTAACTAGTAAAAATGAAACTACACCCAGCAGCCCCAGCACTTCTGAGTGTGTGTGTGTGTGTGTGTGTGTGTGTGTGTGTGTGTGTGTGTGTGTGTTGCTATAAAGCAAACTCTAGCCCTCTCCTCACTGCCTTGTTTTGAGAAAAATCATATTATGGTGCTCAGACAGATCTCAAGAGCTCAGGGGATCCTCCCCCCCCATTCAGCCTGCCAAGTAACTGGTACAGAAGGTGTGTGCCACCACTAAGCAGTTGAAGTAAAGATTCTTTTTTTTTGAGGGTTAGTGGCTGGGTGAGGTTTTAAGACAGGGAATTTCTGTGAAGCCCTGGCTGTCCTGGAACTCACTCTGTAGCCCAGGCTGGTCTTGAACTCAGAGATCTGCCTGCCTCTACTACCTGAGTGCTGGGATTAAAGGCGTGCGCTGCTAGGGGCTGGAGACATGGCTCAGCAGTTAAGAGCACTGACTGCTCTTCCAGAGGTCCTGAGTTGAATTCCCAGCAACCACATGGTGGCTCACAACTGTCTGTAATGGGATCTGTAGCCCTCTTCTGGTGTGTCTGAAGACAGTGACAGTGTACTCATATAAAAATAAAATAAATAAATCTTTAAAAAATTTTTTAAAAAAGTCGTGCGCCAGTGCCTCCCGAAAGTAAAGATTCTTATGCTTACTTGAGAGATAAGGAAACAAGAGGTCAAAGTCAACCTCTCTGCCTCTGAGGCTGCATAGGTGCTATTGTAACAGTTAACCTTAATCCCAGGAAGCTGGCTGTTAAGATGGATTAACCATAAGAAAGTGGGGAGAGGGGGCAACCATAGTCATGACCACCTCTTATCCCAGAACTTGGGAGGCAGAGACCGGAAGATCAGGAGTTCAAGTCCAGCCTAGGGCTAAAAAGATAATTCAATGGTTGTTAGATCTAGTGCCCGAATGACAAGCCCCATCATGAAGGAGAGACCCTGCCTCAAAAGAATAAACAGAGAGTGACAGAAGAAGATACCTAAGGCTTTCTTTGGGTCTCCACACACCTGCACTTACACGGGCACACACGTAATTGATTAAATCTTAATAAATAAGAGCAGAGGCCTCAGGCCAAGGATCATGTTAGAACTCAGATGTTTTATATAGACTTGCACTGTCTGACTAGGAACGAACTATTCACCTGAGCTATTAAAAAGGGAAGCCACTATCTTATGCAGTGGCAGACATCTGTAATCTAGCACTCCGGAGACTAAGGAAGACTACACACAACTTGTGGTCAGCCTGATCTACATACTGGGTGAGTTCCAGGCTAGCCAGGCGACATTCCAAGGTCCTGTCTCAAACAAACCAACCAAAAATAAACCAAGCTTGGCTACTATTTGTGAGTCATTATTGTTCACTAATATTATTAGTTAATTATTATGGATAGAAGTAAACTTGATATCGAGTTCAGTGAAAAGCTGAGGGAACACACCTCAGTAGGTAAGAATTCTAAATTTATCGCTTGCTTGCTGAATGGACAAGGGCGGCTTTACTCTGGTCTGTCTCTGCAAAGTAGCTCGGAGGTATGTGACGATGGCGTCTGGTGACTTGGGATAAGCATGCAGGAAGCAGGGAAGAGACAGTTACCTTTTTTTTTTTGGTTTGGTTTGGTTTGGTTTTTTGAGACAGGGTTTCTCTGTGTAGCCCTGGCTGTCCTGGAACTCACTCTGTAGACCAGGCTGGCCTCGAATGAGTCGGTTACTTTGTATTCAGTCTTTGAGAGGATTTGAAAGTTTCCCTCTCACTACCCTGCCTACCCAGCCTGTCTCCTTGGGACTGTCTCTGCAGGTAACCAGGCATATTTGAAGGAGGACAACAGAAAGACTGATTTTGTCTTATTCTGGTTGGGCCTACAGACCCAATAGGCCATCTCTGTTCATTTTGAAAGTTTAGACCAGTAAGATGACAGAGCAGGTAAGGCACTTGCCAGCAAGACCAATCTCCAGGACCTACATGGTGGAAGGAAAGAATCAATTCCCAAAAACAGTCCTCTGACACCCACAAACATGCAATGGCACATATGTGTGCACACGCATATAAATAAGTAAATAAGTATAATTTTTAAGAGAAAAAATAGAATAAATCTTTAAAACACAGAAAAAGAATTGGGAAGTGGTGGCCCACACCTGTAATCTCTGTACTCTGGAGGCAGAGGCAGGCAGACCTCTGTGAGTTCGAGGCCACCCAGGTCTGCAGAGTGAGTTCCAGGACAGTCAGGGCTACACAGAGAAACCCTGTCTTGGAAACAAACAAACAGAGAAAGAAGAAAGAAAGAAAGTTTGGCTCAGTTCAGCTCAGCTTCTGGTCCTCTATCGACCTACAGTGCTCCAGGCTCCTTTATCTATTACTGATTATAGACCCAGAGCCCAGGGCCTAGTGAAATATCTATGACCTAAAAAAGAAAATGGAAACTGTCAAAATTAAAATTTCATTTAAAAAACAATATTTAAAAATTCATTGAAGCCATAAATAATGTGGGATAGGTTTATTGTTTTGTTTTGGTTTTGGTTTTGTTTGTTTTGGCAAGGGTTTCTCTGTGTAGCCCTGGCTGTCCTAGAACTCACTCTGTAGACCAGGCTGGCCTCGAACTCAGAGATCCACCTGCCTCTGCCTCCCAAGTGCTGGGATTAAAGGCGTGGGGCACCACTGCCCGACTGTTTGTTTATTTTTGAGACAGGGTCTCACTAGTAGCCCTGGCTGTCCTGGAACTCACTCTGTAGACCAGGCTGGCCTCGAACTCAGAAATCCGCCTGCATCTGCATCGTGAGTGCTGAGACTAAAGCCCTCACCACCACACCGGGCTATCTTACTATCTCCATCCTGTCTGCTTGAGTCTCCAACTGTTGGGATTACATAAGGCAAGCCCAGTTTAATCCCTTAATTCTTTTATCAAATTGTTTTAATTACATTACTTGTTTATTTTGTATATCAGTGTTTGTGTGTGTGTGTGTGTGTGTGTGTGTCACAGTGCATGGGTGGCAGTCAAAGGACAACTTTCAAGAGTCTCCTTCCACCATGTGGATCCCAGGGATTGAACTCTGGTCCTCAGGAGATCAGAGACAAAGACCTTTTTACCCAGGGTCATTTCATCTGCCCCTTATTTATGTGTGTGTGTGTGTGTGTGTGTGTGTGTGTGTGTGTGTGTGTGTGTGTGTGTACATGACAGAGAGCATGGAGAGGCCACATGACAGCTTGCAGAAACGGGATATCTTCTTTCCCGTGTGGGGCCCAGACTCAGTTCAGGTTGACAGTAAATGTATTTGCGGTTCCGCTGGGCTCAATTCTCTCCTAAGCTACATGTCTTTACCGTCTCAAACCGCCATCCCACAAACATGGATCAGGCAATGCAGTTTGTTGAGCCAAGTCGACAGTTTGTATAGGACTCAGTTCCTCAATGTGGCTGGTTAAAAGTTGTACCAAACCTGACAGAAAAGAATTCCAGAAAGAATACACATCTATGGACCCATGGTTCGGACCGCATATATGGCAGAGGACGACCTTGATAGCCATCAGGGAGAGAGGAGAGGCCCTTGGGCCTGAGGGTGCTAGAGGCCCCAGTAAAGGGGAATGTCAAGGTGGGAATATGGGAATGGGTGGGCGGGTGGGTGGGAGGTGGAAATCCCTCATAGAGGTAGGGATGGGGAGGGGATAGGGGGTTTCCAAAGAGGAGACCCAGAAAAGGGGAAACATTGGAAATGTAAATAAAGTATCAAAAAAAAAAAAAAAAAAAAGGAAAAAAAAAAAAAAAAAGAATTCCAGAAGAAGGCCATGGCCACAGCGATAGGATTTGCTACCATGGGATTCATTGGCTTCTTTGTGACACTGATCCACGTCTCTATTAATAACATTATTGTGGGTGGCTGAGTCCTTTCTCATCAAGGGACGAGTGAGCCAATGAGGGGGTAACAAGCTCACGAAGTAAATCATGGCCTGGATGCTTTGTGGTTTCGTTTCTTTCCACCTTCCTATGCGGTTTTCTATTTCTAAATTAAAATAATTTCAAAATAAACACGTTCTCCGTGACAATAAGTGAATTTACCCTCAGCCATCTGGCCGGTTCCCCCTAAGCTTCGCTAGCACTTCCCCATGTACAAACATGGCCCCCCTAACACATTTCTAACATGTTCGTTTACTTCACGCTTCCATGTGTATGTGTGTCCGTCATCAGCACCACATGCATGCCAGAACCTGTCCAGATCAAGAGACAGAGTTGGCTTCCCTGGAACTGGAGTTACCACTGGTTGTGAGATGCCGTGTGCGTGGTGGGAACAGAACCTAGGTCCTCTGCAAGAGCAGCAAGTGCTCTAACCACTGAGCCACCTCTCCAGCCCTGAACAACCACATTTAACCTCCCCTCTACTCTCACCCCACTTTTAGATCATGAAAGGGGCTCGTGGGCCCATAGGTTTTCAAAGGTTACACCAGGGACTCTGGCCTCAGGTTTGCTGAGGCAGGGGACTGGTTTTTGATAGGAGATTAATGACGTTTGGTATCGGGAAACGACACACCTTTGTTTATGAAGCCAGGCTCACCCACGGTGGTGATGTGAACCAGGAACTTCCCGAGCTGAGCATCAGTTTCCTCCCTGGTAAAGCAAGCATGAGAAAGCCCAGAGGAAAGGGTACAGATGAAAATCCTCTCCCGAGAAGCCTGGAGTTGGGGGCTAAGACACCTGGAGTGGGGGCCACACTGTCTCTGGAAGTGGGCCTTCCTCTCCCTTCCCCTCCCCTCCCTTCCCTCTTAGGCCTGCTTTCCACAGTGTAAGACGATAACATTACACAAGGTCCCTCCACAATTCTAGCTCCTCTGACTCCGTGATCTGTCCGTCACCAAATGTAACCCACACCACAAAGTGCCCTTGCTCCAACTTCAGTCCTTTGCTGTTGACACTCAGCAATGACCTAAAGGACGTCATGCGTGGACAAGATGGCCCAGCACATAGACAGACACCTGCTGCCAACCCTGCGTTCCATTTTAGGGATGTCCATGGTAGACAGAGAGAACCGAGTTTTCTAAGCTGTTTTTTGACTTCTACATGTGCACCCTGGCACAAGCTCAAGCGTGCACGCAAATAAATAAATGAAATAAATAAATAAATCTTAAAAAAAAAAATAGCTGGGCAGTGGTGGCGCACGCCTTTAATCCCAGCACTCGGGAGGCAGAGGCAGGTGGATTTCTGAGTTCGAGGCCAGCCTGGTCTACAGAGTGAGTTCCAGGACAGCCAGGGCTACACAGAGAAACCCTGTCTCAAAAAAAAAAAAAAAAAAAAAAAATCAACCAGGGAAAGCATGAAAGGGCATTCAGCTTACAGCCAGGAAGCAGAGTTTGTCCTGACTGTAGGGTCTCAGACAGACATTGTGTCCCATGAGCCTCCTGTGAAATGAATATGGTAACAGCACCCACTCTCCCGGGAATACGCAGATGTGGTGGAGCCTGATGCGGTGGTGTGTGCCGTGGTCCTGGCTACTAAGGAGGTACTCAGGAGGTCAGGAGGGCCACTTGAGCTCAGAGGTTCAAGGCAAGCCTGGGCAACACAGGGAGGCAAGCCTGAGCAATGCAAGGAGCTTCCTGAGATTGACTAATCTGTATAGCTAGATGGCCCATCCGTGAAGGAACCGCCACCAAGCCTGACAAGTTTGACCCCTGGGACCCACCAGGTGGAAGGAAAGAACTAACTCTTCCAAGTTCTCCTCTGATCGCCACACAGCAGTGTGAGTGTTTGTGTAGGCATATTTTATATATATATATATACACACACATATGTATATATATATACACATATGTATATGTGTGTATGTATGTATATGTATATAACTTTTTAAAATCAAGACTTTAATTTTTTTCATTTTCAAATAAGTTTTAAAGAGAGTTTTCCAAGAACCTAATGCCAAGTCTAGAGTCACTGAAAGTGCTCAACAACCATTAAGTGCCCTTGGTCGTCCTTAGTGGGCTACTCCTGCAAAGTACCACATTATACACAGCGCTCAGCTGGACAGCTTGGGTTCAGGTCCAGACTCACCAGCTGTGTAGCCCTGGGCTAGTTACTCTCTCAGGTTCAGTTTTTCTGGGTAAAATGGAGATGAAAATACTTCACAAGCTAAGTTGTTGTGAAGGTATTACGTAAAAAACCATGTGCACAGGCGCTGGAGAGATGGCTCAGTGGTTAAGAGCACTGACTGCTGTTCCAGAGGTCCTGAGTTCAAATCCCAGCAACCACATGGTGGCTCACAACCATCCGTAATGAGATCTGATGCCCCCTTCTGGGGTGTCTGAAGACAGCTACAGCAAGCAGGGCTGGAGGGAGAAGAAAAGGTGTCTGAAGACAGCTGCAGTGTACTTACATATAATAAATAAATAAATAAATCTTTTATTAAAAAAAATCACGTGCACAGGGGCTGGAGAGATAGCTTGGTGGTTAAGAGCACTGGATGCTTTCACAGAGGACCCAGGTTCAATTCCCCAGCACCACAGCTGTCTTTAACTCCAGCCCCAGAGCATCTGATGGCCTCTTCTGGCCTCCACGGGGCAGCAGACACACATGTGCACGCATGCAGGCAAAACACTCACATGTGTAAAACAAAAAACTTTCTTCAGCAGTGGCCTGCAGACCTTCCAGATACACCTACCTCCTTTTCTGAGTTGTAATTCAAAAAGCAAGGTAACTTTTGACTGGTGTGGGGTGCATGCCTTCAATCCCAACACTTGAGAGACAGAAGCAGGTAGCTCTCTTGAGGACAAAGCCAGAACTATCTACATAGCAAGTTCTAGGCTAGCCAGGGTTACACAGTAAGACCATGACTCCAAAAAAAAAAAAAAAAAAGCTTCAAGGTCACCTTGGAATACTATGCTTTAAAAACAAAACAAAACAAAACAAAAAAACCTGGATTACTGATTCATCCCATCTGAAGGAATGTTTCTTCCTTGAAGTCCTGAATTTTCTTTTCTGCTTTCTTTCTGTCTTCCTGGTTCCTACACTCACCCAGGGTACAGAGATGGGCTTTTAACTAATGCTTTTGTTTTTATGGGTTTTTTGTTTGTTTTTTGTTTTTTATTTTTTGTTTTTTGAGGTTTGGTTTGATTTTGTTTTACATTTATCTATTGGGTGGGCAGACACCACAGAAGACAATTTGTAGAAATAGATTTTCTCCTTCCACCATGTGGGCACTGGACCTCTGTTTGTTAGTCTCGGTGGCAATGTTCTGTATCTTTCTTTCCTGGAGTCCCAGAGATGGAACCCACTCATTTCAACAACCACTGTACCACAGAGCTACACCTGAGCCTTCAATCAGAGTGTCCTGATTGAGTTCGGGAATCTTCCGGGGCCACCTGCTTCCTCTCAGTGGCTGGCTTTCTTGTACTAGATCCTTAGCCAACTCTGTCCCTCTGGCAAAGTTTGTGTCCTGCCCCTGACAGGCTGCTACTCCCACTTAAAATCCCCTGGCACAAGGAGCCTTTTCGGTTTGGTTTTGCTTTTCGAACAATGTTTCATGTATCCTAGGCTACCTTTGAACTGTCTACCAACTGAGCTACACCATACAAACAGCCTTGATGGCTACGTCTCTACATTTTAACCTCTAAGCTTTTACATTTTCAGCCGTGTTCTAAGAGCGGTCCCCGGCAGCCCAGACCCCACTCCCCAGTTCCTAGTAGGAAACAAAGATCAAGCAGGTTTTCCCGCAGCCCTACCTAGTTCAGCCCCTGCGACTCCCCAGGGGGCCAGAAATACCAGCCATCCGAGCAGCGTCATCCTCAGGTTCACCCCACAGAGGCCGAAGCTCCTCCAGGTCTGTCTGCGCCTCAGGCTCCCACTTGTGGCCAGCCACGTGTCTGAGCAGAACTTCTGGTTTGGCTGCTTCCCGTGTTCCAAGGTATCCTTGACGGATGGCGGCTCTTGCTTTTCCTCCCTTGCCCAGCAGGGCGTGCGCTTGATTGGAGGAGGGACGCACCAGTGAGCGTGGGATTTATCTTGCAGGTCTCTGTGGAAACCGCATCTGTGTTGTAAGATGCTGTGTTAGCGTCTCCGACTTTTCGAGAGAAATACAGAAGTGCTAAGAGCAAAATGATACGATCTTTGGGGTATGCTTTAAAGTTATCTAGTCGAATTGAAGGCGTTTCTGTTCAGTCAGCCTCCAGAAAATGCAGCAAGCACCATCGACTCATAGCCCACTCCTTGCAGAACATGGATGAATGAATTAGCTGCCTCTGGCAACCAAAGAGCCTTAAAAGCTAGTTGGAGCTATGTGAATACGAGAACCTAAATTTAAACCAGATGTGGTAGCCCTCACTCAAGGATGGTCCCAGCACTCTTGAGGGGGAGGCAGGAGGATTAGGAGTTCAAGGCCATCCTAGGCTACTTTGATTTTGGGGCCAGTCTGGGCCACCTGAGACTATATTACAAACAAACAAACAAACAAACAAACATAAAGTTTTCACTGATCATGCTGGAGGTGGGGACTACCAGAAACCGGGCAGATAGATGGTGTTGTCTCCTGAATGTGCCTTGAGAGACTGAGGGCTGAATCACATCTCAGCAAGTTACCTAACCTGAGAAGACAGAGGAGAGACGTGACTCAGTCTGAGGAAGGTGATGAGAACTTTCTGGGAGGAGATGGCGTAAACCTAATTCCTTTGTTTTGATTTTTTCCTTGCAATTAGGGGTGGTTTGGGTTTTGTCTTTTTGTGGTTTGTTTGTTTGTTTGTTTGTTTATGTTCCTTTTGTTTTGTTGCTCCTGTCGTCCATTGCACAGGAATGAACCCAGATCCTCACTCAAGCAAGGCAAACTGTTTCACTGCCACACTCCCACGCCTAGCCAGCTTGAACTTGAACAAAGGGGAAAACAGGTTGTGGGGGGAGGGAGGGGAGTGTTAGTGAGGCAGAGGAATAGTGGAGAGGGAGTCATGATGGGGGGGTGGGGGAGAGCCAGGCTGTGCCTAGATGTTTGAGCTGGGAGCTTTGGGGAGCCAGAAAGAGAGAGGATCAGAGGCAAAATTGGGGCTGAAGAGGTGGCTCAGCAGTTAAGAGCACTGGCTGCTCTTGCAGAGGACTCAGGTTTGGTTTCCATCAATTAAATGGAGGCTTACAGATGTCTTTAACTCCAGTTCCAGGGCATCCAGTGCCCTCTTCTGTCTTCCGAAGGTACCAAACATATGCACAGTGCACATACATGAAAGGAAAATACTCATATACATAAAAT
Source organism: Uromys caudimaculatus (assembly GCA_028551405.1). NCBI lineage: Eukaryota > Metazoa > Chordata > Mammalia > Rodentia > Muridae > Uromys > Uromys caudimaculatus. The sequence continues at coordinate 120,548,552 of CM052702.1, forward strand.
AGATATAAATAACTTTTTTTCTTTTTCCTTTCTTTCTGGTTTTTTTGTTTTGTTTTGTTTTGTTTTTTGTTTTTTTGTTTTTGTTTTTTGTTTTGTTTTTTTTTGGACAGGGTTTCTCTGTAGCAGTGGTGACTGTCATGAAACTTGATCCATAAACTAGGCTAGCCTGGAACTCTCGAAGGTCTGCCTCCCTTCGCCCCCTGAGTGCTGGGATTGCCTCCTGTGCACTATACTCAGCCTAAATAAATCTTAAAAGAAAAGAAAAAAAGATCGTCCAATCTGCGTCTCAGAACAATGAATACAGGGAGACAACAGCAAGGTGTCTGAGTTACAGAAGTTGTCTTGGCCCATTTTCTGTTACTATAACAGAAGACCTGAGACTGGATAGTTGTAAAGAACAGAAATGTATTGGTTCCCATTCCTGGAAGCTTGAAAGTCTACAGTCAAGGTGCTCATGTGTTGTAAGGTGTCTGCAGGTATTACTGTGGCAGAGAACCAAACCTTGAAGAGGTGAGAAGGAAAACTCAGTACAGTCAGATTTGGTCAGTGAGACTGCATCAAAACTACTACAGAGTCTGATCCTATGGTTTGCTTTTCTTTTTTTTTTTTTTTTTTTAAAGATTTATTTATTCATTTATTTTATGTGAGTACATCACTGTCTTCAGACACACCAGAAGAGGGCGTCAGATCCTATTACAGATGGTTGTGAGCCACCATGTGGTTGCTGGGAATTGAACTCAGGACCTCTGGAAGAGCAGTCAGTGCTCTTAACCTCTGAGTCATCTCTCCAGCCCCTGGTTTGCTTTTCTTACACATTTAAACACCTTAAAACTTTGGGAGGGGAAAAACAAAACTCTCCATGTGACAATTCTCATAACAAAGTTGCAGGGGCGACTGCATCAAAACTCCTTGCAAAATACTCCTGCTAGAGCAAAGTACCTGAGGCCTTTAGCATACGAGCAGGTGGTGGTGGTACACACTCAGCACTCAGGAGACAGAGCAGTGGATCTCTCTTAGTTAGAGACCAATGTAGTCTACAGAGAGAGTTCCAGGACAGCCAGGACAACACAGAGAAACCCAGCCTCAAAAAACATAACAAACAAACAAATAAATGTATGTTTGATGCCATTGAGGTTCCAGCAGGAGGATGGACTTGTCTAGATGAACCAACACCACCCCTGGGGAGTTCGAGGCTTGTCTCAGAGAGTTTGAGGCCAGCCTGGGCTACTGGAGACCCTGTCAAAACAAAACAAGGTAGATGGCAATGACTGTAGCTCAGATTGCTTGCCTAGGTTGTGCAAGGCCCTGGGTACCATCCTTAGCATTGTACATGCAAGGAAGGGAGGGAAGGAGGAAGTGAAGGGGGGGGGGAGGAGGAAAAACAGCCTTTGTCCCTTGGAATGGTTCAGACTCTTGTCCTGTGATTAGAGCACCAGCAGGGTTAAGTTCTGTCCCCATTCAGAGCCCTGAGTCACCCAGAGGAAGCAGGTGTCAAAATGACTACGGAATCTGAATTTTCTGCCAGGGAAAGAAAGAATGGAGTTCAGAGAGTGGGTGCTGTTGACTTAGTCTCAGCAAAGCAGTGTGGCTTTCCTTTGAGTCAAGTGCTGGGAGATGTCCAAAGCATGCTGGGACATGGGACTAGGGACCAAGGAGTCGAGGGCTGCTACCTCCAGGCATGACAGGGAGTTAGCAACCACTAGGCCTGGAATTCTAATGAGTGGGGATGGCTCCTCCTCAACCCATCTGGGTGGGGGTGCTAGAGACCCACGCATCACATCTTCTGGCCAGGTGCAGGGGTTTCTCTTAAAGTGCTTCAGGTTTTTTTATTAGTTTCCCCACAAAGCCCCATCACTGTCACCACTACGACACCATGTACACATAGAATAGGCCTTTTTTGTTTTGTTTATTATTTTTTAATTTTTAATGACGAAAACAGAAATATATCTAAAAGCAAAGCTTCTGGAAAAACCATTTTTTCTTTCCTGTCTTGTATCACTCCTCACACTTGACCTTGGCCTCCCACCTGGCCTTGCATTTCAAAGCTGGGTCTCTGAACACATCCTTGTTGACAGCAGTTTTGTCCAAGGGGATCTCCACAGAGTACCTTGTGGGCATGAGGTGGTTGTAGTTACAAACTTTCACAAAGGGCTTGATATTGGATAGCTTGCCGATTTTCTTCTTGCCCGTGGCAGCTGTCACTTTTCGGGGATAGCAGTCAATTCCAGTCACCAGGGCATGGCTGTAAGGGAGGTCTGAGGTGCCATCATCAATGTTCTTCACGATGACAGCTTTGTGTCCAGAACAGCGTCCAGCCTGGACCAGCACCACTTTCCTGGGTTTCATGAACTTGCACATTTTGACAGCAAGCAGTGGGTACCCAGCAGAAAGGAAAGAAGGACACCCCCCCCCTTTTTAAAGTGCTCTCAGCTGGGAGATAGTAGCAGCGCATGTCTTTAATCCCAGCAGAGGCAGGTGGATCTCTTGAGTTTGAGGACAGCCTGGTCTACAGAGCTAGTTCCAGGACAGCACAGCCAGGGCCACACAGAGAAACCCTGTCTGGAAAAACAAAACAAAAACCCAAAAAAGAAAGTTTTTTCCAAGGTCAAAGGTGTAAGGCAGATGGAGCTGCAGTTTCAGGGGTTGTGAGTTGCTCAATACGGGTCCTAGACACTAAACTTAGATCTTCTGCAAAAGCTGTAAATTCTGTTAACCACTGAGTCATCTCTCCAGCCTGCCTTCCCTAAGCTTTTATATGAATATAAAAAAAAGATGTCCTCATCCCAAGCACACACAGGTGGGCCTCAGACTGAATCTCGGGGAGTAGGATTTCTGCCCTGACTCAGTTCTTTGACAGAACCTGCTACCTCAGTGGTTATGGTGTTTCTTGAGCTGGAACCAGCTGGCTCCATCTATGATTGACTGGAAAGGGAAGTGAATTAAAAAAAATCCAAGTAGTTTGGACTTTGCTTTCCTAAGGACAAAACAGCCTTCGGTTAGAACACTGGTCTGTACCTTTAGGCCTGATCCCATAGCCTGGATCAGGACACAAATCCATGTGGCTCTCTTTGGGACACAGAGCTAGAAAGCAGTCTATGTTGGGACTGGACAGCTTTCCTCATGTGTCTGTCACATGAGCTATGCTGAACTACATGATGTGGCCTGAAACATCCCCATACCACTAAGAGGTTATAAAAACCAGACCCTCCCCTTATTCTAGAGATTAACTTGTGAGACCTTCTTAGAGGAGTCTGTCTGAAGTGTTCTCTCTAAACAACCTCCGCTGCCCCCTCATCTCTCTCATGATGTCTATTTCTCTCTCTCTCTCTCTCTCTCTCTCTCTCTCTCTCTCTCTCTCTCTCTTTCTCTCTCTCTCTGAATGATGCTCCTCTCCAGGCTAATTCTGTTCTTCATTAAGCTCCCACCATGCTCAGATTGCCATATATTTTATTGTTTCTGTCTAGTGCTTTCTGTCCCACATCAAAGCATCATGACCACGAGGCCCTTTTATTAATAAAGGGAACTTATGTATCAGCCTTCCTTTGAGGAGCAACCTACTGCTGCTATTTTTTATATTTTTATTTTTATTTTTATTATTATTTTTTTTTTGGTTTTTCGAGACAGGGTTTCTCTGTGTAGCTCTAGCTGTCCTGGAACTCACTCTGTAGACCAAGCTGGCCTCGAACTCAGAAATCCACCTGCCTCTACCTCCCAAGTGCTGGGATTAAAGGCGTGCGCCACCACTGCCCGGCTACTGCTGCTATTTTACTTGTTTTTTTAACACTGGTTCTTAAAATGACTACTAAGTATGTGTAAGTATGTGTATGACTCTTAGCAACTGTAATTTCCACAATCCCCATCTCACTATAGGGGAGAAAGCATACTGGGGTAAAGCTGACAGGAGTCAGATATGGTGGCCCATGCCGACAATCCCAGCATCTGGGAGTCCGGGGTCTGAATTTAGAGATAGCCAGGGCAGGAGCTAGGAGGGAAGTACTCCTCAGGGACATTTCCCATCCTCCCCTCAAGCCCAAAACTGAACTATGCATAGAAAGCAAACACCTGCTGACAATGTCCTTGTGGACATGGGGAGAAGACAGCCCTCAGGTGCAAGTGACCTTTGGTCACATGTGGCCTTTGAGCCTCTGCAATTGTGGTAGATCAGGGGATCAAGTCCACAGAGAACTTAGTCCAAGAAGAGATAATGAATAATGACAGCATCAGAGTTGAATCTACAAGAACTGATATCTAGCCTGGGCGACGAAAAGCACAGGCAAGTTGCCTTCTGCACTCATCCGTGAGACGATTTGTTCACTGGCTCATTTGAAAAATATTCAGTGAGCAGCCTCTTCATGCCAGACACTGCTGGGTGCAGGAGACACAATAACAAACAGCTTACAGTTTCGGGAGAGAAGTAGGCTTCGGACAGATTCATACAGCTACATATAAAATTATAACAGCCATGTTCCTAGTTGGGACGCCGCTTTAAAGATCTTGAGCCTTGCTGGGCAGTAGTGGCCCACGCCTTTAATCCTAGCACTTGGGAGGCAGAGACAGGTGGATTTCTGAGTTCGAGGCCAGCCTGGTCTACAGAGTGAGTTCCAGGACAGCCAGGGCTACACAGAGAAAACCTGTCTCGGAAAACCAAAAATAAAAAAAAAAAATGATCTTGAGCCTTTTAGGTCATAGGGAGGAAACACTAAAGGTCTAAAGGAACACAGCAGTAAAAGGTCATAAAGTAATTGTTAGGGGGCCTACAGAGATGGTCCCACAGATAAGACCATTGGCCCCTCTTCCAGAGGACCTAGATTCAATTCCTAGCACACACATGACGGTTATAATTGTCTGTAACCCTGGGGATCTGATGCCCTCTTCAGGCCTCCGTGGGCACCAGTCATACATGCAGGCAAAACACTCCTACTCATAAAATACGTTTGGGGGTCATTTGAGACAAGGTCTCTCAACATAGCCCTAGTGTATACTGAAGCTCAATATATAGACCAGGCTGACCTTGAACTCAAGAGATCCCACTGCCTCTGCCTCCCAAGTGCTAGAATTAAAGGAATGCCCCACAATCGCCTGGCCTGTTCTGTCTTTGAGCTCCTGGAGGGTAGAAAACTGATCTGACTGACCTGGATCCCCAGGTGGCCCAATATGTGGCACATAAATGGTTGCTCAATCAAAAGTTGAGACAATCCTGTTTCCTTATGCTCTACCAACTGTGGAGACCGTCCCCCGCCTGGCTGTCTTCTTTGGCTACTGGCCAGAACTCTGAATCCACTTGCTCTGATACTCCGGACAGTCTCATTCTTGCTCTGAAGGCCTTGGCTCCATCCAGCTGCTCACCAACCTTTGTTGCTGAACCTTTTTTTTAAAGATTTATTTTATTTATTTATTTATTTATTTATTTTATTTATTTATTTTTTATAGTATAGAAATAGAGTTTATTTAGGGCATGGGAAAGGGAGTTAAGAGGGTAGTAGAGGCAGAGAGAGGGAGAGAGTAGACAAGTAGAGGAGTGGAGGCCGGCCATGACCACGTGAAGAGAGGGGGGAAGGGAACGGGGAGAGATAAGGGAAGTAGGAGAGAGGCAAGAGAAAGAGGTAAGAGAGGGAGGAGGGGGCAAGCAGCCCCTTTTATAGTAGGCCAGGCCCACCTGGCTGTTGCCAGGCAACTGTGGGGAGGAGCATACCTGGCTGTTGCCAGGTAACTGTGGGGTGGAGTTTAGACAGAATGCCAACATTCCCCTGTTTTGGTTTAATTAAAAAGAAAAATTAGAAAGAGGCAATGGTAAAGCAGGAATAGGGGCGTCGTAATATCTGACTGCTTCATGCTAGCATTGGGGGCGACCTGTCTCTGGGGAACCTAGAAGAATGGGGGTGGGGGATGTTTGTCCAGTTGTAGGAGAGTTGGCTGTTTCCTTGCTGTCCAGGGTTTGTGGAGCTGTCTGAGGGTAGGTCAGAAGGAACAGGTCCAGTAGAAGCGTCTGTGTCTGAGAAGAGATTGGAGCATCTGACGGTTGCTTCTCTGGAGCTGTCCTGGGTGTAGTAAATACCTGGACAGTTCTTTTGAGCTAGCAAGCGTGGATCTCTCATGGTGGCTGAGGTGGGATGCGAACCTGCAGAGTTTCTAATCCGAGTCACGACACCAATGTTAAAAATATATATAGAGAGATATATGTTATATGGGGTTATGGGGAGGTAGGTGTGGGGGAAGGGTGTGCCTCAGTAGGCCCGAGCACAGGCATCCCTTCCCTCTGAGGAACCAGCCACACACAAAGGTATAGTATAGAAATTGAGTTTATTTAGGGCATGGGAAAGGGAGTTAAGAGGGTAGTAGAGGCAGAGAAAGGCAGAGAGAGGGAGAGAGTAGAGAAGTAGAGGAGTGGAGGCCAGCCATGACCATGTGGAGAGAGGGGGGAAGGGAACGGGGAGAGGTAAGGGAAGTAGGAGAGAGGCAAGAGAAAGAAGATTTATTTTATGTATATGAGTACACTGTAGCTGTTTCCAGACACACCAGAAGAGGGCATCAGATCCCTTTACAGATGGTTGTGAGCCACATGTGGTTGCTGGGAATTGAACTCAGGACCTTTGGAAGAACAGCCAGTGCTCTTAACCACTGAGCCATTTCTCCAGCCCATTGCTGAACCTTTCTTAAAGCCTAACTCAAAAGGCATGGCTGGCTCCCTTCCTCTTGTGCACCTCCCTCCTCTCTAAGGCTGCTAAGATGTTTAGCTTGTTTGCCTTATTCCAGGTTTTCTCTCAAATTATAATAAAATGATCCTTGAAGGAAAAAAAACAAAAGAACAAATCTCTCTTTTTATTGGGGGATACTCTAAGCTGACTTCAAACTCAAGAGCCTCCGACCTCAGGAAGAGTTGCTGGTGTAGGTCTGCATCAACACACCTCACTAGAAATGACTAGCCAATGGTTAAATTTAGCAGGCTCAGCTTATACCAAGATATGTCTCTCTCCTCTGTAAGCAGGGGTCTGTCAGATGGCTTATCGCTGATGATCCCACAGTGTGAAAGCTGACAGGGTGAACAGCGGTAGTACAGGTCTGTAATCCCAGCTGCCCAAGAGGATGAGAGCAGGGGCTGGAGAAAGGCTGTGGTTACGAACACTGACTGCAGCCGGGCAGTGGTGGCGCATGCCTTTAATCCCAGCACTCAGGAGGCAGAGACAGGCGGATTTCTGAGTTCGAGGCCAGCCTGGTCTACAGAGTGAGTTCCAGGACAGCCAGGGCTATACAGAGAAACCCTGTCTCGAAAAAAACCAAAAAAAAAAAAAAGAGCACTGACTGCTCTTCCAGAGGTCCTGAGTTCAATTCCCAGCAACCATTGGTGGCCCACAGCCATCTGTAATGGGATCTGATGCCCTCTTCTGTCATGAAGGCATATGTGCAAATAAAGCATTCATATACATAAACAAATAAATCTTAAATAAAGAACACTTGACAATCGTCCAGAGGACCCAAGTTCAGTTTCCAGCACTCATGTCAGGTGGTTCCAGGTGCGGGGGGGGGGGGAGGGGTCTGACACCTTCTTCTGGAAAGCTTAGGGATCCACACATGCATGGCATGCACTCACACACAGACACATGGATAAAAATAAAAGAAGATTAAAAGCCAGCCTGGGCAGTACAGGGAGCCTGGACCAGAAGAGAAAAGGGAAAGGGAACCTCAGAAATTCTGAGCGTGGCCCACGATCTTGCCCATACCAGACAAGTGATCTTCCAGTGAGCTACAGCCACAACACACACTGAGCTACAGCCACAACACACATGCAACTTGAATTCTTTTTCTTTTTTTTTTAAATCTTTATTTATTTATTTATTTGTTTTGTTTTGTTTTGCTTTTTGTTTTTGAGACAGGGTTTCTCTGTGTAGCCCTGGCTGTCCTGGAACTCACTCTGTAGACCAGGCTGGCCTCGAACTCAGAAATCCGCCTGCCTCTGCCTCCCGAGTGCTGGGATTAAAGGTGTGCGCCACCACTGCCCGGCTGGGGTTTTTTCCTCTTTGAAAACACAAACATGTATATCTATGCCCTGGATACAAGCCTGTGTGTGTATGTGACCATGTGTGCTCGAGTTTGTGCTTGTGTGTGTGTGTGTGTAGAGAGGACGGCTTGTTGGAGTTGTAATGGACCGGCCTGCCTCCATCTTAAGATCAGAAGCCATCTTATTATACAGTCAAAATAAGTTCATTCCTGTTTTCTGTAAAAATTTTACCAGGTCTTGACCCATTTTTTGAATTTTGACAGGTTCCACACTCTATACCCTGATTTCACCCCAATAGATGTTCTGCCTAATAATACTGAAATGTTCAGCCAAGTTCCTACATAACTCTTGAAAATGTCCATATTCTTGCAGTTTTAGAGGCTAATATAAACCTCACCTTCTGTGTTCGATGCTGTTTTCTGAAACACCGATTTAGGGAGATAACCATGTCTGACCAAATAAAGCTTGCTTAATTTGATCCCCCCCCAAACTGGCCAATGGTCTTTACTCTCCTTTGGTGGGATTGGCAGTTGAGCCTCTCCTTCCACCATGCAGGTCTCGGGGATCCACCTCAGAGAGCCTGCTTTGCTGAGTCATCTTGCTTGGATGTTTTTTACAGGCCCAATGATCTTGGAGGCGATCTGCGACTCTACAGGAAAATTTTCATTTCTTTTATATCATTTTTTTGTGGCAGGGTTTCATCATGTAGCTCCGTCTAGCCTGGAATTTGCTATACAGACCAGTCTGGCCTCGAACTCATGGAGATCCTCCTGCTTCTGCCTGAGTGCTGGGATTAAATCACCATAGTTAGCGATTTAAATTTTTTTATTGGATATTTTCTTTATTTACATTTCAAATGTTATTCCTTTTCCTGGTCTCCCCCACCCCACCCCCAGGAACCCCCTATTCCATCCCCCCTATTTATTTATTTATTTATTTATTTATTTATTTATTTATTTATTTTTTCGAGACATGGTTTCTCTGTGTAGCCCTGGCTGTCCTGGAATTCACTCTGTAGACTAGGCTGGCCTCGAACTCAGAAATTCACCTGCCTCTGCCTCCCAAGTGCTGGGATTAAAGGCGTGTGCCACCACTGCCCGGTCCCCCGAATTTATTTTTGAGACTTATTTTATTTCAGGTATATAAGTACACTGTAGCTGGGTTCTGACACACCAGAAGAGGGCATCGGATCCCATTACAGATGGTTGTGAAGCCACCATGTGGTTGCTGGGAATTGAACTCAGGAAGGGCAGTCAGTGCTCTTAACCTCTGAGCCATCTCTCCAGCCCCGATTTTAATTTCTTATAGAAAATAATCCAACGAGGTCCTGTGAGGCTAGTACTGGGTGTCTGAGGTGTGCAAATGGCATGTCACAACTGAGCACCAACGTCGAAAGTGTGACTTCTACTACAGCGCCTGATATTCAACTTCCTCCGAAAACTGACAGTTTGGCGGGAATATGGGGATAGCGAGCGGCGGAAGTGACGTACAGTCGCACACTTGACGGGGATGGGAGGGTGAGGAGTGCTTTTGGATGGCCCGGAAAGAATCGTTTTGATTGGTTGTTTTCTTGAATACTGGCCTATCGAGAATTTACCCTCAATAAAAATGGCCGCGCAGGCTTCCATTTTTTTCTTGGCGCGGTGCGATTTTCCTAAGCTTGGCCTTGATACCGGAAAAAACGGGATCCGTGAGATCTGATTGGCTGATGGTAGATATGTCCTGGGCGCTGATTGGCTGGCCCTTCGCGGGAAGGAGTTTGTGGCGCCAGTGCAAAGCAGCTACAACGCTTCCACGCCGGAGCGGCAAACAGTTCTGAAGTGTTCTTGTTTTCCAAGTCCGAGCTTCTTGGGCCTCTTTCTCAGGAGAACTGCGACCAGGATGTGGAATAGTAATGGCGGGCGTGCGGGAGAGGAGGCAGAGGGTCGCGCGAGGGTGCCAGGACTGGGCGAGTCTCGCGTGGGAGGGCAGGGATGGAGCAAGAGGCCCGAGGCCAGATCGGCGGCGTTTGAGGGGTGGCAGGGGGATGGCGGTTGTCGCGGCTGGGGTGGTGGGGACAGTGTTTCTCGGGGACAGAGTGGGGGAGCGCCGCGCAGACTCTTGACTACTGTGGTCACCACCAGGCGGATTCGAAAGCTTCAGCAGCTCCACCTATGGCGGAGCAGGCGGCTACACGCAGTCCCCCGGTGGCTTCGGGTCGCCCACACCGTCGCAGGCGGAGAAGAAATCAGTACGTACAGTGAAGACTCTGTTCTCATTTGTGTCCTTCTGGTCCAAAGTTCCTAACTGGTCCGGGAGGGAACACGTTTTCGTGGACGAGGGTGGCACACCCCAGCTGGCTCGGAAGCTGTCAGTTACCTACCTTGTCTTTTGTATGGTCAAGTGGGTAACAGGTTTTTTGTTTGTTTGTTTGTTTGTTTGGCAAGCGTACTTGGTTGGCCCAGCCTCCACTTTCCTGGCCCTACCACTCGAAAGTATGCTTTAGCAGAGTTTAATGTCGCTGTCCCCAGCCACCCCTGGGACTACTAAAATCCCTGAAGAACAAGAGTCCACTGTGTTCAGAACAGATTTGGGGAAATTTCTTGTTGGTATCTGACAGGAAGAACACTATAATCCCTTAATCTGCTGGGCTTTTTTGCCTCGTACATATTTATTGTATGACCAAGTGTTTATTTGAGACATGCTCACAATATAGCTCTGCCTGGCCTGGAACTCAGAGATCCACCTGCCTCTGCCTCCGCCTCCGCCTCTGGGGCTGGGTGTATTGCCACCAGGCTCATCCTAATGGGGGGGGGGAAGCAGTCTCTAAATAAGGCTTACTGCATATTTGTTCTTAACTTGCAGTGACTGTTCTTCACCTTTTGTTTTGTTTTGTTTTGTTTTGTTTTGTTTTGTTTAAATGAGGTGTGCCTCTGTTGCCAGGCTGGCTTTTTAGTTGGTAGGGCTGGAGGGATCCTCCTGCCTTTCTGCCTCAGTTTTCCTGATAGTTGGGAAACATCCAGTCTGTATGGTTCTGGTGTTTGAAATTGCCAGTAAACATTTCTGAGATCCCAAATGGGGCATTTCGTTCCATAATGTATCAGGATGAGGTCTGTTGTTTACATTAGTAGGTCGGCTAAGGCAGAGGTAATGTTGAGTTAAAGGCTTAAGTTTTGTGATGTTTCGTTTGTTTTGGTTTTGAGACAAGTTCTTGCTATCCACTTGTGTGTGGCCTTTAAGATGCCCAAAGATGACCAGCTTGACTAAACTCAACACATTTTCTACAGAGACAGCCATCTGGTTCCAGCGTATCTCCTAAGAGAAGCTATACTTCTAACTTCCATTTTATCAAGAAACCTAGAGCGTCCTCTAAGTCCTTTTTCTGCTTGTCATTTCTCAAGCTTTTCACCAAACCCTGTTGTCTTAGTGATGTCCCAAAACCACTTTGCTCTTGCTGTGTCTGGGATGTGTTCTTATTACCCCCACCTCTCCGAGACAGGGTTTCTCTGTGTAGCCCTGACTGTCCTGGAACTCGCTCTGTAGACCAGGCTGGCCTCGAACTAGAAGTCCACCTGCCTCTACCTCCTGGATGTTGAGATGAAAGCCATGGGCTACCACTGCCTAACCCTGGGATGTGCTCTTAAAGGTTTGTTCTAAAGGCAGGCTCTCCTATGTTGTCCGGACTCTAGTCTGACCTTTTCTTTGTGAACCCACGGTATGATACAGACATATACCCACCTGGAGGTCTAGCGTCAGAACTGTGTGGACTTGCTTCAAAGGTGTGGCATTTGCTGTGTATAGTAGTAGCACACTGAATCCTAGCACTTGAGAGGAAGAGGCAGGTGAATCAAATGTTAATTTTCTGGCCTTGTTTTCTGTCTTTTGAAGTAAGGAGAACTTGGTTTTGAAATTTCAGTATGGTGCTATATTCAAAGTGCTTGGCACGAGGAGACATTAAGTGAATGGTTGTTATTCTTTTGGGCTGACTTTATTATGTTGTGCATACTTTTTCTTTTCAGAGAGCCCGAGCCCAGAACATTGTGCCCTGTACCATCTCTCAGCTGCTCTCTGCTACCCTGACTGATGAAGTGTTCAGAGTCGGGGATGTTGAGATTTCACAGGTCTGTAAGATTTTGTGGAAGACATTTAGCGATAGGAAAGGAAATAAGGGTTGGAAAGATGGCTGCAAAGCATGAGGACCAGATATCAGATCCGCATCCATGTAGCTAGATAGCCAGGCCTGGCTACCATGGCTCCTGGAACCACAGAACTCAGAGACAGGCGGGTCCTTGGGGCTTGCTGGCTCCAGGTTCAGTGAGAGACCTCATCTCAGCGGAATAAAACCAATAGTGCTAGACCTGGACAGGCACTGTCCTCCAGCCTCTGCCAGGGCATTGCACGTCTGCTCATGTGTGCGTACCCTTCACTCAGATACAGTCAAGCAACAAAAAAAGGAGTAAGACCTGCTTAATTGTAAAGTATGCAGCCAGCAATGTACCCTACGGGTAAACGTGCTTGGGCCTTATGCACAAGCCCGACGACCTGCGTTCAGTCCCCACATCCCACACTGGAGAGAGAACTGGCTCCCAATACACCCTCTGACCACGGCACACGTGCACACAATGCCAATATAACAATGTTCTTTAAACTTTTCTTTTTTTAAGATTTATTTATTTTATGTATGTGAGTACACTGTAGCTGTCTTCAGACACCCCAGAAGAGGGCATCGGATCCCATTATAGATGGTTGTGAGCCACCATGTGGTTGCTAGGAATTGAACTCAGGACCTCTGGAAGAAGAGTCAGTGCTCTTAACTGCTGAGCCATCTCTCCTGCCCAACAATATTTTTCTGAAAAGTTTTTTAAAGCTGGGCAGAAGAGGCTCACCTTTAATCCTACCACTGGGGAGGCAGAGGCAAGTGGACCTCTGAGTTCAAGGCCAGCCTGGTCTACATAGTTCCAGGACAGTGAAATCCTATCTCCAAACAAACCAACAAACAAAAAGTATTTCTAGAAAGTATATGAAGGCATTCTTCCCTGGGAGCATCTCTTACTTGCAGGAGTTGTTCTCAGTTTTCCTTAATGAATGTGTTCTGCTGGGGCTGGTGTGTCTGAACACAGCTACAGTGTACTCATAAATAAATCTTTAAAAAAAAAAAAAAAAAAAAAAGAATGTGTCCTGTTCAGATAATTAAGAATAGGTACGCTTTAGACTGGGCATGGCAGCTCACACCTGCAGGCAGGAGGGTTATCACAAGTATGAGGCCAGGCAGGCCCATGAAACAAGTTCTAAGTCCAAGGCTATGTAGTGAGATGATCTCAAAAAAAAATTAAGTTTTAGAAATTGTGTATATATGTGCATATTGCTTTGATTTTCAGGAAACTCAGACTGCTTATTTTCGTTTTCTAATCTAGGTCACTATTGTGGGAATAATCAGACATGCAGAGAAGGCTCCGACCAACATCGTTTACAAAATAGATGATATGACTGCAGCGCCCATGGATGTCCGCCAGTGGGTTGACACGGATGTAAGTGTCTTCTCTTGGGTCAGCGCGGGGCTACTTTAGGTGTTCAACTCTTTCAGTTTTAGTCTTTTAAAGGTTTTTCTTGGTATAAAATTCATAACCAAGATAGCAAAGGTAAAAACCCATAAAGCAAGAGATTAATTGATTTGACCACAAATTTAAAACCACCTATAATACTGTGTAAGAAAGTAGAAAGTAAATTCTCTAAGAAAAGTTTTCTCTTGGTCACTACGGTCTACAGTACCTAGAATAATGGCCATCACACAGTGGGTCTTGAATAAATACTGTTTAAATGAATGGCAAGCATACTTGGACATATTCAATCACTTTAATAAAAAGCTCTGCAAAGTAAAAACAAGTAGCTTCGCCTTAGAGAAATGGACAAAGAAAGACAGTTTACTTATAAAATACCAGATAAAAATGGCGGCAGTGCTACAGGTTAGACCTAGAAGACAGTCATTTGTTGACTAGTCTTTTTTTAATAAGGAAATGGCTACCGTACAACCCTGATAGAGTAGAAACTCTAGTGTGGTTCCCAAAACTCATCATGTACTGAAATTATCAGTTAAAAAACATTGACCTTGCCGGGCGGTGGTGGCGCGCGCCTTTAATCCCAGCACTTGGGAGGCAGAGACAGGTGGATTTCTGAGTTCGAGGCCAGCCTGGTCTACAGAGTGAGTTCCAGGACAGCCAGGGCTACACAGAGAAACCCTGTCTTGAAAAAAAAAGATCCTCTCTTTCTCTCTCTCTCTCTCCCCCTCCCTCCGCCCCTCCCTGTTTGTCTCTCTCACACCTTAAAAGGGGGTGAGGGGGCAAAAAAAAAAAAAAACCAAACAACCAAACAGCAGCAAAATAACAGGCCATTGTTCTATCTCTGGCACCAAATAAGTTGTGTGTGACACTACAGACCTGTAATCCAGCACTAGGAAGATAGAAACAGCAGGAAATTCAAAGTCATCCTTGGCTATGTATTAAGTTTAAAGATAATCCTGTGTTACGTGAGACCCTATCAAAAAACTAAAAGTAAATAAGAAAGCAGTGATGTGTTTATATTTTATCTGTCAGGATGCTGGTGGTGAGAACACCGTGGTTCCTCCAGAAACATACGTGAAAGTCGCTGGCCACCTCAGGTCTTTTCAGGTAAAGTCAAGTAAAATGGTGGCTTAGATGAAGGCTCGAGTTTAAGGCCAGGTTCACCAGACTTGTTAGTGCATGCTGTAACCTCAGCACGCGTGGAGAGAGGAGGTGGAGACAGCCCCTGAAGCTCGCAGGCAAGCTGGCTTGACACACACATTGGTGAACAAGAAGAGAACATGTCTCGTGCCAGGTGGTGGTGGTGGTGGTGGTGGTGGTGGTGGTGGTGGTGGTGGTGGTGCACCCCTTAATCCCAGCACGAGGAAGGCCGGGGCAGGCAGATATCTGAGTTCGAGGCCAGCCTGGCCTATAGAGTGAATTGTAGGATAGAGCAAATTGCAAGACTGCTGGGCTATATAAGTTCTGTCTGGAAAGACAAAAAATTATAAAAATTTCTGATTTACATCTTCATTAGAAGAATGAGTAATTATCCTTAATAATAAGTGTGCATATTAAATGAGAAGATTTTTTTTCTCTTCATTGAGAGGAAGTATCTAGGTTCTATCTTAAAATAGACATTAAAGCCATGTGTAGTGGCACATAGGCATTTTCCTTTATCTCCAGGAGGCAGAGGCAGATAAATTTCTGAGTTTGAGTCCACCCTAGTTTTACATAGTGAGTTCCAAATGACCAGGGCTGCATAGTGAGACCCTGTCTCAAAGGGGGATCAGTTCTAGGCCAGCCTGGTCTACATGGTATGCTCCAGGACAACCAAGGCTACATTGTGAAACCTTGCCTCAAAAAAGAAGAAAATTAAAGCACAGTTAAGAACTTGCCCACTGGGTAACTAACACGTGCCATGCAAGCATTAAGGGCCTGAGTTATTGAGTTCAAATCCTCAGGAGCTGTGTAAAAGCCAGGTGGCTATCCAGAGCCTTTGTAATTCATCTCTGGGGAGTTGGGAGGCAAACAGGAGACTCTAGAAGCTCTGGTGCTACCTAGTTGGGTGTGAATTGTAGAAGGACAACCTGTTTGAGGTGGGAAGTGAGAACACACTGGGTCTAGCTTTGACGTCTCCTGCGTACCCTGGTACATTCACATACACATTTTTAGGTCTATAACAGGCATGTTCCCCACAGTGAGAAACATAACTAAGGATAAGGCCAGTGTTTTGTCTTTTACTTACATTGTCCTCTTTAATAGAACAAAAAGAGCTTGGTGGCCTTTAAGATCATCCCTCTGGAGGACATGAATGAGTTCACCGCACACATTCTGGAGGTGGTCAACTCACACATGATGCTCAGTAAACCCAGCACCCAGGTGAGTAGCTGCAGTCAACTTTCCCTTTCTGAGAAAACAAACTTAAGATTCACGTGTCTGTGTGTGCTGTGAGAGATCCCCTGGAGGTAGGGTTACAAGCAGCGTATGCCACCTGGAACCAAATTCAGGACGAGCTGAAAGAGCTCCAACGGCCGAGCCATCTCCAGCCATCACTTAGGTCCTCAGCACATTTTTTCTCTGAGCTTTGCCACTGTGTTTTAGGCTAATGAAACATTCGTGTTTCTCAGAATTTTGAGTTGTTTCTCACCCAGTACCAAGATGGCTAGACAAAATTTCAAAGCCAAACAGCATTTTGCATCCAACCTGTACATAAACGCACTGTCAACCACGGGCATTTAATCGATGTTTGACCGGCTGGTCTAATGGGAAAGATCCTGCTGTGTTTGCACACTGTGTTACACCTCACAGGATAGCTGCACTCTGTCAGTCAGCACAGTAGGCATAACACTTAACGACTGTTCATCAAGCACTGTGCAGAGGAAGGGCTCTGAGAAGGTGCAGTTTGAGTGTGTGGGGGAGCAGAGAATATGGCATGAAGACGCCTGCAGAGGACACATTTGAGAGGACTGGTCAGGACTGTCTGCTGCTGAGAGGTCAGATGTTGTAAAAGATTTGAGCAGCCATGACTTGAGAAGTCATGGATGACTTTGGTAGAACTCAATTCAGAGGTGTATTTGAGCTAATCCAGCTAGCGGTAGGCAGACAAAGGAATGGCCGCAAAGAGGGTGGAGCATCTGTGCCTCCTTTCTTGTGTCGTGAATTAACTCTCAGTCCATAGTGGGCAAGCCCTCTGCCAGGGATCTGTATCCACAGGCAAACCTGTGCTCTTTTCTCTCCCAACAGGGTTTCATGATAATAAATGCTGGCTTGAGGTAGTCCCAAGGAAACCATTGTAGCTTGCACGTGAAATCACAGTGCCAGAGCATCCTTTTCTGGGAACAGGGAATCTATGTTTCAGGAGGTTATTTACTTTCCTTATGAGATTTCATTGTTACAGTGTTCCTAGATAACTAGTTACTTGGAAAACTGATTAAATTGTTTCCTGCTGTTTATTAGTAAGTTAGTTGAAGTAGGATTGATGTGATGGCTTTTCTGATGTTCTGATCTTGTTCTTAATTCAGGCTTCTGCAGGGAGACAATCTATCAGCAACCAAGGAATGGGTGAACCGGGAAACTTCAGTGGGAATAATTTCATGCCAGCAAACGGCCTCACTGTGGTCCAAAACCAGGTAAGCTGCCTATTTACCCATGCAAAGCACAGGCAGTCCGATATTATTATATATCTTCCCAAATGATGAAGGTTATCTTGTAGCCTGCTTCCCACCACACCCCCTCCCTTTTAACTTGTGTGTGCTTGCCTGCTTGTACAGATGTGTGTGTGTGTGTCCACTGCCTGATGCCAGTGGAGGGTAGAGAGGGTGGAAACCCAGGTTCTCTGCAAGTGTTCCTCTGAGCCATCTTTCCAGCTCCTCTTTGCTTATGAGATGACTCGGGTTTACCTAAGCAAGCTGATCCAGAGTAGTTGCTAAAGTCTTTTTAATTTGAACTGTCAGGTACTGAATTTAATCAAGGCTTGCCCAAGACCTGAAGGATTGAACTTTCAGGATCTCAAGAGCCAGCTCCAGCATATGCCTGTAGCCTCAGTCAAGTAAGTGTTGTCATCTGTGGCCTAGAGGTCCAGACTTGTACCTTGTATCTGTCTACAGCCTTCTGATAGTGAGACATAAGTGCAAAGGTTAAACTGCGGCTGGGTTTGCTGGTTCTCACCTGTAATCTCAGCAGGGGCATGGGGAGTTCAGAGCCAACCTGGTCTCTATGAGACCCACACAGGAAAGTTCTCAACTGCAGCCGTTGAGGGAGAAGTTGAGCAGCTGTGAAGAAAAGTTAGAAAGCACTCACAGTGGCGCTGCTGCACCACCTGCTGATTTGTTCGGGAGCTGAAGGCATCGGGCAGCCCTTCTTACGCCTTGGATGTGGTTCTATTTTAGGCAGCAGACTCCTGACTCCATTGCAGTGAACTGAGATGAAATATATATATGTAGATAGTACTTCTGATACTTGAGTTCAAGGCCAGCCTGGTTTACATAGCAAGTTCCAGGACAGCTCTGACTACATAGAGACCCTGTCTCGGACAAACAAACCCATTTAATGATTGTAGGCCTAGCTAGTTACCCATTCTGTGCTGTAAAATGGTGGTAGACAATGCTCATCTCAAAGTCACTGTAGAGTAACTGTAAACTCTGGCTGTTACTAAACATCTTCCTATCTCTGAGAACCTAAGGAGTTAGAGGAGTCACATACTTTCTGAATTACCTTTCCCTTTCTGCTAATCTACTGCCCATGGGCAAAGCAAAAGGCATTTCAGTCCGTGATTCCGGGGTCTGACTCCAGGGAAGGGGGACCTAAGAACCTGTGTACATTTCATGTGCAAGCTGACTAGCTTCAGGTTCTTATGTCAACTTAGATTGGAATTTTAAGGGAAGCCCTGTTTTATTTTGAAATTTGAGGCCGAGATCCAAGGCAGCCCTGGTCTGCATGGATAATCACAATCCTTAGGTTGTATTGTCATTTCTCTGCAAGAGACTTCCATGAACAAAGTGGCTGAATAATACATAGCTAAGATAAGAAGTATAAAAACAAGTGATGTTTGCTTACTTAGCTGCTGCGTTCAAAAGGCACTGGTTTTAACGTGGGGATCTCCTCCCTCCCCCCTTTTTTCCTTTCAGGCAAGCAGTGGATTTTCTGTGCAACGAGGGGCACATTTATTCTACTGTGGACGATGATCACTTTAAATCTACAGATGCGGAGTAACTGGAGCTCGTTGGGTGCCTGAAATCTCTCCAGCTAGACCTGTTTTCATCTGTTGTCCCAGCTCTGCAGGCTTTCCCAGTGGCTTCTAGGACAGAAGTTTCCTGTAGCTCTCAGCTGAAGTCTTTCTGGAACTTACTGCCCTCTGTTTTGTTGCTTGTTGTTTAGAGGTTCAAAAGGAGCTAGACAGTTGAGAAGGAAGTAAACCAAGGCAGGACTTCTTAAAAGAAATTCCGATAAGCTAGTCAGGACTCCAGGATGGATGGTTGGAATTGAAAGAGGAACGCCACCAAGAGAGCAACGCAGAACTGCGTGGTGCTTGGGAGCTTCTGTTCTCGAGGCTTCCTGTTGAGGATGAACAAGACTAGGGCCAAGGGCCAAAGAAGAGCCTACTACCTTCTGCCTACTTTGTGTCACACTCTGAGTCTGCGGTGTTAATTTCAAAATTGCACTTTCCTTCCCATTGTCCTGCCTGCAGTTGAAAGTAGGTTTAAGACGAGATTCTGACGTGGAAGCCTCATGGGGCAGAGAGGAAGAAATGTTACTTTGTGGTTTGTAATATAAATGTTCATATGTTTGATAAAACAGTTCGATTGTAATAGCTCTGAGATGTTGGTTTTATTTTTAGCGTTTACTTACTGTGTGAGTGTGTGGAAGTCAGAGGACGACTTGCTGGAGTCTGCTTCTCTCTGCACAGTGTACAGAGTTGTCTTCTATCGTGTGTAGTCCAGGGACTCAACTCTGATCAGCAGGCTTATCAGGGGTTTGTGGTAGTTGTGCATAGCATGTACCACTGGCACCAAAGATTGTGAATAGACCTTGGGCTGGGGTTACAGCTTACAGTAGTGAAGCACTTGCCTGCTGGCCACAAGGCTGATCGGAGCCAGGCAGTGATGGCGCACGCCTTTAATCCCAGCACTTGGGAGGCAGAGGCTGGTGGATTTCTGAGTTCGAGGCCAGCCTGGTCTATAGAGTGAGTTCCTGGTCTATAGAGTGAGTTCCACGACAGCCAGGGCTACACAGAAACCCTGTCTTTTTTTTTTTTTTTTTTAAAAAAAAAAAAAAAAGGGTG
>CM052702.1:120568846-120588916 GCA_028551405.1 Uromys caudimaculatus
AGTGCCTCTGACCTAATACCTGCATTTGCTTGAACACACATAAGTTATTAAATGCCTTTATTGGATACCAAGCCGTTGGTTAGGTACTAGCAATAGGAGAGATTAACATCAGGAGGCTTGTAATGGACTGCCCTGACTCCCGGTCATTTAATGCCTCTCAGTTGTCCCATGATTGATGAGCACTGTAGGAGTCAGAGTGAGCACAGGCAGGACCGTGTGCACTCCAGCCCCTGGCACTGCTGCTCTGCACGGGTGAGAGAGCTCGTGTTTCAGTATGTTGCAACCCTAATATGACCCATGCTCTTAGGAAATACTCAGTGTCATCTGATCGTGTGTTCAGCTCTCAGGAAATGAAGGACTGCAGGTGAGAAATGGAGCATCATGAAAAACAACATTTTACAAAGGCCTGAGTAAAAATTAGCATTTAGTGTGGATTAATGGTTTGGTTGAGCCGGGCAGTGGTGGGGCACGCCTTTAATCCCAGCACTTGGGAGGCGGAGGCAGGTGCATTTCTGAGTTCGAGGCCAGCCTGGTCTACAGAGTGAGTTCCAGGACAGCCAGGGCTACACAGAGAAACCCTGTCTCGAAAAACCAAAAAAAAAAAAAAATGGTTTGGTTGGTTTTTGTTTTGTTTCAATGCAGTTGATTTCATAAACCTAAAATAAAAAAGATAATACAGCTGGGCGAAACTTCACATTGGTAAAATGTTTAAACACGCACCCTATTTTGTTTAGCAATTTTTACAGAAGTTTAGACTATAATATACCAATCATTATAAAGCATTCAGAAATAGAAATGAGACAGGTGTAGTGACAAACACATTTAATCCCAGCACTAGGGAGGCAGAGGCAAGCAGATCTCTAGAGTTTGAAGCCAGCCTGTCTACATAGCTAGTTCCAAGTCAACCAAGGCTACATAGTGAGATTCTGTCTCAAAACAAAAGAAAAAGTACTGATACCTACTTTCTGTTCCCAAGAGAACTCACTGGTGTACATTCATCACTTGGAAGGTCAGTGCTCAAGGGCCATCCCCAGCCCCATTGTAATCCTTCCCACTAACGGAGCTTGAACGGTGAGTGTGTGTGTGTGTGTGTGTGTGTGTGTGTGTGTGTGACCACAACTGGTTGAGAACAACTACCCATTCAGAAACATGGCCAGAGGTTGACACAAGGTATCCCCGAGTCCTTGAGATAAGGCTGAACTTAGAACTTGCTGTTTCAGGGAGACCATCCGCCCAGCAAACCCCTGGGGTCTGCCTGTTTGTGGCTCCTATCTCCCAATGTTAGGGTTACAGGTATATATATATTACAAGACCTGGTATTATGTAGGTGCTGTAGACCCCAACTCAGATCATCACCCTCAATACAGCAAGCACTTTGCCCAGTGGATACCTCCTCGGTCCCTGTGCTGCTTTAAGCACAGCTTCCAAGCTAAACAAAATTGCTGCCTTTCTCTACACTGAAGCACCTTGACTATACAGATCTTTTTTATTTTCATGTGTATGAGCATTTTGCCTAATGTATATGTACCATGTTTGTGCAGAGCCCACAGAAGCTGGAAGAGAGTGAGAGTTCCAGGGAACCTAATGTGGACCTTCTACAGGAAAGCCCAGTCCACTTAACCACTGAGCCATCTCTCCAGACCCGGAAATCCTAAATTATAGGAACTGGTAGCCCTCTTTTCTGCCCTCCTTTTGAGGCTTATTCAACTGTGTACCAAGATTGAACATATATGTGGACGTGAAAACCTGAGGCACCCTGACTCTTGGTCCACCCTCTGGGAGTTCACAGCCAGGTAAGGAACTTTGTCAGGATCTTGCTTATTGCTTCTCTCTAGGGTCTGTCCCTGGATCTCCAACACTAGGGAGAAGCAGGTAGAAGAAACTGGTGAATGAGCTCCCCTAGTTGGGACTGGCCAACAGCCCGTAAGAATCATCTGGAGAACTCCATTCCAAGGTATAAAGGTCAGGGGACCTGCAAGGGCAGGTCCAGGCAGCCCAGAGAAGAGCACACAGAGATGCAGTGTCTAGAATCTGACTCAGATTAGACCCAGTCTCACAACAGCTGTAAACTCAGTTATCTTTTTATCTGCTCCTGTCTCTCTGTGGCCTGCAGTTCAATTCTGTGGCTTCACTAGTTCTCATATTTCCCAGATGACTGATAGCTTCACCCAGCGTGCCTAGGCCAACCCTGGAAGTCGCACGGACAGTTTGTGTTTGTCCTCTTATCTCCAGCTCTGAACACGGTTGCAGCCACCCTGTATCCAGGGAACCAGCAGGGGTTTTGTTTGTTTTTAACACAGTGACTTCCATGATGAGATGACAGGCTTGGAGACCAGAGCCTGGAGGGAGACACAGCTGTGTGGCCTTGGTTAGCAGTGATACTAACAGTGAGTGCCAAGTACAGGCACTAAATGCCTTGTAAATATCTCAGTTGATCCTTGAATCCTTAAATCAATATTTAGGTGTCATGTAACTAAAGCCTAAAGTGAAATAAATTGCTAAATTCGGCAGCTGGTTCATGGTGTGCTAGAAACCTAAATCCAGACTTGCCTCTCCCTAACCACTGATCTAGCTTACCTCCTGGACCATCAGTCACTAAGCCTGTTGCCCAATCTAAAAGTCAGGCAGCCGTTTCTCTAGAAGAGTTCAAGGTTTGGATGTGGTTTCTCAAGGGCCTGGTGCACAGACAAGACAATAAATGTCACTCCTACAGAAGCGTGTGTTATTTTTATTCTGAGGCTTTAGCATGGGATGATATCGGGTAGTCAGTCACCTAACAGCTTTGGGTCTCCACAGTTTTTTTGTTTTGTTTAATAAATAAATATGTAGATCAGGCTGACCTGGAATTCACAGATATCCACCTGCTTCTGCCTACAGAGATTAAAGGTGTACACCACCAAACCCAGCTTTACATGTCTAAATTGTTTCTAATTGGGAGGGGTTGTAGGGGCTAGGCTGTGCACATGAACAGAGTCCTCACAGAGTCCAGAAGCAGGTGTTGGATCCCATGAAGCTGGAGTTAGAGGCGGTTGTGAGCCACCTCATGCAGGTGCTGGGAACTGAACTTGGATCCTCTGGAAGAGCAGCAAAGTGCTCTTAACCACTGAGCCATCTCTCCAGTCCCTTTGTAAATTAGCTCTCTTAGTTCCGCTAACAGATTTGGAGAACTGTCCTACCTAGGATTTTATTCTTGGAGGCAAATGCCCACACTCAGTCACAGAAGCCCATTTACTGGGTACTGATCATGAGCTGGGTTCTACCAACACGAGAATACTGTCTGCCCCCAGGCACAGAGCCTGGACTACAGAAGTGCAGAGCAGACATGGGAGGTGGCCTACACTGGGGGTAGCACAATGAGGACTGAGTTCTCTTTATGGAGAGGCAGGCAACACTGAAGCTGGTGGCCTTTGATTCTTCTCTGTGCCTAGTAGTGGGACAACTGACGGGCATAGCCTTCTCTGGATACGCTCTAAAGCTGAGGGTGTCACATGCAACATTCTGGGACCAAGACAACCTGGAGCCCAAAGAAGCAGGAATGGCGCCAGTGCCATGCCCATATGAGTCTAAGTCCTTTGAGAGTTAGCCCTAGGTCCTCCAGAGTTAGCTGGTATCTCAGTTCCCTGTGCAGCGGCAGCTGGAAAGTGTGGCTTCCCCCAGCACCTAGATGATTTTTTCTGAGAGTGCTCAAATTTCTTCATAGTCGTGGTCATCTATATCTGAGTCAGGCAGATGATGCGACTCAGTGGGAGAGAGCTTGTCCAGTGAGCTCGAGGATCTGGGCTTCATACTCAGCACTGAAGAAGAAAAGAAAGTCCAGGTCATTCAGGATCTTTGTCTTTAGACAAGTTCTCCTCCCCCCACTTCAGTTTCATCCCCTGAACAGGGAAGGGATTGGCCTGACTATGGCTCAGAAACCACAAATTACACTGTCCTTTTGTTGTCACAGAGGACATCATGTCTAGGACTCGATTCGCTGCATCGCTAGGGTCTGGAGTCTACAGAGAAAGACTAGAGAGATCTTTCCACCTGACCCACTCCATATAAGCTTGGCTCTCAAACTAGGACCACAATAGGGTCCCCTGGGCAGAGCCATCAGAGATGGGAGATGGTTTTGATGGGCCAAACTCACCTGAATTCTGTGTCTGGGGATAGGATTTGCGGTCTTTCTTGTGGACAGAAATCTTGCTGTACACATTTGATTTGTTCTTGGGAAGGGCTTCCAAGGTCTTTGCCTTGAGTTCAGGCTGTGGGCAGGATTGCTGTGGTTCTACAACTTGAGGCTGAGCAAGATAAAAAAACAAAATCTAGAAAGCAGTAAAGGGGCCGGACAGTGGTGGCGCAGGCCTTTAATTCCAGCACTTGGGAGGCAGAGGCAGGTGGATTTCTGAGTTCGAGGCCAGCCTGGTCTACAGAGTGAGTTCCAGGACAGCCAGGGCTACACAGAGAAACCCTGTCTCGAAAAACCAAAAAAAAAAAAAAAAAGTATGATCATATGATGTGGTGGTCTAGATAAGTATCGCCACAGTTGTAGATTATTTGGGAAGGAAAGAAAACAGTAAAGGTACAAGAATCAGCAGCTGAGCCCACAAGACCGAGTTACCCAGTCACACTGGCTGTGGAGTCAGGGCTGAGTTCAAACCCAGCCTTGCCATCCTCCTAGCTGTGTGGCTCTCTTACCTCAGCTGTAAAGAGAATGCTGGTGTGTGTGTCTGTGTGCGTGTGCGTGTGTATGCATGCACACTTGCAGGCTCACGCACGTGTGTGCATAGGAGTGAGAGGGGTGAAAGTAGGTGGGGTCAGCCACCAAGCTAGCAGGCTATAGACAAAAGGAAGTAGCTAACTACAGGGCTTGTGGGCGGAGTCCTAGCATGTCAATCACTAAGATAGATGGATGCTTAAAGAGGTAGCCTAAGCCAGGATCTCCACTCTCCCATCTTTGATTCCCCTTGGCTCATTCAGCAGCGCTCACCAGCCTTGGAGAGGTGGAATTTCTGCTCTCTTTTCTCCCAGCCCCTCCCTACCCCACCCCTGTATTCTGCCTGGCTCTCTTTAGGAAGAGAGACAGTGAGCAGAAAATGGCAGTGGACACAGCAGTGAGGTGACAGAACAGGGCCTCCTCTTCCTGAGCCTGAAGGAGGAATAAAGGTTCTAGCCATGGGGCTAATGTGTTTCAACAGGCCAAACCAGAGCCTTCCTGTGGCAGGAGTGGGAAATAGGAAGTAGTGGTGGGAGGTAGCCCAGGCATGCCAGACTGCAGTCAACTCATGAGGGACCCTGGTGCCATGTAGAGCCACTGAAGCTTTTAACACAGTGCCCAGCAGGTGACCAGATGAAGACTTAGGAGCTATGGAGGTTAGTTTTAACTGTGAACTTAGCATGACCCAAAATTTCCTGGACAGAGAGTCTTAATGAGAAATTACCTAGACCAGTTAGATCTGTGTGAATATCTGGGGGATTGTCTTGACTGCCAATCAGTGTAGGGCAACTGAGCTCACTGTGGGTGACACCTTTTCCTACACTGAACTCTGAATCTCGTGCAAGTAAGAAAGCCAGCAGAGCATATGTATGCGTCCGACCTTTCTGCTCCACATGGCGTGGCCAGCTGTCTCGAGCCCCTGCCTCTGTGCCTCTCCTGCAGTGAAGGACCGTAACCTGGAATTGTGAACTAAAATCCTTCTTCCTCTAAGTTGCTTTTGGTTCGGGGCATTTTATCACAGCAACATAAATCAAACTAGTGCAGGAGGCCATCCTAAGAGCAATGGGGGAAGACTGCAAACGTTTAGGAAAGAGTAGACAATGCTCCACTTGGAAATGGCAGGAAGGTGACAGAGAGGAAAAGCACCAGGAACTCAGTCAGACACGCCTTCAATCCCAGCACTCGGGAGACAGAGGCAGGTGGATTTCTGAGTTCGAGGCCAGCCTGGTCTACAGAGTGAGTTCCAGGACAGCCAGGGCTACAGAGAAACCCTGTCTCGAAAAACTAAAAAAAAAAAAAAAGATTATGAGGCCCAAGTGGGAATAACTGGTACAAAGAATAGAGCTTAGTGAGCTGCCAAGTTCAATACAACTGAGAGAATCATCACAGCCAAAAAGCAAGGGAAGGACCCAGGGTGCACCTAACGGGTGACCCTCCCTGCCCGTGAGGTTCTGTATGTGCATACCTTTACACTGCCCTCCTCACAGCTTTGTATGTTCTGCTGCTTCTTAGCGATACCCTGGCTCTTTGGGGGCCTGGGTGGGGGGGCTTGGTGTTCAGAGGCTGGCAACTTCCGGAGGCTGTAGTAAAAAGCTTCTGACAGTTCCTCCACCGGAGTGACAGACAGCGGCCCAGCCACCTGGCCAGGCTGTTCCTCAACCTCCACCACAGTCAGGTCCAGCCACCGGGGAGGGATCTCAAAGCACATTGCTGGCTGGGAGTCCAGGCTTACCACCAAAAAGGGCTCTGTGAGCTTCTCCTCCAGCCGCAGGCCAGGGAAGGAGGCCAGAGGGTCAGTGTGGTGACGGGTATCCTTGGCTACCACCTTGACCTCACAGGGCAGGGAATACTGGGCAGTGAGATCCACTAGGCTATAGCGTCGGCTGTCATTCATCTCCTCCACAAAGCTACCAGAGAGGTAGAGGGGTAGCAGAATCTGTTCTTTGTCTTCTATCTCCTCATCATCCTCTTCCAAATCCTCCTCTTCCTCCCCAGACTGCTCACTCAGCCGCTGACATATCAAGACATCTATGTCCTGGCCTTGGGTCCCACAGACCTGGCCTGACCTCAGCACCTCCAGCCGATCACCCACGGCCAAGAAAGAAAAGTCAGGATTCTCTTCTTGGTTCCCATCACAGTCTTTTGTGGCCACCACCCGGAGGGGCCGGCCCGGCTGGAGAGCACCCAAAAGGTCATAGGCTGTGGGGAACTCCCTTGGCCTCCGCTTGAGCTTGCCCTGGTAGGCCCCAGAAAGCAGGAAGTATCTGGGTACTTTGCGGCTCTTGCTGGAGGCCACGACCCTCCAAGGTGGTGAGGCTGGACCATAGATGCGGAGCCTCTGGCCTTTGCGTAGGAAGCTCACCCACGGACTGAGGAAGATGGGCGGACCCTCAGGAACCTCCAGGATCTCCGTGGACAGAGGGAAGGGGCCTCCCCCGGCCAGCACCTCGCTCAGCCGCAGTGGTTTGAAGAAGTGAATGTCCTGGGAAGAGGCGGTGACATCTTCTACCTCCACCTCCAGCGTAGATGGGATCGTGACGATGCTGCTGCGCACTGTGGGGAGAAGGCCGTCAGGGGCCCGCACACGCCACCCAGTCTCAGCCCCGCCCCCAGCTCTGACTCCGACTCCTTTCCCACAATCCTTTTCCTACTATATCGATTGATTTTTAGCTCACTCTCTTTTTTTGTTTTTTGTGTTTCGTTTTTTGAGACAGGGTTTCTCTGTGTAGCCCTGGCTGTCCTGGAACTCACTCTGTAGACCAGGCTGGCCTCGAACTCAGAAATCCACCTATGTCTGCCTCCCAAGTGCTGGGATTAAAGGCGTGCGCCACCACTGCCCAGCGTCTTTATGACTTTTAACTGAGTATAGATGTGAGCACATGAGTGCAGGCGGCCACAGAGGCCAGAGCAGTTGGATCCTGCAGGGGCTGGGGTTCCAGTGGGTTGTGAGCCACCTAACATGTAACTCCAATTCCAGAGGGGTGCGATGCTCTTTTATGGCCTCCATGGGACCAAATGTGCACATGCTGCACAGACATCCATGCAGCCAAAACACCCATACACAAAATTTTAAAAATTTTATTATTATTACTATTATTATCATTATTATTATTATTTTGGGTTATTTTTTGAAACAGGATTTCTCTGTGTAACAGTCCTGGCTTTTGTGGAATTTGCTTTCTAGACCAGGCTGGCCTCAAACTCACAGAGATCCTCCTGACTCCCAAGTGCTGAGATTAAAGGTATATACCACCACACCAGCCCAATAATTATTTTTTTTTAAAAACCTCCTTATTAAAAATAAAACACATAGCCGGGCAGTGGTGGTGCAGGCCTTTAATCCCAGCACTTGGGAGGCAGAGGCAGGTGGATTTCTGAGTTCGAGGCCAGCCTGGTCTACAGAGTGAGTTCCAGGACAGCCAGGGCTACACAGAGAAACCCTGTCTCGAAAAACAAAACAAAAAACAAAAAACAAAACAACAACAAAAAAGAGTTATAAATAAATAAACCCCATGAGGCAGGTGTGATGGTACCATCACTACAATCCCAGAGCTTGGGGATGGAGGCAAGACAGTCAGGAGGGAGTTCAAGGCTGGCAGCAGGCGACATAAGATGCTGTCTCAAAAATTAAAAAAACCTGCAAACTAAGAAGGCCGCTGTTGGATGGTCAACGTATTGCAGAAGGGTAATGTAAGGGGCGCGCTATGTTTGAGGGAGCCAGAGAAGTCAGAGTGAAGCGCTTACGTTGAAACTTGAGGATGAAAATGGTGACCAAGTTAGGGGTGGTGTGAATTCTGACAGAGAAAACCCCTGTGGTAGGAAAAGGGCCACCCGGAGCTCCTCGCGCCTCTTCACGAGTGACCCGGAAGAGCACTTGCTTTTCTTCTCCATAAACAGAATAAAACCTACTTCTTCATGCCATAGGTGTGCATCTTTAAACAGGGAGTGACAATTTTTAAAAGCTTTTGGGTTGGTTTGTTTTTTAACCAGATATGGTACCACATTTATAGACTCTGCACTTGACTTGGGAGACAGAGGCAGGAAAAAAAATTACATTTAAAAACATTTCTTTTCGTCTTATTCATTTCTGAGAATGCTGGAAATCTGCCTGCCTCTGCCTCTGCCCCCCAGTTGCCGGGGTCAATGGTGTGGGCTACCGGTGCCTGGCCCCATCCCCCTTTATTGATTTCACTATTTTTAAAAACTTTTTGTTTTTACATTTATTCATGTATTTGTAACGGCTGTGTGTGTCTAGTGTGTGTTCGTGCCATGGTGTAAGAGTGGAGGTCAAAGGCAACCTGCAGAGCCAGTTCTCTCTTCCACTGTTTAGGTCCCAGGGATGAAACTTGTGCATGGTAGTGGCAGCACCCTTATCTGCTGAGCCACTATCCCAACCCTGCTTTTTAAATAATAATAATTTTATTATTGGTATGTGTGTGTATGCACACACCAGGGGGAACATGGAGGTCAGAGGACAATCTTCACAGCAAGTGCTTCTGTGCACTGAGCTACTTGACTCCTCCCTCTTTACTTACTTGTTTTGTTTTTCAATTTTGAGACCGCATCTATGCAGCTGTCATGGAGCCTAACCTTAGTAAAGCATGTAGGAGCTTGGGTGTGTCTATCCCTTTCTCTTTTCTCTTTTTATACCACGTTTCCTGCTTCGTTGGCATCTGTTTTCCATTACATTGCAGACATCAGGTAAGCAACCGGGAGCCCCCAGCCTATGCACAGAGTTGGTTCAGCTCCAGCCCACTCTACTCCCGCCTCCCCAGGTAACTTACTGTGCATAATGGCTTTGAGCACATACTGGGGCTTTAAGATCACAGAGTCCCAGGGTAGGCTGGGGCAACTGAGCATAAGGTCCTTCATAGCCGGGTCCTGCAGGATTTGGAGCAGGGTTTGTGGCGCACTGGGCTTGCATCTCCAGAAGGGTCCCTTCTGGGAAAGGGGCAGATGAAGGATGACCTCCTGGGTCTTTGAGACCTGGACACAGCGGGCATAGCGGGTCCCATGGTGTATTTCCACAGCTTCAAGTCTGAGGGGCTGGTCCTTAGGCACCACCCTGGCCTCTGTGACAATTTTCTGAGTTGACTTGAAGTAAATAGGCCACTGTGTGGAGTTCTGGGAAGAGATGAGATCCTCCAGGGTTCTGTAGCTCTGCAGGCTGGTGAGTGGGCTGAAGAGTCCTGTGGGATTCAGCAGAGGGAGGAAGAATGTGGAGGGAGGGTGCTGGGGATCAGGCTCTGCAGACAACCCAGCCAGAATCCTCCCAGCGTCAAGGATGGGCCTATGTCTGGACATCTAGACTAAAGGTCTAAAGATGGAGACTGGATGACCGTGTGTGAATAGTGAGGGCAGAAATGGTGACACAAGGGACACAGGGAACAGAATCAGGGCAATTCCTACACATACACACACACACACACACACACACACACACACACAACTCCTGAGCTTTCCCACTTCCTGACCTCTGTCTTTAACTTAGCCACTCCACCATTTTTTTTTCTTTAGACACCTCCCCCATAGCTCCAAACCCACACACCTAAAGTCTGTCTCCATCTTGGAGTAGCACCATTGTCTCTTTCTTCCAAATTAGAGCCCCAAATTAAGTCCCATAACTTTGATCACTACCCTCTAAGTGGTTCTGCGAGCAAATGTTCTCTAGGGGAAATGGTCTCTGGAAAGAGGTGCCACAATCACAGTCTACAGTCAGAGGAAACATGTCTACACACCCATGTATGTGTTTGTGTGTATGTGTGTGCACCTCTGTGTGGTGATGGGCCTGTGTGGTTATGTGTGCATGGCTGTTGGATCCAGTTGCAGGTATTTGAGAGTTGGAAGAAGTCTTCTGTAGAAAAACAGATCCTTCAAAGCACAGGAAGAAATGCTTCATTTGAATATCTGAAAAGCCCCAGGCTCCTCAACACGTTCACAAGAGAAAGTGTGTCAGTAAAGCCTAAGGGATCAACTTCTGCTCACGTCGGGCTGCCTGCTGGAAGCATGCACATGTGTGTTCAGAATGCACCTGCCCTGTGCCAGCCCCACCTCTACTGTTACCTCTTCAGAGCTCACATCATGTCCAACAGCTCCCAATAGAGGAGGAAGCTGAGGCCACCAGTACCGGGCTTGCCACTTACGCTGCTCCTGGCCACAAACAACACACCTCCCATTTTGTAATAACTGAACCCTTTGGGGCTTATTTTTTCTGTGTAGCTTGCTTGCTTGCTTTTTAGTTTTTTTTTTTTTTTTTTTTTTTTTGGTTTTTCGAGTCAGGGTTTCTCTGTGTAGCCCTGGCTGTCCTGGAACTCACTCTGTAAACCAGGCTGGCCTCGGACTCAGAAATCCACCTGCCTCTGCCTCCTGAGTGCTGGGACTAAAGGCATGCACCACCACTGCCCGGCCATGCTTGCTTGTTTTTGAGACAGGGTTTCATGGATCTCAGGCTGGCATTGAAATACAAAAAGATCTTTTTTTTTTTCAATTTATATATTTTTATTTCATGTGTATTGGTATTTTCCCTGCATGTATGTGTGTGTGAGGGGGTCAGATCTCCTGGAACTGGAGTTGCAGACAATTATGAGCTGCTGTGTGGTTGCTGGAAATTGAACCCAGGTCCTCTGGAAGAGCAGCCAATGTTCTTAACCACTGAGCCATCTCTCCAGCCCTCCAAAGAGATCTTTAATTTTTCTTTAAGTTAAAAACAGAAAAATCACATTTAAGCCAGGCACGGCAGTGTACAACCTTTAAGTCCCAGAACTCAGGAGACAGATCATTATGAGTTTGAGGCCAGCCTGACCTACATGGTGATCAACCAAAGCTATACAGCAATACCATGTACCAATAAAATAAAATAAATCACGTTTATTTAGTGTGTGCATGCATGGGTATGCTACGGCACATGTGTAGAAACCAGAAGACTACCCGTAGGAGTCTCTCTCCGTCCGGCATGTAGGTGCCAGGAATTGAACTCAGATCACCACTGGGCTTGTCAGCAGCACCTGCCGCTGACATCGCCCACAATGAGACCTCCTCTTGCTCCGCCTGCCTCCCCACCTCCCTCCTAGGATCACAGGCATGTGCAGCCACCACAGCTGGATTATGCAGTGCTAGGGATAGGGCCCAGGACTTCATGTACACTAGGGAAACACCTACCAACTGAGCAAGGCCTTCAGTCCCTGACCCTTTTTGAGATGGTGTCCCCTGCATCCTAGACTGACTTGCTATGAAGCGAAGGCTGGCCCTGACTTCCTGGGTTCAGTCTTTACCTCTCCTGTGCTAGATTCCAGGCAGGTGCCACCACACCTGTTTCCCCTGGGGTTTCTCGGGCATCAAATGGGCACATGCACGCTCCCTTAGCTGGGGACCACCTCTTGCTCGTGCCTCTACAGTTCTGTCCCACCCTGAGCTGTGCCTGCTTCCTGGGCCCTTGTCTTCGCTCACTGTCACTCCAGAAGGGCCTAGTACATCCTGAGTACACACACCCAGTTCCCCATAGGACACGTGAGTGTCAGTAGATGTTTGATGAATGAATGTGTGAGCAAACACAAGGACCAAAACCTGAAGACCGAGAGGCAGATGTGATCAGAGGAGGGTTGGGCAAGCCAGACTCGGGGCATCCTCAAGAATGTCCTCTGAATATGCCCTTGGCCTCGTGGCTACATAACGGTAGATATATCACCCTCATATGCAAAGTCAGAGGGACAGGCTTGCTGCTGAGAGTGGCAAGCCCACCCAGAAGTGTCTCAAGATACACCTACAGGATGCTAGGGCACCAGGGGAGGCAGAGGCCTTACCTGTGAAATTGGGGTTGAGCTCCAATGTCTGACCCGTCTGCGGATACTCACATACAACCTTCTGGAGGTGGACGTGGGTGACCTTGATTAGGTCCCCCGTGGAGAGGCAACACTCATTCCCAAAGAGCTCATAGATGGAACCTGTAGAGACATGGACTCAGTTTCTCCTTTTGGCAAAGGCCTGGGTGGCCTGTGCCCTGTTCCATACAAACTCTACTCAGCTGTTCCTGAGCCGTATCTTTCTCTCTACTTCAAAGTACTGGCGACTGGACCGAGTTCCAAACACACACTTAAGTATTCTAGCCCCTCGCCCAGCTGTAGCCTCGGGCTTCTTCCTTGCCTTTCGGACAGCTGGCCCAGCCAGCCCTCCTCAGACAGCCTACATGATCTGGTCTTCGCTGACCACGGCAGGCCTCATGATGCCCTTTCTTCTGGCTCTCCTGGAGTGAGTGCACAGTCAGGGCTGGTCCCTTTCAACATCCTTGCAGCCTCTGGGGGTGGATTCCACCTATGACACAGTAACTAGCCAGTGACTCCTGCTTCCCTGTTACTGTTACAAAATCAGGCTCAGGGAAGGTAGGCTTCACATAGATATAGACGGCCAGGCGGGCGTAAGCTGCTTCTCTCTCTCTCTCTCTCTCTCTCTCTCTCTCTCTCTCTCTCTCTCTCTCTCAGCAGGCTCTTCTGTAGTTCAGCTTGTCCTTTCTACTAAGGATACCGTTGAACCTCAGATTCTCCTGCCTCTACTCCAGAGTGCTAGGATGGCATGGTGGCGTACACCATGCCGAATTCTTTGTAGTACCGGGAATCAGCTCCAGGGTTT
Organism: Uromys caudimaculatus; assembly: GCA_028551405.1. Lineage (NCBI taxonomy): Eukaryota > Metazoa > Chordata > Mammalia > Rodentia > Muridae > Uromys > Uromys caudimaculatus. The sequence continues at coordinate 120,582,165 of CM052702.1, forward strand.
CATGCATGCTAGATTATGCACCGTAACAGCTGAGCTGCATCCCCCTGCCTCATGAGTCGCTTTTAGCTTTTGTTTTTGTTTTGTTTTTTTTGTTTGTTTGTTTTGTTTTTTCGAGACAGGGTTTCTCTGTATAGCCCTGGCTGTCCTGGAACTCACTTTAATCCCAAGTGCTGGGATTAAAGGTGTGCGCCACCGCTGCCCGGCTTAGCTTTTGTTTTTAAAATCATGTTTATCTTGAATGCATTCCACAGTGGAAGTCAGGACAACTCTTGGAAGTCAGTTCTTTCCTTCCACCGTGTGGGACCCAGGGATTGGATTTGGGTTGTCAGGATTGGCAGCAGCCCCGCCCCCACGCCCCGCCTACCAGCTAGCTCACTCTGCCCGCCCGCCAGTCCAGTGAATTGCTCTTAAGAGGATGTAGAGGAGATTGAGGCTCTTAGAGCCACCTCCAAGTTCAGCAGCCACTTGCCTAATGCAAAGTGCTAAAGCTGTGGAGAACACTGGAAGATAAACAGTAGAGAACTCACAGTGCTGTGTGGCCAGGGTCTGTGTCCAGCGTCAGAGGATGGGAAACCACCGGTGGCAGGACCTTGAGGCCACCTGGAGCCCCTCTCCCAGGGAAAGCCCTAGGAGAGCTGCACAGAGTCCAGAGAAACTGGTGTAAACCTCACTCTAAGCCCTCAGGAAAGTGCACACAGTTGGTCAGAGGCGGACGTCGTGGCAGAGGAGCTAGTTAGCCACGGACTAATATATACCTGACCCTGTGCTGAGTGTTACTAAGACTTCACTGCCCTGATGACACGTGACTGCCCTTATGGGAACAGGCCACCAGTTTCCCTTTTTTAAATAGAGACTAAGTAGTTCCTCATTCCTTAAAGTGACAGCCCAGGGAGGTGGCGTCAGCTTCTTCAATGACCAGTAAAGAGGAAGAGTAAGGACTCAAGCTCACCCTTGGCTAAATAGAGAATTTCAGGTCAGCCTCAAAAATCACAGAAAAGAGCCAGCAAGATATTGTCACATAAAGACTCTTTACTCCCCAAGTCCCATATGGTGGAAAAAAACAAATGAAGATGAAAGTTCTGTGACACATGCATGCCTCCCAACAATCAATCAATCAATCAATCAATCAATCAATAAATAAATACATGTTAAAAAAAAAAAGGTTCAGGGGGCCAGCTGTGGTGGTACACATCTGTAACCACAGAACTTAGTCTGGAGAAGTCAGGGCTTCGAAAGAAGAACTTGTCTTAAACCAAAAAAAAAAGGCTAAGGATTTTTTTTGTTTGGTTGGTTTTTGTTTTTGTTTTTTGAGACAGGGTTTCTCTGTGTAGCCCTGGCTGTCCTGGAACTTACTCTGTAGACCAGGCTGGCCTCGAACTCAGAAATCCACCTGCCTCTGCCTCCCAAGTGCTGGGATTAAATAAAGGCACGCGCCACCACTGCCTGGCAGGCTAAGGATCTTAGCTAAGAACTAGCTAGAGTGCTGGTCTAGGGTGTAAGATGGCCCGGGTTCCATCTGCAGCAGGGCGGGTAATGTGGGTGTGGGAGGAGGGAGACTTGAGGGTAGCGGGAGGCAGAACTTGGGGTATCAAGTCCAGGGTATTTACATCCAAAACTGGAATTCCAAGTGGTCAGGAATTCCACCACACCTTTCCCATAAGGTCATCTACCCTCCTGTTAACCCCATTTGCACGCCGACACTTTGTGACATTCATCTGTCCTCACGTCACCCCAAGTTCTTCCACTTCCCACCACCCCAGGTCAGAGCAGATGAGGAAACTCGGGTATTGTGACACAGGTAAGCACGAGACGCTGATAGGATGTTCTGAGCTGGAGAAAGAATGACCAGAGCCCCAGAGCCCTACTTCAAGGGACCCATCAGATTCACTGGACCAGAGAGACTCACTGTGGTGGCCCTCGTGTGATCCTCCTTGGTCTACAACTCACTCGGCCATCACAACACTTTGCTGGCAGCTGCTATGGCAGAGCCTGGTTCCCTCACTCCAGAGAGTAGGATGAAGCAGGCATCCATGAGAAGCTCACTCTCTGAGGGAGGAGCCCTGAATCTCAGCCTCTCCCTCCAGTCTCTTCTCACATCCGCGTGCCTTTTCCTCCCTCCCTTACCCAAGTGGTCAGACCCTGGTCACTTGCTATTTGGCCAGTAACTAGTGGCTGTGTCCTGATATGTCCATCTCAGCTATGCGTCGGGGAAAGCCGTGGGCAAGGAACAGATGTGCAGGCAAAAGGCGGGGAAGGCTCCCTAGGAAGAGGGGGAGGACCATTCTAACTGAGAATCCAGCAGAGGAACAGGGAGACACCGAGGCAAGGAGCAGAGAGCGCAGCAGGAGGGCTGATCTGGTGCTTAAATAATGAACTGGGATAAAGCCCAGCGGTGGGAGCCCCGCAGAAAGGGAGAGAAGATAAGAAAAGAGAACGGAGAGAGGGAGAAAGAAAAGGGAACATTGAACCAGGCATGGTAAATTCAAGCAGAGTCAGACGGATCGTTGCAAATTTGAGGCCAGCCTGGGCCACAAAACAAGATCCTCTTAAAATAAAACAAAACAAAATAAAACCCCCAATAACTATATTGAGCACCCTAGTGCCTGCCTGGCACAATAGACGAGTGATCTCCGTTCAATTATTTATCCATCTATTGTTATAATTGTTCTTGTTGTTTGAGACAGGATTTCCTAGGCTGTTCAGGTGGCCCCTGCCTAGCTGCCACCCAGTTTCTGTTAGAATTACCCAGGAGCCTCAGCTGAGAAAAAAAATCTGTGTTAAACTCAGGACTTCTCTCTTTTTTTTTTTTTTTCCTTTTTCTTTTTTTCGAGACAGGGTTTCTCTGTGTAGCTCTGGCTGTCCTGGAACTCACTCTGTAGACCTGGCTAGCCTCGAACTCAGAAATCCACCTGCCTCTGCCTCCCAAGTGCTGGGATTAAATAAAGGCGTGTCCCACCACTGGCCGGCAACTCAGGACTTCTCATCACCCGCTGGACAAAAGCTGAAGAGCAGGGATGTGGCGCCTTTTGGTGCGGATTCATAAACTTCGGGCAAGTAGCAGCGTCCGAATTCAACCCCCAAATTCCGCAGGGTCTCACTCTGTTGCCCAGACTGACCTGGAATCCAGGCTAGCCTCTAACTCGTGCCAATCCTCCTGCCTCAACTCCCCAGTGTTGGGATTACAGGCATGACCCATCATGCCTGGCTCCTTCCACCCAGAGCCCGCTCACCCTCAAAGTAGACTCCGGAGCAGACCCGCAGCACTCGCGGAAGAGAGGCGGGGTCCAGGCCCCTCACGAAGTCCTGCAGTGGCATCGGCTCCATGGTCGCGTCCGGACTAGAGGTTGCTCAGTCCGGTCTGCAGTTTGCAGAAGACAGTCCGGAAGCCACGCCCACTGAGACCACGCCCCTCGGGTCAGGTTGGTTAGAGCCGCACAGGGTTCTCTGCCTCGCCCCGAACTCTCTCTCTCTCTCTTTTTTTTTTTTTTTTGGTTTTTTCGAGACAGGGTTTCTCTGTGTAGCCCTGGCTGTCCTGGAACTCACTCTGTAGACCAGGCTGGCCTCGAACTCAGAAATCCACCTGCCTCTGCCTCCCAAGTGCTGGGATTAAAGACGTGCGCCACCACTGCCCAGCTCGCCCCAACTCTTGAGTGGGGATTTCCCCTGACCTGTCTCTTCATCTCTTAAATTGAATCATTTCTTAGGGTTTCTATTGTTGTGATAAAACACCATAACCTAAATCAACTTTATTATCTTCCAACTCTGAGATCACAGAGGGTAGTCAGAGCAGAAACTCGGGACAGATAGAGATACAGGGACTGGGATTGGTAAGGAAGCCATAAAGGAACACAGCTTACTGGTTTGCCCAGCTTGCTTTCTTAAACAACTCAGGACCACCTGCCCAGGGTTGGCACTGCCCACACCCTATAGGCTGGGCCCACCCGCATCAATCATAAGTAGAGAAAAATGCACCACAGGCTTGCCTACAGGCAGTCCGACGGAGGCATTTTCTCAACGGAGGGTCCCAGATAATTCTAGCTTGGGTCAAATTAACCAAAGAACAACTGGGACAATGCTCCATGGAGCAGATCTAATATCAAGACTTGATAATTTGATACCCAGAGGTCTGGTGTGTGTGTGTGTGTGTGTGTGTGTGTGTGTGTGTGTGTGTGTGTGTGAGACAGAGACAGAGAGACAGAGAAAGAGAGTATCCTGTAGCACAAATTGTACTCAAAATTAGTCTGTAGCTGAAGATGACCTTGAACTTCTGATCATCCTTCCCCCACCATCTAAAATGTGGGTGGCCACGCACACTTACTCTGTTAGGTGCTTAGGATCGAACCTAGGGCTTCATGCATTCAAAGCAAGCACCCTACCAAGTGAGCCACACCCTCGGCCTTGCTTTGGGGTTTTGAGGCAGGGTTTCATACAGCCGACGGTGTAGCTGAGGCTTGCTTCCTAGACTCCTAATGTTCTTGATGCCGCCTCCTGTCAGGTTCTGGGACAACAGGCATGTACCACATAACTACTTCAGGCCAGAAAGACACTGAACGGATAAAAACGGTCCCACTTCCCCAGCTGTGATGCGCCCAGACACCTCTCCCACAGTACCCCCAATTCAAACAAGGTACCACAGCTCCCTTGTGTCGTTGGGGTCTCTTAGAACATACACACCCTTACCCTTGGAAGAAGACAGATTGTCCTGTCCATCTCCAGATACCCCATGATCCTCTGTCTCGAGACCTCTAGTGATGCAGAGATAGCTACTAATCTCTCTAGGACACTCGTGTCCTCTGACATGGGTATGTAAAAATGGAGCCGTGGCATAGGCTGTGATCCCAGCACTTGGGAGGCTCAGGATTCAAGTCATCCCCGGGTTATAGAGAACATGTCGTCCATCATAAGAGCCCAGCTTAAAAACAGAACGCAGCCAGGCCGCGGTGGCACACGCCTTTAATCCCAGCACTTGGGAGGCAGAGGCAGGCAGATTTCTGAGTTCGAGGCCAGCCTGGTCTACAGAGTGAGTTCCAGGACAGCCAGGGCTACACAGGGAAACCCTGTCTCGGAAAACCAAAAAAAAAAAAAAAAGGAAATAAGATGGAATGGAAACTGACTCCCTTTTGACTGAAAAAAAAAAAAATGCAAGCAGAAAAACAGAAGTTCTCATGGCTCCTGGGAACCCTGGTGGTGAAGCGCTATCTACTGTCCCTCAACCATTTTCTAGAGTTTTCCATAATGGATTGAGTACGTTCATACTATCAGATACTATGAACAGCTCAACGAGGATTATGGGGCATGGAGGAGACCACCAGGAATATCTCCATCCTCACAGCATTAGTGTAGGGGTGGGAGGGAGGGGGAGCGGGGAATGAGAGGATGAGGGAGCACAGGAGAGAGGAGGAGGGGAGGAGAGGAGGGAGGGGAGGGAGGGGAGGGAGGGGAGGAGGGGAGGAGGGGAGGGGAGGGGAAGAGGGGAGGGGAGGGGAGGAGGGGAGGGAGGGGAGGGAGGGGAGACGAAGAAGTCTGAGGAAGGGAGGAGGCTCCTGCACTCAGGGATGCTCAGGGAATTGTGAAGCTGAGAACGCAAGACTTTTGGAGACCTATCCTGTTGTCTTTAGATTCTTTTCATTGATTTTTAATCATTTTGTATTTTATTTTATAATTTTTGAGATGAGCTTTGTAGCTCGGGCTGGTTGGAAGCTCGTGATCCTCCTGCCTCACTCTTCCAAGTACTCGGATTACAGGTGTATGCCGCCAGATTCAGATTCCAGCTTTACTTAAAAAAAAAAAAAAAAAATGGGGGCCTGGAGAATGGCCCAGTGGTTAGGACTTCCCTTCCAGGGACCTCAGGTTCATCCCCAGCACCCCCATGACAGCTCACAACGGTAGGTAACTCCAGTTCCAGGAATCTGACATCCTCAATTCAGACATACATGCAGGCAAAACGCCAATGGGCATGAAATAAAAATAAATTGAACACCGAAATGAATTCTTTTTAGATTTACTTATTTCACCTGATGTGTATGCGTGCTTTCCCAGCACGTATGTCTTGCATCAAGTTGTGCCCGATGCCCACAGACGTCAAGAGAGGGCATCAGATGGGGTTACAGGCAATGGTGAGTCACCACGTAAGTGCTAGGGACCCAAGCTACATCCTTGCAAAAGCGGCTCGTGCTCCTAACCTCTGAGTCACCTTTCCTCCTTTCCTCCCACTTTACTCAAAGCAGAAGCGGGCTTTGTAGTAATTACCACAGAACAAGTGAGAGAAGCTCCTAAGAGCAAGAGGTTTCCAAGTTTAAAATGTTCTTGGTGGGGCTGGAGAGATGGTTCAGCGGTTAAGAGCACTGGCTGCTCTTCCAGAGGTCCTGAGTTCAATTCCCAGCAACCACATGGTGGCTCACAACCATCTGTAATGGGATCTGGTGCTCTCTTCTGGTCTTCAGGAATACATGCAGGAGACTGCTGTATACATAATAAATAAATCTTTAAAATATTCTTGGACTGGAGAGATGACCCAACGGTTAAGAACAGTGCTCTGCCCTTTAATCCCAGCACTTGGGAGGCAGAGGCAGGCAGATTTCTGAGTTCGAGGCCAGCCTGGTCTACAGAGTGAGTTCCAGGACAGCCAGGGCTACACAGAGAAACTCTGTTTCGAAAAACCAAAATACAAAAAAAACAAAAAAAAGAATTGCGCTCTGCAGAGGACCCAAGTCAGTCAGGTAGCTCATGACTACCTGTAAGGCCAGCTCCAG
>CM052702.1:120589016-120646054 GCA_028551405.1 Uromys caudimaculatus
ACACACACACACACATCCCTTAAGTCTTAAATCTTTTTTTTTTTTTTTTTTTTTTTTTTGAGACAGGGTTAAGTCTTAAATCTTTAAAAAGCCAGCCATGGTGACACACAACTTTTTTTTTTTTTTTTTTTTAAGATTTATTTATGTATTATATGTAAGTACACTGTAGCTGTCTTCAGACACCCCAGCAGAGGGCATCAGCTCTCATTATGGATGGTTGTGAGCCACCATGTGGTTGCTGGGATTTGAACTCAGGACCTTCGGAAGAGCAGTCAGTGCTCTTACTCGCTGAGCCATCTCTCCAGCCCCAAGGTGACACACACCTTTAATCTTTAAGCCCAGTCCCCTTGGGGATAGAGATATGCAATCTCCGTGAGTTCAAGTCCATCCTGGTCTACCTAGAGTTCCAGGCTAGCCAGAGCTACATAGTTAGATCCTGTCTCAAAAACAAACAACAAAATTTTAAAAAATACTTCTTGTGACTGGGGCTGAAGCTCAGTTTGTAGAAGTCTTTCCCAGCATGCAGGAAGTCTTGGAGTCAATCCCCAGCAGGGCAGAAACTGAGCATGGTGTCGGGAGGTAGAGGCAGGAGGATCAGAAGTTCAGTGTCGTCCTCAGAACACAGTGAGTTCAAGATCAGCCTGAGATACATAAGACCCTGCCTGAAAATACATATTGTATATATTACTTATTTTTGACAAGGCTGGTGGTCCACACCATTAAGCCCAGCACTCAACAGGCAGAGGCAGGTGGATCTCTGTGAGTTCAAGGCCAGCCTGGTCTACATAGCAAATTCAAGGCTAGCCAGAGCTACATGGTGAGACACAGTGTCTCATTTTTCTTTTCTTTCTTTTTTGTTTATCTCTCCTCCTCTTCTTCCTCCTCTTCCCTCTCTTCCCCCTCCTCCCCCTCTTCCTCCTTCTCTTCCTCCTCCTTCTCCTGTTCTTCCACCTCCTCATCTTCTTTTTTTTTTTTTTTGGTTTTTCGAGACAGGGTTTCTCTGTGTAGCCCTGGCTGTCCTGGAACTCACTCTGTAGACCAGGCTGGCCTCGAACTCAGAAATCTGCCTGTCTCTGCCTCCCAAGCATGCATGCAAATGCAAACACATATGCACATACACAGACCCATAATTTTAAAATAAAATTTGTTTGAAACCACCAAATTTGGAGGCATAGAGAACACTTTCCACGGGAGTCATATTAAAAACAGACACTGAAGTGTAACTTTTATGCTCATGCTAAGGGAGTACTTCCTAGTTAACACCATCTTCCCCACCTGTGTCCCTTACGTACTCTCTTCTTAGCTGCCACCTGCTATACGCTCTTTTGTAAAGTGTCCCTTTGCTAATCGGCATACTGTAAAGGTGGTAAAACACAGGTGGGGTATTTAAATTGAGAGACCCAGGCAGGTACCTCTTGGGACTCCCAGCAGCCAGCAGCCTTGGGGAAGAGCAGAGCCTCAGTGCTCAGAGCCCAAAGTGAAACTGGTTCTGGGTCTGGGGAAGTGGGTTAGGGTGCAGAGGAATTCTTTTCTTCCTTCCCTGTTTTGGTAATGCCTAAGTGAAATCCAGGGCGCTGCACCCCCATCCGGTCAAGAGGCATCCTTGCTTCTGCCACTGCCCTACTGGAACAGGAAGAAGCTACAGCCCTGCTCACTATGGCAGATGCCTCTCTCAGGAAGGGACCGCAGCCCTCAGGCTGCTAGTACCAGACAGTGGGCCTCGCTCTGGGAAAGGGGTTTATTTTCCCTACCACCACAAATGTTCCTGTCATTTCTGAGGTTCAGGGAGGCAGCTGTGGCTCCTGTCCCCTTAACATATATATATATATATATATATATATATATATATATATATATATATATATGTGTCTGTGTGTCTGTGTGTCTGTGTGTGTCTGTGTGTGTGTGTGTGTCTGTGTGTCTGTGTGTCTACACACACACACACACACACATATATATATATATATATATATATATATATATATAAACTCCTAGTGGCTGAAAAGATGGTTCAGTGGGTAAAAGGCTTGCCCAGCAAGCTTGTCAGCCTGAGTCTGATCCCTGGAACCCACACCAAGGTAGAAGGCAAGAATCAGCTCTACAGAGTTGTCCTCTGACTTCCCCAGGCTACCCCTGGGCCAGTGTCTTCTTTTCCCACTCCCTACACACACGCCACCATAATAAATCAAGATTGCTATTTGTAAAGATACCTCCTGAACTGGTGGTGGTGGCAGCGACGGCACACACCTCTAATCTCAGTATCCGGAAAGCTGGGACAGGAGTGTTCAGGGTCAGCCTGGGCTACAGAATAAAACTCTACATTAAAAAAAAAAAAAAAAAAAAAAAAAAGGAATAACTTACGACTCAGAAATTCCATACGACTAGATGCTCAAAAGAATTGAAAGTAGAGAATCTGGAGAGATTGCTCAGTGGTTAGAGCAGCGGCTGCTCTTGCAGAGGACCTGAGTTCAGATCCCAGTACCCAAATGGTGGTTTATGACCGTCTGTAACTCCAGCTCTAGGAGATCTGCTGGCCTTTTCTGACTTCCTCCGGCAGCAGGCACATATGTGTCACAATACATGCATACAGGTAAAACTGCTACACACATGAAGAACAGAATAAATAAATCTAAAGCAAGAGAGTTGAAAGAGACGTTTGCATATCATGTTCCTAGCGGCCAGCAGGAGAGGCAGTCATGTGATGGATGAGTCGGTAACAAAACGGAGACTTCACCTACAGTGGGGAAAACGGGCTGAGAGGGAGACACACCCCCGAGCACGGGTACATCTTGGGGCTCACAGATAGCTAGCATGGGATTCCACGCGCATGTGGAAGCCACGGCAGTCAAAACCACAGAGACAGAAATCGGAGTAACATAAGCAGCTAAGCTACAGCAGGGCAGAGCACTGCTCAGTGGGGGAGAATTTCAGTCATGCAAGACCAAAAAGTTCCAGGGATGTGTCTCAGAACACTAGAAATACTTTCTGTGCTACCGTGTTGCAGGGAAAGCTGGAAGTGCTAAAGCCTTGGGCTTAATCTTCAGCTCTGAAAAAAAAAAATGTAAATTTTATGTTATGTGTGTTTTGCCTTTGTTTTTTTGGCAACCTGGAAGTATTTAATAAAACTTTATAAAAGTCTGGTGAAAGCCTGGTGTGGTAATGATGTCTTTAAATCCCAGCAGACAGAGGTTGAGACAAGCCTTGTTTACACAGGGGATTCCATGTCTCAAAAGGAAAGAGAGAAAGAGAGGAGAAAGGAGAGACAGAAAGAAAAAAGAAAGAGAAAAGGAAGAGAGAGCAGGAGGAGAGAGAGAGAGACAGAGAGAGAGAGAGAGAGAGAGAGAGAGAGAGAGAGAGAGAGAGAGAAAGGAGAGAAAGGAAGGAAGATAGAAAAGAAGTTACCTGCGGAGAGTTAGCTCAGTGGCTAAGAGCTGATCTTGCAGAGAGGACTCAGGTTCTGTTTGCAGCACTCAGAACAGACCTTTCACAACTGCCCAGAACTCCAGGTCCAGACGATCTGATGCCCTTGGGCTAGTCTCTGTAGACACCTGTGTGCATATGCACCCTGCCCCCCTCTATCTTTTTTCATTTTTTCACCTTTATTTTTATTTTAAGTGTATGAGCATTTTGCTTATTTATTGTGGCTGTCCTGGAACTTTCTCTGTAGACCAGGCTGGCCTCGAACTCAGAGATCCATCTTCCTCTGCCTCCCCAGTGCTGTGATTAAAGACCTATACCACCACTGCCAGTGTTATTTTTTTTTAAAAATGGGTGGTGGGGTGGGGCACGCTGGAGAGATGACCCTTCAAAGTTAAGAACCCTATCGGTTTTTTGCAGAGGTCCCTGATCTGGTTCCTGGAACACAGTGAGTCACAGTTACATTTAACCTTGTGTTAACATTATATTTAACCTCATGTTATATGGACTAATGCTAATCTTAGTGTAAAGATTTCTTCTTGTAACTTTGTTTCTTAGTGTTCCCCACAAAGTTACACAGTTATTACCTCCTGCAGTAGTTCTGGATTTTTGCCAACTGTTCCGTTTTATCCTAGTTCCTTGGATGAATCCTCTTCTGAGCTGTTCTAACTGCTGCTGCCTTCTTTGCCTTTCTGTTAACCTTGAAGCAGTTACTGAGTGATCAACACCCCCAAGCCTCTAAAAGAAGTTTGGGTGACTTCTAAAAGGGAACTAATGGATCATTGGGCCACCCACTCTGGACATTGTTTTGGTGACCAGAACTAAAACAGCTGGGCTGAAGCCTTTAGGTACCAACGAAACTCCCAACAGCCCTCGAACAAACCGTAGCAGATGCTCCGATCAGCTTCAGCTCCTTGGCTGCTACAGAATGGCATCTGTGTTCTCTGACACAAGCAATGCTTCCCACACCCACAAACGCTAACTGCTCTGAGATGGAGCCTAGAGACAGGAACCAAAAAACCTTCAACCTCAACCCTCCTTCAGAGTCCGGGATTCCTGTTCCCTCTCGTCTGGCCCTTCCCTGATCACTCTTTCCTTACCAGAATCCTCGTATTTAATTTTTTTTTGGTCGTTCGAGACAGGGTTTCTCTGTGTAGCCCTGGCTGTCCTGGAACTCCCTCTGTAGACCAGGCTGGCCTCGAACTCAGAAATCCGCCTGCCTCTGCCTCCCAAGTGCTGGGATTAAAGGCGTGCGCCACCACTGCCCGGCTCTCATATTTAATTTTATAAATGTTTTCCTTACTGACCTTCATCCTATACCCAGTGTCCCATGCCCAAAAGCTCTGGCAGTGGGGCAATGTTGCTGTGACCATCATGTTGCTACCTTGTTACAATCACTTTGCAACAGTGTCTTTGTTTCAAGAGGTTGTCATGATCACCTCCTTATGCTTATGTTCTGCTTCTGTACCCCCAACTATTTGCCTGCCAAATCCCCCATTTGGAAACCTCCTACTTCTGAATTATATTAAAAAAAAAAATCCTTATTTTCTCCATGTCCAATGGTGATCTCTTGAATCCCACCTTAGGGAGAGACAGAGCCTACACGAATAATAATAAAAAAAAGCTTACGTTGATGAATTTGGCCATGTGATGTGGGTCTTTCTCCTTGAATCTGTGTGATTAACAAGAGCCTTGCAGGTTTAAGACAGAAGGGATCTGATCCCTAACCAAAAAGCTATCTCCAATTGACATCTGCTTACAAAGGAAAATTGAGTTTCTCTAACATGGGTCTCCCTGGCCAGTAGTAGATGACCGATACAAAATGAACCCAGTAGTATTTTCAAAAACAAAACAACCTGAGTCAATTTCCTGGAAACCACATGATAAAAAGACAGAACTGACTCTAGCAAGTTGTCATCTGACAATTTGCCACACTCCCACCCCCAATAAATAAATTCATAAAGAAATAGCTTCCTTTGGCTGGCAAGATGGTTTCATGGGTAAAGCTTGACCCCGTGAGCTTCATCCCTGGCTCCTGTGTGGTGGAAGGGAAACTGACTCCTGGGAGATGTTTTCTGACCTCCACGAGCAGGCTGTGCCACCTGTGTGCACAAATACACACAATAAATAAATGTCAAATTGTTTGTGTGTATAAGGGTTTTTCCTGCATGTAACTTTGTGCACCACAGGCTGCCTCATACCCAAGGAATCCAGAAGATCCCTTGGGACTGGAGTTACAGATGGTCATAAGCCACCATGTAGATGTTGTGAATCAAACCTAGGTCTTCTGGAAGGGTCGCCACTTAATCACCTAGCTGTCTCTCCAATTCCTTAATTTTTTTTTTTTTTTAATACCTTCCTCCTAGCATCTGGGAGGCCGAAACAGGCAGATCTCTGAGTTTGAGCCCAACTTGTTTTACAAGTTCTAGGACAGCCAAGGTGACACAGAGAAACCCTGTCTCAACAAAACAAAAACAAAAAACAGGGAGGAATAAGAAAGTGCTTGCTTGCAAAGCTTGCTTGACCCCCCCCCCCGCCCCCTTTCTTTAAAATCAGCCTGGCATCGTGGCATACCTCTGGACTCCCGAGGCATGTGGATTTCTTCACCAGTGTGGGAACTGACTTGTCTACATAGCAAGTTCCAAGACAGCCAGGGCTATGTAAAGAGACCCTGTGTTGTCACTCTGTGTGTGTGTGTGTGCGCGCGCGCGCGCGCACGCGTCTTTAGATATGTTCGAGTAAGTGCAGGTGTCTACAGAAGCCAAAGGCTTCTCCTCTTCTGTAACTACAGGCTGTTTGGCTTAGATGCTGTGAACCAAACTTGGGTCCCCTGTAAGAACATTACAGGATCTTAACACCGCCATGCGACTCCAGCCTCAAGTCCAGGAGTTTGAAGTCAGACTAAGCAATGCAATGAGACCATTGTAAGACTCTGGGGAGTCTTAACTTACCCAAGACCCTCCGAGTGAATACGTGGAGTCAGGGATTGATGTAAAATGCAAGAGAAATTTATTGATTCATTAGCATGCTGAGGTCACTCTACATACCAAGACCTCAGGTGACCTTGTGGAGCCCATTCAGGGACCTTATATAGGATTTTAGAGCAGCCGCCGTTAGATACAATGTGATCGGCAGAACAGTGTGACTTTTTTTTTTTTGGTTTTTCGAGACAGGGTTTCTCTGTGTAGCCCTGGCTGTCCTGAAACTCACTCTGTAGACCAGGCTGGCCTCGAACTCAGAAATCCACCTGTCTCTGCCTCCTGAGTGCTGGGATTAAAGGCGGGTGCCACCACTGCCCGGCCAGTGTGACTTTTAATCTGATTGGTCTTTAGGGAATGAGGTAGCAGGGGCTTAATCAGCCCCTCCCTTCCAGCCTACGTGCTTTCTAACCTGTTTCTTCCATGTGCTAGGAGGGGGGAAGGGACCCTGGTGGAATATCTCAAAGTTTCCAAGCTGACCTCTCACCATATCTGACAAAACCAACCAAACCAACCCACAAAACAAGATAGCAAGTCTCCCTAGAGAGAAGATGAAGTTCCTGTTTCTCTTTCTCACTTGGGGGTGTGGGGGAAGGATGCGGGGTGATTTTGGAGAAAGAAAGCAAAAGGCAGTGCCCTCCCAGCTCCTTCTTGAAGAGGCAAACTTGTTTTGTTTTCTCACCACAGGACATTTATTCATGCATCGTCTCTGCTGGAATTCACACCAGCCCTAGCTTGTTATGCTTAGTTTCAAGTTAAGCACCACCCTCTGAGCCTCCACACAGGGCACTCCCCACCCCCCCACCCCCTCCCCCTTCCCCTCCCACTTTCAGCCCACTGTAGTAGTCTGACCTCTCTCCCACAGACTCCTCAGCCAGCCCGTACATCTTCTCACTCCACTGTGAGCTCCTGAGGCTTTTACTCTTAGACCCGCAGAGCCTGGTGTTTTCTGACTGGGAAGATTCTGGAATGTGAGGTCTCCCTCACGCCACCTCACACCCTTACCCGTGATGCTTCAGTGGGACTCCCCTGAGAGCAGAGGGATGGTCCTTGCAGCATCTAGAGCCTGGGAGTGGGACTCCCCTGAGAGCAGAGGGATGGTCCTTGCAGCATCTAGAGCCACCCCTTTTCTAGGGGACCAGGCTCCAAGTAACGCCGAGGTTCAGTAACAGCCACTGTTCCCTCTCAGACTCAGTTTCCCCAGCAGCAGACAACTGGGGCTGAAGCTGAAAATCAAAGGTCCCCTTCTCTCTGTCCTTTAGGATTTCCCAGAATAAACAAAGGCGCAGCAAAACCACCACACTGGGTCACACCATACGAGGAAAGAAGGTTTATCTGGGGGAGTTCAAAGCTTTCATGGCTATCTCTGAGGGGCAGAGAGAATAACAAAAAAGATAGGGGAAACCTCGACAGTTAGAAAGGAAACAAGCGGGGCTGGAGAGATAGCTCCGCGGTTAAGAGCACTGGCTGCTCTTCTACAGGTCATGAATTCAATTCCCAGCAACCACATGGTGGCTCACAACTATCTGGAATGGGCATCCGATGCCATCTCCTGCTGTGTCTGAAGACAATGACAGTGTTCCAGTTAGCATTCTGTCTAAACTCCACCCCACAGTTGCCTGGCAACAGCCAGGTATGCTCCTCCCCACAGTTGCCTGGCAACAGCCAGGTGGGCCTGGCCCACTATAAAAGGGGCTGCTTGCCCCTCCTCTCTTGCCTCTCTCTTACATCTCTTATCCCTCTTGTTCCCTTCCCCCCTCTCTCCACATGGTCATGGCCGGCCTCCACTCCTCTACTTCTCTACTCTCTCCCCCTCTCTGCCTTTCTCTGCCTCTACTACCCTCTTAACTCCCCTCCCCATGCCCTAAATAAACTCTATTTCTATACTATACCTTCGCGTGTGTCTGGTCCCTCTGGGGGAAGGGATGCCTCGGCATTGGCCCGCTGAGGCACGCCCTTCCCTCACACACCATATATCTTATTATATTTTTATATAATAAGATATATGTTATATGGGGTTCGGGGGACCAGAGCGAGCGTCTGGAGCATGAGAGGGGTGGAAAAAGATGAAAAGAAATTAAAAAAGGAGATGGGGTAGCCTACAAACTGGAACAGCCTGGAAGTTAGAGTAGCAGTGGGGGATGTTCGCATCCTGACCCACACAGAAGAGCCAGGAGGGTAGTGTAGGAGCTTTGATGCATTACAGGTAAGCGCTAATAGGCAAGTTTCTCGTTTGCCTGAGGTGATAGATTTCTGGCTGAGTGTAAGGTTTGTGTATCCACCAGCATCTGTTTACCCAGAGTCTATCTTGAGCTCAGCCAGGCTGTCATGTGGGACACTGTCACCAGGTCTGTCCCAATCAGCTTCCGCCTGAGTATCGCACACGTTTGGTGGCTCGTTTGCTCCCAACAATCCTTAGAAATCCTGCCTGGACAGGATCAGCTCACTGCAGAGCTCCACGGCTTGAGAGACTCACGCGTGGGAAGGCCCTGTCAAGTTCCCTTTTCAGGCCAGGGTGCCTCCCACAACCCTTCTCTGTTTCCTGTCTACTCTTCCCCCCCCCCCCCCAAAGGCCTAAGTTTTGTCGAAACCAACCTTAGTTTGTCTGCATCTCCTCTACCATATCCTGGATCACTAGATTCATGGCTGAGACTGTGGGTGTCATAGGTGACGAGCTATTCGTTAGGTTCAAAGGAAACGCCAGTTCCCTAAGCTTTAAAAGGCAGGCCAGTGAACTCAAGCTGGACTACAGGAGGATTTCTGGGGGTTAGGTAAGAGCCAGCATTCCCTCAGGAACTTATGAAACTGGTCTTCATCTACCTAAAGGAGCCATTTACCTAAATCTGCAGAAGGAACATTTGGCTGCCTGTGGTTCTTATAGCCTATCAAAGCTTACACTGACCTCCAGGTTCCTTCAGCACCAGTATCCCAAGGACCTGTTAACACATTTCAGAGTTCATGCTAACAACCTAGCCCTTCTCACCTCCTCCACTTCATGAACAAGCCTGCCTCCACTTAGGCTTAAAAGACATCTTTTTTTTTTTTTTTTTTTTGGTTTTTCCAGTCAGGGTTTCTCTGTATAGCCCTGGCTGTCCTGGAACTCACTCTGTAGACCAGACTGGCCTCGAACTCAGAAATCCGCCTGCCTGTGTCTCCAAGTGCTGGGATTAAAGGCGTGCGCCACCACTGCACAGCAAAAGACATAGTAAAGACAAAATAAGCCCACTCCTATTTATAGCCGATGCTCAAGGATTGGGCTGGCCCCACCTGTAAACTTAGCTACAAATGGTTCTATACCGCCTCTTCCAGGATATGGCAACCATGGTTTTGTTTCAAAAAAGTTGCTTATAACCATCTTGCAACCCTACCTTCTTTCAAAAGGCTATCACCACCTGTTCCTACTACCGTGTTGCAACCACCTTGCGATTATTTCTTTGTTTCAGAGGTTGTTATGACTAACTTATTATGCTTATGTTCTGCTCCCATCCTCAAGCCTATTTTGCCCACCAAGTCCCCTGTTTGGAAACCCCTACCCCTGAGCTATAAAATGTCTTTCTCGAATACAAGGTTGACATCTAGAAGCCCACCTTTAGGGAAGGCAGCTTTGTATATATGAATACAAAGTTTGCTTTAATGTTTTTTTTTTTTTTTTTTTTTTTTTGGTTTTTCGAGACAGGGTTTCTCTGTGTAGCCCTGGCTGTCCTGGAACTCACTCTGTAGACCAGGCTGGCCTCAAACTCAGAAATTCACCTGCCTCTGCCTCCCAAGTGCTGGGATCAAAGGTGTGCGCCACCACTGCCTGGCTAATTGTTTGCTTTAATTAATTTGCCATGATGATTTGGGCTAGTGGTCTTTTTCCTCCCATCTTTGGGATTAATGTGTGGAGGCCCCAGTGAGATCAAATTTAGAAATTCAAAAGCCAGACCTATTCCTCTCGCACTCTGGGACTGAGGAGCTGCTCTCTAGAAGATACACACCTTTGAAACATTCCAAAGTGTTCCAAAGGCACATTTTGGTTTGGCAGACGGAAGTGAATTGACAAAAAGAAAACAAGCACCTTGTTTCTTTTCTTTTCTTTTCCTTTCTTTCTTTCTTCCTTTCTTTTTATTGAGGCCTTCTTTAGTAAGTCACAGACAGAAACTTTTTAACTCTTTCTGTAACATCTGTTTGTGTTTATGTTTCTGTTCTGGTTCTGTGGATCTCACTCTGGGCCTATGGAGAGGGGTGTCTGATAAGATCCAACATTTCCCCTGTCCAGGACAACAATCAAGAAGTTGTAACCCTGTCTCGAAAAACCAGCGGGGCGGTGGTGGCACACGCCTTTAATCCCAGCACTTCGGAGGCAGAGGCAGGCGGATTTCTGAGTTCGAGGCCAGTCTGGTCTACAGAGTGAGTTCCAGGACAGCCAGGGCTACAGAGAGAAACCCTGTCTCGAAAAAAACAAAAACAAAAACCAAAAAAAAAGAACAAAACCAAACCAAAAACCAAAAACAAACAAACAAACAAAAAGAAGTTGTGTAGCCCATCTGGTTATTTCTGGTATTTGGGAATTCAGCCAGAGACACCAGTTCTTTTTTTGACCCATCTTTGGACCCCGGCAACACCCCGATGAGACTGAGAGCTGAGAAATTAGAAAGCTTGGCACCTGAGTGCCCATTAGCAGGGTTTCAACACCTAGGCTGCACAACAGAACTCAGGAACCCTGAGGACCTTACGTGATGGGGGTGTGTGTGTGTGCAAGAGATTGGATAGGCCCAGAACGAAATGTCAGGCATTACCAGGACCTGAGATAGACGTTAGAGCGGCCCAGACTAACTGAATTGACACTTAGGAAGTCTCTGGTAGATTCCCAGCGCCTGGATCGTACAAAGAGGCATTTGAGAAAAAGCCTCCTATTTGAAAAAACAAAATTAAACAAACAAAACAAGCCGGGCAGTGGTGGCGCACGCCTTTAATCCCAGCACTTGGGAGGCAGAGGCAGGTGGATTTCTGAGTTCGAGGCCAGCCTGGTCTACAGAGTGAGCTCTAGGACAGCCAGGGCTACACAGAGAAACCCTGTCTCGAAAAACAAAACAAAACAAAACAAAACAAAACAAAAAACAAAAAAAAACCCCAAAAAACAAACAAACAAACAAAACAAAACAACAACAGAAACCACTTCAGTCAAACCTGTGAACCTTGGATGCCCCACCCCCTCTGTTGTCGTTCTGCGGCTGTCTTGGTTTCATTTGCACAGACTCTGTGTCCTGCATGACCTGGGTTCTGTCCTGTGCTTTGGGCTCCTTTCTTCTGTCTCCATTCTTTGTATATGTTTCTGAGCCTCAATGAATCTTCTCCAGTTACAGGCAGACTTGGGAGGCAGATCAAGCTCTAGTGGCTGCCACCCCCACTCAGCCACGCTGGGCAGTGTGGACACTCCCCTCCACAGCCCGCCTTCCTGATCGGCTTTGTGCACTGTCCACGCCACCCGACTCCCCACCCAGGCCCAAATCCACCACTGCTGCCGCCAACACTACCTCAATAGCTAAAGCTCAGAATTTCTTTCTTGTCACTGGATTCAGTTTAGCACGCCCTCAAATGTCTTTTGAGTATGGGTAATGTTGAAATACTGTCTTATGCTATTCTGTTGTATTGAAAAGCTGGCTCTGGAGTTGGCAAGTTTCTGTTCTGTCAGGCAAACCACTTAACTTAATGGAAAAAAAAAAAACAACAACAACAAGGCAGAGTGGCTTTAAAAAATTAGAATATTGGTTCATTTAACTGTCTAAAACTGTACCTTCGGTGTTTTTTTTTTTTTTTTTAAGATTTATTTATTTATTATATGTAAGTACACTGTAGCTGTCTTCAGACACCCCAGCAGAGGGCATCAGATCTCATTATGGATGGGTGTGAGCCACCATGTGGTTGCTGGGATTTGAACTCAGGACCTTCGGAAGAGCAGTCAGTGCTCTTACCCGCTGAGCCATCTCTCCAGCCCCAAGTGCTGGGATTAAAGGCGTGTACCACCACTGCCCAGCCCCAATCAAAAATTTGACAGGGACACGTAAGGCGAGGGGGAATGATGAACCAGCCTGCCTCCATCTTAGGTGTAAAAGCCATCTTCTAGTAAAGACAAACTGGGCTCATTTCTGTTTATGATTAAACCTCTGTTTTTCAAAGTTTAGGTATAACCCACCTGTAACCTTAACGAAAACTGCTTCTGTTCTGCCTGTTTCAAGAAACAGCAACCAGGTCTTTGTTTAAG
Organism: Uromys caudimaculatus; assembly: GCA_028551405.1. Lineage (NCBI taxonomy): Eukaryota > Metazoa > Chordata > Mammalia > Rodentia > Muridae > Uromys > Uromys caudimaculatus. The sequence continues at coordinate 120,601,656 of CM052702.1, forward strand.
AAAGTTGCTTATAGGACTGGAGAGATGGCTCAGCCGTTAAGAGCACTGACTACTCTTCCAAAGGTCCTGAGTTCAAATCCCAGCAACCACATGGTGGCTCACAACCATCTGTAATGGGATCTGATGCCCTCTTCTGGGGTGTCTGAAGACAGCTACAGCAAGCATTATAACCATCTTGCAACCCTACCTTTGTTTAAACAGGTCGTTATGACTACCTTGTTACAACGCCTTGCGAGCCCCTCTTTGTGTCTGGTTGGTTTGACTAACTTGATATGCTTACAGTCTCCTCTTACAACCACACATATTTTACCCAACAAATCCCCATTTGAAAACACCCAACCCCCAAGCTATAAAAACCTTGTCTCCTTCAAGTCAGAGGCTGACCTTGCAAACCCCACCCTTAGGGGGAAACTTTCCATGTACATAAATAAAAAAGGATTGCTTTGCCAGGCAGTGGTGGCGCACACCTTTAATCCCAGCACTTGGGAGGCAGAGGTAGGTGGATTTCTGAGTTTGAGGCCAGCCTGGTCTACAGAGTGAGTTCCAGGACAGCCAGAGCTACACAGAGAAACCCTGTCTCAAAAAACAAACAAAATCAAAAACAAAAAAATAAAGGCTTGCTTTAACTCATTTGGCCATGGTGATTTGGGCTGGGGACTTTCTTCTTCCATGGTTGGGATCACTCCCGACCCCAAGCTTCCTCCAGCTCTCACTCCTTATAACCCTGAGAATCCTGCCGTGTTCACTCTCGCTCTGCTCCTGCTTCTCTCAATGTGTCTTCTCCTCTCTCCTGCTCTCCCCTCCCTTCTTGCAGATAGCCCTGGCCACGTCCAATCTGCTGGCCCTGTTCAGTCTACTTCTTTCTCTCTCTACTTTGGACCCTTCCAGATGTCTTTCATATGTAAAATAACGACCTTCCCATTTATCACACCGTGGAGCGGTCATGTTGTCAGTTTATACACTGCCAAGCTGGACTCTGGGCTGTTCTTTCTGGCTGGGAGAAAGAGAGTCGTTCTCAGCTGATGTAGGACCTAGGGACCAAGAGGAGAAGAAGAAAAAGGAGCCCCTGAGGCAGGTCTTGTTTAAAGGCCAAAGTGTAGTTCCCAGGGAAACAGTTGTCACAACAGACAAAACAGTTTCTGTGTGTAAGGGTTACTCAAGTGGCCTTCCTGCTGCTGCAGCCTGGGGACCAGAGAAAGCTGGTCAGAGGAAGTACCAGGGCAGCAGAGGGGAAGGCGTGGAGACCAACAGGAGGCAAGGCCAGAGGACAGTGAGAAACAGAACAAACTTGCATGTGGAAGGCGGAGTTTGGCCTTTATCTTAAAAAGTTCTGGGGGCGAGCCCCATTTTGCTTAAGTGAGGAGTTTCAGAAAGCACATGGGATTTTTCAACAGACTGATCCTTGTATGGAAGGTGGCCTGACAGGGAGAGGCAGGATGGAGGCTAGGGAGTGAGTCAGGAGGAACCATAGAGGACCAGCCTGGGAGGGAAGTGGGTGGGAGAGGCATTCTGGAGACAGAGTGCAGAGTGTGGAGGAAACCGCCCTCTGGGTTTAGTTAGATGCTCACCACTCCTGTCCTACCCAGGCTGCCTCCTGCCTTGGTCACAGTCTGAGGGCAGGATACCTGGGGCTGTTGTTACAGACATGTTGGCCTGCTTTGCCTATCCACAGGGATGCTGTGCTCCACAGTCCTGTATCCACAGGGCTCCAGAGTCCAGGTGTGAGTATGTGATGGTGACCTTTGCCCTGGATTCCCTTTGCTGACTATTCATTTCAGCCCAATCTCTGTGCTATCCCAGAATAATGGGGCCTGAATCCTCCGGATGACCTGGGTTTTCAGGGTGGTCACCATCTGCTCTGGGCCTCCACCCATGTTGGGTTCTCCTAAAAAAGATCCTGGGACAGAGATCTTCCAGGAGATAAGTGAGCTTGGGCCCAGAAACTGACTTGAGCCAGGGAGCTACAGGGGACCAATATGAACCCACACAACCAGAGATCAGAGAAGTGACTGGTGTGGGTGCTTGTCCCTGCACCCTGAGCCTCCTGCTGGTGGCTTCATGTTATACCACTCAGGATCCTTCTCTCCCTCAGTTTTAGCTTCTCTGTGCCCATCTGCAGGCCTGTGTCTGCAACCTGTCTTGGGTTCCAGGTAAATGCACCACCACTGCTCTGTCCTATGGCATGGAGAACCTCAAACTCAGAGCCTTTTCTAGAGCCGGCTCCTCAGGTGTTGTCCTTAGACTGAATGACACCTCTGAAGAATCCAGTGTCTGGGCCAGCAGCCCCCAGGTCCTGGATCCTCCTCCACCTCCCTGAGCTTGCTAGCCACATTCCTACTGCAGTGGAGCGTCTTAGTCAGGGTTTCTATTCCTGCACAAACATCATGACCAAGAAGCAAGTTGGGGAGGAAAGGGTTTATTGAGCTTACACTTCCATGTTGCTGTTCATCACTAAAGGAAGTCAGGACTGGAACTCAAGCAGGTCAGGAAGCAGGAGCTGATGCAGAGGCCATGGAGGGATGCTGCTTACTGGCTTGCTTGCTTGCTTGCTTCTCCTGGCTTGCTCAGCTTGCTTTCTTATAGAGCCCAAGACTACCAGCCCACAGATGGTACCACCCACAAGGTCTCCCCCCATCACTAATTGAGAAAATGCCTTACAGCTGGATGTCATGGAGGCATTTTCTCACCTGAAGCTCCTTTCTCTGTGATAACTCCAGCTTGTGTCAAGTTGACACAAAATCAGCCAGCACAGTGGAGCAAGCTGCCCCTTACAGCTTTCCACCCACCATGGCTTTTTAATACAGCTCTGAATCTGTTAAATTGGTCAAGGTTCCCCATGGCCCTGGGACTCAATCCTAGTGCGTGTTCTTTTTTTCTCTCTCTCTTTCTCTCTTTCTTTCTCTCTCATGTGTGTGTGTGTCTATTTATATATTTATCTACACACATACACGAACAAAAACATCTAAATGGAATCACTAAATAACAAAGCCCATACTAGACATGTCTCACCACTAAATGAAACCTCCAGTGTCAGAAACATGTTACATCTCACTGATCTCACTGGGCCACTCGTCAAAGGGGTTTCTTCAAACTATAGCCAAGTCTATTGGTTGCTCTCCACAAACTGATAGTAAGCCCTATATCTGCAGACAAGACCTACATATCTCATTGAATACAGAGACTCTGAGCTGCTGTCCAACTAGGGTCTTCATTCCTTACTGAATAGTGTTCATAGTACCGGAAGGTATCCTGCATACTACCCAAAGAGAAAAGCAACCATCGACTCAGCTAGCTTTCATCTACAAAGCTGCACTGCCTCCATTATATGCTGGTGCAAGAGATGCTTAAAAGATGTAGGAATAGGTCTGGAGATGGCTCAGAGGTTAAGATCACTGGCTGTTCATCCAGAGGTCCTGAGTTCAATTCCCAGCAGCCACATAATCATCTATAATGAGATATGATGCCCTCTTCTGGCCTTCAGGCATACATGCAGGCAGAACATGCATACATAATAAATAATTTTTAAAAAGATGTGAGAATAATCAACCACAGTAACTGGATTTAAGCCCCACTCCATGAGATAGAACCTATGCCTGACACATTTGAGTGGCTAAGACCCTGTGAGTAGCCTTTTGTATCTAGCAGAAAACCAAAATGTTTTGTTCTGCTAACAGAATGTAGCCATAAAATGACTCTTAGCAACATGCTGCTCTGTCCACAGACCAGTGTCTTGCAGAGCCACCATCAGAGCAACTTCCTTCTGTAATAGCTCTGAACAAGTAGAGACCAACACTGGACAATAGCAGAGAGCAAGCTACCCTGGAGCACCCAGTCCTAAATGGAAAGTCTCCATCAGACCTTTCTCCTCGGGACTCAGGGGATTTTGCAAAGACGACAAAAAGCTTGACAGAGCAGGTAGCAATGGACGGCATCAAGGAAACGAAACCTTTCCCTCACAAGGCACTGGGGCTATGTAAGTGCACATCTGATGTGGGTGCTGGGGATTTGAACTCAGGCCCTCATGCTTGCACCACAAGCCCTTTACCCACTAATCCATCTCTTCAGCTCCAGGCGCATACTCTTAATCCTGGAATACTCTTGCTTCCCTGGACCACAGGCTCATGGGATACTCTTCACTCTGTGCCTGGATAACTTCTTTCTTTTTCTTTAAGATTTGTGTATTTTAGCCCGGCAGTGGTGGCGCACGCCTTTAATCCCAGCACATGGGAGGCAGAGGCAGGTGGATTTCTGAGTTCGAGGCCAGCCTGGTCTACAGAGTGAGTTCCAGGACAGCCAGGGCTATACAGAGAAACCCTGTCTCGAAAAACAAACAAACAAACAAAAAACAAAACAACAAAAAAATTTGTGTATTTTATGTATGTGATTTCAGTGTTGTTCTCCTCGGACACATCGGAGGAGGGCATCGGATCCTCTTATAGATGGTTGCTGGGAACTGAACTCAGGACCTCTGGAAGAACAGCTAGTGCTCTTAACTGCTGAGCCATCTCTCCAGCCCAGGCTTGGATAACTTCTAATTGCCCTTCAAGTCCTAGTCTTAGCTGGACACAGTGACACACCTGGAGTTCTATTTCCTCAGGAGATCAATAAAAGAAGATTATTTGAAACCAGGTATTTGATGCCAGCTTAGGCAATATTGTAACACCGTACAAACAAGACCACAGTAACAGAAAGCCCCAGCCATGAATGACAGTCTTTCTTCAAGGAAGCCATTTTCATGAACAACTTAGTGTTGTGGGGTAGTCACCAGAAAAGACTGCTAGGACATGGGTTTAAGCCAATAGAAAGTCTTTATTAGGGCTGGAGAGATGGCTCAGTGGTTAAGAGCACTGACTGCTCTTCCAGAGATCCTAAGTTCAATTCCCAGCAACCACATGGTGGCTCACAACCATCTGTAATGGGATCTGATGCCCTCTTCTGCTGTGTGTATGAAGACAGAACACTCACATTAAACAAACAAACAAACAAACAAATAAATTTAAAAAGTCTTTATTAGTCAGCCAGCGAGTACATTGGGTGTTCAGGATCCCAATGTAGCCCTGAGTCTTTCTCGGGGTGAACTCTTTTTGTTTTTGTTTTTAATGTAGTGATATTTTGCCTGCATTTGTATCTGTGTGGGGATTGGGACCCCCCGGAACTGGAGTTACTGATAGTTGTGAGCTGCCACGACAGTGTTAGCAATCAGTGCTCTTTACCTCTGAGCCATCTCTCCAAGCCTCAGGGTGAGCTTTTATTTTTAGCACAAAAATCACGTCCTGGTTTCCTATAACTGTGGGCTCGATGGGTTAGGTCTTTATTTTCATTTTTGGCAGGTGGTGCTGTCTACATGCTGAGTTTTACAGCCTGAATGGCACTGGGGGGGGGCACTAAAGTCTGGGCCCTGTTACAGTTAGGAGTGCCTAAATTTGCTTCAGTGTCACAGCCAAAACAGCCATCAGCGGGAAGGTGATCATGGTAGACACAGAAGAAAGACTGTGGGTTCACTTTCTTTTTTTTTTTTTTTCGAGACAGGGTTTCTCTGTGTAGCCTTGGCTGTCCTGGAACTCACTCTGTAGACCAGGCTGGCCTCGAACTCAGAAATCCACCTGCCTCTGCCTCCCAAGTGCTGGGATTAAAGGCATGCGCCACCACTGCCCAGCTGTGGGTTCACTTTCAAAAGTGAACCATTTAGGCTAGGTAAGGGTCTGGCGAGGCTTGGGGGTGCACTCCTATAATCCCAGCACTCATTTGGGAGGCAGAGGCAGGAGGATCTCTGAGTTTGAGGCCAGCCTGCTTCTCATAGCCAGTTCCCTGCCAGTCAGAGCTACAAAGTGAGATCTTTAAAGCAAAAAAATTTCCCACTACTTTTTATATAGTTTAGCTAGCTAGTAGAGATTGTATCACCAGTGGAGTTTGAGCCAACGGGCTTGTTGACCTTATTTGTATGAGTTCTTCCTTCAGAATGTCCCTGTCCCTGTCTCCTGCTATACCACATAGGACATTCTTCCTAGACTTTATCCAGGGTCAGGGTTTGTACCAAGAAGGCAACTGCAGCTCATCTGGGCCCCAACAGACTCCATTCATGTCTTGTCTGTGTTTAGATGTCACAGAATAGTCCTGATTGTGTGGGGACCCATCACAGTCAGAGTGGCCTTGCTGTGGTATTCACTACTTTTCTGTTACTGTGATAAAACATCAAGACCAGAAGCAACTGGAGGGGGAATGGGTTTATTTCATCTTATAGCTTACAGTCTGTCACTGAGCGAAGTCAGGGCAGACAGGAACGGCAGCAGAGGCCAGGGAGAAACACTGCTGCTTACCCCTCAGAGCTTGCTCAGCCTGCTCTTTTATACAGCCCAGGGGTGTCACCTGCAAGAGTGAACCAGGCTGTCCCACACCAATCGTTAATCAAGAAAAATGCTCCAGACTTACCTGCGGGCTGATCTAGTGACGGTGCTTTCTCAGTTGAGGTTTCTTCTTCCTGTGACTTGTGTCAAATATACTAAACAAACAAATAAACAAACAAACACAAATAAACTTACCAGCACTCTAGCCTTTGGTGTTGTGAGGTAGTCACCAGAGAAGACTGCTGAGACATGGGTTTAAGCCAACAGTCTTTTTTTTTGTTGTTTTTCGAGACAGGGTTTCTCTGTGTAGCCCTGGCTGTCCTGGAACTCCCTCTGTAGACCAGGCTGGCCTCGAACTCAGAAATCCACTTGCCTCTGCCTCCCAAGTGCTGGGATTAAAGGCGTGCGCCACCGCTGCCCGGCTGCCAACAGTCTTTATTAGCTGGCAACAGACTACACTGAGTGTTCGGGTTGCCTGTGTAGCACTGAGCCATTCTCAGGGTGAGCTTTCAAGCACACAAACCATGTCCTGGGCTGACACACTTCAGTTAGCCAGAAACAGAACTACAGAAGCCAAAAAAACCAAGGTTAGTATGTTTAGAGACTTTCCCAGAACTATATGGACTTTGATGAATTGCACCTGTATTTTCATTTAGGCAGGTGGTGCTGTCTCCATGCTGGGTTTTACAGCCTGAATGGCACTTTCATCATGGAGTCAGTTGTGCTAATGTCTTAGAGCATACTAAGGTCTGGGACCCTGTTACACAGTCAAATGGTTTCTGATCAGCTGGAGACAATCCACATTGCTTCCTGGAAATGGAGGCTGCTTCTTTCTTTGTCCCTTGGCGACAGAAAGCCAAGGGTTAATTTGACATTTTGAAGAGAGTTCTATCCACAAGGCATGGGAAAGAGCCTGGCTTTGAGGGTTGGAGTGCCGGCCGAATCCAGGTAATCCCAGGAGAGTGAATCAGAGAGGAGAAAAAGGAGACAGGGGGATGACGGGGAGGGCCTGGGGAACACATGGAGCCTGTAGACCACTAGGTCACCTGTCACTGAGGAAGACTGAGAGACCTTCAGAGCACTCTCAGTAGAGACCCAGCTGTGATCAACTGAGTCATAGGGGGACTACAGAAGATTCTGTGGGAAGGGGGTTGGGGGGAAGACCTGGAGGGCACAGTGGAGCAGAGAAGTGGGCACAAACTGAGGTAAGCTGCTAAGGACTTAAGAGTCAAGCCATTTTTGCTTTGTTTTCCTGCACTGTAAGAATAACGCCCACCCCTTTTGAGATGGGATTTTTCCAGGATGGCTTTGAACTTCTCCTCCTTCTCCAGATTTATTTGTTTATTATGTACAGTGTTCTGACTGCATATGCGTCTGCATGCCAGAAGAGGGCACCAGATCTCATTAGAGATGATTGTGAGCCACCATGTGGTTGCTGGGACTTGAACTGGCTGCTCTTCCAGAGGTCCTGAGTTCAATTCCCAGCAACTACACAGTGGCTCACAACCATCCAGGATGGGATTTGATGTCCTTTTGTACCATGTAGGCATATATGCAAATAGAGTACTCATATACATAAAGACATCTTTTTTTTTTAAAGGTACGAGCTACCACATCCAGAGTAGGTGGCGCTGGGAACTGGAGCTTCATGCATCTTAAACAACCTCTCCGGTCACTAAGCTACATTCCCAGGTCCCCACAGACAATAATATTGCTGTGAATGAACCAGAAAAGAGGCAGCCATGATGTCAGCACTGCATGGCATCAGCAGCAGGTTAGAGCAGAAGCCCCGACGGAGCTGCAGCAGTGGGCAGGGTGTGGCTTTTGATGGCCATTTTAAACATCTCAGCTGCCCTTCCTGGTCCCAGTGGAGAGCATCCCAAACCCACACCTGGCCCAAGTGAGGATTCAGTACTGGAAAGCTTCACCCACCACCAAAAGGCCCAGAGATGGAGTCAGATGGGTGGCGATGGGTAAGAGAAACAATCAGAAAGGGGGCCGGAGAGATGGCTCAGCAGTTACGAGCACTTCTGGTCTTCCAAATGCCTGTAACTCCAGCTCTAAGGACTCTACCGCCCTCTTCTGGACTCTGCAGGGACTGCACTTGTACACACATTGCTTTCTCACCATACACATAATCAACACTCTAATCTTTTTTAAACATCAGGAAGGGAATGAAAATTCTAGAGTGTCTCCTGTTCTGGGAATACAAAGGGTGGTAGTGGCAGCGCCAGCCAGGAACTGCCTGTGCTGTGGTATCTCTCACTTTGGGCTGTGTGCAGTAGGCCTTGAGTGATCCATCTGTAAAGTGGAGGCACTCTGTCCTCCCTTGGGGCTGCTGGAGACAACGCAGAGAGCATGCTCTGCAGGGTGCTCAACACTGAGTCCTTCCCTTCCCCTTCTTCCACTGTCCTTGCCTAGCACTAGCTTAGAAACCTGGATAGCTGCTGAGTGGCTCCAGTCGTACGCACAGAGCCCCTCCTGCTGGTGATAGCTGGAACTGCAACCAGCCCCAGTACAGCTAGCTCCCTTTAGGACACAGGACACCAGATCTTCCCACCCATCACATCCCCCGTGTTAAAATTACAAGTATGAACCACCATATCCAGCTGAATTTTTTAACTAGCAGGGAGAGATCCTTCTAGTACTTCCCAGTTCTCCAGGAAAGCTGTGTGGTGGCCTCTGCTCCCCTCGGGCGACTGACCATCCCATTGCCATGCCCCTCTTTTGATGGCTCACAGGCTCCTCTACCTGGAAAACCTTGCTCCTCCTCTTCTGGGTACAGTTCTTCAGTGCTCAGCTACAGTGTCATCTGAAAACCACGTTGACCTTCTAGGTCTTGATAGGGCTTGCCGAGGTCATCTAGACCTCTATCAGAGCCTTCCAGTTTAGACAGGAGTTTAGCACAGCCATTTCTTTCTGGCTTGTCTAATACAAGGTCTCACCTATCCCAGGCTAGATTTTTTTTTTTTTTTTAAGTATAGAATAGTTTATTCAGGGCATGGGGAGGGGAGTTAAGAGGGTAGTAGAGGCAGAGAAAGGCAGAGAGGGGGAGAAAGTAGAGGAGTGGAGGCCGGGCATGACCACGTGGAGAGCCCCAAGCTAGATCTTAAACTCATGAAACTAAGGCTAGGCTGGAGCTCGCGATCCTCCTGCCTCCACCTCTCAAGCGTTGGCATTACAGGCATGCACCATCACATCCAGCTGTAACTTAAGTACTTTTTGAGGGTGTGTGCATCCCCATGAGGTGTGCGCACGCATTCCTCCATTACTCTCCAACTCATTTTCTGAGACGGTCTCTCATTGAGCATGGAATTTTTGGATTTGGCTTGAGAGGATGGCCAACGAGCTCTGCGGTATACCTGTCTCTGCCTCCCACATTCCGTCCCAATGCTAGGGGTTATATGCCTATCATAGTTCTCGGGGTACAAGGAATTTGGACTCAGATTCACGTACCTGTGTGCCAGGCACTTCACGAGACAACGCCTAGCTCCTGGGTCCTTTTTAAAGTTTTTTATGTGTATGTACGGGTGCCCTTGCAGTCAAGAGGGCATTTGATTCCCTGGAATTACAATTAAGTTGTAAACCACTCTGTACTGGAAACAGAACTGGGGTTCTCTACAAGGGTAGCAAGTGCTTTTAACCCGAGACAATTCTTTAGCCAAACCCACTAGTTTTTATTCCTTCATTTTTGAGACAGGGTTTCTGTGTAATCCTGACTTGTCCTCGGTAGACCAGGCTGACCTGGGATCACCCTGCCTCTGCCTCCTGAGTAGGGAGATTAAAGGCACTGGATTTTTTGTTTTTTTCCGAGACAGGGTTTCTCTGTGTAGCCCTGGCTGTCCTGGAACTCACTCTGTAGACCAGGCTGGCCTCGAACTCAGAAATGCACCTGCCTCTGTCTCCCAAGTGCTGGGATTAAAGGCGTGCGCCACCACTGCCCGGCAGCACTGGATATTTTTGAACTTCAAAGGACAGTTTAGATCACTTCCCTTGCCCACAGACTTCATTTCAGATTTCATTTCCCCATGGTGCTCATAGACAAGTTAATCTGAGTCCAATTCTCCTTAGAAAAGTCAGTGTGCTGTCAATGGCTCCGTAGGATGTAGGAAGGGCCTCAGTGGATGACTGCAGACCCTAAGACTGTGCTTCCAAGAAAGCATCTTCATGAGACGAGGACCAGGCTGTATGAACTGGTGAAGCCAATCTTTTTGTACTATGGTTACAGATCTCCACTCTAGAAGACAGGTTTGTTGTTGAGGGTTTGTGTTGCCCAGGCTGGACTTGAACTCATTATGTAACCAAGGATGACAATGAGCCCCTGGTCCTACTGTCCTCAATCCCCAAATGTTGAGTTCACCTGTGCAACTGGAACTTGGTCCCTGCCTAGAAAGCCAAATGTCTCTGCACAGTGAATGAGACTCCAGGACACACAGCCTTAATGTTGCCCACACCTCAGAAGGGGTTCGGAACCTCTTCAACCCCAAACCTTGGCATCTCAGGATGGGGATTAGAATCTCTAATGATAAGTCTTTTACTCTTTAGGGGCTAATTTTACTTGTGGTAATTAACCAGGGAACATGGCACCAATTCTCAGGACAACTGTCCTGGGTCTGACAAGTGTGCCCTGGCAACAAGACTCAAGACAGCACCGGAATGACAAAAGTTACATTTAATTTACAATGTAATAAAGGTTACAGGTAAAAAGCTACACTTAAAGCAGAAAAGGCCTATTACACAAATGTACAAATCTGTACAGAGCTTGTACAATGGTTCCTACCTTGTCTCCTGTTAGCCAGGTCTATTCTGGAGATCTGAATAACCAGAACTCTCCATGGGGGGTGGGGAGGGGGGAGCCTCCAAACCAACAGCTGAGCATGTGCTCCTAACAGACACCTGGTCCTTGCAAAGTATAGTCTTCCTGGTACAAGGAACTGCCCCAACTGGTCACTCCTTAAGGAGCTGGCTCATGGCACACACGAACAGTGAGGTCACAGGGAGGAGGCTGCACTCGAACTAAGTGAATTTTCAGTGTGGACAAGGAAAATAGGTAAAAGTCCAAGAGTACTGCACAAACCCATTAGCCTGTCCTGTGACACTGTGACATGAGGGTAACTCAAAATGGCCTGCTGCCACCAGACAGGACAGAGAATGGCCTATTAGACCTCAAAAACACAGGCACAAAGAGGCCGTTCGTTTACCCTGTGGTTTAAGTGAACAGTGTCAACCAACCTGGCCTCCATGGCAACTGCTTTGTTACCTGGGCCTCACGGGGGAGGGGAGTATAAATGAGACTCCACCCTCTCCACAGATCTAGATTCCACCTGAGAGCGACTTCACATAGAAATGGTCCTAGCAGGTGGCACAGGGACAGCATCAGGACAGTCTGCTCAGAAGGGCCTGGGAAGCCTTTCTCTACACTCAAGTGCTCTGACTCAGGTCTTCTCTGGTTCGTCAGCCCCACCCCTAGTCTCAGTATTACATGGTTAGGACCTCAGGAGACTTTCTCAAAGACATACTGCACACATGGAAAGTATTCTCCCTAGTTCAGTAGCTTCCCTTGTCACCCCTCCACCCCTCCCCAGCCCTCCCCACCCTTTCCATAACCAAAATATCAAATCAGTAAGGAAGGTGTGGGCTTCTTGCCTGGCCAAGCCTCCTTCGCATATTTCTTCTTCTTGGGTTCATTTACAGCTTCAGGGTTATAGACGGCGGGGTTTGGTGTGGGGTTTATGGTCACTGCTGATGGCACAACAGGAGTCAAGTCCACGTCAGGGGCAAGGTTGGGGTAGGGCATGGGCAAGCCTCCAATGAGCGCCGTCCCATGGATGCCGTGCGGCTGGGAGCCCGTCTCACTGTGTGTGGGGGGCAGGCCCCCGTACAGTCCTCCGCTGAAGGCAAAGCTGTGCATGCGCCTGCTCCCTGACTCCTCCAGGCCCAGAGAGCCAGAGCCTTCCATCCGCTTCTTCTGTGGTTTGCCACAGGGAGGAGAGAAAACAGAAAGGACAGGTGAGATGAGGCCCTGGTGCTTTTCCACTCTAGCTGTAGAAAGCTGACTTTGGGGGAAGTCCCACTGTGCAGCCAAGCCCATTTCTAAAATCAGGATCAGATGCATCCGAACAACGACTTTTTATCTAAGACAGAGTCTCTAACACAGCCTTGTCTGTCCCAGAACTCACTCTGTAAACCAGGCTGGCCTCGAACTCAGAGATCTGTCTGCCTCTCAAGTCTTGGGATTGAAAGCCTGGCTTTTGGAAATGTAAAATGAAAAGCAGAGGCTCACTGTACCAGAGGCCACCCACCGGCATGGCCTCACTGCTCATCAGTTCTGCATTCAGACTAGGCTTTACTTCTCTTCAGGTAACCTGGTCTTCATGCCCAGGAGGTCACCGTGATGTTCACCCAGTTGGCACTATGTACTTTGGTTTTGAACTTCTGAACCAACGCAATCCTCCTGTCTCTGCCTTCTAACTAGCTGGGAACTATAAGCATACACCTTAACCCAGCTGGGTGCGTCTTTTTTTTCTTTTTTGAGGCAGGGTCTCTCTACGCAGCTCGGGTTGCTGTGGAACTCACGTGCACCAGGCTGGCCTTGGACTTCTAAGGTGTGGGCTACCATACCTGCCTGGCTTTGAGTACCCAAGTTTTAAGCAACAAATGTCTTTAACATTTTTTTTTAATTTTTCAAAAACATGGGTCACTGGAGGCCTGAGCTGAGTGGGAGGAGGCTGGTTTTGAAGGGTAGAGTGAGCAGTGCCCTGTCTCGCTGGGGCGCTGGTCGCTAAACACATGCACCCAGATGTTAAAACTCAAACTATACACATGAACTTTGGTATTTTATTTATATTTTATTATGCATGTAGATATGATGCCACAGTAACACTGATGTAAAGCTACTTGCTGGTTTTGTATGTTAACAAGCGAGCACTACAGAAAATGGAGAGAAAGGCGCTCGGGAGGAAAGCATCAGGATCACACAATCCTGCAGATCAGCCTCCTGCTCACTTAGCACACTGCACACCACCTTGGGGAGGAGCCACCCTGTCCAAGACTCTTTGTTGTTGCACCTAAACATTTTATTTATTATGTGTGCACATGTGCCAAGTCTACCACAATGCACATGCGCTGGTAAGAGGGCAAGCTGTAGGAGTCAGGCTTCTCCTCATACCCTGGGAGGAGTGGGTTTGAACTCAAGACACCAGGCTTGGTTGCCAAGCACATTCACCCACTGGGCCATCTTGCTAGCCACTTTTTAGTAAAAGTATCCAGTCTTGAATTCAATCAGGCAGCAGAGAATGACTAAACTCTAGATCCTCCTGTCTCCATCCTGCTAGTGCTGAGATTGTGAGCACCACCATGTCCTTGAGTTTTATTTTTATAAAAACCTGAAAACTTGGGCAGGAGAGATGGCTCAGTGGTTAGGAGCACTGACTGCTCTTCCAGAGGTCCTGAGTTCAATTCCCACCAACCACATGGTGGCTCTCAACCATCTGTAATAGAGTCCAATGCCCTCTTCTGGAGTGTCTGAAGACCACAACAGTGTACTCATATACATAAAATGACTAAATCATCCTTAAAACAAACAAACAAACATGAAAACTCCTAGAGTTTTATTTTTTAACTTAAAGATGAAGCAGGAACTCTTGGCAAATCTTGTCAATTTACTTTAATGTAAATGAGTTCCACACTGTGGATTCAAAAATCTGTGGATGGACATTTTGGGAAAGAAACATCTGTCCTGAGAATATGTAATCTTTTCCCCTCACTATTACTTACACAATAAAGTGTAATAACATGTTAATTTATTTCTGCACTGCTGGACTGAGCCTAAATGCTCTACAACTGAGCTACCCTGCTAGTCTAGCCTAACAACTCTTACACAGGCTTACCATGTAGTAAGGATTAAGAGTAACTTAGCCAGGGGGCTGGAGAGATGGCTCAGTGGTTAAGAGCACTGACTGCTTTTCTGAAGGTCCTGAGTTCAAATCCCAGCAACCACATGGTGGCTCACAACCATCTGTAATGGGATCTGATGCCCTCTTCTGGGGTGTCTGAAGACAGTGTACTTACATATAATAAATAAATAAATCTTTAAAAAAAAAAAAAAAAAAGAGTAACTTAGCCAGGCAGTGGTGTGGCACACACTTTTAATCCTAGCACTGGGGAGGCAGACGGGTCTCTGAGTTTAAGGGCAGCCTGGTCTACAGAGCAAGTTCCAGGATAGCCAGGGCTACACAGAGAAACCCTGTCTTGGGGAAAAAAAGGTACTTAGAGACATTTAAAGTGTGAAGGAGAGCTGGGAACAACAGTGTAAGTGGAGGAGTTTTTGTCTAGAGAACACAAGGCCCTGGGTTCCATCCTCAGCACCTCAGAGAAGTAGAGCCTGCCTGGGAAGAAGTCCCAGGTCATAAGCAGCTACGTCTTTCCTTGACTGGTCAGAGCATCTGTGGGTTGTGGTACCTGGCTGAGAATGTTGTCTGGAACCCATTCCCTATAGGCATTAGAGACGACTGCAGTCTCAAGCCTGCTGATCAGCCTCCTGAGACAACTCCAGGCACCCCTGTGACAGGTATCTTGTTATTGGAAGGGGCCACGTGCCAGCTTTATGCAGTTCTACCCACCAGGAAGTTCAATATGCCAAGCCAGGGCATCCTGGTAATCTCTACTTCTCCATTCCTAAAGATACCTGACCTGATCTAGACAGGACCCTCAGCGTGTGCCACCCCTGTGCGTAAGGTAAGGGCATGGCCAGGGGCTGAGGAAAGAGCTCAGTAGTTAAAAGCACCTGTTGTTTTGTGAAGGACCCAGGTTCAGTTCCCAGCACCCACATGGCAATTCACAACCATCTGTATGTAACTCCAGTTCCAAGGGATCAGACACTCTCTTCTGACATCTGAAGACACTAGGCACACACATCATGCTCACACACACACACACACACACGCACACGCATGCACGCGCGCAGGAAAACACTCATACACAAAACAAGAAAATAAATCTTTAAAAAGGCGTAACAATTTTTTAAGAGGACCTGGCAAAAGCCACATGTTAATGCTTCTCTTTTATCCTGAGCCAGCAGAGAAGACAAAAGGATGGTGGCCCTCTTAGGGAAGGTAACTACACTCACTTCCAGAGCGAGGGGTTAGTACACTGGTCTCTGGTTGGCCACCTGAAGTCCTTCTGCAGCCTCCTGGATTTCTGAGACACAGGTGAGGGAAGGGTATTCCCAGAGAATGAAAAATGGGAGAAGAGGGCTGGAGCGATGGCTCAGCAGCTGAGAGAGAAAGCGTGGCTGCTCCTCCAGAGGACCCAGGTCCAATCAGCATTGACACAGTTCCTAGTTCCTACACAGCAGTTCCAGGGAACCCAATGACCCCCTCAGGCCTCCTATGGCACCAGACATGTATGTGGTACACATACATGCAGTCAAAACACTCATACATACAAAAGAAAAATAAAATAAAAATGTTCTAAAGAGGGGCTGGAGAGATGGCTCAGTGGTTAAGAGCACTGACTGCTCTTCCAGAGGTCCTGAGTTCAAATCCCAGCAACCACATGGTGGCTCACAACCATCGATAATGAGAACTGATGCCCTCTGCTGGGGTGTCTGAAGACAGCTACAGTGTACTTACATATAATAAAGAAATAAATCTTAAAAAAAAAAAAAAAAAAAAAATGTTCTAAAGGGAGAGAAGCACAGAATGTGTTTTAAAAGTACAAGCGGATTAACACTCATCTGTACGTAATAGGGGTTTTCCTCCCTTTTTCTTTTTGCATTGCTGGAGAGGAAAGCCAGGACTAAGTGTACATACTACAACTGAGTTATATCCCTAAAGCGGGGTTTGGAGACCAGACTGTGTGAGATCTCAAATGCTCTCAAAAGGTGCTTCCTACCTTGACTGGAACCACTGCAGTCTGCACCATGTTGCGGAATCGACCAACAGACGGGTCCACATCCTCTGCAAAGAAATGAGAGCAGGGTTGGGAGAATATGGGGTCATCAAGCCAAACATCAATCAGCTTGTTCAACCAGGAAAATACAGCTAATGCTAAAGATCTTATGTGCTAAGCCTTCCCAACAGCTCCACCGGGCAGGGACCACTGCAACAGCACCGAGTGCAAGAGGAACAGAGCAAGGCATGTCAAACAGCAGACATCACTATCTTAGTGATAAAGTGACAGGTGGCTGCAACCACACACTCCTGTTTGCTCATCAGATTTAGGACTCAGAGCCAGGGCTTCACAGTCCCAGCTCTCACTTGAGGGTCTGAGTGGCCATTAAAGCAGCTTCTTGTCATGGCTTGTGACAAGCACTACCATCCCAGAGAACATCCAGCTTCATCTAAAGGGAGTGACCATCAAGATAGGTAAGGGTCCCGCTTCTATCTCTCCCAAGCCTCGGGCTTGCTGGCTTTTCCTGTTTTTGGTAGGCTAACTCCCTGGTACCCACAGGCTCTGGTTTCAGCCTATTGGAGCTGTGCTTTGCCCCCCCCCCCCCATCTCTTATATCCCAGCATCCAGAGGGTTCTATACATGGCTGAGAAGCAGGGCTTAGCAGGTCACTCAGGACTGCACAACACAGCTGGGAGAGTTCTACTCTGCACACTGGTAATTGGGGTAATTATCTCCAATCTTCTCTTAATGCAAGTTTTAAATTGCGTTTGATTGGTTCCTACATACCCTGATGGCCCATGTTTTAAATTAAGTAAAACCCCCCAAAGTCATTGGTCATCTCCTGCCCCACAGCCTACCATGGCCTGGCTATCAGTGGAGATGTTTCATAGAACTTCAAAGTTATTCTCACAGCATCTGTACACTAAGCATGTGCTGCTACTCTGTGTAACCATCTATCAGAGCACTTGAAATGTCACAGGAGCTCAAAACACAAGCACAGTGAGCCAACAAGCCTGCATGTTCATGTCCTTCCACAAGCTAGTGGCCCTAGGCTATGTTCACTCATGAGGTCCAGGCAGAGATCTCTCACCTGGGTTGATGATCTCATCATCCTCACTGAAGGTCACCCTCGAGTTCTTCCTCTTCCTCTTTGGTCTCTGAATGTCCAGATTTCCCTCTTCAATGGTGAGGGTTGAAATCCGCTTGTTGTGGGCAGTGTTGAACTCTGTCAGGTTCTAAGCCAAAGTTCACACAGAATTAGTACATAGGGAGTTTCATGAAGAAAATACTAACTAATGGGCAAAAGACAGTTGGGGCTTACTCCGATCTCCTCAGGTCAGCGAGACAGCCTTCTGTATTCAGAGGACTCACACTGTCCTAATTAGGACTATTAATAGAGAACACAGAACATCCTCATTGGCCAGGAGAGTTGAAAAGGAGGTGAAAGGCTGGGACTGAGAACAGGTCACCCTAAGTGAGGGCGTGGCTGCTTACTTTCCTGGTTTTGGAGGAACACTATCATGACTCTACGCCAGGTACTAAAGGAGAATTAACTGAAAGGAATACTAAGATCTATTCTTGTTTGTTTGTTTATTTGTTTGTTTTTCTTTTTTAAAAAAAGATTTCATTTATTTATTTTATGTATATGAGTACACTTAGCTGTCTTCAGACACACCAGAAGAGGGCATCTGATCCCATTACAGATGGTTGTGAGCCACCATGTGGGTGCTGGGAATTGAACTCAGGACCTCTGGAAGAGCAGTCAGTGCTCTTAACCGCTGAACCATCTCTCCGGCCCCTATTTGTTTGTTTTTCAAGACAGGGTTTCTCTGTGTAGCCCTGGCTGTCCTGGAACTCACTCTGTAGACCAGGCTGGCCTCGAACTCAGAAATCCACCTGCCTCTGCCTCCCAAGTGCTGGGATTAAAGGCGTGGGCCACCACTGCCCGGCTAAGATCTATTCTAAAGCAACAAAATGAGAACAAAAACTGAATGCTTCTCAGAGGCTGGCCTTTAAAACCACCCTGGGCTCTGTGTATGTGTGTGTCCTCGTGTGTGTGTGTCCATGTAAATGTTGTGTGGTGTGTGCATGTGTGTGGTGGTGGGGCAAAGACAGACAAGATCTGTGTAGACTAGACTGGTTTCAAATTTGTAACAATCCTCCTGCCTCAATGTCTGCAGTGCTGAGATCACAAGAATAATCCACCACCACTGACCGTCTCCTCTGAAACTCCTAAGGACACTGGCATTGCAGTTAATTTCTGGCCGACACTCTGTCCTACATCTGGCCCTAGCTTCATTCACAATCACCCATCCATCCATCTCTTGATTAATGTGGCCTTAGCACTGCTTTCTGCTTCTTTCCAATTCACTGGACTTATTCCAACCTGCACTGCAGCTTGAGATATTCCAAAAACCCAGAGAGGAGCTAAGGCACTGACCTGAAAGACAGAAGCACAACAGCCCGGAGGGGAAACACAGCGACCACCAAGACCCTTAGATGTGAGGCTGCTTCTGAAGAAAAGGACAACTGACTGTTTCTCAGCAGCTAGCCTTTAAAATTACCCCCAGTTCCAGGTGATCACTGGAAATCGACCAGGGACCTCTCTGGAACAGCAGCCTGTGAACCTAAACACTGAGCCATCTCTCCAGTCCCAAAGAAGCCTAGTTTTTTAAAGATCCCTGGGCTGTCTGGTCAGTACCAAAAAGGCTTAATAGACGAAAACGGTGGCTCAGGAAGCTCATGTTTCTCAACAGAACTTTCTGTGAGGATGGACATTACAGTGTTCCGTGGGTATCCAAGGCACACGTCTCTCTCTGTCTCTGCCCCTCCCCTCTGTGTGTGTGTGTGCGCGCGCGCGAGTACTTTCAGGGATATCCCCAGATAGATTCTCAGATACATAGGCAGTCTCCCACAGACAGCGATAGATCACAGCTAATGAGTGTCTTATAGCTACTGCAATATGAATGCTGTAAAAAGTCATACTGTCGCACAGCTGACTGAACTGGCAACACGTTTACTAGAGATATGAAGATGGAATGCAGGAAATGCGGCTAGTGACGGCCACACTGGACAGTGCATGAAGAATGGAGACAACGGGTTGCAGAGATGGCTCAGCAGCTAAGAGCACTGGCTGCTCTTCCAGAGGTCCTGGGTTTGATTTCCAGAGCCACATGGTAGCTCACAACTATCTGTAGTTTTAGGGTATCTAATGCCATATTCTGAACACACACACACACACACACACACACACACACACACACACACACACACACACTCACAGGCAAAACATTCAAACACATAAAATAAATAAATAAATAAAATGTAAAACAAACCAAAAACTAAAATAGAGAAATGCAGTGCCTTGGTCTCAGCATCAAACAGCCAGCAAAGCAGCACACGGTCTCCTGGAGGAGCTGGTGCAGGGAAACATGGTCACACAGAGGCCATATGCATCACCGAGAGCTTGTAGACTGAAAAGAGCCTCCTGATGCTATAGCACTGTCA
This sequence comes from Uromys caudimaculatus, assembly GCA_028551405.1. Classification (NCBI taxonomy): domain Eukaryota; kingdom Metazoa; phylum Chordata; class Mammalia; order Rodentia; family Muridae; genus Uromys; species Uromys caudimaculatus. The sequence continues at coordinate 120,621,401 of CM052702.1, forward strand.
TCTCAAATTAGGAAGAACAGCTCCATACTGCAAAAGCAAGGACCCCAAAAGACAATGACATAGAATTACATCCAGTTCCGTCTCCTCTTCGGGAAGGCCCAACAAGCCCTTAAGTTCGTCGTCCTCTCCGCCCATCTTCTCGTCTCCTTTCACCGCTGACGGCAGTGTCTGAGGCTTCTCCCGCAGAGTGTACGCCCTCGTGGATGCGCCAAACGAGACCGTAGAATCGATGGGGATCTGTTGAGGCTTGTGAGGCTCCAGCCGAATGTGACCCAAGAAGGTGCCATGTGCTGGAAAGCAAGTCAGAGACGTAAGGGGAGAGCAGGGCAGAGGCAGCCATGCTCCAGGAGGGGACGCCTCGCCTCCGACCCTCGGAGGAAGTCAGTCAGCACCCACAGCACAGCATGTCTGCCTCTCTGATCGACAGTTTTTAATAACAATAAATGTCATATTCAGGATCATAGACACAATAGCACCTTTCTCATTTCTTTCTTTCTTTACAGTACTTAGGTAAAACCTAGGGCTTCGCCCACCCTAGGCGAGCACTTACCACTGAGCCACACCAGCCCTTGGTTTTTGAGTCAGGGTCTTACTAAGTTAGGGCTGGCTTTCAACTTACTATGTAGCCAGTTTGAAGTCAAACAAACTATGTCAACCAGACTGACTGAATTCACAGTTCTCCTGCCTCATCCTCCTCAGTGCTGGGAATATAAACAGGTGTCACTATGTATGCAGAAAAAAACTCAACAACTTAAAGATATGCCACTGGGTCCACTTCATCCCATCTTACGTTAAAGCACGGATGCTCTGAATTCCTTCAGTGATTTGTTACACACCTTTAAATCTGCTGGTCTCCACATGAACAGGATTGCCTGTTCTCTGCTGCCAGAAAGGCTTGGCTGCATTCTGGGTCCAACAGGAATGGCTCCAACCTAGCAGAAGCCATGATCTCCGGGGCCCAAGGCACACATGGGTTGTGGGCTGCCCCCTCTAGCTCCAACTCTAAGGACCATGAACATTGCTGGTCTGGTGGCGTTAAGTGTTAGCTTTTCCCCAGGACAGCAGAGATTGGCCAACACAGATGCACTGTCAATGCCAAGGCAAGCCAAAATCCTACCAGGGATTCTGAATGCTTCCATGTCAGCATTTCTGCATGTTATGAAATGGAAAGAAGAGATAAGTACCTGTAGGACACGGCCCACCCAGTCTGTATATAATCAGACCAAGCTGTCTGTCTGCGTGTGTTGCAGAGGGGGGGAGGGCCTAACCTGACGAACAGAGGAAGTTCAATTGTGTATTTCACTCTATTTATCATGGCAAACAAATAAACTGTAGCAGTCCACAGTCCAGTTTTAACTGCATTTCTGTAGATTATTTTAGGCAAGCTTTAAAACCTTATTAATTTCGGTACACTTATGAAATCAAATTGTTGTAATTCAGTTAAAGCAAAGTGTATCTGGGAGAAATAACCTATTGTAAGTAATAAATGTTGCTCAAAACAAGCATTTCGTAAGCATCCTGCACTGCTGCATGCTAATGACTCTACTCGTGACCTCGGCTTGAACTGGATCACCCAGCCTTATGAGGACTCGAACATCAGTATTCTGAGTTCCTCCACGTCTTTTTAAAAATTTTTTAAAGATTTATTTATTTATATATGTGAGTACACTGTAGCTGTCTTCAGACACACCAGAAGAGGGCATCAGATCCCATTGCAGATGGTTGTGAGCCACCATGTGGTTGGTGGGAATTGAACTCAGGACCTCTGGAAGAGCAGTCAGTGCTCTTAACCGCTGAGCCATCTCTCCGGCCCCCTCCACACCATTTTCTTTCTCTATATACAAATTGTCTCCCAGAAGAATACCCTAAACTATCTTTCCTCCTTAGTCAAGTGTTTCAGGAGAATAAAAGAATCTCAGAAATAAAGATGAGATGATTCAAAAACAAAACAAAAAAGTTTCCCAAACCAAGAGCCCAAACAGCATTTCTACCCCGTGGATGGCGGGTATGGGGGCTGGGTACTTACTGCTGTTGAGATCTATCAGGAAAACTCTCTTCAGGTGCTTGTGGTACACGAGTGCCGCGTGGACCCGAGAGCAAGACTGGTGGTCGATGGTAAAGTCACACAGATCGGGGTTCCTCCCAAATAAGTAATACTTCTTCTCATCAATAATCAGCTTCTAAATGAATATGAGATTAAATGTTACTTCACTTTTACTCTAAGCAAGCTTAGTAAAAACTTCCAATCATGTTAAGTAGAGGGATCTGAATAGCTAAATGTCTGGCAATTGAGAAAAGCACCTCTCATTATCCTTTTAAGTTCTAGGGTCTAGTAAGATCAGTGTAGGCGCTATCTCCCAGCAAACTGTCCCAGTCTTTCCCACACAAGCTTCTGACCACTGTAAGATCTAAATTCTTTCACATGTGACACACACTAGCTCCTAAACAGTCAGCATGCTTTCTTCCTACTTCTAGCTGAGGCTAACAACATGCTATTCCATTAGTTCACTCCTGGCTCCTAGGGGACATTATTCACCCAGTTCCAGGCATGCCACTGAAATCTCCCCAGGGCAATGGACTGTCAGCTGAAAAACTGGGATCTGGGCTATTGAGCAGTGAAAACCTGTCTGTCCATTTCTAAGTACTCCTTCAAGTCAGTGGCATAAACCTACCTCAAGAGCGCTCTATGTTCGGCCCACCTGTGTGTACCCAAACAGCAGTTCACTGAGTCAACACTTTTTGACAGGGAATTAAATTTAACCTCTCTAAATACTATCTTTCACTGTATAGTGCTGGTATGAAAAAAATAAAAACTAAACAAAAACTGGTTTTTTTTCTTTTTTCACCGTAGCTGTCTTCAGACATATCAGAAGAGGGCATTGGATCCCATTACAGATGATTGTGAGCCACCATGTGGTTGGTGGGAATTGAACTCAGGACCTCTGGAAGTGCTCGTAACCACTGAGCCTTCTCTCCAGCCCCCAAAACTGTCCTTAATTCTATCAGATGTTGGTAGTCTCTCCGTATGAGATAAGAATGCTTATAATCTTCTTTTTCTTTTTCTTCCTTTTTTTTTTGGTTTTTCGAGACAGGGTTTCTCTGTGTAGCCCTGGCTGTCCTGGAACTCACTCTGTAGACCAGGCTGGTCTCGAACTCAGAAATCTACCTGCCTCTGCCTCCCAAGTGCTGGGATTAAAGACGTGTGCCACCACTGCCCGGCTCTTCTTTTTCTTTTTTAAATATAACTCTAGTTGGCCTGGAACTCTATATATACTAGGCTAGCCTTAAACTCACGGAGATCCCCCTACCTCTGCCTCCTAAGTTTTGGGATAAATGCACAGGCCACCATACCTTGCTGAAATAAGAATTCTACCAAGAGCTGGAATGATAGCTGAATACCTTTCATTCCAGCACTCTGGAGGCAGAAGTGGGGATGGGTCTCAGAACTGGAGGCCAGCCTGGTCTATATAGTAAGGCCCCATCTCAAAGGAAGAAGAAAGAAAGAGGGTTGGAGAGATGGCACAGGGGTTAGGACACTGGCTGCTGATCCAGAGCCCACGGTGGCTCATTACCATCTGGGTGTTACTTCTGGCCTCCATCAGGCATGCACACAGTACACATAAAAATGTAGGCAAAGCCGGGCAGTGGTGGTGCACGCCTTTAATCCCAGCACTTGGGAGGCAGAGACAGGTGGATTTCTGAGTTTGAGGCCAGCCTGGAGTGAGTTCCAGGATAGCCAGGACTATACAGAGAAACCCTGTCTCAAAAAACCAAAAAAAAAAACCCAAAAAAAAAAAAAAAAGGTCAGTAACAGTGGTGAACACCTTTACTTCTAGGGCAGAGGCAGGCAGATCTCTGTGAGTCTAAGGCTACAGAGGTCTACAGAGTGAGTTCCAGGCTTGGGCTACATAGCGGGACCTAGTCTTTTTTTTGTTTGTTTTTTTTGTTTTTTCGAGACAGGGTTTCTCTGTGTAGCCCTGGCTGTCCTGGAACTCACTCTGTAGACCAGGCTGGCCTCGAACTCAGAAATCCGCCTGCCTCTGCCTCCTGAGTGCTGGGATTAAAGGCGTGCGCCACCACCGCCAGCCAGGACCTAGTCTTAAGAAAAAAAAAAAAGTTTACTTTTATGTGTTTGTGTGCAATGTATGCCATGGGAGAAGGTACCTTGGAGGCCAGAAGAGGGCATCTGATTCCCTGGATATGGAGTTACAGGTGGTTGAAAGCTGCCCAACCACCCAACTGGGTGCGAGAAACTGAACTGAGGTCCTCTGGACAAGCAGGAAGGGCTCTCAGCTGCTGACCCATCTCTCCAGACCCCCAAGTTTGAGCATTTTTAATCACATTATATAATTTCATAATCCACTTGTACTAAAACATAAACCATCTAGGAATAAATATTTTGAGCATTCACATTCCCATCCCCACCCCCGCCCTGTTAAAGACTTATACCTGAGCTCTGCCAAGCTTTGCTTTAAGATTCACCAAGTCAAGCAGCTGGCTCACTCTGGAGCCTCGAACCCACGAGTACACGCCTGCTGCCGCTACAGGGCATTTCAGGGCCATGCTACGATGGAGACCCAGACTTAGCAATGGCCTGACAGCCAGTCAGTCACCCCAATGTTACATTTTAAAACATGGATTAAGGTAAGCAGTGGCTGGGCACACCTGTAACCCCAGCATTCAGGAAGCAGAAGCAGGAGGATGGCAGCCAGAGGGGAGCATCTGGGACCTTGTCTCAAAAACACTCCTCCCTCCACTCCCCAAAACAAAACAAAAAGATTCATGTTACTAAGAAGGCATGGGAAGCCTGGGGTAGTAGCTGCTGCCTATAATCCAAGCACTTTGGAGGCTGAGACAGGAGGATCACTGTGGATCCAAGGCCCACCTGGGCTTCATAGATAGCCTAAAGACCCTATCTCAAAGCAGTGCCTGGGAAACTCACTCAGCACTCAGGCAGAGCGAGCTAGCCTGATCTCCATCAAGTGAGTTACAGGCCAGTCAGGTCTACATAATGAGACCTTGTCTCAAAAAACAGAACAAGCCCCCCAATTATTAAGACAACATTGCTTTAAGATTATTGGCGGGGTCTGAAGCACAGCGCGGTCTGGTAAGGAAGCACGCATGCAGGTTACCTCACGGCACTTTCCCCTCATGATCTTATTTATAAAGATGGTGTCCTCACACACTCGTTGGCTAATAAGCACAGTGCGCCACAAGCATTCTAGAGTGCAAATGATGTGTCAGACACTGAATTAAGGAAAAAAAGAGAGGAAGGGCTCTTGTGTTACGGGCACACGCTCACCATCGACAGCACCCCAAACACAGAAATGTTAAAAGGGAGTTTAAATGGAAATAATACCTCTTAGAATTAGGGAAATATAACAAAAAGTAAATGAATCGTGCCTTGTTCTTTCTGGTTCCTGAGTCTGTGACTTTTGGCTAGCTACGGCTGGTCACTATCCAAATGTGCCTCTGAGTTATAACTCAGAATGTGTCTTTACACACTGGGCCTAAAAGACTCATGGCTTTTACTTTAATATCGCACTTCTGCAACCCAACTACCACGGCATATCACAAGCCTTTAAACAAGACGAGGATACAGATAGCTCGGTTAGTATCAAGTGCTGGCTAAATCTAAATCCTTAAAATATATACACCTAGGCTAAGGGCTATAGCTAAGCAGTAGCACACTTAACTAGAATGCATGAGACCCTTGTCTGATAGCTAGCATGGCAAAATAAATACAAATTTGCAAACACATGCATGTACACACACACACACACACACACACACACACACACACACACACACACACACCCTCAGGCCTACTCCTTTAAGAGCCATATAATGATATCTAAATTATAACTTGATGTTGTGCAACTCAGCACATGTAGAAAAACTGAAATCTAAGAACAGCAGCAGCAGATGGAGACCAGTAGCCAGAGGTGTTGATACATAAAGGAATGTAATGTTATCACTGGGTCTCTTTGCCTATTTACTCTTGTTGCAAATTAAAGATTTACTAAAGTCAAGCCCGGCAGTGGTGGCACACGCCTTTAATCCCAGCACTTGGGAGGCAGAGACAGGCGGATTTCTGAGTTCGAGGCCAGCCTGGTCTACAGGTGAGTTCCAGGACAGCCAGGGTTACACAGAGAAACCCTGTCTCGAAAAACCAAAAAAAAAAAAAAAAAAAAAAAAAAAAGATTTACTAAAGTCTAATGACAAAATAGATTTCATCTTTTAACTTAATTTGTTATTATTATTTCTCTTTGTGTCTATGTGTATTGGAGGCAGTAGAGGCCAAGGGCAACTATGTGTAGTTGATTCCTGTCCTCCATGTTTACACGGGTTCCAGGATCCAATTCGAGTTGTCAGGCTAGTAGAGCAAGCCTTCTACATGTTGAGACATTTCCCCAGCCCAAAAGCAGATCTATACAAGTCTTCAAATTTCACACTATTCTATGTAGCAGCAGCAACAACAACAAATTTTTCTATCTATGTATGGAACCACCTGTAGTGAAAGAGGTTTCAGAATATTTTTAATTATTTTCTTGAATAATCACTTGGACTTTTCTGTTTTTCATAAAAGAACACATGACCAAGATCTGTGTGACTCTGTACATTTCTTCTGCCACCATCCAAACAACGCTCACTTTTCAAGTTACCATCTGTAAAATGTCATGGTTTTTATTGACTGCACCAAGGAAAAATAATTATACTCAATAACAGAGCTTCGAAATTAACTATGAAATCAGTGGGCTTATTCTCTTTTTCTTGGTAAATAATTATATATCTTAATATAAATAAATAAGCCTGATATGGTGACTCACACAATCCCAGCACTTGGGTGTGTGTGTGTGTGTGTGTGTGTGTGTGTGTGTAGGATTATCATAGTCAGAAACTAGCTAGGGCTACATAGTGAGTTCAAGGCCAATATGGGCTCGAGTGGAAATCTATCTCAAATATAAAAGACCATCCAGCCCTTGGGAGGCAGAGGCAGGTGGATCGCTGTGAGTTCCAGGTCAACCAGAGCTATAGAGTGAGAGCCTATCTCAAAACCAGTCCAACAAATTACCTCTAAGTGTCCTCTAGAGTCTGACGTGACTCTGGAAACTTCCCACAGAAGCAGACTCCACCAAACGTCTCCTTTCTAATACTTAACCACAATTATATATTTTATGTGTGTGATTCTGTCTCTCCTTAGTTTTTCTCAGACAGGGCCCCAATGTATAGCCCTTATGGCCTCCAACTCACAGGTACCGGCCTGCCTCTGCCTCTGCATGTGGCACCAGAGCTGGCCTCTCCCCTTAGTTTAAATGAATGAATTTTAGCTCCATTTCATTTTCTTTTTTGACAAGTGCCCTTCCTGACCATACTACCCTGAAGGAACTAATCCTGAATCTCACAGAAGCAGCTTAAATGTTAAACTCAATCTATATCATAATCTTTTGTAGTTAATAGGAACTATGCATTCCACAAACTCCAAATCAGTGGGTTTCCAGTTTGTGTGGGTGCCTTGGGCCTATGACCTGTTAAATATCTTCATTTGTAAGGGGAGAGTAATGAAAAGCCGTGTAGCCATGGGAGTGTGCTGAATGCTGGAGAACGGATCCAAAGGGTCTCCGAATGCTAGGCAGCCACTCTATTCCAGAGCTCCAAACCCAGTCCCTATGAGCCTTTAACAGGGGGACCAAAAAAAAAAAAAAAGAAGAGGTCAAGAATTTACAGGACTGGGAGTCAGAGGCAATCAATCTTTGTTGAGTTCAAAGCCAGACTGCTCTATATAGGGAGCTCCAGGACACCCAGGGCTGACCCTGTCTTAAAAAGCAGAAACTGAGAAGAAAAGTTACATCGCTGAGAACAAAGTAAAGGAGAGGGTGGGAAAGTGAGTCATGGCGGAGAGCCTTCAGTACCTCAATCAGCTTGTCTCCTTTCACTACATCCAGATGTAAGCCGGGTGGCGGTTTACCTGCCCTGGAAAAGAAGAGTGAAACAGCAGTTTTCAGATGAGTCCCCGACTGTTCCTTACAATCCCTGCCCCACCAACACTGAGGTTCAGAAATGTCACGTATGTCACTGTCAGAGCTTCTTTCTACATTTGACACTTTCTTCCTACATGATTCAATTGTTCCAGAGGAGATTTCAGTGGGTCTGTACTTACAGCAGTCCCCCAAAAACTTCCGCATTTTAATACTGGCTATGCCCTTCAGAGACAATGCAGCTCAATGTCCTACCCCTGGAGAGGTTTTTCCTTCGCTTATTTTTGGAGACAGAGTCTCATGTCTCCAAAACCAAGCTAGGCTCAAACCTTAGTGGGTCTGACTCTCCTACCTCTGCCTTCCCTGTGCTGAACTACATTGTGGTGTATGCTTAGTCTGACCTGGAGTTTAATCTAAGATTTACGACTCCTAATATAAAGGAAGAATAAACCAGTTGTTTTGCTGGGTACAAAGTACACATGTGAATTCCCACCAGAGGGATCATTGCAAGTTCAAAGCCATCCTAGTCTGTATGGCAAGTTCCAGACCAGCTAGAATTACATATAGAGATCTTGCCTCAAACAAATAAATGTTAACCAAATAACAAAACTGTTTGGGGACTCAACAATATTGCTCTCATCACAAAATAAACAAAAAGCATTACCCAGATGAACTCTTGGTACCATATCAGAGATCTGTAATTAGGGAACTAGAGGAAATCAAAACCACACCCACAAAACCAAGTTCCAAATGAAGAGAGCTGTGGGGGTACCCTGAACAGGTCTTTCTGAGAAAATATAAGTCACCAAACTTTTCTCTATACTTTGCTTTATCATTCAAGGGGATTTGCAAGTGTCAAATCACCTGACACAATTCCTGGTATACACCAGATTCTGAAGTAATGACAGGTGATCCTCAAAGAGTCTCTTTATATTTGGCTGGCCCAAATTTGAAATAAGTGCAGCCAGGGAGCAGTGCGGATAAAGAATTGTAGGCTGAAGCACATGGGTATGTTAAAAGAATAAAGAAATCCAAGGAACAACCAAACATTCATTTGCTTCCTGGGCTTGTTCTTTCGAACCTTCCAGGGCCCTTACATTTGCACAGAATTAACGGTATCGTATCTATCTCATTGAAGATTCAACAGAGTCATCTCACAGCTCCGCTCCAATCTTTTATGGCAGTAGCTAAAATGACAGTGCATCGAACAAAAAGCCCATTTTCTTCGAGATACAGGTTAAAATGAACATTAAAGCCAACATATATTTTCTGAATATCCTATCATGTGATTGACTCAGGCCTAGGAGCTCAGAATGATGCAAGGTTTTTTGCCCTTGAAGATCTCAATGTAACAGACGCCTGAGAAGTAACATGTTAACAACCGGGAAGAGCCGCCACAGCAGAAAGGGCTCTAACACCGATGCATCCTCCGGCAAAGCAATTCGTATTAATTCATCTTGCACCCCACTCAATGCGTAAACCATCCTACTCCTCCTATGAACTTCCCAGGGGATGAAAATGATGTATGCTAACAACTTCTGGTGTCTTTTGTATCGGGCTTCGTGCTGGTCTGGTCAGAGAACGAGGGGGAATAGTTCCGCGCCATCCCTGCCCTCAAGGAGCACCTAGTCCGCTTGAAGGATGCAGCAGCCACGGAGGGATGCAGCATCAGGTTGGGCTGGGGTACGGAAGCTAGCTCGTGCGCGCTCGGGACCTTCAACACCCGGGGAAGCTATGATGCTCCCTGAGAGCATCGGGCACTCAATGATGAGTTAGGGCAAGTTAGGGGCCAAGGCCTGAAGTACCCCGGTGAGCGGCTGACCTCCCAAGTGCTGTCTGAACTGAATGCCTTCGAGCCCCCAAACCTCGGGTTTCCTCAGAGCCTGGGCCCCAGCTCCAGGTTCCTCCACACGTCGCCCGGCCCCTCACAGCGGACAGTTTTCCCTCAATCATTCCAGGATCTTTTTGAGCCCTTCGTTTTATCGCAAAAAAAAAAAAAAAGGAAGAAGAAAAAATACAACCTTCCTTTCTGCCCTGGTTAACTCACGCCAAGCCACTTCAGCCCCAGAAACCCCATCACTCACCAAGTCGGGCAGTCGAACAGCGGGAGGCTGGAGCCGGAGTTCACGGCTGCCGCCATCTTGCGTCTCCCCCTCCCATTTGGCGGGCCCGAAGCACGCCGGGAAACTGGGAGGTCGGGAGGGAAGAAGCGGCATCCCAGCAGCCTGTGCGCAGTGCGTGCGTGCGCACGCGTAATGCAAGGACGCTCTCCTGGGAGCGTCTCTGGTGGAGGGGATTAGGGGTTGATTTTGAAGTCTGTGGTGTTTGCTGGGGTGGCGAGGGGGTGGGTTCTCCTTGGTCACGGGGTCAGAAGTGGTTTGTACCTTGGTGTAGGTTTCTCTCTCCTCTCACCTCCAGAAACTCTTGAGCTCTGTAATCTGCATTAACTCCCAGCATATCAACCTTTCCTGCTTCATCTAGCGATAAGCAGGTGATCGCTAGAGATAAGAAATGATTCTTTTTTTCTTCCAGCCCTCCTTCGTTGCATCCGAAAGCAGAATCCTTACTCATTTGTCCTTTCTGATCCAAGTCTGGAGTGCATAGCTCAATGGTAGTGGGCTCAGCATGCGCGAATGAGGCCGCTGATTCAATTCCCCAGAACCAGTAATTTTCTGAGGTATGAGGGCATCTATAAATTAGGCGTCTGTGTCAGAAATCATGTAGTCTGTTCTTGAAAACTTTGGACAAACTGCAGCAAGGCACAGACTCAAACAGAAAAAAGCGTCCAATTTTTTAACTGACTTCAATTCTCAAAAATGTTTAATAAATGGCCCCTTAGGATTTTTCTCTATGGGTCATAGTGACTGTACTGTACTTCCTCTAAGCCATTAGCTTGCTGGTTGTAATGGCTTTGTCTATTGAGTGCTTACTGAGAAGTATGTTTTTTGGTTTTTGGTTTTGTTTTTTTTTTTTTTTTGGTTTTTTCGAGACAGGGTTTCTCTGTGTAGCCCTGGCTGCCCTGGAACTCACTCTGTAGACCAGGCTGGCCTCGAACTCAGAAATCCACCTGCCTCTGCCTCCCAAGTGCTGGGATTAAAGGCGTGCGCCACCACTGCCTGGCGAGAAGTATGTATTTTATATGGATCATTTCACTTGGTATTCCCAAAACTCAAGACAGATTGATTTCAGAAGAGAGGCTCAGGGTGACTTATCCAGCCTCACCTTAGAAGGAGTGGGATTCAAACCTGGGTCTGTAGAAAGCCAAAGGCCAGGCTCTACTAGTCTCATAGGTTTCTGAGAACATACCATCACTTAGTATGTAGCTGATGGTCCTTTTCTCACTTTTGCAGAAAACCTGAGATGATGACTTCACAGTTTTTTAAAGAAACAAATTGTTGAAGGGTGTGGCAGCACATATCTGAAATCTCATCTGTGTCTGCTTCCTGGGATCCAGGATTAAAGGTAGGCAACACCATGCCCTGCTACACAGTAAAATAATAAAAAACAAAAACAATCTCCAGGTTTCAGGAAGCAACAGCAATGGAACAGGTCATGGTTTGAAAATGCTTGGCCCAGGGAGTGGCACTGTTTGGAGGCTCGGACTTGTTGGAATAAGTGCATCACTGTAGGCTTGGGCTGTAAGACCCTCATCCTAGCTGTCTGGAAGTCAGTCTTCCACTAGCAGCCTTCAGGGGAACATGTAGAACCCTCAGCTCTGCCTGCACCAGGCCTGCCTGGATGCTGCCATGCTCCTGGCTTGATGATAATGGGCTGAACCTATGAACCTATAAGCCAAACCCAATTAAATGTTTTTGTTAAAAGGGTTGCCTTGGGGGGCTGGAGAGATGGCTCAGCGGTTAAGAGCACTGACTGCTCTTCCAGAGGTCCTGAGTTCAATTCCCAGCAACCACATGGTGGCTCACAACCATTTGTAATGGATCTGATGCCTTCTTCTGTTGTATCTGAAGACAGCTACAGTGTACTCATATACATAAAATAACTAAACCTTTAAAAAAAAAGGTTGCCTTAGTCATGGTGTCTGTTCACAGCAGTAAAACACTAAGACAGAAGTTGGTACTGGGAGTGGCCTATTGCTGTGATAGGCCTGACTATGCTTTTGTCTGGAAGAATGTAGATTTTGGGACTTTGGATTTGGAAAGCAATGGAATGCTCTAAGTATGGCTCAATGGACCATCCCAGTAGGAATATGGAAGACGTTGTTGCTGACATTGATTTGAACTGTGCAGACCTGGCCCAAGAGGTTTCAGTGGAGAAGAATTTCAGTTATGTGGTCTAGAGACTGTTTTGTGGTATTTTGGTGAAGAATCTGGCTGCTTTTTGCCCTTGTCTGAAGAGTCTACATGAGTCTAAGATAAAGAGATTTATATTAATTGCATTGACAAAGGAAGTCTCAGAAATGTCCATCATAGACTTTGTTCTCAGGTTAAGTCTCATGAAGAGTGTTTTGAACAAGCATAGCAAGCTGAGAAAGGAAAAATATAAAATATATGGTCCGAGTATTAAAGAGGCTCCAGGAAGTGAAATGGAACCGAATCCTATGTTTAGGAGATAACAGATTAAGGGATTTGGGGCCACATCACATCCAGCTAAATTAAATCAAGGCGTGGTGGTACACACCTTTAATCCCAGAAGACAAAGCCAAACAGATCTCTGAGTTCAAGGTCAATCTACAGAGCAAGTTCCAGGAAAGCTAAGCTTAGGCAGTGAGGGAGTTAGGAAACAGAAAGCTGGTAATAGAATAAGAGGGGCCATGTTCCAGCCCCAGCAAGCGGCAGAACACAGCAGCTCCGGCCATGTGGCTCTGGGTTTACAGTGAAAAATAGAAGGGACTGCTGGGACAATTGATGCTGGTTACCTGGAGCTAAGAAATTAGTGGTGGTTAAGAAGAGACCAGCATCACTAAGGTGAAGTCTTCTGGGAAGTGTTTTCTGAGAGCACAAAGAAGCTGTGTTCCAGAGATAGCCAAGGTTGTTCCTCCTGCAGCAGCTGTACTTGGTAATGTGTAAGAGTCACCCAGGTGGTACTGGCTTTGAAGGCATGAAGGGGTCATGAGGAGCAGCTGAGGCTGGCACTGTGAGAGGCCATGGAAGGCCACTGGTGAAGGTGCAGCCTCAGTTGCAGTTGATAGCCCAGGACTGAAGGGGTCATGCAAAGGATTTGAGGTCTGGCACCAAGAAGAGAGCCTATGAGAGGCTATTGGTGAAGCCTAGTTGCAGCAGAAGACTCCAGTGTATTGGAGATGCCAGTACCATGGGATGATCACCAAGAACAGCAGCGGCAGTGGAGTGGATCAACCTGAGCTTAGAGTGCTACAGAGGGCAGAGCTGGAGATGTGACGCCAGCCTTGGGAGGAGCCCAGAAGATCATGTGTGGATCCCAGACATTGAAGAAGCTGTAACATTGAAGCTGCCTTGTAGACCCCAAGATGTTCGAAATGCCAGAGCCATAGGTTATCTCCTGAGGAAAGCTGTTAACAGGGAGTGGAACCAGCCCAGGAAAAGACGTTTGTTGCAGTTTACAAAGATGAAAAAGGAGTTGAGAATCCCAGCACTCAGGAGGCAGAGACAGGCGGATTTCTGAGTTCGAGGCCGGCCTGGTTTACAGAGTGAGTTCCAGGACAGCCAGGGCTACACAGAGAAACCCTGTCTGGAAAAAAAACCAAAAAAAAAAAAAAAAAAAAAAAAAAGGAGTTGGAGATCTGAAAACTGCTTTGACATCAGACATAGAGATGCTGTTTGGAATTTTCCCAGCTGGTTTCCTGTCTTGATTCAGGGATTATAGTTAAATGTTTGGATGAATCTCAGAAGTCTTTAGACTTTTGACATTGTTGATACTGCTATAGACTATGGAGATTTTGGAAACTGGACTAAATGTACTTTTTAAATTATGCTATGGCTAGATATGGCCCCTTAGATTCATATGTTTGAACAAGCCTATGAGGGCCAGAGAGAGGAATGGCACGGTTTGAATATGCTTGCCCCAGGGTGTGGCACTATTAGGGGGTGTGGCCCTGTTGGAATAGGTTCGTCACTGTAGGTATGGACTTTAAGACCCTCATCCTAGCTGTCTGGAAGTCAGTCTTCCATTAGCAGCCTTCAGGTGAAGATGTAGAATTCTCAGCTCTGCCTGCACCATGCCTGCCTAGATGCTGCCATGCTCCTGCCTTGATGATAATGGACTGAACCTCTGAACCTGTAAGCCAGCCCCAATTAAATGTTGTCCTTTTAAAAGTTGCCTTGGTCATGGTGTCTGTTCACTGCAGTAACCCTAACTAAGACAGAACATCAAGCTGGATTTTTAAGTTATCAACTTTATTGAGTAGATTTCAAAATTTTTCATTTGGCCTTCAAAGCACAATTTATCCAAAAAGAGTAGCAACTAACCAGGTCACTTATCAAATGATTTAGTAAGGGCTTGATATGTAGCTCTGTTGGAAGAATATTTGCCCAGAATGCACAAAGCTACATTCAGTATAGAGTCCTGTGTAAAAGTGGACGTGATGACACCCACCTATAATCCTAGAACTCAGGAGGTAGAGATGGCAGGGTCAGAAGCTCTAGGTTACCATCATCTCCATAGCCGGTTGGAAGCCAGCCTGAACTACAGAAAACCCTGTGTCAATGAAATAAACTATCAAGCCTGATGAAGTGGTTCACACCTTTAATTGAGGAACGTGGAAAGCAGAGTGCAAATGGATCTCTGTGAGTTCCAGGCCAGCCTAATCTACACAGTGAATTCCAAGATAGTCCAAGGGCTATAAAAAGAATTCTTGTCTCCAAAACTAAAATAAATAAAATAAAATACAAAAGGACTATTAATATCCCCCATTCAGCTTTGTGAGCCCAAGGACCAAGCCAATAGGGGGAAAAAAATCCCAATTCTAACTTGACTTTAAGGAAATAATCCCATGACTCCCTTTTTGGAGCGCAGGATACGATTTTCTGAGAAGTAATCAAAGAGTTGCAAAAATGGAAACTATATTTGTAAAGATTGTTTTAAAATGTTGTGAGCTGGGTGGTGGTGGCACCCGAGAGGCAGAGGCAGGGGGATCTCTGTGAGTTTCAGGCTAGCTTGTATGTGTGTGAACCCCATGCATGTTTGGCGCCCTCAGAGGCCGGAAGAGGGCGTCAGATTCCCTGGAACTGGAATGACATACAGACAGCTATGATCTGCCATGTGGGTGGTAGGAACCAAATCTAAACCTTGAATAGGTCATATGCGAGACTAGCAAGTGCTCTTAATTGCAGAAGCATTTCTCGAAGCTCTACAAAAATCCAACACTTTTGACTGAGTGTAGCTGGTTAAGGGGCAGGACAGTGCATTCCATAGCACCACATACACACATACAAAGGTATCCGGCAACTGGTGTGATATTTGGAGTTTTGAATTCCCTTTCAGCCATGAGGTAGTGCTGAAGTTATTTCTAGCTATCAGTGACTGGATGAGATTTTTTTTTTTTGTTTTTTTGAGACAGGGTTTCTCTGTGTAGCCCTGGCTGTCCTGGAACTCACTCTGTAGACCAGGCTAGCCTCGAACTCAGAAATCCACCTGCCTCTGCCTCCCAAATGCTGGGATTAAAGGCGTGCACCACCACTGCCCGGTGAGAAGTTGATTTCTTAAGTCTCTGACAGACTTCTCTATACTAGAATGTAAAGACGTTAATATTTTAAGATTCTGACAGATTTCTTTAAAATTGACTTTAAAAAAAAAGTGCTTTGTTTTGTTTTTAAAAACTGGGCGGCGGTGGCACATGCCTTTGATGCCAGAACTCTGGAGGCAGAGGCAGAGGCAGTGGCAGAGGCAGTCATGTCTATACCAGTTCGAGGCCACCTAGATCTACAGAGTACATTCCAAGACAGCCAGGGTTGTTACACAGAGAAACTCTATTGAGAGAGGGGAGGGGAACCACACAATGACAACAATAAAAAGACATCAAAAGCTATATGTACTACCTATACTGGAAAACAAAAACAAAACAAACAAAAAAAACCTTAAAATGGTTCAGATGTGGTGACAGGGCTTGGTACTTGTAAGCTTAGCACCTGAAGGCACAGGCAGAAGAATCGTAAGTTTTGCTACAATGTGAGTTGGAAGTTTTAATGGCCTACATGAGACCTGGTGATCAAGGGGAAAAAACCACAGGAGGTTGGATAGATTGCTCAGCAGCACCCAACTACCTGTGTCTTTAGCCTTCTCTGCTGGCCTTCATTTATAAACACGTGACATGCATACACACACACACACACACACACACACACACACACACACACACATGCGCGCGCACATGCGCGCGCGCGCGAATCTTAGAAATCTTTGGTATGATCAAATGAAGACTGAAAAAATTATATAGTAGTTTGAATGTTTGGCCCAGAGAGCAGCACTGTTTGGAAGTGTGGCCCTGGAGTGGGTATGTCACTGTGGGCGTGGGCTTAAGACCTTCATCCTAGCTGCCTGAAGGTCAACATTCTGCCAGTAGCCTTCAGATGAAAATGTGTAACTCTCAGCTCCTCTTGCACCATACCTACCTATATGCTGCCATGCTCCTGCCTTGATGATAATGGACTGAACCTCTGATGTAAGGCAGCCCCAATTAAATGTTGTCCTTATAAGAGTTGTCTGGGTCATGGTATCTGTTCACAGCAGTAAAACCCTAAGATAGAAGTTTGTACCAGGAGTGGGGTATTGCTGTGATAGGCCTGACTATGCTTTTGTTTGGAAGAATATGGATTTTGGGACTTTGGATTTGGAAAGCAGTGGAATGCTTTAAATGTGGCTTAATGGGCTATCCTAGTAGGACTATGGAAGACTTTGTTACTGAGAATGACTTGAATTTTTAGGACCTGGCCCAAGAGGTTTCAGTGAAGAATTTCAATATGTGGCCAATTTGTGGTATTTTGGTGAAGAACACTGCTACTTTTTGCCCTTGTCTGAAGAGTCTGCTTGAGGCTATGGTGAAGAGACTTCGATTAATTGCATTGACAAAGAAAGTCTCAGAAACACTCATCATAGACTTTGTTCTCTGGTTAAGTCTCATAAAGAGCATTTTAAACAAGCATGATGAGCCGATAAAGGAGAAATATAAAATATATGGTTTGAATCTTAAAGGAGTACCATGAAGTGAAATGGAGCTGAATCCTGTGATTAAATTAAGGGAGTAATGACCTTGGGCAAGATCCCATGCAGCTACATTTAGGTCCATGCATGGTAGTATAAGCCTTTAATCCCAGGAGGCAAAGGCAAGCAGATCTCTAAATTCAAGACCAGCCTAGAACAGAGCAAGTTCTAGGTGAAGAAAAACCTAAATCCAGGCTTAGTGGACCACACCTTTAATTGCAATGCTTAGGAGACAGGCATGTTGATCTCTGAGTGCAAAATCAGTCTACAGACCAAGTTCCAGGACAGCCAAACCTAGGCAGTGAAGGAGTTGGAAAATAGAAAGCTGGTGATAATGTAATAGAACAAGGAGGCCATGTACCACCTCCTGCAAGCAGCAGAACACAGCAGCTTCTGGGTTTATAGTGAAAAATAGAAATTAGCACTGATTAAGAGACCAGCATCACTGAAGTGAAATCTTCTGGGAAGTGTTTTCTTTTCTTTTTTTCTTTTTTTTTTTTTTTTTGGTTTTTCGAGACAGGGTTTCTCTGTGTAGCCTGGCTGTCCTGGAACTCACTCTGTAGACCAGGCTGGCCTCGAACTCAGAAATCCGCCTGCCTCTGCCTCCCAAGTGCTGGGATTAAAGGTGTGTGCCACCACTGCCTGGCTGGAAGTGTTTTCTGAGAGCACAAAGAAGCTGTGTTCCAGAAATAGCCAGGGTTGTACCTTATGTGCAGCTGGACTTGGTAATGTGTAAGAGTCACCCAGGTGGTACTGGCTTTGAAGGCATGAAGGGATCATGAGGAGCAGCTGAGGCTTGGCACTATGAGAGGCTATGGAAGGCCATTGGTGAAGGTGCAGCCTCAGTTGCAGTTGATAGTCCAGGACTGAAGGGGTCATCCAAAGAAGTTGAGGCCTGGCACCATGAAGAGAGCCTATGAGAGGCTATTGGTGAAGCCTAGTTGCAGCAGAAGACCCCAGTGTATTGGAGATGCCAGTACCGTGTGGGATGATCACCAAGAATAGCAGCAGCACGGAGTGGAGTCAACCAGAGCCTAGAATGCTACAGAAGGCAGAGCTGGAGATGTGACCCAAGCCCTTTGGAGGAGCCCAGATCATGTGGAGTTCTTAGACATTAGAACAAGAAGCTGTGAAGTTGACATTGCCTTGGAGACCCAAAGATATCAGAGCCATGGGATACCTGCCAAGGAAAGCTGCTAACGGTGTGAAACCAGCCCAGGAGAAAGACGTTTGTTGCAGTTAACAAATAGGAAAAAGGAGTTGAAGATCTGAAGACCACCTTGAAATCAGATAAGGAGATGCAGAGTTTGGAGTTTGCCCAGCTGATTTCCTGTCTTGCTCTGGTGATTATTGTTAAGTGATTGGATGGCTCTCAGAAGAGACTTTGAACTTTTTGTTTTTTTTGTTTTTTGAGACAGGGTTTCTCTGTGTATCCCTGGCTGTCCTGGAACTCACTCTGTAGACCAGGCTGGCCTCGAACTCAGAAACCCGCCTGCCTCTGCCTCCCAAGTGCTGGGATTAAAGGCGTGCGCCACCACTGCCCGGCAAGACTTTGAACTTTTAACATTATTGAGACTGCTATAGACTATGCGTACCTTTTAAGTTGGACTAAATGTATTTTGTATTATGCTATGTTTAGGTATGGCCCCCATAGACTCATGTTTGAACAAGCCTATGGGGGCCAGGGAGTGGGATGTAGTGGCTTGAATGCGTTTGGCCCAGGGAGTGGCACTATTTGGAGGTGTGGCCTTAGAGTGGGTGTGTCACTGTGGGCATGGCCTTAAGACCCTCATCCTAGCTGCCTAAAAGTCAGTATTCTGTTAGCAGCCTTCAGATGAAGATGTAGAACTCTCAGCTCCTCCTGTACCATCCCTATCTGGATGCTGCCATGTTCTTGCCTTGATGATAATGGACTGAACCTCTGAACCTGTAAACTAACCCCAATTAAATGTTGTCCTTATAAGTTTTGCCCTGGTCATGGTGTCTGTTCACAGCAGTAAGACCCTAACAAAGACATATGGCTAGATCTTATAAGCAGGATGCTTCATTTAGCAAGGTGACAGATAAAAAGTGCACAAGGTGTTGTCAAGGAGACAATGCTTGTGGAAATTTAAGTAGAAATTGCTGTTTCTCTACATTTGTCTTAGAGGAAGCAGTCTGAAGATGCGGTGAGGCCAGCTTCTGTTAGTGTTGCAGACTGTATATACTGGATAATGGTTTGAAGTATGAAAAGTCAAGATCACCATCCTTACAAGCTATGGGCAGGTTACCTGTCTTAGCTTCTTGATTCACTGTAAGAGTACACAAGGGCTGGCAGGATGGTTATGCAGGTAAAAGTGTTTCCTTCCAACCCTGAAAACCTAGATCATTCCTAGAACCAGGATAGTGGAAGGAGAGAAGACTCCTCCAAGTTGTCCTCTGACTCCTACATGCATTCTGTGACATATATACGACTGTTCCAAATAAACATGATAAAAATTAAGGGGGTCTATCAATGGCTCAGCCATAAAGAGCAGTTGTTGGTCTTGCAGAAGACCTGGGTTTGATTTTCAGCACCTACATGGCTGCTCATAATCATTTGTAACTCTACTTCCAGGGGATTCAACTCCCTCTTCTAAGACTCCCTAGCACCAGGCATGCATGTGGTGTATAGACATGCATAAAAACATATAAAATAAAAGATAGAAAAGGGCTATAATAAATCTCCCAGATAGTCTTCCAGGTATACTAAGTGTAAGAAAATCTAGCACAGTAGCTTACTGGCACTAAATGCTCAAATAGTCCACAAAGGATATCTACACGCAAAGTACCTCTAGTCTTTAAATTCCTATTTCAAGCCATCTTTCCTGCCTTGAACCTTTGGCAGGCGTGTGTATGCGTGGGAGGTGTAATGGGTGTGTCAGCTTGTATTTTGTGGAGTAAGAGCTACAAATGAAGTTACCATCTACCATTATCTTCTCAGTGCTTGGGGTTGAATTCAGGGATTCACCTATGTTGACCAAGCAGTTTACCACTGAGCTGTAGCCCATGCTCTATCTTCCCATTTTAATATTTAAATACTCTTTTTAAAAAGTTTAAAAATTGGTCCTTGTGCCCAACACGTATAAAGTCTCAGGTTTGTTTCCCAGCATCAACAAAAATGTGGGTGGGAGTTGAAGTGATGGTCCAGCCAATAAAGCTCTTGTCTGGCAAGTCTGAGGGCCTAAGTTTAGGGCCCTCGCCCACATGAAAATCTAGGAATGATGGTGAATGTCAGTCTGAATGGAAGGCAGGCAGATCCAGGGCACTGAGCTGGCCCACCCCAACACCTACCCCATCTATGAGCTGCTGGAGCATGTGAAGGGATGGGCCCTGCAGAACCAAAGCTGCAGGACCTCCATGACACAGGGCAACAACAGGTTATTGGAGAGGACCCAGTGAGGACGACAGTAGTGTAGCAGAAGCCAGAGGCCTCTAAGCAGACCAATGACTCATTGCAATGAATATTTGCAAGGAAAGCTGTTTGGACAAAGGAGTATACTGTGTGACACACCGCAGTTTCCACGTCAAGACTTTTTTTACTTTTATTTTTCTACTTTTTTTTTTTTTTTAAGAGATTTATTTTATTTATATGAGTACACTGTAGCTGTCTTCAGACACACCAGAAGAGGGCATCGGATCCCATGACAGATGGTTGTGAGCCACCATGTGGTTGCTGGGAATTGAACTCAGGACTTTTTGGAAGAGCAGTCGGTGCTCTTAGCCGCTGAGCCATCTCCAGCTCTATTTCCTACATCCTTTTGGGGGAGGTTACAAGGCTGTAGAGCAAACATGGAAGGACTAGGTAATTAGTGGGTTTGGCTGGAGTGTATATGAAATTCACACCCACACCCACACACAAAAAAAATCAATAAATTATGGGGAGAGGTGGAAAAGAGAGAAAGGCAAAGCCCTGGAAGCTCACTGGCCAGCTAGTCTCACTTACTTGGCAAAATAAGTTTGCAAGAGACGCTGTCTCAAACAAAAATAACAGACCCCGAGGAACAATACCCAAGGTTGTTGTTGTATGTAGCACATAACTCTACACATATGCATATGCACACCTGCACATACGTATGAGCTTCCCTCAGTCCCCATACAAACATTAGAAATTAAAAATACAAATCAAAACCTCGCTATAGCATTATTCTCATTTCTCCACAGGTAAAAACTTGGTCTTTAATCATAATCCAGCTCTAAAACTTATATCATTAAACATCTATTCCTCTTGTTACATCAGGCGTGGCATCAAAGGTTTTTTATCTAATCCACCTGCCTCTGGCTCACAAGTGCCACCATGACCAACATAAGTTTATTCTTGAAAATTAAACGCTTTTTAAATCTGTAACTCCAGATTCAGGGGACCTGATGCTCTATTCTCACAGATACAGACACAGACATACACCTTCAAAACTATAGTTAGATGGAGATTTTAAAGTACTTGTACTTTGTAGTGTTAGAAAGCAATATTGGAAAGAATCCTTTGAAGCTTAGAGCCAAACATCCATGTCTGGAAAACAGGGAACAAAGTAGGGGACTCGCAACCCTGGGAAACAGAACGGACTGAG
Organism: Uromys caudimaculatus; assembly: GCA_028551405.1. Classification (NCBI taxonomy): domain Eukaryota; kingdom Metazoa; phylum Chordata; class Mammalia; order Rodentia; family Muridae; genus Uromys; species Uromys caudimaculatus. The sequence goes on from CM052702.1 coordinate 120,643,101, forward strand.
TACAGCATGAGTTATGTAGTCTGTACTTAGTGACCGAAAGCCAAAGCTTCATTCCCATGACTAAGATAGTCTCTGAACAGAAAATACAAATCAAATCGAATAATGGAATATGAAGGTTTAGTGTTTTATTTTGCCAACTGAATGGTAATTTTTAAAAATTTTCCTTACTTCCCTTTAAAACCAAAAACAAAACAGAAAACCACCCCAACTACAACAAAAAACAAAGTAACAAAACAAAACAAAGCAGGGTCTTACTATGTAGCCCTGGCTGGCCTGGAACTTGCTATAAAGGCCAGAACAGCCTTGAATTCATGGAGATCTACCTCTCTCTACTTCCTGAGTATTACTGTGCCGGCCTGGTAATTTCACTTTGAGGTATAAGTTTAGTTCAAATGTTAGAGGCTGCATACTGTGTGGGTAAGTACTCCTTGGTGAGATAAAAAAGACATGTGTGCATGTGGGCATGCACACACAAACACAAACGCTCTGAGAGCAACAATCTAATATGTATCAAGTTCTTACTGTGAAACATTATCAGTGAAGTGGCCAGAATACTTTTATTAACTCTACATAGCACTAATTCATTCTAAGAGACTGCTGAGGGGTCTAAAGAGACCGCTCAGCAGTTAAAGAGTATTTGTTGCTCGTGTGGAGAATCAAGGTTCAGTTCCCAGCACCCACGTGGTGGCTCATAATTATTTCTAATATCAGTTCTAGGGATCTGACTCCTGCTCTGAATTCTGAAGGCACCAGGCACGCACATGGTACATAGCCATATATGGAGGGAAATATTCATACACAGAAAATAAAATTTAAAAATCTACTTTTTCTCTCTCTTTTAAAATTTATTTTATGTATATGAGTACACTGTCGATGTCTTCAGACACACCAGAAGAGGGCATTGTATCTCATTACAGATGGCTGTGAGCCACCATGTGGTTGCTGGGATCTGAACTCAGTACCTCTGGAAGAGCAGCCAGTGCTCTTAACTGCTGAGCCATCTCTCCAGCCCCCTTTTTTTCTGAACATGAGATGCAAAGTAGAAAGGAATACAGAAACATATTTACAATTTGTATGTTCAGTCTGGACACCTGTTAGGAATTTTATACTAATAGACAGACAGACAGGATGGATGCAAGCAATTGAGAAAACATGGGGTTTATGAGCTAAGTAACTTGTCCAAATACCCTCAGCAGGTCACTGGTGGGCTAGGGTTCCTCAAGTCTTTTATATTCCAGTCTATTTTTCGACTTGCAAACAAAGTTCTCAATTCTTATGCTGGAAATACACCAGACTAATGAAAGTTGAATCTGAGTAGGGAGACCACGGCTTCAGCACTTTTTAAAAACCTTTCTCATATGAAGGCAAGAGCCACTGAGCCAGACCATAGTGCCTCCAAAGACAATCAAGTACAACGCAGGTTCTAGGAATAGGTTTATTAGAGCTTCCTGATACAACTTCTACAACTGCAGACCAAGTACCTACTTATTCCTACAGCCATTGTGACAGCCACCACAGTATTACACACGCATAGCCACTTTGTTGTTCCCAATAGCTTGTCACAACAGATCCCATTTTTTTATTTCTTGGACTGTCACAAATGACATATCCAAGTCAACTTCGATATGAGAACAAGGGTTTCTCTCTGAGGTTGCCATGTGGACCACTGTGTCATGCAGACAGCTTTTCTTCCTCTCCATCTTTCTTTTAAAAACAGAATCTGATCTCAAACCTCTCATGTACCCAGGTCTGGCCTTGAACTCACAACCTGCCTGTCTTGTCTTCTCGGGTACTAGGATTAGAGGTGTGTGCAAACCACAGTTGCTCTCTGTCCTGCTTTTCCACTCCCAAGCCACATCTTACCTGCCCTCCAGTCTTCTTGCAGCTGTTTTCTTCATGGCAGAACAGTGCCTAATGCCTATGTCATTAGGATGTTAACTCATAAAATAACTACAAAAGCTTTTAAATGTTTATTGGTATTAAGTAGGTGGGATGGTGCAAAAGTGCAGAGAAACTTATGCATTTGGGCCCTTATTTCTCTACTGATCACATTACTGTAGAACAAGATTAAGTAACATTATGAGGAATAGAAGAAACAAACATAAATATAGCCACAGTAGCCAGATCCTCTAATTCAGTGAAGGATGAGCTGACATTTCCGGCCTCAATTCACATTTATCGGAGACCTAAACCAATTATACGCTCTCTTGACTGTTTTAGGCCTGTGAAAAAGGGCAGTAGACAACATTTATATACAAGACAGAAACCTTTTATTAAAACTGTTTTTATCTAAAACTACACAGAGTTTGATCTCTTGTTCATAAATTAGGCTAAGTCTAACATCACTAAACCAGTATTATTTACAAAATGAACCTTTGCTCTGCTTTATCAATAGGTTCACAGACTGAGTTTTAAACCCCACTTCAGTCTAAATTTCAAAATCTTGCCATCAAAGCCAGGCAACCCTTACAAGGGTCAGGATCAGCCTCTGACAGCAACATTTATCATTCACCAGAATGAAAGTCACAAGTGAACTAGATGGAGTCATTCCAAACAATCCTTATTTGCTTTCCAAAACCATGCCTTCTATGCAGACAGGTGGGAGAGAGACCCGACTGATTATAAGAATGGTAATGAACTGATCCTCTTCAAAACAGGAGTGGGGTGGTTAGTGTGTGAGGATGGACTCTGTAAACACCACCAGCAGACAATAAAGTCAATTTAACTCAAACCCAGACTTTCCCACACACCCTGGCAATGGGCCCACTCTGACAGGTTCTTCTCGTTTCATCTGAAGTCACGGGTGCAATGTTCTTACTCCCCAGTTATATATCGTGCCAAAATCTTACAAAACAGAGAACAGACCCCTCAGAAACTCAAATCAAAATGTTAAATAATAAAAATTGCTGGTATATTGTACAGTTTCTCAGACTCTAATAGGCTCGCTCTAGAAG
>CM052702.1:120646554-120665978 GCA_028551405.1 Uromys caudimaculatus
CAATGGGCCCACTCTGACAGGTTCTTCTCGTTTCATCTGAAGTCACGGGTGCAATGTTCTTACTCCCCAGTTATATATCGTGCCAAAATCTTACAAAACAGAGAACAGACCCCTCAGAAACTCAAATCAAAATGTTAAATAATAAAAATTGCTGGTATATTGTACAGTTTCTCAGACTCTAATAGGCTCGCTCTAGAAGGAAATTTATCTCAGATTCTCATAAAAAGGTAAAGTTTGTGTATATACAAAAAGACAATATTATGATGTAGTGTCACTTGTCAAAAAGAATATCCGCGATGGAACTGTCAATAAACATTTGCAATAAAGGGCAATCAAAATACAAGAGAAAGGAAAATACACATAAGTTAATTCATTATTTGAGAAATGAATAGAATGTATGCATAAATTGATAAATACTGTCTCCATGGTCACTAATTCCAAGGACTAGTTAGTAGTTAGTTTCTAGCTAAATTATCACAGGACACTCTGGTACACACTCTCTTCTGTGGTTCAGTTTGTTCTGGCAAGACTCCATCAAGCACTTGCCCTTGAAAACAACTCAGCAGGAGAAGGCTCTGAGGCAAGCACACTTCATTTAGAAGCAACCCAGATAACAACTACCAAGACTGTAACAATCACCGACAGGACAAGCACGAGGATACACATCTTCTTGCGAGATTTTTTCTGAGGAAAGAAATATTTAAAGACACTCAGGAAACAAGTAAACATTTTTGTACCTAAGATTCAGAGTGCATGATAATCTGACTCCTGATCATTCAGAATATCCTTATATTTCACTGCACGCTAGTAAGCACCTCAGCCTATAATTAACTCTTACCACGCACAAAGATGCAAACATCTCAAAAATCTCAAGTCGCCAGTTCTAAGTAGTACTGCAAGTGTAATTGTCCCCAAATACAAACTTACAAAAGAGCTGTGCCTTTGTTCTAGGTGTTATCTGCTGATACGACTTGTCTCACGCTAGCCAGTTTGTTCTTGAATCGCCCTCTACCCCCATGGCTGGAATTACAAGCAGCTGCCACATCTACCTGTGGAAGCTGAGGATTTGGACTCCAGGGCTCCTGTTTGCTCTAACCACTGAGCCTTCTCCCTAGGCCCTTGTGTATGGATTTTAATAGCACACCTCACACCTATCACAGATTGTATGTTCACTGTAAAATATACAAGCAGTAAAAAGAAAATAATCATCCCTAGATAAGACTGTTAACATGAGATTCTATTTCTTTCTGCTCTCTTGTTTGTTTGAGATAAGGTCTCACACGTGGCCTTGGCTACTGCTCGCTCTCTCTAGTCCAGGTTACTTATCTATAGAGATCCACTCTCTCGGCCCCCTGAAAGCTGGGTTAAAGGCCCATGCCAGCATGCCAGGCTCATCTGTGCACACTGCTGTTTGGAATAACTGGGTCATACTGTCCGTCTGATGTTCTTCTCGTTAGCATTTAGCACAAACTCTCCTTTTCTGCTATAATCTCATTAACATCTTTTAGTCCCCACACACTACAACACTGAGTAGATGTGATTACTCCTTTACTGCTGTAAACTAAAATCATCAGTTTTTTAAGGATACCATTATGAAACTCAACTTCCTCAAGCATATTCCCAGGTAAAATACAGCTACCCCAGGAATACAGAAAATGACTAAAATGCTAGTTACTTCTAAAAAGCCATGCAACCCCAAATGAGGATATCATTTTTAATATCTAAAACCTACTCAGAGGAAAAGTAGGGTGTTGTGCCACACACCTTTAAACCCAGCACATGGGAGGCAGAGGCAGGAGAATCTCTGTGAACTCCAAGCCAGCCTGCTCTACAAAGTGAAGTCCAAGTCAGCCAAGACTACAGAGTGAGACCCTGTCTCCACAAAAAAAAAAAAAAAAAGACTCATACAAGTCATAAAGCCAGAAGACTCACCCTCTGGGCCCAGCTCCTAATGACTGAGGCCTATTTACAATGAGCCATCACAGCCGTTCTAAGGCACCATGCTCTGAGTCAACAGTCCACATACAGAGTCTCCGAAGCTTACTCTCCCTGCAGCTCTTACTCTCCCAACAGTCCCTCCATTAGGATATAAGGTTAGCATCACACTAGACTTTAGGCAACAAGCTAGCTCATGACATCAGCTTTACAGCCACACAGCTTCTATGTAAGTTATTCAGGATTTGATGGTGTTGGAGATCTGGCTGCAAAGATAAATACTAAAAATGGGACTGGAGCTGCAAACTAAGACTGCCTGCCTCCAGCTTAAACTCAGACAAAAGACTGCAGCTGCCAGCAATGTGTCAGCACAGTCTGGAGGGTCACTGAGTCTACAGTATTGAGTGACTTTCTGTGATACAGGCTTTTACCTGATAGTAAGCAGCTCTTTGTAGCTGATCAGTGGCTCTTTCAACATGCACCTCTGAGCTTTCCACATTGGCTTCTATGCTATCTGTAAAAAATACAATGCACATTTTGGCACATTCAGGTATTTCAATACTGAAAAAAACAAGCAAGTTTTCTTTCTTTTTTAAAAAGTATATGGATGCTTTGTCTGCATGTCTGTCTGTGTCCCATGTACATGCCTGGAGGGTGTTGGATGCCTAAGAACTAGAGTTACAAATGGTTGTGAGCTGGTGTGTAGGAGCTGGGAATCAAACCGTACTCTTTTGGAAGAGCAGCCACTGTTCTCAGCTGATGTGCCGCCTATCCAGATCTGAACAGATTTGATGGCGCAGGCCTTAGGTTCACCATTACCATCCAAACCAACCAGCCATGAGATCAAAACTTGATTCCTTTTCGTTTAGTTTTTGAGATAGGGTCTCACGTAGTCTATGATGGCCTCGCCATCCCCAGCGACATGCCATGTAGCTGACACTGGCCTTAACTTCTGACCTTCACGCCTCTATATGAGTGCGAAGGTTACAGGCATCACTACCATTCCCACCTACACATTTCTAACTTGATAAGAGAACAGAAATAAATACTGACACATTTAATAGCAAGGGATTACTAATTATGCAATTCCCCTATATAGGGTTCAAGAAAAAAAGACTGAGGGAGGGGCATGTAGACCACATATTTATCTATCTACATATCAGATAGGGGTACATCACAAAGTAAATGTGGCAAAATGTTATTAACCAGGAAAATTCTGGGTAGGGACATATAAAAGATTCCTTGTACTGCTTTTATTTTGCAGCTTTTTATAAATTTGAGATCATTTTCACATTAAAAAGCTTTTAAAACTTACTAACCCCTCAATCCTGCAAGAGTCTGGAGCTCAAAGCTGGGGTGCTGACAGCTCTTTCTCTAACTGACTTGCAGGCTATAACAAGTGAACAGGGCTCACCACAAAGCACCCTCTTTAGCCTCTATAGTTGACTGTATGAGAAAATGAATTCAGTAATTAAAAAAAAAAAAAATTCCTGAATTAAGTTTACAGTGACCCCTCTCACTAAGTTCTTTGTACTCACCCAAGGTTAGATGTATTAATAGTACATACCAATCAGATCACCTTGGTCATGGATCATCATAGCTAAATCTTTAAATATCTGATTGACATCCAAAATGTCAGCCTAAGGGAGATTAAAACGAAACAAAACAATTAGCACACGTTAAGCAACATATTAGAAGATTTCTTTCCTTTCCTTCCCTAACGATTAACAATCACATGTGCTTTAAAGGTTTCTCCATGAATAGAAAACTATCTATTGCTGCTTACTTAACACTGTAGAACAAAAACATGAAACCCACTCCTTGAACCATATTAATTGCACATGTTAGCTGGGAACTAGTAAGATCATTCAAGCCTGAACTGTCTCCGACAGAAGCTAGACTGCTGTGGTGGACACATGCTCAGTGTGACGGTTCAAGTTAGAGCAGACCAATGTCAGTGACTACTAGGACTTTTGACTAGAGAATTTAAATGGCTTCTATAGGACTGTGCTGCTTGGGGAACACATGGAAGACAACCAACCAAGGAGATTGTTTCCCCAGGCAGACTCTGGGTCTATGTGAGGAACTACTGGATTCTGTCTCACTTGAATGATTCCCTATAAACATCTTCCAACTGACAAACAGCTTGATGCTAGAGAACAGTTAGCAGGGTAAAAGGACATCACTTGGAAGCTGTTCTGACTGAAAAAGTTTAATAACTTCCCAGCGTGGTGGGCTCAGCTGCATGGTATTCCAAGCAGTGATGGAGTTAAGATTCTCTATGTTCAGGTTTTTACTTTCATAGGTAATAAGCCATGGCCTAACACAAGTCAGGTGGAAGAACAGTGGACTGGCACCTGTTAAAGGTATGTCATGGTGTAGTTTGAATAAGTATAGGTGGTGGGCCATACAGGAAGGATTAGGAAGAATTAGGAGGTGTGGCCTTGTTGGAGGAGGTGTGTCACTAGGGGTGGGCTTTGAAGTTCCAAAAGCCCAAGCCAGGCCCAGTTTCGCTCTCTCTTTGCCTCCAACTTGTGGATCAGATGTAAACTCTCAGCTACTGCCTCAATGCCATGCCTGCCTGCCTGCCCAAACTGTAAGCGATGTGGAGAGATAGCTCAGCAGTTAAGAGCACTTGTTGATCTTGCAGAGGACCCAGGTTCAGTTCCCAGCATACACATAGCAGCTCACAACCACCAAGAACTCTAGTTTCAAGGGATCTGACCCTTTTTTCTGATCCCCAAGAGCACTCATAAACATAAAAATACAAAATAAACTAAATTTTAAAAACTTAAAAGTTTAAACCACACCTCCTAATCCTTCCCAAATAATCTACAATTGTGGCAATACATATCTAAACCACCACATCATATGATCATACTTTTTTTTTTTTTTTTTTCGAGACAGGGTTTCTCTGTGTAGCTCTGGCTGTCCTGGAACTCACTCTGTAGACCAGGCTGGCCTCGAACTCAGAAATCCACCTGCCTCTGCCTCCCAAGTGCTGGGATTAAAGGCGTGCGCCACCACTGCCCGGCTATATGATCATATTTTTAACAGCACCTTTTAAATGCTTTTTTAAAAATTCATTGCCTTGGTCATGATGGAGCTCGAGGAGCCAAGGACAGCCTACAGAACTTTCCCTCAACCCATATCAAAAATGGTTCTAAGCTATACTTGGGATTGGACGTTAGAATGTACAGAACTGGAGCTAGAGCCTGCCTTTCTGCTGGGCTATTCAGAGTATGAACAGCAGCTTTCCACACAGAGCCCTGCTTAACCTGGGGGTGGCCACTGAGATGTGAAAGTTCTAGGAATCAACACAGTATCACCAACCTTGCTGTTCTCCATGCACGCGTCTCTCCTAGAGACCCTATGCTAAGTGGAGTTTGAGCAAGAATCTGGGCACTTTTGAGTGCCCAGGCCAACAGAACATAGCAGTAGTTCAATTTTGCCCACTAAATTGATAGATAATATAAAACACACAAAGACTCAATCCAGCCCTTTTCATATTAATCTGGCAAAAAAATAAAAAAGAATCCCCTAATATCTGCAGACACCTGAGCCAAACAAAAGCCATAGCCTGTCTCTCACCTCCAGCTGCCGAATCGCTGTTTCCCTCTCTTTAATAAGTTCCAGGTCTTGCTCGGTGATGGCCGCCTCTTCCTCCTGGCTCTGCATCTGGTTCCACTCCTCATGGCTACAGGGAGACAAGCACTCCGGTTGACTCCTTCTCTCTAAGGTATGAGGAGACACAACCACACCTCTGCTAACAGCTGAACCTAGGTAGATGCTACTCAGGACCCTTCTCTTCTGCTATCAGTATGAAATCCCTGTGGGCCGTATTTCCCATCCAGAGGCAAAGATGTGATACAAAGAAAATAAAACTTCAGCCACAGGCAAAACTGAGATAAGGCAGAATTATGGAGGACAGGCCTCTTTGCCTTTTCCACTTAGTTTTTTTTCTTCAGTCCTGCTAGGACTTGTTAGACAAGGGAAGTACCCAGAGACTTAACTCAATGAATTGCACAGACTCAGCTCTCCAGGGAACTCACAAAGTATAAGTGGGACTGGTACCAGGAACACTAAATGAAGGGAGGAAAATACACTAAGCCACCAAACAGGGTTTCACGGACTCATCTATCAGAACCACATCTGGTTCCCAGGAATTTCCTCGAGACTATGTTTTGGGATAGACTCCACTTAAGGGAAAAACCAAACTAAAAGCTAATGAAATGTCTGCAACTTGATTTTTTTCAGGTAATTCTGTGCACCATGTGTATGCCCAGTGCCCATGAAGGCCAGAAGAGAGCTTTGGATCCCTTGAAACTGGAGTTTCAGATAGTTTTGAGTACACTTAGAAGAAAAGTGTACTATTTATTAAATTTAAAAAAAAAAATTGGAGCTGGGTATGGCACCTGGTAGCCAGAAGACAGCACTGGATCCTCTGGGACTGGACTACAGACAGTTGTGAGCCACCATATGAGTACTGGGAACTGAATCTGGACCTCTGCAAAACCAGTCAGGATTCTTAAACACTGAGTCATCTCTCCAACTCTATTTATTCATTTACTTACTTATTTAACAGACAAGCTATGTAGCCCAGGCTACTTCCAATCCTCTCGATCCTCTTGCCTTATCCCAGAGTACCAGGGTTACAGGTGTGCATTACCGCGCCTGCTCAGCTCCTGATCTTTCTCTCTTTCTCTCTTTCTTTCCTTTCCTTTCCTTTCCTTTCCTTTCCTTTCCTTTCCTTTCCTTTCCTTTCCTTTCCTTTTCTTTTCTTTTCTTTTCTTTTCTTTTTTAAGATAGGTTCTCACTATGTGGCTCCGTCTGTCTTAGAACTCACTATGTAAACCAAGCTGGCCTTGAATTCACAGAGCTCTACCTGCCTCTGCTTATCAAGTACTGGGATTAAAGGCATATGCCACTACAACCAACCCTGGGTTTTTGGTTTTTGGTTTTAATTTCTAAGTAAAAATAGTCACAAAGAGACTGGAGAGATGATTCAACAGTCAAGATCACTGGTTGCTCTTACAGAGGACCCAGGTTTGATTCCCAGCACCTACATAGTAGCTCACAACTATCTGATATTCCAGTTTCAAGGGATTCAAAGCTCTCTTCTGGCCTTTGTGGACACCAGGCATACACATGGTGCACAGAATTACATGCATAACATTAAAAAAAAACAAAAACAAAACCAAAAACAAATAGACACAAAGGTGTGACTGCACAGTAACTACCCGGCATGGTGGTGAGTGACTTTTACCTGTCGAGTGAGACCAGCTGCTCTTCTCTTTGCCTGTCTTCTGCCTAGAAAACAGATGGTTGTCGCTGCTGTTATCCAGAAACATGCCAGAGGTACACAAAACAGGAGCTGCCTTGGCTGCAGTACTAAGGAGTGACACCCCCCACCCTAACGGCGTCTCTGAGATGACACTCTGGCTCGGTTTTGAGTGAGAAACAAGTACAAAATGGGAGACAGTAAATCCGCCTTTCAGTGTGGACGGAGAACATGAAGCACGCCATCTGGTGGGTAAGGGGGCGCGCTGGGGTGCGCCGTACCCTCTGGGCTGCTAAAGGCCTTCGCTCAGGAATGAACTTACAGAAAGACGAGATCCAGCTCTTGCTCTTGCTATACTTTCTTTTTCCTTCTCAGACACCCTTCTCTGCACAACCTGGAAATTGTTTAAGGCCGACGAGAAGTCATTCATGAGCCGCTCCTTCTGAAGCTTCTGCTGGCGCTGAAGACAGAAAGCAAGAACTTGAAATCTCAAGTGAACTCAGAATCATCTGGTTTAACACTGGTTAAAAGCTCAATTATAAACTGAAGAGATTTCAAAGTACAAAAGTTATTACAAAAACAGGCTTTTCCTTAAATGCTAAGTTTGTGCCTCCTGAATCAAATTCCCAGCTAACCCTATGGACCAGGTCAGAGCACACTGATGAATCTGGGAACTAGGTGGCATTTACCACAATACTCAAAAGGAATTACAATTCGGAATATTTTGTCCCTGGAGAATCTAAATGCATAGTAAATTTTTGAGCTCAGGGCATCTTTGTTTTTGTTGTTGGTTTTTCTGGGGGTGTGTGTGTGTACTGAAACCATTTTTCTATTCTAAGTTATTAATTTTCCTGAAAATTACCATTATTCTCCATTATAGTTTTTCTTTTTGTGTTTTAAAATTTTCAAGAACTTCAACTTTATAACAATTATAAATAAACCTGTTAAATTTTTCTGGACAATGCCAGCATTCGAATTTTTTTAAAATAAGTAAAAAAAAAATTTTTTTTTTTTTTTTTTTTTTTCAGTTTTTCGAGACAGGGTTTCTCTGTGTAGCCCTGGCTGTCCTGGAACTCACTCTGTAGACCAGGCTGGCCTCAAACTCAGAAATCCGCCTGCCTCTGCCTCCTGAGTGCTGGGATTAAAGGCGTGCGCCACCACTGCCCGGCTCCAATACTGTATTTTTTAAATAGCTTATTTTCCTACATCATAAAGCTGGAAAATATCATAACTTAAAAAAAATAAAAAAGGAGGGGCTGGAGAGATGATTCAGCTGGTTAAGTAAGAACACTTGACTGTTCCAGAGGACCTGAGTTCAATTCCCAGCAAGCACATGGTGGCTCACAACCATCTGTAATGGAATCTGATGCCCTCTCTTCTGGTGTATCTGAAGAAAGCAACAGTGTAGTCACATACATAAAATTAATAAATCCAAAGATGCATTCATAAGAGAGCTAAAACAGAAAAACAGGAAAGCAGGGAAGGGTGACAAGCCAGTTCTAAAGGTCAAACTAGTGCACGCAGGGTCACCTCTGAGGAGCAGACCAAAAGCAACTGCCAACAGCGGACACTGCCTGACAAGGACAGCCTACTAATGGAGAGAAATTAGGCTATGATGCTTGTGAGCTGGAATGAGAAATAAAAAAATTACTGCAACAATCTAGGTTTAATGGGTAGGAGGACATAACGGCAGTAATTGGGTCACAAAAAGGAGTTTAAGAAACATTATGTCGCTGGGCCGTGGTGGCGCGCGCCTTTAATCCCAGCACTTGGGAGGCAGAGGCAGATGGATTTCTGAGTTCGAGGCCAGCCTGGTCTACAGAGGGAGTTTCCAGGACAGCCAGGGCTATACAGAGAAACCCTGTCTCGAAAAACCAAAAAAAAAGAAAAAGAAAAAAAAAAAAAAGAAACATTATGTCTTGGTGACTAGAGAGGGAGGAAGAGGGTAAAGTCAGAATGACTCAGACTTCAAACCCGGGAAAGTGATGGCAATACTGAAAGCCAGTTTAGGTGAGGAAAATTTTCTTCTTTCTGGGATTTTAATCTTTGCATTTTAACAGTCTGGACACAGTGATGCAAACCTCGGTTCCAGCACTTGGGAGTTAGAGATAGGCAGTAAGTGCAAGGCCAGCCTCATAAAGTCAGTTCTAAACCAGCCAGAGCCACACAGTGAAACTTTGTCTCAAACAAACACCCCTCCCCCAAAGGCAAATCCCAGCACTCGCCAAAGGCAGGACTGTCCCAGGAAGGAAAGAACATCACCCCTAACCTTGCCATCTCAAACTGCTGACACTGGGCACAGTAGGTGGCCACGCCTTTGATCCCAACATTTGGGAGGCAGAGGGAGGTGGATCTCTGTGAGTCTGAAGCCAGCCTGGTCTACATGAAGAGTTCTAGAATAGCCAGGACTACACAGAAAGATCAAACTACCAACCAACAAACAAATGCATAAATAAATAAAAACTTACTCACTGGTCAAACACATGGCCTTGTACATACGTACCAAGGAGCCACACTGAGTTCCCTCCACCCCAAAATGCCATTTTAAAATATATCATATTTCTGCATTGCTATATGCTTTAAAGTTAGGAATTTTAATTAGTACATTCATTTTATGAAATTGTTTTTACTACATTTTATGTAAAAATTCCTTCCATTATTCTCAGTTTTAAATCACTATAAAGGTAAAGCAAGTCTCATTGTAATAATTAGTAATTTACACTTTCCTTCAGATTATTTTCTTTAGGACAAATTTATATGAGTGTGATTAGATCAGAAGGCACATTTCCTCCTTCCCTGTGCTGGGGATGGAACCAAAGGCCTTGCACATAGCAGCTAAATGCTCTGTGAGCTACATGGACCCAGTCCTTATTTTTTCTGTGATGATAAATATACTCAATCAACTTATTTCTTAGGTTTGAACGAGAAACTCAGAGTAAGACCATTATTACTATACTTTATAGGGAGATAGTATATTCAAGAGGAGATGTAGTTCAGCAGTAGCATTTGCAAGGCTCGGATTCCACTCCCAGCACCACAAATAAGTTTGAGAGAAGAGCTGAACAAGGACTGGTGATAGCAGCTGGCAGCACGATGAAATAACCGAAGGCTTTAGAGCTCAAGTTTGGGAACTATCTGGGCGCCATCATTATACAGATGACACTGACATCATTAAATAGGTGAGGCTCCTGGGGAAGAATGGCTGAAGTAAGGAAATCAGAAGATCAAAGCAGAACTCTGGGGCATGCCAACTTTGAGAAAGAATCAGTGGAGAAGGCTGAAGCTCAACTTGGGCTCCATCAATGAAATACTGTCTCAAAAGAAGGGGGCTCAAAAAAAGAGCACAGTGGTCAGCAGCTGAGAGGTGCTAACAGAATGCATGCATGGGAAATGGGAAGCAGCACATATGGTTTACCACAGTGGTTCTCAGCCTTCCCAATGCTGCGACCCTTTAACACAGTTCCTCATGCTGTGCTGACCCAACCATAAAATTATTTTCATTGCTACTTCATAACTATAATTTTGCTAGCTATGAATTGTAATGTAAATATCTGATATTCAGGATATCTGATATGTGACCCCTGTGAAAGGGTCATGTGACTCCCAAAAGAGCGCACAGCCCACAGGCTGAGAGCCGCTGACTTAACATATCGGGCACTGGTAAAAAGATGAGTAATGGGGCTGAGCCAGATCAGATACAGAAAGGCAAAGGGAAGTCAGCAGAACAGGAGAGAAACAGAATTGTATTTCACTGAGGAGAGCATGTTTGCAACTCTATTTTGTGTTCTTAATCCAAAAATATGTCTTTGGCTTTAGAACACATTAGATGAAGGTTTTGGTAGCAGACCTAACTTTCCATTTATACTTTGCTGGGGCTAATATTTTATTCTCAAGCACTTACAAGACTTTGCCTGCATCAGGCAATTAGACTCCTTTGTCATTACTATAAAAACTATTGGCAAATGTGTACTCCTTCAGTGCACAGCTAGGAGGAAGAAAGGGATGATTTGGAAGCAGGCTGGAGAAAATGGATGGAAGGAGAACAGGCCCAGCACTGAAGCATCAGCATGAGCCACATAAGAGATAACCAGAGGTCACATGCACTAAAATGGTTATTGTCAGTGATGCTGGGGATCAAACCAAAGACTGTACGCAAACCAGGTGAGCACTCAAAGACAGAACATTCCCAGCTGGAAAGACGTCTTCCCTGAGCATTTCCTTTATCCTAAGACCTATGGGTGACCTGAGATACAAAAGTGACTGCAACATATGAAAGTTATTTAGTCAAAATTTATATATATGAGGCATAAAACAAACTAAAAGACCCAGCCTGCAAGCCCAGCTGAAGATACCAAAGCCCAGAGATACAAACACTGAGATTCCTCCTTGGCTAAATACACTGTAATGTGTTATTAATAATAGCAGTAGCCATCACACACTCAGGACATGAGGGATGCCAGGCACTTTGCTACACCTGGTACAAACATTATTGCCACAATAGTGATACTGCCTCTCTGTGTGGGTAGCTTAATGGTCATCTTTACACAACCTATAATTATTTGGGAAGACAGTCTCAGTGAGTGATTGTTTACACTGACCTGTCAACATGTCTATAGGAGATTTTAACTAAATTGATTAGTGTGGGAGAATCCAGCCCACTGTAGGCACTGCTCCAAGTTCCTGCTACCTTGATTTTCCCACAATAAGAGACTATGATCTAGAATTGTGAATTCTCCTCTAGGTTGCTTTTTGTTGTAGTATTTGATCACAGCAACAGAAATGAAACTGGGGAAGGTGGTAGGAAAATTAAGGTTGAGAGAATGTCTATCGAGAACCAAAGCCCTACTAGCTTTTGTCCCATATACTGCCACTCCATCAGAACAAAGTCCTTCTCTATTAATAAACAAAACAGGAAATACCAACCTGCTCTGATGCAGACAAGGGTAGGGGCAAAGACCCTAATTCCTTCAGCAACTCATTCGTTTCCTTGGCGAGCTGATTTGTGGAATGCTGTAACTGCTGCCTAAGAGAGAAAGGACAGGGTCAGCATG
This sequence comes from Uromys caudimaculatus, assembly GCA_028551405.1. NCBI lineage: Eukaryota > Metazoa > Chordata > Mammalia > Rodentia > Muridae > Uromys > Uromys caudimaculatus. Next base: position 120,658,822 of record CM052702.1, read on the forward strand.
CTGTGGCTCCTTGGGAGCTCTCTTATCATTACTGTGCTCAGAGACTCCCAGTACAAGGATGAAGAGCCATTAGAACAAGAGCTTCAGTGCTGTGCTCAAAAGCTCCACTGTAAGGCCTTCTCCATTACTGAAGCAGTTCCACTGAGCAGAAAGATGCTCACTCAGTGATACCTGCTGAAGAAGCACAGACCAGGAGTTTCAACTATTTGGGAAGAAATGCATGTCTGTATTCTGATAGAAACAGAGGAGTAATTACTACCTACACCCAAACCTAATGGCTTTAACACACTGAGCTCACTCTAAAGTTCTTACTGACTTCCCAGGAGCTCTGCATGGTCAGCACCTACAATAGCCTACTGACTAGGGCGGTTAGATGAAACATGTATTAAAAGCATAGCTTCCTACATACCTAGGAAAAAGCTCCAAGGATCCATTCCTAAGCTCTTGCTTAAAAGCTGGTTCCTTGTTCGGATTTTCCCTTTGCTCCCTCCTCCCTTCATCATTGTGCCTGGCATCTGGGCCCTATGCTGTTTTGAGCACTTACCTCTTCAGCACCATAAACAGTAACAACCAAAAAACACAAATAAAGAAGCTGGGTGATGGGCACAGAGGCCTCCATCACAGTCCTAGCTCCTCTGAGGCTGATATAGGAGGAACATTTGAGGCCAGCCTCTGAAACAAAGTGGGATGAACGAATGGAAGGAGGGAGGGAGAAAGAAATTCAAGGGGAAGAACATGAATATAAAAATGATGCAATGGAAATAAAAATAAATAAACACAAGGTTCTTCCCATAATGGCTCCCTCTCCTCTCCGGCCATTTCTACAAAGGTTTCATGGGGTGACAGAGAAGCCATGTGTTATATCCTTAATTTATGTTGAAGTCCTAGCCCCCAAGTGATGTTATCAGGAGGTAGAATTAGAAAATGATTAGCCTGTGATAGCCTTTCAAGAATACATTCCACCAAGTGAGGACACAGTAGGAAAGCACCATCTGCCTAGTGTGATGGTGAAGGCCTTTAATCCCTATACTTGGGAGGCAGAGGCAGGTAGATCTCTAGGAGTTCCAGACTAGTCTGGTCTACAGAGTGAGTTTAGGGCAGTCAGGCCTTTATAGTAAAACCATTTCAAAAGAAAAACAAAAACCAAACATTCTCCATGAAAAAGAGGGCCCTCATCAGACACTATATCTGCCAAAGCCTTGATCTTCATTCAACCCCTCAGCCTTAGGGACTGTGAGAAATAAAATTGTGATTGTTTATAAACTACCTGGTCTATGATCTATTGTTGCAGCAGCCTTAGTGGCTAGGACACCACAGTGTTTTTTCACCGAAAGCAGGCTTCTAAGATTAGAAAACCAGAGAGATAACAAGAGGGAGCCAACCAGGAGCCAGAGCATCCTAGAAACACTAACAGATCAGACATGTCACCTCTCCTTAGAACAGCTCCCTGTGCTAACAGTTTCTCGCTCATTTCACAACATCTAGAGGAAACAAACAATGCTGCTCAACAGACTTTAGAGATAAAGAACAGAGCTGAGCTATGGTGACCCAGGACTTAAATCGAGCAGGGCAGGTGGATCTCTGTGAGTGTGAGCCCAGCCTGAGATAAAGAACGGAACTTTAAAGAAAAAGCTACATTTTGTTTGGTGTGTGTGTGTGTGTGTGTGTGTGTGTGTGTGTGTGTGTGTGTGTATAGGTGTACCATGACGCATTTGGACACAGGTGTGCCAGGATGCGCATGAAATATGCTGACATTACAGAACAACTTTCCAGAGTTAAATCTCTCCTTCTACCATGTGGGTTCCAAACACTCTTTTTACTTGCTGAGCTATTTTTCTGGCACCAAAGAATAAAACTTTTACTTTAGTACTTTATGTGTATGGGTTTTTTGCCTGCAACGTGTGTCTGTGCACTGTCCACATGCAGTGCCCACAAAGGCCAGACAGAGAGCTAGACCCCACAGAAATAGGGCTATCAACAGTCGTGAACCACCAAGTCAGTGCTGGGAATTGAACCTCAGTCTTCTGGAAGAGCGGCCAGTGCTCTTAACCACTGAACTATCTCTCCACCCCTAAGAATAGAACATTTTGTTTTGTTGGGTTTTTTTGTTTGTTTGTTTGTTTGTTTTTGAAGCAAGGTTTCTCTGTGTAGTTCTGGCTGTCCTGGAGCTTGCTCTGTAGACCAAGATGGCATCCAACTCAGAGATCCACCTGCCTCTGCCTCCCCACTAGGTGTGCGCCACCACACCCAGCAAGAATAGAACTTTTAAAACAAAAATAAAGTCAAGAATAATGTGATTAAAAAAAAAAAAAAAAAAGAGTTGGTTCTCCCACCAGACCATTTATTTTCTCCCTGTGGTTCCTTTGTGTCCCTGAGAATAATTTTTTCTTATTTAGAGCTGGAACTCCAAGTAGACTAATTCACCAGGAGTCCTGAGTCAATAGGAAGGTTGTCGACATAGGGTTATATTGGCACAGCCCCTTGAGGCAGGTGGAGAGAGTTCCTTCTCTACCTCTCTAAACTACTCTGCAAACGAGACCAAGAGAAGAGACAGTTCAAGGCAGCAGAAATCTGGATCCATTAATATACTTTGCTCCCCTCTTCCGGGTCCAGCTATTACCACCCAACCATCGCTTCCCTCCCACTCTGACCTCACCTCCCTGAGGAAGGCCTATGTCCTTAAAGGGCCCTCACAAAACTCAACCTTTTAGGAAAGCTACTCACAAATTTTCCTGGAGTTTGCTTGAGTCCTGCTTAGTTCCAAGTTGGCTCATCAAATTCTTTATCTGAGCAGCTAGAAAGAAGGTGGAAAGATTTATTTAAAAAAATAAACACATTCATCCTGAGCACCCTACTCTGCAGAGCACTGCATATCCTATGTACATGCAACCAACAGGAACCATGTTAAGGCCAAAATCTTGACAAACCCATTCCTCCACAGTGCTTTTGCAAGGTTCATTAAACAGAAGGTGGTTCTGTTTATCTTCTCCAAAGTACTGAATAATTCTTCTAGATGTCCCACCAAACATCTCACCCCGTTAGGACTGGGAAGGCAGGAAACTGCTAGTGTGAATGTCCATCCCAGTGGCATAAAAAAGGCTAGGAAGCACTCATCACCTTTGTAGTCTTAAAGCTACAACAATCTTCAACAATATCTTCTGACTTGTTTGTCTGAGACAGTCTCCATCTGTAGCCTAGGCTAGCTTCAATCTCCTATCTTCCTGCCTCAATATCCTATAAGTTAGACTCCTGATGATTTAGTCTAGTTGGATTTCCAGCCGTAAATAAAAAAATAATTATTCTCAGTGACCCAAAAGGATCATGAGGGAGAGAATAGATGGTCTGTGGGAGAACTCCTGATTCTCTTTTTTTTAATCCCATTTCTCTTGACATTACAAGTGAGAGTCACTATACCAGCTTTCAACAAACAGCTTTAACCCATGGAGGCTACAGATGTAGTTTAATTGGTAGGGAGCTTGCCTAGCATGCATGGAGCCCTAGGTTCAATCCCCAGCACTGCACGAAAAAACAGGGTGATACATGCCTTTAAGTTCAAAGGTATCCTTGGATATATAGCAAATTCAAAGCCAGTCTGGAATACAGGAAATCCTGTCTCAAAAATGACAACAAAATTTATCCACCAGTACAAACTAGCTTTTCTACAGCAAATGCTTTCAGAAAGACAATGCACGTTCATTTTCTTTTTTAATTTTTTTTGGTTTTTCGAGATAGGGTTTCTCTGTGTCGCCCTGGCTGTCCTGGAACTCACTCTGTAGACCAGGCTGGCCTCGAACTCAGAAATCCACCTGCCTCTGCCTCCCAAGTGCTGGGATTAAAGGCGTGCGCCACCACTGCCCAGCGCATGTTCATTTTCAGTAACTGGTGGACATTGATTAAGCACTTCTGGTATCAAGTACTCTATTAAATTGTGTACACACCCTCTAACTTTCATAGCAATGGTCTCAAATAGATACACGAGGCAATACATATATCATATCTAGGCCCACACAAAAAGTGATGCAGTAAAATCTCACTCCCAGGCATACAGACTCCAGTGGAGAGTGTTCTTCTCCCACACAGCATCACAGCCAAACACACGGTTTTATTCAGCCCTTTCTTCTCCCTGGATACCTGGTAGCCTGGGAATGCTCGTGTTGGAACCCTTGGCATCTAAGCTCCTTGCCTGAGGAGGTCTAGGTCTGTCAGCAGGGAACAGGTTAGTTCTGCTCTGCCTGGAACCTCCCCATACCTGTCCCACAGAGACAGGGCCCTTGGTTTCTTCTTGCCTTGCTTTCTATTTTATTCCCCAGGTTGTCAAAGAAGGAGGGTGAAGATTCACCAAGTTGGCAGAGAGTTGTATATTACGTTTATGTATGTGTGTGTGTGTGCCTGTCTGTCTGTCTCCTTATGAATTGAACCCAGGACCTCATGTATGCAAACTCATGATACCTAAAGAACAGAATTCATTAACAGACAAACTATTCTTAGTTTGTCCACATGAAGTGGTATTTACAACTAATTTTGTTTGTGTTTGTTTTAGTTTTTTCAAGGAAGGGTTTCTCTGTGTAGCCCTGGCTGTTCTAGAACTCACTCCGTAGACAAAGCTGGCTTTGAACTCACAGATCCGCCTGCCCCTGCCTCCCTAGTGCTGGGATTAAAGGCCTGCGCCACCACCGCCCGGCTGGTGTTTACAGCTGAAGGAGTACAGCCTTCCCTTCCTTCTTCACTCCCTTATCCTGTGGGGGAGGGGAAACAAAGGAAACATATTTTCAAGTTGCAGCAGAATTTCAACAGATAACATAGCACAGACAAAGGCAGCTCCTTTGTGGGCAAGCACCTTTCCTGTTCCCTCTGGATAATGTCAAAGCTTCATTCATGCTATCAGACTACAGAAGAGCAGGCTTAGTTAAGCAAGTGAGGAAGCCAGTGCTCTTGTCTGTCAATATCATACAAGTAATACACGTGCAGTGCTTCCAGAGCTAACAAAATGGACGTCCACTTACTACAAGTTTGGAGTTTAAAAATCTATCGTTCTGGGTCTAGTTGAACAGCTTAGTGGATAAAGACATCTGCTGTGAAGTCTGACACCTGAGCGTGAACCCAGACACAAACCCACATGGGAGAAAGAAACAACTTCCATCCTCAGTCACATGGAAGTGTTTCAGAAGAGGGGAGGGCAGCCATAAGCACCGAGCACTTACCAAGCAGACACTGGGCTAGTCACCTGGCACGCTCCTATTTGACTTTAACCAATGCTATAAGGCATTAGCACCCCTGCTTCATGTGAGCAAAAGAATCTCAAGAGCCTGACCAGTTCATTCAGAGAACAGTGCTCACTCCACATTGTCCTCTACAATAGCTGGCACTTGCTTCAGGAAGCTTACATTCTCAAGGATGGATAATAAAAACACACCAGGCGATAACAACCCTATCAAAGGAAATAAACGGAAGTGAGATCAAAGGAGTAGGCAGAGGGTACTCACTCGCGTGAGTGGCCAGATAGGAAACAATGTGCACAGACCTAAAGAAAAAGCAAGGCAGAGCAATGCACTTATGGGGAGGGGTAGTCCAGGCAAAGAGAGTAATTAACCAGGGCAAAGTCCTCAAATGGAGAGTCAGTGGTGTGGGATAGCCAGGGTGCTAGAGCTGAGTGAGCAAGAGGTAAGTACTGGCCAAAGAGGTAGTGGGGAGCCAGGTTATAGAGGACCTTGTGCAATTATAATGAGATTTTTTTTAAAGATTTATTTATTCATTTTATGCATATGAATACACTGTAGCTGTTTCCAGACACACCAGAAGAGGACATCTGATCCTATTACAGATGGTTGTGAGCCACCATGTGGTTGTTGGGAATTGAACCCAGGACCTCTGGAAGAGCAGACAGTGCTCTTAACCGCTGAGCCATCTCTCCAGCCCTATAATGAGTTCTTAATTAAATGGCAAGCCACTGATGGGTTATGAACAGCATGCCATAACTAGAATTCAAACACAGGGCTGGTTCCAAAGACTATATATATGCTTTTGAGTCACATAATGTTGCTCTCCAAGGGCTGAGTCTTAAAGGAAATAGAATGCAGTCACACAGGGCTGGTCTGATTTCCCAGGGTTCCACTTTGCCCCACCCTATTTATCTGACAGTACCTTAATTCCAGATAGACAGATATCTTGACTCTAACCTGCTCCGTTCCCCAGTGCCCTCCCATTTCTGGGAATGTGCCTCTGTACTCACTAGAGTCCAGCAGAGTGCCAGGCTGAGTCAGCCTCTTCCCTTCAACTTTATGGCATTCATGTTAAGGCAAAAGATGTGAATCAAGGTAAATTAGAAGTAAGGAGACTTAACACCTTAGCCATACTTGGCCATTAACAGTTGTATGGAACTGGCCGTGCTATTTTATTTTGCTGGGCCCTTTTCACCATTTGCAGATTATGTCCAGATTTAATTAACTGCTACATGTGTGGAGTTTTCAATTTTTCTCATCACATCTTGTATTTGTTGAGACAGGGCTCCACTTAGCCAAGGTTGGCCTCCCTACATAACTGAGGATGGCTTTGAATTTCTGATCGTCCTGCCTCCACTTCTGGAGTGCTAGGGTGATCTTGGGCATGGCTCAGCTTTTGTGTGCCAGAGATTAAACCTAAGGATTTATGTGTCAGGCAAGTACTGTGCCAACTGAGTCACATCCCCAGCCTTCTCATTAGACACTGCTATTACTGAGGACTAAATGATCTCCAAGTCCTCCCACACTGTTGAATCCCAAAGTCAGTCACAATGAACCTTCTAGTCCCAGAAGTATGGTGGGTAATCATGGAGTTTTTCTGTAACCCAAATGTGTGCCTCAAAGATATTCTATGTGTGACTTTCTTAATCTTATAAATGCAAGGTGTAAACTGGGCATAGTGACACATGCCTTCCTTAATCCCAACACTTGGGAGACAAAGGCAGGCAGGTCTTTGTGTGTTCAAGACCAGAGTAGTCTACATAGTGAGTTCCAGGGCAGTCAGGGCTACACAAGCAAGACTCTCTCAAAAGACCAAATAAATAAATAAACCTAAATGAATAAAAGGACAGGCAGCCATGTACGACAGCAAATACTTGAACTGCGAGCCAGCACTCAGGAGGACGGGGGAGATCTGAACTTCAAGGCCAACCAAGACTA
>CM052702.1:120666078-120712579 GCA_028551405.1 Uromys caudimaculatus
TCTGTTTTTTTTTTGGGGGGGGGGGGAAGTAAACTGAGAATATCTAAAAGTGTATCAAGGTATGTAGCTAATTATTGATTACCATCAAAGCATTAAATACTCTAGGAAACTGTGGAGAGCTGAGAGAATATGGAAACAGTCAATAATCAGTTGTTTTCTGTGTACTTGCAAATGACATAGACCTTTTCCCCCATCTATTTGGTTTCCTTTGTTGAAATCATGTGGACTTCCTAGTTAAGGAGTTTAGGGAAGTCAGGTTGGGAACTTTGGAGTCATTTGCTAACTAAGCACCAGAATGAATGTAGCCTTCGTTGGCTCTTTCTATATTTCTGAACACTAAGATACTTCCTACAGGTTTCCATCCAGACTCATCAGCTGCCCTAAAATCCAAAGCAAAAGGATAACAGGGTCTTTCATTTACCTGACACTAACGCAGAGCTTCTTGCAGACTGGTTTCTGTAAGCATAGCATGAGGAACTGTGAGTAATGACTAGGGACCACTGGCTTACCCACACAGCTTACACCCAAGAGAGGAAGCCTTCCCAAAACTTAAAGCCAAAACAGGAACATTTACACAGACATTTATTTTCACTTGAGTGTGCTTAAAATGATACATTTGGAAGATATTTTTATTAAAATGAACTAAATCTAAAAGGATCTTCTGTCCACTTGATTAACATGAACATTCATTTTATTTAATTTTTTTCTAATTTTATGTGTATGACTATTTTGTCTACATGTATGTCTGTGCACCACTTGTGTGCTTGGTGCCTGAGGAGAACAGAGGAACACATCAGTCTCTTGGATCTGGAGTCATGGGTGGTTGTGAGTCACCATCTGAGTTCTGGGAATTGAACCCAGATCCTCTCAATCCCTGAGTCAACTCTATAAACCTAAACATTCCTTTCCCAAGAATTCTAGCAAATGAAAGTTTTATTTTGGGGGTGAGGAGAATGGTGTGGGAGTGTGTAGGCCAGTTGACAACCCTGGGTATCATCCCTCAAGTGCCATACACTATTGGCTTGCCTTTGATCTCCAAGGATTCAACTGTCTCAATCTCCCTGGCACTTGAAGTACCACATCTGGGTTCTGAGGATCAAACTCAGATCCTCACATGAGCTGTCTCCTCAGCCCCTTTGATTGACATGTTACTCTTAGGGATATGGCTCAGTGGTAGATGCTTGCCTACCATAAGTGTAAAGCCCTGGGCTCAATCCCCAGCGCATGAAGTAGACTGACACAATGTTTTGTCGTATGACTTTGCATGCCCAGATCATTGGGGGGGGGGGAGGATAAGGACCTCACACATGCCCAGCATGTGTTCTACCACTGAACTACATCCCCACCCTCCCTTGTTAAAATACTCTGGATGTGGACTGGAGAGATGATGACTCAGTAGAGTATAGGATTTGCTGTTCTTTAGAGGACTCAGGTTCAATTCCCAGCACCTCCATGACGACTCACAACTGCCTATAACTCCGGTGCCAGGGAACTCAACCTTCTTTGATCTCTTCAGGTATACAAATGCTCATACACATAAAATAAATTTAAAAATATTTTACATAAAGACAATTGAGTACCTCCTAAGAAATGCTACCTAATATTTATAAACCAAATGTAAAGTCAACCCCTTCTGTTCTGTGTAAGCAATTTTGTCAATTTTATACCTATACCTAAGTCTAGCACGGTGGCACAAGCCTGTCATCCCAGCACTTAGTACATAAAAGCAAGAAGGATCTGTTCAAGGCAATCTCAGATATCTATAGAGATTGGGAAAAACAAAACAAAACAAAAACAAAAATAAACCCACTAGACTTCACTTCTCCTATTGCTGACCTCCCATTTTTAAAAGTATGTCCTGGCTAAAGCTCTTTTTTAAAAGAATATGAAGTGAATCAATTATTGTACATTACTGCTAACATCAACACCAAGGATAATTCTAACTTGAACACTTCTTATCCACTTTTAACAGATATCAGCAAAACCAAATGTCCCCACGAACTACAGTCCAAACCTATTTAATCATTGAAAGTAACTTTCCATCACACAGATGGGACAAAATTTCTCTCTGAGACAATCTAATGCTCTAATTCAGTACGCTAAAAACATGCGGTTCTTGCAGAGGCCCTGGATTTGGTTCCTAGCACGCACGCCTGCTCAGAGCCATCTGTAACCCAGTCCCACCGTACTCCCATCTTCAGACCTATGAGGGTGCCAGGCATGCATGCAGAACACACACATACATGCAGGCAAACACTCATAAACACAAAACAAGGCCATGTGTGGTTGTACATGCCTTTAATCCCAGCACTCAAGAGGCAGAGGCAGGCAAAACTCTATGAGTTCCCAACTAACCAAGAATACATAGTGAAACCAGTCTGAAAACAAACAAACAAACAAAAAACCCTACAAATAAGTAAAAGATAAAGGAATCCACAGACTTAAAAAACTATCTAGACCAAACAAGGCCTTTACACTGATTGAATGAAACGAAGTCAATTCAATGTTCTATGCACACAATTAGGCTTATACTATGATGTTCCATAGAAACTGAAAACTACCTACCACATACATCATAGATACATTTATTGAGACTGAGCTATATACCCAACCACCATTATAAAGATAGGGTCTCTATAAATTGAACAAATTATTTGCATTTCCTGGTGGGCTAGACTCAAACTCCTGATCCTCTTGCCTCAGCCTCTTGAAGGCTGAGATTTAACTTCTGAAAAACAGTTTGTCAGGAGTGATAATACATATCTACAATCCCAACACTTGAGAGGCAGAGAGACAAGGTTAGGACTTAAAGGCTAGCCTGGGCTACATGAGACCTTGTTATCGCACGCACGCACGCACAAAACAAAAATCCAGTCACTAAACGGAATGGTAAATCTGTATACTAACAACCAAAGGTGTAATCTCCCACTTTGTACAAGAGTGACAGCTCATGTGGCTGTTAGGAGCACAAGCTCAGGCTGGAGAGATGGCTCAGTGGTTAAGAGCACTGACTACTCTTCCAGAGGTCCTGAGTTCAATTCCCAGCAACCACATGGTGGCTTACAACCATCTGTAATGGGATCTGATGCCCTCTTCTGGTGTGTCTGAAGACAGCTACTGTGTACTCATATACATAAAATAAATAAATAAATCTCTATAAGAAAAAAAAAAAAAAAAGAGCACAGGCTCTGAATTAAGATTGTGTTCTTGTTTTTAAGACAGGCTCTCGATATGTAGCCCTGCATAGCCTAAACTATCTATGTAGGCTAGGGTATCACAGAACTTGCAATTTAGCCCAGGCTGGCCTTGAACTCCATGTGATGATCCTCCTGACTCTGCCTCTCAAGGGACAGAATCACAGGTGTAGAGCAGCTTGACCAACAGGCCTGCCTATGCTTGATTCTTGGGTCCAGCCCTTCCTAGCTGAGTGACAGAGAGTAAATGATGACTGTCTTCTGTCCTGTTTCCTCACCTAAGCAATAGGAGTAACAAGGGAAGCTTCGATTGGTTGATAGGAGGATGAAATGAGATGATACGGGCTAAGTTTAGAATGCTGTCTGCCACATAAAAGCACTCAACTAAGGACAGCTATTATTATCAGACTCAAGACCAAGAAGAATGTACTTAGCAGTGATAAAAATCAATTAAGCACATACTGAATGCCAACATACCCACTGCTGTGCCAGGCACTGTCTAAAGAGAAATGTATAATGCATGGTCCTTCGTCCCAACAAACTAGTACTGCTCTAGGGACAAGGTCAAAAAGCTTGGCTGAATTAAGGGCTATAGAATATAAGTAGATCTTAAACTGTGAGAAAAATTGATTTGTTATGTTTAAGAAAAAAGAACCAAATAACAGATAACATGTTTTATGTATTCACTCAGTAGGTAGCAGGCACTGCTTATCTTTTTTTTTTTTAAGATTAAAAGCGTGCGCCACCACCGCCCGGCTCACTGTTTGTCTTTTTAAGACAGGGTCTCACATATTCAAGCTGGTCTCAAACTTGCTGTGTAGCTGAGGCTGGCCTTGAACTCCAGTCTCCTGCCTCCACTTTCCAAGGGTGAGGATTACAGGAACCCACTTTGTAGCAGGCACTGTTTTAGCACTTCATGTAAGTTATCTCAATTCTCAGAAACCTATGAATAATTATGACCATAGACAAGGAAACAGGAGAGGTAAAGCAAAATTCACCAAAAACATTACAAAACTAGCAAGAAGCTGAGGGAAAATCCAAACTTAGATCACAAACATTTAAAAGCTCAAAGGTTTCTTAGTTTTTCAGTAAATAATGCAGAGCCTGGTATAGTGGCACACCCCTTTAGTCCCAACACTCTGGAGGCCAAAGCAAGTGGATATCTGTGAATTCCAGACCAGCCTGGTCTCATAGCCAGGTGCAGGCCAGCCAGAACTACATAGTGAGATCCTGACTCAAAAACAAAAAAGCACTCAGGAGGCAGAGTCTGAAGCTAGCCTGGTCTACAGAGCAGGTTCTAGGACAGCCATGACTACAGAGACACCCTATCTCAAAAAACAAAATAAACCAAGCCAAACAAACAAAATGACAGAGAGACCGCATTCACTCAAATTAACTGAATACAATTAGTAAGCTTCCATGTGCCCTGACCCCTGGCTACCTCTCGGTCTTCCTGCTTTGCTCCCTACCTTTAATCCAGCCACACCTGCCTCCTTGCTATTCTTTGTCACATGAAAGTCCTTGCATTTGCCCTCAGCACACACTGCCTTTCTCCACTACTCACGAAGCTCCCTCCATTCTGGAATCTGCTCATTTAAACATCATCCCACCCAGCAGTGGTGGCGCAAGCCTTTAATCCCAGCACTGGGGAGGCAGAGGCAGGGGATCTCTGAGTTTGAGGCCAGCCTGGTCTACAGAGTGAGTTCCAGGACAGCCAGGGCTACACAGAGAAACCCTGTCTGGGGAAAAAAAAAAAAAGAAAAGAAAAGAAACCATCTCCTCAGAGAGGCCTTCCTCACCAGGGGATGATAATTCCTCCCTTCTCCCTTCCCTCCATGCACGTAGCCTGCTCCCCTCCCTTCACACCACCAGCTGTTACTTGATAGGACTGGTAAATGCATGCAAACATCTACAGGGTGCCGGGCAGCAATTTGTTCTCTGCTCATCACCAGTGAACATCAGTGCTCAAAGAAAGCTTGTTGCACCCTGAATGAAAGAACCCATCATAAGCTTGGGACTGAGGTAAATGGCAGAAAAATAAAGATGAATGAACCATGTTTCCTACCTCAAATGAGCTAACAATCTAACAGGGAAGATGAGCATATTACGAGGGGAAAAAGCCACACACTCGGCTAGGCAATTCTTTAACCTTTCTCAGTCTGTTTCCTAGCTCATAAACTGGGAATATCTGTAATTACTCCACAGGGTTGTTACGAATTAGGATATTGCATGTAAAGTACTTTTCATACTGCCTAGCACACGATGTACTTCAAGAGTAGCTAGTTACATTATTAATTATTGACTCTAAGGATCCCTTGAGTCCTATGCCTAATCAACAGCTAAATCAGTATCTATCACCAAGGAAACTGCTCTTATTCCCCACCGCCACCTTTTTTGTTGTTTTGCTTTAAGACTCACTCTATAGCTCAGGCTGGCTTTGAACCCATGGAAACAGTTTTGCCTTGGTCTCCTGAGAACCAGGGTTACAGATCTGACTCATCACACCTAGGCTTTGGTTTTAAACTCCTTCTGTTCCTCCTTCCCTTTCTCCCTTTTTCCTTTTAAAGAGACTCATAATGTAGCCCAGGATCGCCTGGAACACAGTACGCAGTCTAGATTTGCCTCTAAGTCATGATAATCCTCCTGCCTCAGCCTCTCAAATGCTATTGTGTACCACTATGCCCAATTTCAACTCTAATTTTGATTTAAGTAAACACAGATTTGCGGTTAAAAGAATCTGTATTAGTTCCTATGCTTACTATACAACTGATATATTCCACATATAGACATTCAAATTAGGTTAGTCCCAATGAGAAAACTTCAGTCTTGAAAAAGCACAAATTTTATTTCTTTCTTTCCTTTTCTTCTTCTTTTTTCTGGTTGTTCAAGACAAGGTTTCTCTGTGTAGCCCTGGCTGTCCTGGAACTCTGTAAACCAGGCTAGCCTCTCAAACTCAGAGATCTACCTGCCTCTGACTCTCAAGTGCTGGAGAGCATTAAAGGCATGCCCCACCAACACCTGGCACAAAATCTTCTTTAAAATTTTTGTATTTATTATTATTGTGTGTATGATATGTGGAACATACATATAAACTAATGTAAACACACACATTGTGTGTGCCAGGGAACGTGTGGATGAGTGAGTGTAGAGGTCAGAGTACAGCTTTGTGGAGCTAATTTGCTCTTTCCGTCATCTGGGTTCTGGGGCTCAAGTCAGGTTGTCAGGCCTGCACAGCAAGCACTTTACCTGAGCCATCTTGCCAGTCCCTTGAATACGAATTTTCTGATTTAACCTTACAGCTCCTTAACAAAAGGAAAGTAGGACACAAAGTACCATACTATCTAGTCATCAATTGTATTATTGTGTTTTTAATATCTGGGTTAACAAGCTGAATATTCTTCCTACCTCCAAACACCCAAGCCTAACCCTTTCCTACCTGAAACCTTCTACCTCTCAAGTTCTGCAGTATACATTTGGATTTAAAAGCGAAGTGACAAGCTGGGTGTGGCGGTGCATGCCTTTATTCCCAGCACTTGGGAGGCAGAGGCAGGTGGATCTCTAATTTTGAAGCCAGCCTGGTCTACAGAGTGAGTTCCAGAACAGCCAGAGCAACAGAAAAACTGTCTCAAAAATAAAATAAAAGCAAAGTGATAGCTTATGCTTTAAAGTTTAGGACATAATTGTAACTCAGAACTGATTCTACCTATTAACAGAGCAGCTCACAAAAACATCATCATAAACAACACAGATGGTCGTCATCATTTTTAAAGTGAAATTGCTTGTGTTGTTCTGTTTACAAGGCTCTGGGACGATTCTGAAGCTCAAAAACAGCCTGCATTTGGCTCTAGCTACAACCGTAGACTGTAATGGTGTTTTAAGGTTACAAATGTAAGGGAGTTTTAAGGTTACAAATGGACTTGTACCAACCAACTCTGCCATCTCTCACTTGGTATGTAGCTGTGGCCAAGAGCAGCTCAGCAGAGGTAGGAAATGAAATCTTCATGCTTGACATTTTAGAAACTTCTTTGCTACAAAAGACAGCCTAGGGGGCTGGAGAGACGGCTCAGCGGTTAAGAGCACTGACTGCTCTTCCAGAGGTCCTGAGTTCAATTCCCAGCCACCACATGGTAGCTCACAACCATCTGTAATGCGATCCGATGCCCTCTTCTGGTGTGTCTGAAGACAACTACAGTGTATGTATCATATAAATAAAATAAATTAAAAAAAAAAAAGGCAACCTAAACTATGTTCCCGGTATATGGTTCCCGGTGCATTCTCCGCGACAGGAGTCCTCCCATCCCTTAAATACCAGTCATTGACTGATTTCCAGATTAATTACAGGAAGCACAGTGCATTAAGTCACCCAAATACACGCATTCTCCACTTCCCTTAATTGAAAGTTGCTGATGTCCAAGGACCCGACCACTGAGCAGAATGTGAACCTAAAGTCACAACCAGTAAACACCCCCTGATCCGAACTGAGGAAAACAAGGTGGGTGGGGAGACGGCGACGACAGGCAAAACTCGGCTGACCACTGCGCCAAGTCAAGACTGCTCACAGTCCTGGTGATGACACACACTCCCTCCCACCCTCGGGCTGTCGGCTCTGTTGACCCCCAACACCTTGAACTCACAACGCCTAAGACAGGGGTGTGGACCTAAAGGGCCCGAGCCTGACCGACCCAGGGAAGGCAGCTCGCCGCGCCCGGAATGGAGGCTCGCGGCGGCCTCAGGTGTGGCCTTAGCTGCGGCCCCGACCGGGCTCCGCGTCTTGGCAGCTTCACCCAGGCCTGTCCCTCAGGCCGCCCCCCACTACCAGCTGGGTCCCCTCGCTCACTGGCTTGGCTGATCCGCTGGATGTTGCCACTGCATGTCTGGATGATGCTGTTGAAGTCCCGGGGCTGAGGCCCCGACGGCCCGGGATTCCGATACATGTCTAAGGGACCGTAGGACATGACAGTGAGCAGGGACCGAGTCGCGCTTCACGGCGCTCCTACCGGAAGCTGCCACTGACCGGGCCCAGCAGCTGAGAGGAAAACCGGGAAGAGAAAGGGCGGGGACGGGGCACGCGACTGCGTGCGCACTGACCCCCCGCCCATTACGATGCGCATGCGCACGCCCCGCCCCGTCCTGCAGCGCGCGTGTGCCGCTGGAACTGGCGGTAGGTGTTGTCTTGAGGGTTTTCAAACTGCTGGCAGTGGGCGTTCTCGCAAGACTGGACTCCTCCAGTTCTGCGCCAGCGCAGGACCCGACTTCTTCAGCCAGCGGCCTACAGACTGCGCGCTCCACGATCTTCCGGCCGCCTACACGCTCATCCGCATCCTGCTGCTCCCGCATCCTGCTGCTCGACGCAGCACTGCTGTTCAGCCACCCTTTAAATTCTTGCTTTTCCAACCCATGTCAAAAACCGAGGTGAATGCATGAGCGTGGGATTGGACCAGTACACGTGCAGTTGTACCCGACAGGATTCAATAGTGAAAACTGTTCAACACCTAAATTTCTAACAAGAATAAAGTTACTACTGAAACCAACCACCAACTCGGTGTATTCCGTGCTTACCCACTTCAAGGGATTCTGGAACATTGCCAATAACATTTCCTTCCTTTGAGGTGAACCCGGTATACAGGGTGAGTTCCAGGACAGCCAAGGTTACATAGAGAAACCCTGTCTCAGAAAACACACACACAACAAATATGAACCATTCCCTTCCAGAATTCAGTCATGAGATATGTTGCCAGCCAGATCGCATTTAATTGACAGCCTACAATTTACAGGGAGCACCACACCTAGGAAAACTGGTCAGCCTTCTCCAGAGCCCCTCCTCCTGTAGCAGATGACTGCTTGACTCCCATTGTGTAAAAAGTTCTAAGAAAAAAATTCATCCCTGATCCCCAGAGTACGAATATGATGTTCACATTCTTCGTCCAGCAATTCACCCACCAGTATCTCAAGACAGACCAGAAACAAGGACTTATATTCACCAGAGGACTGGGCCATGGAGGGAACGTAAGCCATGTTTATAGTGAAACTCCAGATAGACAGCATAAACTGCTCCTTTTCTTTCTTTTTTAATTACTTATTTTTATGCTCACTGGTGTTTTGCCTGTATATGTATGTATGTGTGAGGGTGTCAGAAGCCCTGGAACTGGAGCTGCCATGTGGATGCTGGGAATTGAACCTGCATCCTCTGGAAGAGCAGCCATTGTTTTTAACCGCTGAGCCATCTCTCCAGACCCAAACTATGCCTTTTCAAGGATAAAAATTTGAAGTACCAGGTAATTGATGAAGAGGTATATTCTCCCATCAGAGAGGTCAGGGATACGCAGATGGAAGCAAGCTGCCACTTCATTCCCTGAATACCTGCAGTTGGCTGCGGGACAGGAGATCTTGGGTTTGGCAACTGGTCATATGGTATAAGCTACAATATGAGCCAGGCAATGGTGGCACATGCCTTTAATCCCAGCACTTGGGAGGCAAAGGCAGGTGGATTTCTGAGTTCCAGGCCAGCCTGGTCTACAGAGTGAGTTCCAGGACAGCCAGGGCTACACAGAGAAACCCTGTCTCCAAAAAAAAAAAAAAAAAAAAAAAAAGCTACAATCTGACTACAATATGAACCAGCACCACAAATGAATCTCACGGAAGCCTTACCAATCATTTGAAGAACTCAGGAGAGAAAGAGACTGCGGAGTTGGAAGCTCTCTATGGTGACCTGGATGCTGTCCTGCCCTGCTGATAGAAAAGCTCTTCCAGATGCTGTCTTTGGGGAGACCCTAGGGGAAACTGAGGCACCATTCTCCTTGGAAGGGCTTACATCTAATCCTATCTGTTCTCACTACTAGAAGCCAAGCACTTGTGGAGGAGTAAGTTTTAAGATCAACAATGCTGCCTCAATTCAGTGTCTCAACCTCAGGAACATGAAGGGTTGTCCCTTCATTCAGTGCTCAGAGCTTCCCCAAACAACCACCATTAGTACAAGTGCTATGACTCCAGACAAATAGTGACTTAGATATCAGATCTCTCCAGGTTTGGGACATGCTAGACAGGACAGTGAAATGAAATATTTGGGGATCCCATTGGATAAGTTTTTCTAGCCATGTTGTATCTCCCCAAAGTCCATGACATCATGCAAGAAATTTTGGTTTGCATAAAACTGTACCAGATTACCCCAACCCTTACTTCCTATTCTGCTCTATTCTGAGAACCTAGGTTCAAATATGGGAGAATTAAGCAGCCTTGACATTCAGGTCCATAGCCAATCATCGAGTTTTAAGGGTTTCAAAGTACTTTTATTTCTCCCTCCACTCCTAGTTAAGCAATAAAGCAATAATCATATTTGGGGGGTACATACTATGTGTGAATCCTCATTTTAGGTCACTGGTTCATAAACACTTCACAGCAAAGAAGCATTCCCATTTATATTTGGTTTGTTTTTTTTTGTTTGGTTTTCAAAACAGGGTTTCTCTGTGTAACCCTGGCTGTCCTGGAACTTACTTTGTAGACCAAGCTGGCCTGGAACTCAAAGATCTGCCTGCTTCTCTGCCTCTGCCTCCCAAGTGCTGGGTTTAAAAGCAATCGAATCTTGACTGGACAGTGGTGGCACACAACTTTAATCCCAGCACCTCGAAGGCAGAGGTAGGCAGATCTCTGTGAATCCAAGACCAACTGGGTCTACACAGCAAGTTCTGGACCAGCCAGGAATACACAGTGTGACCCTGTCTCAAACAAAACCAAAGAGCCAGGAATGGTAGTGCAAGCCTTTAATCCTAGCACTCAGGAGGTAGAGGCAGGCAGATCTCAGAGTTTGAGGCCAGTCTGGTCTTGAGAGTGAGTTCCAGAAGAGCCAGGGCTACAACAAAGAAACTCTGCCTTGAAAAAAACAAAACAACAAGAACAAAAACAAAAACAAAAATAAGGGCCAAGGAGATGGGTCAGTGGGCAAGAGCCTTTGCTCTACATGCATGAAGACCTGAGTTTGAATCCCTGAAGCAGCCAGATAAAGAGCTAAGCATGGTGGCTTGAGAGATAGCTTAGCAGCTAAGAGTAATGTCCTTGCAGATGACCAGGGTTTGGTTGGTTCTCAGAACCCTTATGCTGGTTCACAACCAGCTGTTACTCTAAGATCTGATGCCCTCTTCTGGCCTCTTCAGGCACCAGGAACACACATGGTGCATATACATGTAGGCAAAAACACACATACATAAAATGAATAAATTTTTAAAAAGCTGAACATAGTTGCATGGGCCTGCAAACAGACATTAGGGAACAGATAGACATGGGTCCCCAGAGTTCACTACTCAGCCAGCTTAGCCAAAGATCAGTGAGAGAGCTTGCCTCAAGGCATTAATGCAAAGAACAAGAAAAGAAGAAATTCTACATCTTCTGAGTGGGCACACATAGCCTCATGCACCTGCATATATACGTGCATGCACTATTCACACAACACACACACACACACACACACACACACACACACACACACACACACACACACACAACTAATTCCTCTTTAAGATTAAGTTTTTTTGTCAAATCCTATGTTTTATTGCACAGCTTTACCAGGTTAGATTCCTCACATGAGGCCCTAAATGTATCAGTTTGAATGCATTCATAAACTCTGAGTCACTAATAATATACTGATGTCACATTAAAGACAGAAACCAAACACTTCCTCTTTGTGTCCTTTAGCTGAGCGTGAGCAGCTGAGGCTGAATCCTCTGCTTCACTCTCCCTGTGTCTTCCATTGCCTGTCACAAAAGGCTACTGCCCTGTATCTCCCGAACAGCCCAGAAAGCATGGGAGAAGGAATGAGAGACACTTTGTCCAAATGCCGCCTCCATATTTTATGGTAGATTCTTACTTTCTAAGGCCACTTTCCGCCTATTTTCTGTTTCCAGCTAATGATTATCACAATGCACAGGCATTACTCTATGTCAAAGGCATGGAGAGCACACAAGATTGCAGCTACGTATTAGCTTAGGTTATAAAAGTGGATTAAGGGCTGGAGAGGTGGCTCAGTGGTTAAGAGCACTAGCTGCTCTTCCAGAGGTCCTGAGTTCAATTCCCAGCAACCACATGGTGGCTCACAACCATCTGTAATGGGTTCTGATGTCCTATTCTGGCATACAGGTGTGCATGCCGATAGAGTACTCATCCACATAAAATAAAAAAATCTTTTTTTTTTTTAAATGTGGATTATGTGGAAAATCCATTGGTAAATAAGGCAGGTTGTTTTTTGTATTTTGTAATTTGTATTTTGGTCTCTTAAGGGTAGGCTCCGCCGGGCAATGGTGGCGCTCGCCTTTAATCCCAGCACTTGGGAGGCAGAGGCAGGTGGATTTCTGAGTTCGAGGCCAGCCTGGTCTACAGAGTGAGTTCCAGGACAGCCAGGGCTACACAGAGAAACCCTGTCTTGAAAAACAAAAACAAAAACAAAAACAAAAAAAACCAAACAAACAAACAAAAAGGGTAGGCTCCACAAATAGGCTGATTATACAGTAGGATAGCACTTTTAAGTATTTTTTAAAATTGTTTTTTGTAGCTGTTACGGTTTTTTGAGACAGAGTCTCACTATGCAGCCCTGGCAGGCCTGGAACTCACAACAGAGATCCAGCTGCCACCGCCTTCCAAGTGCTGGTGTGATGAAAAATAAATAAATAAACAAATCCTTCCATTTTGTGCTAGGCGTCCACCTTGGTACTCACTAGCCATTTATCAATGACTCCAAGTTCTGGAAGATAAGTTCCCAGTGACCCTGACTCAATAAGCCACTGTGCTGGCTGGTTTTGTGAGTTAACTTGAAACAAGCTAGAGTCATCAGAGAGGAAGGAGCCTCCAGTGAGGAAATGACTCCAGGAGACTCAGCCATAAGGCATTTTTCTCAATTAGTGATTAATGGGGAAGGCCCAGCCCACAATGGGTGGAGCCTTCCCTGGGTTGGTGGTTCTGGGTTCTACAAGAAGGCAAGCTGAGCAAGCCAGGGGAAGCAAGCCAGTCAGCAGCACCCCTCCCTGGCCTCCGCATCAGCTCCTGCCACCAGGTTCCTGCCCCATTTGAGTTCCTGTCATGACTTCCTCTGGTGATGAACAGCTATGTGAAAGTGTAAGCTGAGTAAACCCTTTCCTCCCAATTTGCTTTTAGTCATGGTATTTCCTTGCAATAGAAACCCTAACTAAAACACACACACACACTGAAATGTAAAGCCACAACCATATACTTGTTACAGTTTGACTGTTTTTTGTCTTCTGTAACCTGCTTATGTAGATGCTTGGGTCACCTTGACTACTTAATCTAGGCAGAGCAAAACAGCTCTTGGCTTGCCTGTGCAAATGCTCAAGGTCTTTTTGCCGCTTTCTCCTTTCAAAAGTCTTCCCTCCGGGCTGGAGAGATGACTCATTGGTTAAAAGCATTGATTGCTCTTCTGGAGATCCTGAGTTCAATTCCCAGCAACTACATGGTTGTGGGACCAAGCCTGGCTTGGTGGAAAGAAGCCTCACGTGACTGTCCTGGGCGCTTTGGCTCTGGGTGGGACAGGAGACACTCGGGAAGTGGCTGAGCACCTTCCCACACGGTCTGATGAGCAGGTAGGGGCTGAGGGAAGCCTTTGTGGGCAGAGCCCGTCAGTGGGGGAGGGGGCCATTCTCTGGGAACGCTCAGTAGCCGTCTCCGTGGGTTCTCTAGCCTGAGGCACTGCAGTTGCCCCAGCGGTGGCTTGAGGCGCCGGGCTAGCTGTTTAGGCTTGGGTGAATGGGTACTGTCTGGGAGTGCTGGGAAGCCCTCGGCGAGAGATTAGACACCGCTCCTTAATCGAGGGCTGGATCCCTCTCTTCCCATGGGGGGTCCAGATAGAGACAGTCCATAATTCTAAGACACTTATTTTCATCAAGTGGAGTGGCGTGGATTGAATTGTACCTCGTGGCCTCAGGGAGATGCGAGGCAGATATAGTAACTGGGAAGGGGCATGGCTAAGCCTCTAGGTGTCTCATTAACTTGGGGATGGCTTGGAGCTGTGTGGCCATGCCTCTACCTGAGGAGGGGTGGTTATGTGACCTGACCGTGACTGGAACCAAAAGCCTCCCTGGAGCGTTGGCATGACGTTTTCGGTCCCTTGTGGATGGTTCTGCTGGGTCGCCCAGATTTTACATCTGTGCTCAACCGGGTGCCAGAACTGCCTGTCACAGATCACTGCCCCATACATGGTGACTCACAACTATCTGTAATGGGATCCGATGTGTCTGAAGAGAATGATAGTGT
Organism: Uromys caudimaculatus; assembly: GCA_028551405.1. Lineage (NCBI taxonomy): Eukaryota > Metazoa > Chordata > Mammalia > Rodentia > Muridae > Uromys > Uromys caudimaculatus. Next base: position 120,680,523 of record CM052702.1, read on the forward strand.
ACTCACATACATTAAATATAAAATTCTTTTTTTTTAAATTTCTTTTTTAAAAAATCCTTCCCTCACGCCCTTCTCAGAGCAATCTCAAGTCTGGTTTAGAGATTGTTGTCCTGCTACCAATAATCAATAAACCTTTTAGTTGATTGAAGTCTATGATCTTTTCCTAGGGTTGAGGAAGACCAAAACACTGGGATTCAAGGCATGATCCACTATAATCAGCTGCACTGACTGTAACAGTAACAATTAACAATTGTAAACCATGACAGCATTATTAACTTTGGCTGAGAGGCCCAGCAGAGGTTCCAGTCTCTTAGCATGTAAGAGATATTTTTATTATAATGCAATGCCACAGCATATTATAGTAAACTTTTTTTTCTTTTTTCATTTTCATGTGTGTGTGTGTGTGTGTGTGTGTGTGTGTGTGTGTGTGTGTGGTGTAAAAATGTGTGTATGCATGACTGCATGTGTGTGGGTGCACTTGTGTGTAACTTTTCAAACCTTATTTTTAATGATGAGGTTCTTAAACACTTTACCTTCCCTTCTACCCCACCACCCACCAGAGGCAGTGGAAAAGAAAAGATACGGGGGAAGTGGGCCTGTTTAGAAAGGTTCTTTGGAGCAACTTTTATCTGTGTTATCTGGAAATCCGAAGTTCAGTTCACAGGTCAGCAGGCAGAGGCAGCAGTTCAGTCCACTCACAAACACTTCACTTGGGTTAGCAACAGTGGTGACAGGACCTAGCAGAGAGAGCCAGGCCTCGGCCTGGCATAAGTCAGCAGGAGGGCCCCAGAGGAACACCAGGAGAAGTTATCTCTCAGGGACTGTGCCTCTCTCAGGGAATGAAGATCAATGAAGACTGGATACCCCCAAGCGTTGCACAGCTGGCTGTACCAGCAAGCCAAGCTCTGTCTCCATCGCTCCATGGAGTCCTGGTTATACCCCTCCAAACGTCACTGGTCCTCCATGTGCCTTGCCTCAGCACGCGCATCCAATCAGCCGGAGTTCTTGGAGTCCCCACAAATGCAGCTCAACTATGCAATGCAAGTTGGACCAATACGTGAGTGTCGTTAGCAAAGAACCCTTCATCACGTGTCCGTTCACGTGCTTGCTTTAGCAGAACATGCTCTCTCCTGTGTCTGCTTCAGGGAAACGTTCCTTCACGAGTCGGCCTTAGCCTTTCACACCTGTGTCCACTTCAGGAAAACACTCCTTCACATGTTTGCCCCAGCAAAACACCACCCCACACAACGGACTCCCCAAAGAACCCTTCGGTTTCCACATCACTTGTGTATTCCTGGGTTAGAAAGCCCAAAGCTGATGTCAGGAATCACCCTCACTCTCTCTCCCACCTTATTCGTTGAGGCAGAGTCTCTCCATTAAGCCCAGAATTTCCTGTGGGGACCCTGTCTCCACTGTCACTGGCTGGAATAACAGGTGGAAGGGCATTACTGAGGGTCCACACTCTACACGTCACTCTTGCAAGACAAGCTGTTTAACCACTGAGCCATCTCCCCAAGACCCTAAGTTGTACTCTTGGTTTTTTTTAACCTATAAAAAAGCCTTACTTTTTAAATTTACATTTGATGCTATAAATAGCATCTGAAACTGAAACTCTGTGAAAGTAATTTTCTCCCCAGAAATTAAAAATAACGTTACTGCTTTCTTCAACCATATAAAGTTAAAAGTGGCTTCATCCGTGCATCTCTCACAGAAGCACAACGGCCCCATGCAAATACTAAATATTCAATAAATACTTATCATATGAATACATGAGCGATGTGAGTCCAAGCTTAGGCCTTGTCTCACCGTGGGATGGAACAGCCACACAAGGTCTGGAAGATGTCCCAAGGTCCTCCTGTCATGTCCTCCTCAAGAGCATACCTACCTGGTGAGAATCACCTCGTCTCGTGGAGCCCCAGATCTACGGAGAACATTCTGAACAAGCTTCAGAATAACTTGAATAAGGAGAGAACCAGAGATCTGCAGAGCACATCAGGTTCCTGACAAGATCCTGGAACAAGAGGTAAAGAATCCAGATAAAACAGCCTTCCTGGAGCTGGAGAGATGGCTCAGTGGTTAGCAACGCTGGCTGCTCTTCCTGAGGACCCCAGGTTTACTCCCCAGCACCCACATAGAGATTTACAATAGTCTCTAGTTCTAGGGGATCTGATGCCCTCTTCTGGCCTCTGAGGGCACCAGGCATGTACATAGTGCACAGATAGGCAAAACACACACACACACACACACACACACACACACACACACACACACACACACACTCACACGAGAAGGAAGAGAGAATAAAAAAAGAAAAAAGAAAAAAAATGGTCTTTCCTAACTCAGGTGCAAAAGACCAGCCTGCTGGATAAGCTGCAGCACAAAAGAAGCTGCAAAAGACCCTGACACTGATGTCATCCTGCATAGCATCAGGGACTTCCTGTATCTCAGCCTAAGGGCTATTTAGAAAGTCTACCTAAAGTCATCATTATTACATGCCCACGTATGCTTTCCTGTGGTAAGAGAATACATGCTTTCAGCTGGGCACAATGCTGCAAGCCTGCAGTCGCAGCTCCCAGGAAGGGAGGCAGGAAAGTCACAAGTTCCAAGTGGGCCTTGGCTAAATAGTGAGTTCCAAGCCAACTCTTGAAGAGGACTCAGGTTCAATTCCCAGCATCCACGTGGTGGCTCACAACCATCTCACTCAAATTTCAGAGGATCCAAGGCTGGCTTCTGAGAGTGCCAGGCACACTGGTGGTGCCAGATATCCATGCAGGCAAACACTCACAGAAATAATGAAGTTAACTTTAAAACAAACAAACAACAGTTTTGCCTGCAATCCCAACACTCCCGAGGTAGAGGAGATAGGAGGAAGATCAGAAACTCTCCAGGTCATCTTTGGTTATGGGGCAAGATCAATACTAGTCTGAGCTGTATAAAACTGTCTCAAAGAGAAGAAAACTAATATACAAGCTCAGTAGTATAGCATTTGCCTACAAAAGAAAAAAAGAATAAATTAACATGTAACTGGGTACTTCCTTATATTGTTCTTAAAAACAACAACAAAAACTGACAGTAGCCAAGTGGTAGTGGCAACCCCATGGTGGTCCATGCCTTTAGTTCCAGCACTCAAGAGGCAGAGGCAAGTGGATCTCTGAGTTTAAGGCTAGCCTGATCTACAGAAAGAGTTCCAGGACTGACAGAGAAACCCGGCCTCAAAGCACCAAAACAAAGAAACCAAAAAAATCTGAAAGCATATACGAGAATACTAATAGACTTGAGGTTTTTTGTTGTTGGGGGTGGTGGTTTTGGTTTTGGTTTATCGAGACAGGGTTTCTCTGTGTAGCCCTGGCTGTCTTGGAACTCACTCTGTAGACCAGGCTGGCCTCCAACTCAGAAATCTGAGTTCTGCCTCTACTTGAGTTTTTTTTTAACTTTTTTTTTTTTTAAGATTTATTTTTATTTTATGTGCGTACACTGTAGCTGTCTTCAGACACACCAGAAGAGGGCATCAGATCCCATTACAGATGGTTGTGAGCCACCATGTGGGTGCTGGGAATTGAACTCAGGAAGAGCAGTCAGTGCTCTTAACCACTGAGCCATCTCTCCAGCCCTAGACTTGAGGTTTTTTAATGTGAAATTTTAACATGAAATTTTAACATTAGTGTTTTAACATTTTTATGTTTTTATTGGTTTTTATTCTAAATTATGTGTGTGCGTGTGTCTGTCTGTCTGTGGGTATATGCACCTGAGAGCAGCTACTCTCAGAGTCCAGAAGAAGCTTTTAGAGCTGGAATTACAGGCAGGGTGAGTTGTACAACTTGGTTCTGGGAACTGAACTCAAGTGTTCTGCAAGAGCAGTGCTTGCTTTTGTTTGTTTGTTTTTGTTTGCTTTGGCTGTCCTAGAACTCACTCTGTAGACCAGGCTGATCTTGAACTCAGAGATCTGCTTCCTTCTGCCTCCAGAGTGCTGGAATTAAAGGTGTTGCCACCACTACCCAGCTAGCAGTACCACTTAACCACTGAGTCATCTCTCCAGTCCTATATATGTGTTTTATATTGATAATTCTATAGTGCACCACTTGAAATATTATATCTGATGCCTTTGAAATGATAAAAGGAAGATTAAATGTATAAATTCACCTCAATAAACAGCTTGTGTGTTGTTTTTTGCATGTGGAGGGGTTGTGATTTGAGACAAGGTCTCACTCTGTTCAGGTTTACTTCACATCCACCACAATTCTCCTGTGTCAGCTTTCCCAGCGATGGGATTACAGATTCTAACATACCTCGAAAATTCTACTATGGGGGGGGGGGAGAGGGAAGCGGGGGACAGGGAGCTAGAGGCTGCTGTCAGGACTCTTCCTCAATCACTCTCCATCTTTTTATGAGACAGGGACTCTCTCTGAACCTGGAGTCACCAATCCAGGCTTATCTAGCTGGCCAGAGAGCCCCAGGGATCCTGTCTCCCAGTCCTGAGACCGAAGGTAAGTGGGCCACACCCAACTTTTAGGTGGGTGCTGGGGATCCAAATTCCAAATGCCTTGAGCAGCTCTCTAGCAACATAACAGAGATTTCCCTAGCCTCTGCTCTCTTTGCAAATTTCTTTTTTCTGAGTAAGGATCTTACTCACTGACCTGAAACTTGCCAAGTAGCCTGGGCTGGCTCGATAGTCAGCACCATGGAACTGCCTGTCTCTGCCTCCCCAGCTCTGGGGCTCTAAGTATGTCAGCACATGTGGCTTTTGAAATGAGGGCACTGAGGACCAAACTCTGATCCTCATACTTGCAAGGCAAACAATTTACCAACTGAGCTATACTCCCACCACAGACAACCCTAACATGATCATTTCTTACGTACTGTTTAGATGCCATGCGTTGGAGACTTTTCTTTCTTTCTTTCTTTCTTTTTTTTTAATGCATGGTCATCCCCACGATTATGTGCACCTAATGAAGAAGACTGGTGATCAAGTTACACTCATTGCTGCAAGGGAAACCACATACTACAGGAGCCATGGACTGTATCACCAGATTACCAGGTGAGAGGAAGTTATCTGTTTGTGGGGGAAAGGGAGTGTGAGTTAGACCGAAAAGAAACAGGGGTGGGCTTCACTTCTTTGTTTGGGTTGGGTTCCTGCAGCTCTATGGATCAGCCCTTGGGGTGAGCCTGCCAGGTGAGTGCTCCCACTTGAGATGGGTCTCTGGTCTAGAAGCAATATTCTGATCACTTCAAAGCACACTGGACTGTGTAAAGGGATTATCAGCAGGCTTGAGCTATCAAGGCGGCTCAGGATCCTGTTTCCTTGGAAACTACTGTGTGAGGATAAATGTGGGTGCTGTGGTTGGAAATTTCTTTCTTTCTTTCTTTTTTTTTTTTTTTTTTTTTTTTTTGAGACAGGGTTTCTCTGTGTAGCCCGGGCTATCCTGGAACTCACTCTGTAGACCAGGCTGGCCTCTAACTCAGAAATCCACCTGCCTCTGCCTCCCAAGTGCTGGGATTAAAGGTGTGCACCACCACTGCCCGGCGGTTGGAAATTTCTTATCTGAAGCTCTACACCTGCCTTAGAAATCCAGGATACTCTTCTGCCCAAATAACTCAAACCTTCCAGCTAAAACATCCTGTATTACAGATATCTCAAAACAAAATTTCTGACAATCTAGGACTTTAGAGACTAAGATCTCTCAGCATTAGTCCATTTGTTAATTAACAAAAGCAATCGCAGGATTGTCCCCATTGAGGTTTGATTTGCTTTTTTGGTACAGATATGAAAAACACTCTGAGATTCCTGCTGTGGTAATGCTGTTGAGTGGACACCAGGATTCCTGCATAAGCCACAGATTACCGGTCTGCCTAAAAGATGTGCTCACAGCAGCCTCTTCTAAGATCGAACAGCACTTCTCAGAACTTGAATTGAACTAGGATTGAATTAGAACCGCTTTGCAGTGGGATGCAGTAGGAAACATTGTTTCGGTGGCCAGTATTTGTTCAGTCCTGTAAATACCAGGCAAACAGACAGACAGCATCTTCATTGCCCCAGGGAGTTTTACTTATGCTCCTTCCCCATCCACCAGACGTCACGTTCTGGCTTTTATACCTTCATGTTGTTGCCATTATTGTAAAACATGTGCTGGCTCACTCCACATTTTTCCTCCTGCTTTGACATTTCTGTGTGTTGGTTTGTTTAGAGACGGGGTCTCTCTATGTAGCCCTGGAACTTGTGATGCACTGAACTCATGGAGATCTGCAGGCTGCTACCTCCCAAGTGCGGGAAGCACCCCCACAGCCCACTCTGATTTGACTATCTTTCAGGGTTATTTGTTGAGGAAAAACACTTGTGATTTTGTATTTGTCTTAGTGCACATTCGTTTACATTGAGACAATAAGCAGAGCTGGGGTAGCACTCAGCGGTGAAGCTTGGGAAGAGTGAGGAAGGAGAACAGGGACCTAAGCAAACATTTAGGGAAGATAAACTATAAACTCTTGGAGAAGAAAGAAACCAAAGCTGGGCATGGTGGTACACTTTAATCCCAGCACTCCGGAGGCCAGCCTGGTCTACATAGCCAATTCCAGAACAATCCGGTTGACATAAAGAGACCTTGTCTCAAAAAAAGGGGGGGAGGGAATATACAATATTATTTTATACCAAATGAAGACTGAGTTTCTAATACTGTTGGGTCTCTAATTAGTTCAAGGGGAAAATGATTACAATTATTTGGAAAACTAATTGGCTATAAAGAATTAGCTAAAATGAAAATAACCAGAGGGGCTGGAGAGGTGGCTCAGCTGTTAAGGCCACTGTGTGCTCTTCCAGAGGACCTAGGAACCACAGGGCCTGCAATCCAATTCTGGGAGATCTGATTCCCTCTTCTGGCCTCAGTGGGTACCACACACATATGCATGCAGTCAAAAACCCTATATGTATAAGAAACCGAAGATGGGGTGCAGTGTGGTGGCACACCCCTTTAATTCAGCACTTGGTAAGCAGAGGTGGGGGATTTCTGAGTCCCCAAACAGCCAAGGGTACAGTAGGACTTCTAATAGAAGATGTTAATGCTCTAAAGCACAAGTGCTTACAGCTTATACAACTGGATGAATACTGTGCAGAGCACTGTCCTAAGGTTTCTATGTATGTTATTTCAACCTCAGTACAATCTTAAGACAGAGACAAGATTGAAGCCCAGGCACTCGGACTTGGTAGCACACCACCATCTTCGTTTCATTGTTGCTAGCAGTGGTGGTGTCTTTTTGAGACTGGATCTATGTAGCTCAGGCAAGCCTTAAACTCACGATCCTCCTCCCTTAGCCATCTGAGGGCTGGGATTATAAGCCAGTGCCACCATATGCAGCATGACCTTACTTCTCAAGCAAGATTAAAAATATGCCTCTAACTGCTGAGAAACGAGGTCATCTATTAAAGTGATGGTTAAGATGTATATGCGCTTTTTTTTTTTTTTTTTTTTTTGGTTTTTTCGAGACAGGGTTTTTCTATGTAGCCCTGGCTGTCCTGGAACTCACTCTGTAGACCAGGCTGGCCTCGAACTCAGAAATCCACCTGCCTCTGCCTCCCGGAGTGCTGGGATTAAAGGCGTGTGCCACCACCGCCTGGCTTATGTGCTACTTTTGAAAAATGCCAACCAACTTTAGAACTTAACCTTACAAGCCAAGGTCAGTGTGGGAGCCAGCTCCACGCTGGACACCAGCACTTCTCCTCTTAATAGTATGTGTGTGTACATATGTGTATCATACATGAGCAGAAGCCTGCAGAAGTCAGAAGAGGGTGTCAGATCATCCACAACTGCTGTTTCAGACACGTGGCTAAATACTGTAACTGCCATATTGGTGCTGGGAACTGAGACCAGGCCCTCTAAAAGAGCAGGATTCAGGTTTGTTTGTTTCTAAATTATTTTGTGCAGGGTTGTTTCGCTTCCATTTATATTTCTGCACTATATGCATGCCTAGTGCCCTCAGAGGCCAGATGAGGTGGTCAGACTCCCCTGGAACTAGAGTAACATGACTGAACTACCATGTGGGTGCTGGGACCCTATCCTGGGTCCTCTGGAAGAATAGCTAGTGCTCTTAATCACTGAGCCATCTCTCCAGCCTCAACCTGTGATTCTTGCTCCTGGGAACATGTAGGTTCTCCCTTCTCATGCTGAATAGTGGTGGTGATTTTGCCTCTGCAATCAATAGGATATTGGAGAAACTGGGAAACTATCTTATCTGAAGGCAGGCCATCCAACACACCGCAGCTGCTGCCTTGCTCTTTGGACCTGTTTTAGTTCCCGAAGCTATTCCATGTAGCAGATCCTATCTCATGATGGTCAGAATGGCTCCCATCCCACATGTACTTTGTCATTAAACCATCGGGGGGAAAGATCTGTGTCCTCTCCTTGAGTCTGAGTGGGTTTCTGACAAGTGTACAGTAGCCATGAGGACATGTGGCCTCAGGAGAGTGGGTAGGATGGACAGAGCTTGTGCCTCGTTGGCTATTACACTGCAGCTTGGAGTCTTCAGGTGCTGCCTAAGTCTGGTCCTCTTGAGGCCCCCGTGCCGGGGAAGGCTACACAAGCCAGCATTGTTCCACTTTCTCCTTGCCCAGCCCAAGTGCAGGTACATGAGCATTTAGAGGGCCAATTCCAGCCCTGTGAACTTTCAATCTTCCTGGCTGATTCACCTATAGTAGCTGACAACTGGATATGGAACAGAAACCAACTCTTTTTTTTTTTTTTTTTGGTTTTTTGAGACAGGGTTAGAAACCAACTCTTGTCCTGTTGAAATTATCCAACAGGGTCTAGTGACGTATTAAAATTGTTGTTTCAAGTCATTAAATTTTGGAGTCATTTGTCTTACAGTAATAGCAACTAGACCCCTCTGTTACTCCTGACAGCTATTCAATTCCCTATTAGTCTAAAACAGGTTAAACTATTTTTAGGGTGCCAGGACACGGGAGAATATATCAATGGGTGAATCCAAAAGAATAAACACATGGGCCAGGTGCAGCTCAGGAGTTCAGTTTGCTGACCTGAGTGAGGCTCTGGGTTCCACCCCAGCATAGAGGAAGAGGAGAGGTGGGGGGGAAGCGAGGCAGGGAGAGGAGAGGAGGGGGAAAGACAACTCAGCAATGAATGGAAACATTCATCTGATCAATATGAACTTTTATTAACACACATTTGTCAAAGTCTGTACAAACCAAACACTCCTATGTTTAAAATGTCCATTATTACAAACATACAAAGAAACGGAAGGTGTTACCGAGAGTTACCCGATTACATGGTAAAATGCTGTCATGATTTAAAAAAAAAAAAAAAAAAAAAAAATCAACATTTCAAGACTGAGGTTTCCTCTATCTTTCAGGAGCTCATGGTAGTTTAGAAAATGTGTGGGTTTGCTGAATATTAAATGCTAAGACCTTAAAAAAAAGTTTAGTATAAAACTAAGTAAGCCTTTGTATGTTGTCACACACCACACCCACAATTTCTCAGTCTTACTTTTCGTTGAAGAAACCATGACTGTTAATCTTCTTCTACCATCTTTTCCCCACAGCCAATGCAAATGCATCTGAAAAATATTGTATGATCATTTGTCTTTACCTCAAAGTTTCTCATTCAGAAAGTTACAAAATGATTTAGCACGGCAGTTTTCCCTGCTTAGAAGGGAAAACTGCATTCCCTACCACAGTGATACACAAACACGGTCCTTCGAATGTCCTGTCAGGAGCCACTCATGTCTGGACCTCTGCTCACCTGTGTGCATGCATCCCTTTGGAGAACGTAATCCCCAACTACAGAGCAAGTGAACAGTGACCCTGACTGTCCCAGCGTCACTGCCTTCATGATCAGCTCTAGCTCCAGCGCGGCTGGCACTCACTGCAGGGTTTGTTCTGTGTCCCAGCACATACTACCCATCTCTAGTGCCTTTCACAAAGATGAGGCGTGCAGCTCCTTCCCACGCCTACTGGGTCAGACAGGGAGAAGGGCACACCCAGCAGGCCCTGTGGCTCCCGGAAGCTCGTGCTTTCTGAACATTCCACTAGGAACAGGGAGCAGGCAGGATGGGGTGGGGAGACAGGAAGGTACAGTGAGGTTCTCCCCACCACACAGCCCCACCCAAGCAGCCCAGGCCGACCCTCGGAAACACACGAGTAGTTCAAATCTTATCCCGCTCGAATCTGCTCATGTTGAAAAACAAAAACACTGGTCTACAGAGTGAGTTCCAGGACAGCCAGGGCTACACAGAGAAACCCTGTCTCGAAAAACCAAACAAAAACAAAAACAAAAACAAAAACAAAAAAAACCAAACATGTTTTGATGACAACCTGGTATGACAGCTGATGTAGCAAGAAACAGGAATATTTTTTAAAAAGAAGTGGCAGTGTGGGAATTTAAAATTAAGTAGAAGGAGGAGGAGGGGGTAGGGAGAGGAGGAAGTGTCCAGTACAACCTGGACAACCGTCTTTCTGCCCTACTTAAAGACAGACTGGACAAACTCAGCAGCTTCCTTAAGCATCTCCTCCCAGGCTCTTCCACGGGGTCCTCCAAAAGGCACTTAGCTCCACACTTACGCCTCCAACAGTTACCTTAGCATCAAGACTCTAAGGTAATGAGAAAGAAAAGATTGGATTCTTTTACTAAATGCTAGCAAACGGGACTGGATTTTTTTTCTTTTTTCAAAGAGGCATCACTTTTACAAGAACTAGCTAGGCTACCATCATTCCTTTATCAAGAAAAGGTTTCCTTTTTAAAAAATAAATAAAACTCTGTCTATACATAGTACAAAGGTCATACATAATATACCTGGAAAAAACCCAAGAGTATACCCTGAAGCAAAAGGTTTATTGGTGAGAAAAAGCCTCCCTCACTGCACAAAGTCTCAAGGTGGCAGTTTTCGAGGTTTGGGGTGGCAGTGATGCACGGCTGACGACAGACTACTTGCTCGTGGGGATGGCAGGTGTGATGGTGGACAGACACTCTGCACATGACACTGAGCAGTGACCATTATGGAAAACAGAGTACTAAAATACAGAGAGGGAGGAGCACAGGGGGAGCAGGAGGAGGAGAGGAGGAGGAGCAGGTCTGAAACCCTAACCGCTCAGCATGCAGCCATTAGAGGGCGCAGACCAGGGTTTCCATTCAGCCACGACATCCGCACAAGGAGGGGTAAGGTAAGAAAATAGAGATTTGTAGGAAAGCACAATGCCCAGAGAACAGCCAGGTCACCAACCCTGACCCGGGAGCACTGGCTGTTGTTGCTGGGAGCCTTCTCCAGGTCTTCACGGAGACGTTATGGTGCCTGACTTCTCAGACTTCTTGCTCTTGGACAAGGCAGCTGCCTGTTTCAGAAGCTCTCGGTTTTTGGCCTAAAAATAATAAAAATAAAAAGTCAGTACAGGATCAATTTCCACAGGATAGCGTGTGGTTTTAATGCAGAATAGGTTTAATGAGTAATAGTAACAATGGCAGCTGGAGGACGGTGGCGGCGGTGATGGCGGCCACACCTTTAATCCCAGCACTTGGGAGGCAGAGGCAGGTGGATTTCTGAGTTTGAAACTAGCCTGGTCTCGAGTTCTAGGACAGCTATGGCCTCAAAAAACAACACAAGCTGAGTGGTGGTGGCACATGCCTTTAATTCCAGCACTTGGGAGGCAGAGGCAGAAGCAGAAGCAAATGGATCTCTGAGTTCAAAGCCAGCCTGGTGTACAGAGTGAATTCCAGGACAGTCAGGGTTACACAGAGAAACTGTGTCTCAAACAAACAAATAATAAATAATAATCAAAGAGAGAGAGAAAGAAAGAAAGCCATCCAGCCAGCTAGCTGTCTGTGTAGGTGTAAAGGGGGAAGTAGTCCTGAGAAGGGATCAACAGGAAATTCTGGGACTTGACACCTGGTTAAGTACAAAAGGATCTGATAGATGTACAGGTGAGCCTTGACCTCTTGGGGTCTGCTGTTACAGAAAGATGATGTGTGCCACACAAGCCGGCCACAAAGCCTAGTGAGCAGGACAAGCAGACCTATACTGCAGACACCTGGACTCACATCTGCTGTACTAAAGAAATCAGAAAACACATTTGTTAATCCCAGTTCTTGAGGGAAAAAGATGAAAACATACCCAACAATGAAAGCTGTCTAAAGGGGGTTCGTGTACTCTGTACTTGGAGAAAAAGAAATCTAGGCACGGTTATCAAACACAGCCAAGCACAGGCAGTCAGCACACACTCACCTGCAGTTGCTCTGTGACTTCCTTGTGGGTTTTCTCCATTTGGTTCATTTTGGCCCGAGTCTGAGACTCCTGGTACTGAAAGTCAGCCTTCAGCTCCGTAATCTGAAGGGAAACATCAGAGGGGCTAGAAGGAAGTCCTTGGTAACGGTAAATGTCTTGTTTCAGAACTAAACCCTGTCTTGCAATTCACTGAACCCAGGGCCCTTCTGCACAACCACGTGTCATCAAAGCCACACAGCGTGCCTTTCCCTTAAGGCTCTGCGGAAGGTTCACAAGCTCCTGAGCTCACCACCTTCCCCCCTTCCCTCTTCCTTCCCTTCTTCCCTTCAATTCCCCTCCCCTGTTTGGGGGGTAGGGTGGGGGTTCAGTACCCAGGCTATCTTCAAAATCCTAGGGTCAAGAATTCTCCTGCCTCAGCCTCCCGAGTTCCTCTGGTCTTCGTCCTGCGCTGGGTTAGTAAGCAGTGAGGTAGAGAACAGTGGGAAGACACCACATTCTTCCATGCTACAGCTCCACACCATCTCCCCTGACTCGGAGAGAACATTTCAGCTGTCAGGGTGGTAGTGCAGAAGTGTAACCTAAGCACTCAAGAGACTGAGGCAGGAGGGCTACCTTGAATTCAAGGCCAGCCTAGGCTATATAATGAGACTGTCTCAAAAGCAAACAAAACAAACACACCCCCAAACAACAGCAGCAAAGAATGTTAGCTACTGAACTCACCAATGTCTTTTAGGATTCCATAGTGCTAACAGTGAGCCCCAAACACTCACTGCAGGGTGACTGGGTTTGCAGAGTTCTGAGAGTAATCTCTGCTGTCGGTTCCCAAAAACTGGCTTTTCTACTTCATTCAACCTTCATTTATTACTTAACTTAAAATGTATATCCTATTGTCTCCTGTGTATAGCTCGTGTGGGCACACAAGTGACACAGCACACAAGAGGAGGTCTGAGGCTAGCTATGGAGTTGACCAATTCTTTCCTTCACCTTTCTGTTGGGTTCCAGAGATCAGCTCAGGTTGCCAGGCTTTCAAAGCCAGCACAGTGCCACCTGAGCCACCTGCTGCACCTATTCTGTTTATTAGAAACACCGAGAGTTACATTTGCTTATCTACTTAGATGTGTGAGTGCCTGTGCCTGTCGCAGTGTGCATGCTGAGGTCAGGAGGCTCAAGAAGTCAGTCTCTTTCTACCATGTAGATCCTAGAGATCAAACAGTTCTTCAGGTTTGGTGGCAAGCAGCTCTATCTATCTGTTGAGCCATCTTGCTGGCACTATTGTTTTTAAAAGTTAACTCATACTGTGTCTGGTCTTTATGATTAGCCTGAGTTTAAAAGGCTAAGTATGTCAAGAGGACCCACAGTGTTGACACTGAACTGAATTCCAACTATAGACTCACTTCCACTGACTGCTAGTTCAGAGAAGAGCAGCTAGTGCAGTGATTTGTGAACTAGGTTGAGATACGGTAGCAACAGGCATGAAAACAGAAGAGAAAGGTATCCCAGTAGAGACCAGCATGGACACAACCACAAAGATATGCCAGCAAAGTCTGCTCTTTCAATGGCTGACAACTTCACAGTGGCAATAGATGGGGCTACAGACAGGCAGGCATGATGCAGCAGAAACAGTGCCCTAACTGGGCAATGTGACCTTGGTCTTCAAAGCTATGGGACTCAAGTGCTATGTGGCTTGCTCTTTTCAAGACTTTAGTTCTGCCGGGCAGTGGTGGCACACGCCTTTGATCCCAGCACTTGGGAGGCAGAGGCAGGCGGATTTCTGAGTTCGAGGCCAGCCTGGTCTACAGAGTGAGTTCCAGGACAGCCAGAGCTACACAGAGAAACCCTGTCTCGAAAAAAAAAAAAAACCAGAAAAAAAAAAAAAACCAGAAAAAAAAAAAAAAAAGACTTTAGTTCTACAAGAAAGAAGCAAGCGCTCCTCTGAGCCCTGCTGGCAGAAGTCCACCTGTGCCATTCTTACCTGGTCTAAGAAATGTGGGTGTCTATCATCTGTCACACAGCACAGTAGAAAAAAAAAGAAGGTACTGGGAGCTGGGGGTGAAGTGGTTAAGTGCTTGCCCAACATGCACAAGGCCTTGGTTTCAATCTCTAGACTCCCTGAAAAATGCATGAAAACACAGGAACTTATACAAAATTTAAACCAGGAATGGTGGTACATGCCTGTAATCCCAGAACTAGAGAAACAGAAAATCAGAAGTTCAAAGTCATCCTGAGCTGCATATGAATTCAAGGCAAGCCTGGGCTATATGCAGGCCTAGCATATATCTACAATTTCAGCATTTGGGAAGCAAAAGCAGAAGGACTGTCACAGTTCAAGGATAGCCTGGTCTACATGGCAAGTTCCAGGAAGTGAGGACTGTACTGCAAGACTCTGTCTCAGAAAAGAGAGCACAGGTCAGAGAGGCGGATCAGGGGTAAGAGGCTTGCCACCAAACCCAATGACCTAAGTTTGATCCCCAGAGTTCACATAGCAGGAGAAAGATGACTCCTACAAATTGTCCTCTGACCACATGTTATTATGCACACCTACCTAGCCAGCCTGAAATGTACATATATACAGAATAAATAAAAATATAATAGATTTTAAAACCACAATCAGGGGCTAGAGAGACGACCCAGTGGTTAAGAGAACTTGTTACGTTTGAAAAGGACCTATGTTAGATTCTCAGTCCTCACATGGTGGCTCACAACCATCTGTAACCCAATTTCAGATGATCTGACACCTTCTGGCTCTTGGGCACTGTATGCACATGGTGTACAGACATACATACAGACAAAACACCCCCACACGTAAAAAAAGTAAACTAAAACCAAGTACACTGTGCCCGGCACCTCATGCCCCTGCCGTCATGCCTTCATCTCCTGTCCTGTCCTCCCTGCCACAAACAATCCCCTCCAACTATAAGTAAAAATAAACTCTTCCTCCTTTTAAAAAACAAAACAAAACAAAACAAAACACAGTCAGATATGGTGGTGCACGCCTTTAATCCCAGCACTTGGGAGGCAGAGGCAGGCTGATTTCTGAGTTCGAGGCCAGCCTGGTCTACAGAGTGAGTTCCAGAACAGCCAGGGCTACACAGAGA
The DNA here is from genome assembly GCA_028551405.1 of Uromys caudimaculatus. Lineage (NCBI taxonomy): Eukaryota > Metazoa > Chordata > Mammalia > Rodentia > Muridae > Uromys > Uromys caudimaculatus. The sequence continues at coordinate 120,695,831 of CM052702.1, forward strand.
AACCCTGTCTCAAACAAACAAGAGGCCAGTGAGTTGGCTCAATGAGAAAAAGTGCTTGCCACCAAGCCTATAAGCTGAGCTCAATCCCCTGGATTCATACCTTGGAGGAGAACCTACTTCCTATGGTTACATCCTCTGCCTCCACAGTACACTGTGGTATGTGTCCACCCCATGAATAAATAAACAATCTTTAAAAGAAAATACTAAAGTGTGAAGATAGAACATCGATCCTGAAGATGTAAGGTATCCAATATTTATGGCAGGTCAGTTGATAGGGCAACTATCATCAATGAAACATTATTGTAAAATCACAAAAGAGCCAGGTATGTTCTTGTAATCCTAACACTTGGGAGGTAGAGTCAGGAGTTTTGCTACAAGTTGGCGGTCACCCTGGTCTACAGAGCAAGTTCCAGGACAGCCAGGGCTAAAAAAAATCTAAAAAGAGTCACCAAGCCTTCTTGGTGCAGGGCAAAGAAAGACATGGTCATCAGGTTCTTTTATCTTTTAGCCTGAGGGAAGAAACCTTTCTACTGTGACACCATGTTATATCACAATCCCCGAAATTCCGGCACTCCTCAGCATGCTCCCCTCTTTGTCTTTTTTCTTAGGCAGAGTCCAGACTGGTCTAGAACTCATCTTTCTCTGCGTAGCATCCTAACTGCTGGGATTGTAAATTTGTGCCAACATTCCTGGCTTTCATTCACTACCTTGAGATAGCAACCTACTATGACAGCTCACACTGAATAGTATGTTAGCTAGGAATGCAGCTCAGCATTTCCTAACACACACAAGACCCTGGGTTTAATCCCCAGTAACATGGCCCCTCCTACCTACACACACACACACACACACACACACACACACACACACACACACACACACACACACTGGCACATCCACATGACTGACACACACACACACACACACACACACACACACACACACTGGCACATCCACATGAGCTCTCTCTCCTGCTAGAGACTGAACTCCGGGCCTGCCTGGCATGGAGTAGATAAGCACTTTGAGGCTGAGTTGCACCCTCAGGCTGACCTGGTTTTGTACACTGTGCCTGTTAGCTTTGTTAACTAATGTCCTGTCTGAGAAGTGGGAAAACCTTGGAAATGCTGAGAAAAATCAGCTTTCTGGACTCCTAGGCTAAGGTGGACCGACCAACATAATGCCATCCCATGGGTCACTTTGGCAAGCAGGCACTCTCTTCTCAGGGAATCCCAACCTGACCATAGGCTCTCTTTTAAGCCGCCAAAGGCAAGTACCCAACGGAGAGTAAGTATCACACCCCATTCCACAGATCTTACTTTTGTAAGCCTCTGGCCTGAAAGGGTTAATGATCATACCTTCTTCTCTTTCTCTAAGATCATTTGATCCTTCTGATGCAACATCTTCTTCAGAGTGGCCACTTCTTCCTTCAGCTGAGCAATGATGACAAAGTGGTCAGTGCCCGGTGAATCCAGAGCCAGGTCTGGGGAAAAGCTGGATAGAAGAGGAAGAGGGAAATTTCATAACTTGAATGTAATAACTTTACTTAAGGATGCACTTCAGGTCCTTAACTCCAGGTCACCTGATGGTGGACTCAAGGGGCTTCAGAAACGATCTCAATTCCAGCCATCAAGAGCATTGCTCCACCCCCATCAGACTCACTAGCATCTGCTGGACTTGAACTGCACAGGAAAGGTAGTCATCAGAAAACGATGCACCCCAAACCACAACCCACAACCTCTCATTTGTGGGACCAAAATAAACACCAATCTCAAAGCCAAGGGTACTACTTCAGGCTCAGTACATATCTCCAATGCATTGCTGCTGACACAGTCATATTTGTGATCAGAGAACTTCCCTAGAATCCTGGACAGACCATCAATTTTGAGTACATTCTCAGGTCTAATGTCTTGTGATGAGGCTTAGCTCCTAAAAAAATATGGCCTTTATCCTGGAAGCAGCCAGCCTCCCCTAAAAAAGATGCACAGGAAGAAGACTAGCTTCTCAATGCTGCAATGGTGGCCAGTAATCTCAATATTCAGCATGCTGAGGCACTCTTGAGTCTGAGGCCAGCCTGGGGTACATAGTGAATTTCAGAACAGTCTTAGCTATAGCATGAGAGACCTTGTCTCAAACAACAACAAAAAGAATTCTGTGATGCTAGAGAAAGGGACAAAGGTAGCAAACTCTAGTCACGTCACATGCTTTCCACACTCTGCACTCTGTCCAGTACTGGGGGACTCTCCTGTCCTCCTAGCAGACCCTCCTGACTTTTCCAACGTCAGGGAATCTGTAAGGCCCTGAAACTGTATATGCAGAATCTTTTCTGAGTTTACAATAGGAAGTTTTCTGGTGAGGATCCAAAGTTTTCAATAGTGCCAGAGGCTCCTCTGATAAAATAGGACTCACTGCCAAAAGGTCACTTCCTGTCTTTCCCCAGGGAATTCTGAAAGAAGTTCTGTGTTTACTTCTCTAAACAATCTTTAAAGCAATACACAAACCTGGACACTGGTCCTAACCTTTGTCAACAGAGCAACAACTCACAGCCCCTCTGCATTTGCTCGTCCCTGAATCTTACATGGCAGCTAAGATGCAGCACTTCTCTACACAGGAAGAAACTCTACAACAGCGAGCCTTTCCACTGCACACGCTTCTTCCTAGTTACCAAGTCAAATACTCCTCAGGCTGGGACTGGAAGACACCAACACCTGATAACAGCACATCCTCCATCCTGTCCACACGAAGCACCTGGAATAGAGCATCAGAGGGAGACTAGACTGATGTTCTCCTGATGCAGGATGAGCAAGAGCCAATGCAAAACAATAAAACCAGCACCCAGGATACGGACCATCAGGCTCCTCCAAGTTCAGAACTAGAAGTTTCCTTGTATCTGTTTCAATGCCCACCAGTACACATCTTCCCTCAACCTAGCAGTGTCTATTTAAATTTATAACTATAGCAGGCAAGGACACAGAGTACTGGCTATCCTAGTGTGACTCACTGTCCCCAAAGCTCCAAATGCTCTGCTCTACCTGCTTCTTAGATTGCTTGTGTTGCTGCTGCTGTTGGCAGTGCTGAGGAAAGACCTAGGGCCTCATGAATGAGAGGCAAATGCTCTACCACTGAGCTTCAGCGCCAGCCATAGAAATTACTCTTGAATCAATCAGCTGTAGGTAAAACCAGTCTAGTTTGTCCTGTGTTAGGGCCTGATCCCTCCGACTCTAGATCTTAGCTTAGATAATACTAGAAATGAAAAACAACAACTAGTTAGCAAGACAGCAAGCTAGTCTCTCCAAATACCTCCACGCACAAGGATCTTCTTGCTTCTCCAGGACTCCCTGCCTGTTCTGAAAGCTTTTAATACAAAACAAGTTCTATTATACAAGACAAGTTCTATGCTAAGAGGCTAAGGCAAAGAGACTAGAAATTCAAGACCAGCCTATGCTATGCTGCAAGACCCACTCTCAGGACTATTTTCCTTGGGTGAAATCAAAACAGGTTTGCAGTAACAGGCACTGATCCTGAGGCCATCTTCAAAGGTCATTAGGAACCCCAATACTGCACATAGCTCAAGGGCACAGAATAAAATGAAATTTAAAATGACCTTTGCAAACTAGGTACTTGGCTGCCGCCCACTGCTGAGTTGGCTTCTGGACTGTCTACAGAGGGAGCATTTAGTGGGCTGACTGAGGAGTGTGACTGGTGTATTTTCTCAAGGAAGGAATACTCACTCACATTCCTCACATTGGAAAGGTTTTTGTCACCATTTTAACTAGCAAATTAGAAAACACTGAGCAGGGGCTGTAAATTTTGTAGGCTACAAAAACCAAATAGACTAAGACACCTTGTAAGTAACAAAGCATCAGGCAAAGCTAAGCTGGCACGTTCTCCCACGTCCCCAGGTGGAACGCTAAAGGAGGAAGGTGAGAGAGGAGGCACAGCAGTGCATATCACTGAGCCCACACTTGGGAGGAAAAGGTGGAGGCTGGCAGATCCCCGAGGTCCAAGCCAGCCTCGGTCTCCACAGGAAGTTCCAGAACAGCTTCTTAGCCTCTTGGCTGAGATCAAGTGTAATACATGCGTATCGTGTTAATAGAAAGTTCCAGGCTAGCCAGGCCCACATAGGAAGACCCTGTCTCAAATGAGAGAGAGAATCAAACATGCCTCCATAGTAAATAAGAGAATGTGACAGTAAAAGATCAACACAGAACTGTCATGAAGCAACAGAGGAAGACACAAAGAATAAAAGTTAAAGCGTAAAGCCATAAATTAAAAAGAGTGTTGGAGAAGAAAACTGTGGGCTTACATACTCACTCAAGAAGCACTCCTGTCACTCAGCAGCTGCCCCACCCCTACACATGAGAACCCACAGGGTTAGGGATGCCCCCAGGCTGACAGAGTACTTGCCCAGCGCACACAAGGCCCTGGGATGGATTCCCAGTACTATATAAACCTGGCAGAGTGGCCCATGCTTGTAATTCCAGAACTCAGGAGGTAGAGATGGGACAGGAAGTTTAAGGTCATCCTCCACTACACAGAGAATGAGGCCTGCTTGGGATATATGACACTTTCTACATGCCTCCGCCTGCAGGCCGGCAGCAGGCGGGCAGGCAGAGTTCATGAAGTGCTTGCTTCAGCAACACAAACACTAAAATTTGAATACAAAAATTAACATGATCCCTGCCCAAGGACAATATCCAAATTCTTAAATCATTCCATATTTATAATAGAATATTATTTGAATATTAAAAAATACCAAAAAAGTGTAGAAATGCTTCTGTTGTTTTCTGAAACAGTGCTGCCTCATGCACTGCAGGCTGACCTGACCTTCCTGAGGATGACCTTGAACTCTTGTTTTTTTAACCTTTTTTTTTTTTTTTTTTTTTTTGGTTATACGAGACAGGGTTTCTCTGTGTAGCCCTGGCTGTCCTGGAACTCACTCTGTAGACCAGGTTGGCCTCAAACTCAGAAATCCACCTGCCTCTGCCTCCCGAGTGCTGGGATTAAAGGCATGCGCCACCACTGCCCAGTCGAACTCTTGTTTTTTTAAAGATTTATTTTTACATATGTGATGAGTACACTGTTGCTCTCTTCAGACACACCAGAAAAGAAGAGGACATAAGATCCCATTACAGATGGTTATGAGCCACCATGTGGTTGCTGGGAATTGAACTCAAGACCTCTAGAAGGACAGTCAGTGCTCTTAACCGCTGAGCCATCTCTCTAGCCCCCACCTTGAATTCTTGCCTCTCCTGCTTCCACCTCCTGAGTGCTGGGATTACAGGGGTGTACCGCCAGCCCAGTGTCTGAATGATTTTTTTTCCAAAGTGAAGTAAAAGACCAGGACAAACCCCACAAAAAGTAAAAAGGATAGCAACATGTACTTTATGCTGTGTTATCAATATTTTAAAGAAAATGCAAGTAAGTAGACTATTTAAGCACTAATAATGTGTGACCATTCAAAGGGAATGTGTTTATAAATGAACATTTCTGTGGCAGCAGGAAAAAAAATTACCTAAATTTCAAATTATAAGATAAACATGGTGGTGCATGCTGTAACCAGTGGGCTGGGGCAAGACGACTTCAGGTTTGAGGTCAGCCTGAACTACATACAGGTTCCAGCAGAGCCCAAGCTGCACAGGAAAACTCTTATCTCTAATTCCACACATACACCAATAAAATAAAAATAATTTTGGACGGGGGGTATCAAGACAGGGTTTCTCGGTGTAATAGCCCTGGCTGTCTTGGAACTCTCTTTGTAGACCAGGTTGGCCTCAAACTGAAGCGACCCACCTGCCTCGGCCTCCTGAGTGCTGGGATCAAAGGTGTGCGCCAACATACCTGGCAATAAATAACTTTTTAAAATTAGTATGAGGGTAGAGATACAGCCTAGCGGTAGAGCCCTTTACTATCACATATCACAGAATGACCGTCCGTTGTCTTCTCTGGTGGACATAATAAAAGACCAAGTAGCTAAGGTAAGGACTAGCATCCCATTCAGAAAAGCCACCCTTACAGTGGCCAGATGTGAGTCAGCAATCTGCACATCAGCTGAGGTTTAGCGTGGTGCATCCAAGGCAACAGACGGACTAGCGTTGATACCCCAAGAACAAATAAGCTGGGAGGAGGCGAAGCTGCTAAAGACTGGGCTGGCTGAGCTGCAGCTCCTGAATGAGCTCTCCTCCGACCTTTTACATAGCCTGGGTGAAAAGCAGATGAAAGTGATAAATTTGAAAGCATAGGTCTGGGCTTTAGTGGCCTGCTTTCTAGGACTCAAACGGTTTGTTTCTTGAAGCAGTTTTTACAAGGTCAAAGATAATGGACACATCTGTTTTCTTCAGAACAGCAAGGCTAGCTGCTCAAAAGAACAGGAGAGGAGAACAGAAAGTTGGTCTGCACAGTTCCTTCCTATATACAATCTGAAAAGGGTAAGCACTTCCAGAATGTTCAAGAAGTTGAAAACCAATTAAACTACCTTGGTCAACAGAGACTACCTTGATAGGATCTGAAATCAAGTAAATAAAATATGCAACAGAGAAGAGTAGCCTCCACAGACACCTCATACTTTGTGAGAGAAAGCAACAGACAGCCCTGGAAAGCCCCTCTGCTGGTCACTCCCACAGCCCCACTGGCTGGGAGAGAGAGCTGTGAATGCCAGTTTTCAGAACGAAGAAGATTCCAAGGCCTTTGGGGAAATGTCAGGTGGTCTCACTTCAGGATGCCTGGGCCTGGAGGAACAGGAAAATGGATGGCTCCAAGACTCTGTTGGGAGGCAGCCCACTGCACCAACACAGACGGGCTCTGGATATTAGGACAAAGCGGCTCATGAGAGGAAGCATCGCTGAGAAGAGAGGAAAGTGAGGAATGAAAATATGCATTTGGGTCAAAATGAAACCAAAATCCTGAACTATCGCATTCTCGCTTGTCCCAGCATCTGCAGAGGAAGGCTCCAAGGAAGCATGGAATATCCTGACAGACATGCAGCCCCGCCCTCACCCGCCCCTGCTCTGTCTAAGCCAACTCCCCCAGAAGAGGCTGAAGGCACAGAGCACACGGGACACTCAGTGCCTCACTTCTCAGACCTTCTTAGTGGACTGAAGAACTGACTACAGTTAATCTGGTTACTAGCTCTATTTTGAACAGGGTCTCACTATGTAGCCCTGGCTGGCCTCGAACTCAGAGCTCTACCTACCTCTGCCTCCCAAGTGCTGGATTAAAGGAGTATGCCATCACACACAAATATCTTGTTTTTGTTTTTGAGGCAGGGTCTCAAACTGTAGTCCAAGGTGGTCTGGAACTGTTTATCTGTTTACATCAGGCTGGTCTTGAACTCAAAGCCACACAACTGCCTCAACCTCTCAAATTCTGAGATTACAAGCATGAGCCAACATGCCCACTAAGTTTTTATATTCATTTGATAAACAGCTATCAGTACAGCTTATCTATCAACTATAAAGTGACTAGCACAGCACTCGTAACTGGCCCACTTGGGAGCCTGGCGAGCTCCAAGGTACACTCTCAGCTGTGTGTGTTCCAGGTGTGTGCGCTCACACTCCAACTGGCTCACCTGTCTCCGTTAGTTGTGATTGACTCAAACTTGGATTTTTTCTTTGGGATTTCATTTTGAATTGAAGATGTAGAAAGTGTTTTCTGGCTTTTGATGGCAAAGAGAGAAAAAGAGAGACATTAGAAATCAAAGATTAATAATGCACTCCACGGAAAGTCTGTCAAATGGACAATTCCTTCTGTGTAACAGCTTATTATTTTTAATTAGTAAAATCTACCAAGGTGGTTTCATAGGGTCAGTGCTTGTCATCAGTGCACTTGGATCCCAGTTTCCAAGGGGTCACTTAGTATAAATCAGAACTGTGACGGTACAGTAAGAAACAGAGTCTGTCTTCCAGTTTACAAAGTCTTTGTTCCCTGCATCACATGCATCTTCTATCTCATCATTCTGGAAAACAGACAAGTTATACTCTCGGCCTTGAAGATGATGACATCATCAAGGTTCCCTGAGCTACCCAATGATCTCCAGCAGGAAAGCTGAAATGAGAAGATGAGCAGGCACAGTTCAACTCCTGGCCTTCCTGGTCATATCCCTTGAGAATCCAATATGGACCTCAGTCCCACAATAAAATCAGCTTTAAGTCTAGTAAGGTCACCCAAAAATTGGCCTGAACACCAAAGCTGGAAGCCCATCACTGGCATGAAACCCTTTACACTGACAAGTGTCTCAATGCCACCCACTCCTGCTACACACCTTTTTTTTTTTTTTTAAATCATTTTATCTTATATGTATGAGTATTTTGTATACATGTACATGTGCCCACTTGTGCATCCTCAGAGGCCATCAGATCCCTTGGAACTGGAGCTGCAGATGGGGGGAAGCCACTCTAGGGGTGCTAGGAAATGAACCCAGGACCTCTGGAAGTACTCTTAACTGCTGAGCCCCCTTCCCAGCGGCCACACTTTCCATTTGACCTCTCTTCAGGGTGTGATCTCAGTGAGCACTCTCCTTCTCGGAACTCTTCACCACTCAAACGTCCTATTTTGGGGATGGCTGCTTCCTGGTTCTTGAATACTGAATGCTTCCAACTTCTGTCCTCAGTTTCTGCTCTTAAGTTGTATATCAAGCATGGTGGTTTTAACAGGCATGGGGAAGCTGCTCCCTGGGACCACCTCCATTAGAATCATGAGACACTGGGACCACAATGCAGATTCTAGATGCTATTTGACATCCTACTTTAGCGGGGCTACAGGACTGATGTAAAATCATCTCCACATTTCATGATTTTTTTTTTAAAGATTTATTTATTTTATGTATACAACATTCTGCCTGCATGCCTGTATGTACACCTGCATGCCAGAAGAGGGCATCAGATCCCATTACAGATGGTTGTGAGCCACCATGTGGTTGCTGGGAATTGAACTCAGGACCTCTGGAAGAGCAGCCAGTACTCTCAACCTCTGAGCCATCTCTCCAGCCCTTCTCTTCTTTTCTTTTTTTTTTTTCTTTTTTCTTTTTGGTTTTTCGAGACAGGATTTCTCTGTGTAGCCCTGGCTGTCCTAGAACTCCCTCTGCAGTCCAGGGTGGCCCCAAACTCACAGAGATTCACCTGCCTCTGCCTCCTGAGGCTGGGATTAAAGGTGTGCACTGCCACTGCTGGGCTCTTAGTAATTTTTTTTTTTTTTTTTTTAACTGTATTACTACTGACTCATGTCTGAATTGTCTCAGTTCCAGGACCAGCTTTAAACAACTTCAAACAAAGCATTTCAAAAGCCGAACTTCTTCTTCCTCCCCTTCCTGGTTTAAGTTACATCCACAAGAACCGTGAGAACCACAGGCATTGAATGAACCACGCACCCAAGTTTCTTAGAAGCTTCACTCCTAAGTACCTTCTTACTGTCGCAAGGCATCCTCAGGATGGTTCTCTGTACGTGTGTAGTGGAGGGCAGGGGAGGAGGAGTTGGGGTGTATGAGGGTGAGGCAGGGTTCCGTGTATCTCAGACTGGCTTACAACTCCCTATGCAGCTGCAGCTGGCCTTAGACTCAGGATCCTTCTGCGTCCATCTCCAGAGAGCTCGGGTTGCAGGCATGTACCATCACCTCCAGCCTGAGATGAGGTTCCTGTAACATTTCTAAGCTTATCTATACTTATACAAAAGAGCAGCCCCATTGGGAAGAGGTGTACACCCAAGGCCTTGAGAACATCAGGTAGACACTACAGAGAGCTACATTCCCGGTCCTCGGCCATCTATTCTTTCAGTGACTTCTCTGCTAGTTTCCTAATTACTGCCAACACAGGCTGGGTCCTTCCCTCCAAGGGGCCCATCAGTGGCTGCCCACTAGCCACTGACAAGGGATTATAGGCCCTTTTCTCCTCCTCGTTTCCAGCAGCAAAAATCTCAAGGGATCTGTGTGGTCTCGTGCCCTCTGGTCCTTTGCAAGCACCAGTCCCTCTCAGAGGATAACCCTGCCTCACCGGCATCTGATAAGACCAATCCATCTGAGGATAGCTGCAGCAGGCTCTTCTCCAAGCCAGCCTTCCGGACTTCCTAGGCAGTTAATTAGAAGTGTCCTTCTTGCCTGAATCTCGACAAGTTTTTAAAGTAGTGCCCATTGTATTAGACTGCAATGATTTGATTACAAGTCTGTCTTCTCTACCAGACGGCATACTATTGAGAGCAGCATGGTTTTGATTCATCTCTATATTCCCAGCAGAGTCCCTGGCCCACGAGAGTACTTAATAATGCCTAGAGAACAAACAAACCCATAATGACAGTAATAACACAAACAGCTAAAACCCACTGACTCCTGTCATTAGAAAACAAACTGCTATTCATGTACTACACATTTGCCTTCACGACAACCCCATGAGGCAACACTGCTCTCTTCCCCACTGTCCATAAGAAACTTGCTAGAGACAGGACTAAACCTAAAGCCCCAACATTACTGTACATACTCTTAACAGAAGCTTCAGCCACCAAGGAAAGGTCATCTTTTGACTAGCTCCTACTCTGAAAAAGTCTATTTGTCAAAATATATATTTCAAATGCTATCTCTAGACAGGAAACGGAATGTCCAGTCCCCAAGAGCTTATGCCCAATAAAGCTGAGAAGGGCACTCAGAAGTCCCACAGACCTTAAAGCCATGATTCAGAAACCTCCTTGGAGCCGGACAGTGGTGGCTCACACCTTTAATTCCAGCACTTGGGAGGCGGAGGCAGAGGCAGGCAGATTTCTGAGTTCGAGGACAGCCTGGTCTATAGAGTGAGTTCCAGGACAGCCAGGGCTATACAGAGAAACCCTGTTTCGAAAAAACAAAAAAAAAAACAAAAAAACAAAAAAAAAAAAGAAGGAAAGAAAAGAAAAACAAAAGAAACCTCCTTGGCCTTGGAGACACAGGAACTGTAAAGTATGCCAATCAAGAGACTTCCTAAAGGTGGGAACGACAGGAAACCTTCTAGGAGACAGCACTCTCTTCAACTGCCTGTGGAAAGATGGCACTTGCCCTGCCAGCTCCTCTGTCCTGTGCTTCTGGGCTTACCTGTTGTAATGGCTGCCACCACTCAGGCGGCTGTACTGCTCCTTCTCCTGATGGCTGCCTCGAGAAGAGCTGCTCAGGTGCTTCCTCTGCTCTTTGGTCTTCTGAAGGACACGCTTGTATGACAGTGTGCACAGCCAGCACAGCAGCTTCCCATCCACCTGAAAGAGGAGACAAGGTGAAGAGGAGGAGCGGTCAGCACTGAGACCATGAGCACTAAGACTGCGCACGGGCAGCTAGAACTGAGGCATTACGCTCCAGCCCTGTGAGCCTGGGGCAAGTCACAGAGGACTCGGTGACAATGTACATAAGGCTCTTAGTATGGGACCACATATGCAAAAACTGATTTATGCTGCACACCTTTAGTCCCAGCACTAGGGAGGCACAGGTAGGCAGATCTCTGAGTTCAAGGCCAGCCTGGTCTACAGAGTGAGTTCCACGACTGCCAGGGCCACGAAGAGAAATGTTTTTATTTGAGATAGGTCTCACCAAGTATCCCTGGCTCTCCAGACACTCACTATGTAGTCCACTGAGATCCATCTGTCTCTTTCACCTGTGTGCTAGGATTAAAGACATGTACCATCATATCTGGACCAACACCTTTAAAATAAAAATGTTTTAGATTTATCTTATTTTATGTATATGGGTGTTCTGCCTGCAGAGACATCTGTGTACCACAGGCGTATCTGATGTCTTTGCAGGTCAGATGAGGGGCTGGAGTTACAGGTGGTTAACCGCTGTCATAAGGGCTGGGTACTCAATCCAGCCAGGTCCTCTGGAAGAGGAGTCTGAGCTCTTCTCTCCAGCCCCCAGCACCTTTTCTTATTAAACCCTAAATCTGATTAAAAAGAAAAGAAAAGAAAAGAAAAGAAAAGAAAAGAAAAGAAAAAGAAAAAGAAACAGAGAGAGAGAGAGAGAGAGAGAGAAAGAAAGAAAGAAAGAAAGAAAGAAAGAAAGAAAGAAAGAAAATCTAATACACTGGTAGCTCAGTCCTGTGTTACAGAGTGGGTTCCAAGACAGGCTAATGAATTAAGATTCTGTCTCAAAAAAAAAAAAAAAAAAGAAAAAAGAAAAAACCAAGTTCTTAGCGGGGTGTGGTGCTGGAGGCCAGCCAGGTGTACCAAGGAGTTCAGGACAGGGCTATACAAAGAAACATTGTCTCAAAAAAAAAAAAAAAAAAAAAAAAAAAAGCCAAACCCTTAGAGTAGGATTGTTAACTAATAATATAAAAATTTAATAGGGCTGGAGAGATGGCTCAGTGGTTAAGAACACTGACTGTTCTTCCAGAGGTCCTAAGTTTAATTCCCACCAACCACATGGGGGCTCACAACCATCTGTAATAGGATCTAATGCCCTCTTCTGGTGTGTCTGAACACAGCTACAGTATACTCATATACATAAAATAAATCTTAAAAAAAAAAAAAGATGAAAAAAAAAGAATTTAATAAATTTGACAACAGACAAATTAGTAGAAATTAACAATACTAATACTAGTAATATTAATAAAAATTAGAGATCATTTACTGAGTTATGTTCCAGGTTTTTTGGGGGGTTTTTTTGGTGGTTTTTTTTTTTTGTGGTTTTTCAAGACAGGGTTTCTCTGTGTAGCCCTGGTTGTCCTGGAACTCACTCTGTAGACCAGGCTGGCCTCGAACTCAGAAATCCACCTGCCTCTACCTCCCAAGTGCTGGGATTAAAGGCGTGTGCCACCACTGCCTGGCTTTTGTTTTTATTTCATGTACATGAGTACACTGTAGCTGTCTTCAGACACACCAGAAAAGGTCATCAGATCCTATTACAGATGGTTGTGAGCTACCATGTGGTTGCTGGGAATTGAACTCCAGAACTCTGGAACCCAAGACCTCTCTCTAGCCCCATATTCCAGGTTTAAAATTAAGAATTTTATCTAGGGGCTGGAGAGATGGCTCAGTGCTTAAAAGCACTGGCTGCTCTTCCAGAGGACCTGGGTTCAATTCCCAGCACCCGCGTGGCAGATCACAACTGTCTGTAATTTTTGTTCCAGGGGATCTGACACCCTCATACAGACTTACATGCAGGCAAAACACCGACACATATGAAATAAAAATTAAAAAAAAAAAAAAAAAAAAAAAAAAACCACTAAAAAAATTGTATCTCACGGCAGGCAACTAAAGAATGCTAAGCGCGGAGAAGTAATGTTCAGCAGGGATGACCCTAATTGGTTCTCCAGTACCAAGTGGTCAGTTCTGAAATCATATGTATACAAACAACACTAAACGGACTGAGCAAGTTGTATTTATATGTTTATGTGTCTCTAAGTATCTATTTAATGATAACTAGGAAAAAGAGGGCCTGAAACTTGAGAGGGAGGAGGGAATATAGGAGAGGCTGAAGGGAGGAAAGGGTGTAACTATATTTTAATTTAAATTTTTATGTTTGATTTTTCTGAGACAGGGTTTCTCTTTGTAGCCCTGGCTGTCCTGCAACTCACTATTAAATTCACCAAGCTGGCCTAGAAATCAGAGACCTGCTTACCTCTGCCTCCTGAGTGCTGGGATTAAAGATGTGCACCACCACTGCCTAGCCTAATTTAAAATATTTTTAAATAAAAATTAAATTTGAATTTTTTAAAAAAGAATTTTATCTTGGTGTAGTAATACATGCTTTTAATCTCAGCACTCAGAAGATACAGGCAAGAGGACCAGGAGTCCAGGACAATCTTACTGCATAGTGAGTCCAAGTAACTTTTATGTCAAAACAAACAAAAGCCAAGTGTGGTGGCTCAAACCTCAACACTCAGGAGGCAGAAACAGGCAGATAGCTGTGAGTTCAAGGCCAGCCAGAACAGAGAGCTCCAAGCCATCCAGGGCTACACAGTGAGAGCCTGTCTCAAACAAATAAAACAAAAAAGCTATTTTCTGTAAGTACCTCATTCAGTCGCCCTGTTTCTCTGCTGTAGCTGTTATTCCCATCAAGAGAGAGAGACAAATGAACACTTAATGAGAACAACTTGCCAAGATTATTTAGTGAGCCCCAGGAACAAGACAGCCCAAGCAGTCTCCCAGCCCTGGAGATAGAGTGCTATTCCCCTTTTATTTTTATCGTATGTTTATGGGTGTTTTGCCTGCATATATGTCAGTTTATCATGTGTGTGCTGTGCACTCAAAGGCCAGAGAGGGCACTGGATGCCCTGGGAGTAGAGATACAGAGAGTTGTGAGCTGCCAGGTGGATACTAGGAATCAAACCTGGGTCCTCTAGAGAAACAGCCGGTGCTCTTAACCACTGAGCCACCTCTCCAGCCCAGGGAACACCACTCAAATCTCCTGATTACTAACAGCTTTTCCAGTAGCTTGTTTAAGGAAGGTGTCCTTATTGGCAGGCAGGAATATTTTCATCAATGAAAGTTATGTCTCACCACTATAAAGTAATAAATTTGATTAGCAAGAGCCAGCCTTAAAAGCCCAAGCAGCTCTAGCCAGTGACAGTTTCGATACTATTACATTCTTCATTCCTAAGAATTTCCTTACCATGGCCAGGCCACTAGAACTTCAAGAGAGAAAAAAGGTGGAGAAAGAGTTGACAGACTAAAGAGGGGTGAGAAACACAGGTGAAAAGATAATTTTTTGTAATGTTACATTATGTATGTATGCAATACAGGGGTGATGTGAATTGTAACCATAGGAATTAAAGATGTTTCCAGCATGTGCTATAGTGCTCGACTATAGTCTAGCACTTGGGGAGGCAGAGGCAAGAGGATCAGGAACTCAAAGTCTTCCTCAGCTACACAGAGTTCAGGGCCAGCCTAGGCTACCTGATACCCTATGTCTCACCTCCTCTCCCCCACCCCCCAAAAAAAAGGTCTCTATAAAGAGGTGTCATCCAAATTAAGACCAAAGAAACAGATTAAATGTCTCTAGAAAAGTCTGTGTAAAGCAAAGAACAGCCAGCACAAAATCAGAGGGAAGAAAATGGGGGTGTCTGAGGGCTGAAAGGTGACTGGGGTGCCTGAGGGCTGAAAGGCTGGTCAGCATTGTCAGAGGTGAGAAGACAGAAGGGAACAGGGCATGGGTAAAGCCCGGAAGGCATGGAAGAGATTGGTTTTACTCAGGTAGAAATGGAAGCCACTAGAGAGTTTTGTTTTGTTTTTGTTTTTGTTTTTTTTTATAGTATAGAAATAGAGTTTATTTAGGGCATGGGGAGGGGAGTTAAGAGGGTAGTAGAGGCAGAGAAAGGCAGAGAGGGGAAGAGAGAAGTAGAGAGGTGGAGGCCCCGGCCATGACCACGTGGAGAGAGGGGGGAGGGGAATGGGGAGAGGTAAGAGATGAGAGATGTAAGAGAGAGGCAAGAGAAAGAGATAAGAGAGCCACTAGAGGGTTTCAAGCAGAGAGCATAGTATGACCAAACTCTAAACCATTTGATCCACCAAGACACTGCCACTCCATGTGCACATTCTATCTGGTGTCATCTTGTGAGCTTTAACTTCCACCCAGACACACATCTGGAGCTATATGGTAATGGCACCATTACCTCACTTAGCCGTAAGCTCTACTTTTTAGACTTATACAAACTTTTTCCAACTTCCATTTATATTGGATATTGCTCACTATAATTTGAATTATTTTAAAATTGTATTACATTATTATTTATTCATGTGGAGACAGCTTGTGTGTGCATGTGGAATCCAAAGGACAGCTTAGACAAGTCAGTCTTCTCCTTCTACCATATGTGTTCTGGAGATGAACTCAGGTCATCAGGCCTGGTAGCAAGAACCTTTATCCACTGAGTGATCTCACAGGCCCTAGCTCCAGTTCTTAGGGGAAGACAGTCGTGGTGCACATCTTTAGTCCCAGCACTTGGAAGGCAGAGACAGGCAGATCTCTTTTGAGCTTGAGGCCAGCCTGATCTACAGTCTAGTTCTGGGACAGCCAGGGCTACACAGAGAAACCCTGTCTCAACAAAACAAAACAAACAAGAAATGTTAGGGGCCAGCAAGGCAGCTCGGTGGATAAAAGCACCTGCTGCCAAACCTGGGAACCATAAAGTAGGAGAACCAACTCCTGCAAGCCATCTCTGCATTGCAAAGGTACGTGCCTGTGGTACAGGGTGGGCACACGACACACATCAACGCAAAAGCAAATACACAAAATGTAATTGTAAAGGGAAGAAATAGACAGGGCATGGTGGCACACACCTTTAATCTCGACAGTTGAGGCCAGCCTGGTCTATACAGCAAGTTAAAGGGTGACCACAAATACAAAGAGACCTTGTCTTAAAAAGCAAAATAGGAGACCGGATGCAGAGATGGCTCAGCTGTTAAGAGTACTTGTTGCTCTTGTAGAGAAACCTGGTTTGATTCCCAGCACATACACAGTGACTCACAACCACACCCCAATCCAAGCCCAGAGGATCTGATGCCCTCTCCTGGCCTTCTCCAGCACCAAGCACACATGTGGCGTACATGTGTACATGCAGGCCAAATACGCACAAATAGTTCTAAAAAACAAACATTTCTTTGTTTTAAAGAAAAAGAAATGGGGGCTGGAGAGATGGCTCAGCGGTTAAGAGCTCCGACTGCTCTTCCAAAGGTCATGAGTTCAAATCCCAGCAACCACATGGTGGCTCACAACCATCCGTAATGAAATCTGATGCCCTCTTCTGGGGTGTCTGAAGACAGCTACAGTGTACTTACATATAATAAATAAATAAATAAAATTTAAAAAAAAAAAAA
>CM052702.1:120713079-120788582 GCA_028551405.1 Uromys caudimaculatus
AAAAAAAGAAAAAGAAAAAGAAATGGGGCTGGTGAGTTGGCCCAGTGGGTAAGGCACTGGCCACCAAGCCTGACCACCTAAGTTTTATCCCTGGGACCCACATGGTGGAAGGAGAGAGCAGAACCCTTCCCATACAAATGTGCGTATACTGTGGCAAGCACCCCTCTCATACAAACACAATAAAAAAGGTAACAAAAAACTTCATTTAAAGAAATGTTAGAATGGTCCAGATTGGATAAATGAAGAAACATATTCTAACTCTTCAAGGTTGGTAACAGAAGCAGGAAAGGATCTCAAAAGTATGTCCACCTGATTTGGGCCCAACTTAATTCCTAAAGAAGAGGAGGAAGAGGAAAAGGAGAAGGAAGAGGAGGGAGAGGAGGAAGAGGGAAAAACACAGCAATTTACCTTCTTCCGATCATCCTTCCTGTCAAATGCACACTGCTGCTTGCACTGTTCACAGGAATACGGGGGTCCATACTTCTTCTCTGAATTCGTGCAGCGCTGGCATTTATTCCCAATAAATGCAGCAATTATGTTGCAATACTGACAAGGCTTAGGCTTAGACAGAAAAGAAGGGTCAGGTAAGTATATCATAAACTACTGCCCATTTTTACTGCAATGATTCTACTCTGTAGTCCATGACACATGGTAAACATGTGTTCCCAACATCACACATTCGCCCCACAGTGCTCAAATGAAGCCCAATTCTTAGCACTTAAAAAAGTAACACCCGGAGCTGGAGAGATGGCTCAGAGGTTAAGAGCACTGGCAGCTCTTCCAGAGGTCCTGAGTTCAATTCCCAGCAACCACATGGTGGCTCATAACCATCTACAAGCAGATCTGGTGCCCTCTTCTGGCCTGTGGGCATGCATGCAGACAGAACAGTGTATACATAATAAATAAATAAATGTTTAAAAAAAAAAAAAAGTAACACCTCTGCTGGGCAGTGGTGGCGCACGCCTTTAATCCCAGCACTTGGGAGGCAGAGGCAGGTGGATTTCTGAGTTCGAGGCCAGCCTGGTCTACAGAGTGAGTTCCAGGACAGCCAGGGCTACACAGAGAAACCCTGTCTCGGAAAACAAACAAACAAACAAACAAAAAAAGTAACACCCAGGGGCTGGAGAGATGGCTTAGTGGTTAAGAGCACTGACTATTCTTCTAGAGGTCCTGAGTTCAATTCCCAGCAACCACATGGTGGCTCACAACCATCTGTAATGGGATCTGATGCCCTCTTCTGGTGTGTCTGAAGAGAGCAACTGTGTACTCACATACATAAATTAAACCTTAAAAAAAAAAAAAGGTAACACCCCCCCATAGGGTTATTTTTAAAAAATAAAATAACAAATAACCAAAACCCACTAGAATCCATGATGAAACTTCAACAAAAAATCCAATAGAACATAGTTGAGTTTGAGGCCAGCTTGGGCTACATGAATCTCTATTTCAAAACAAAAACAAAAACAGGCCAAGTATGATGGTGAAAGCCTTTAATTCCAGCACTCAGACTACAGACATAGGTGGATTTCTGAGTTTGAGGCCAGCCTAGTCTACAGAGTGAGTTTCAGGTCACCAGGTCTCACCTAGTGAGACCCTGACTCAAAACAAAATACCCCAAAAACCAGCCAAAGAGATGACTCAGTGTGCAAAGGTGCTTGCCAAAGCCCAGGACTCACAAAGGTGGAAAGAACTAACTCCACAAAGCTTCAGGCCCCTAGAGACGGAGTTACAGATGGCTGTGAGCCACCATGTGGGTGCTGGGAACTGAACCCAGGTCCTCTGGGAACAACAAGTACTCTCACCACTGAGCCATCACTCCAGCCCTGGAAGGGTAAGTTCTAAGATCTAAGAACTCATTCCTGTTAGGATTTAGTCCAGAGAAATCCCACTTACCGTTCCATACAACTGTACATTCTGAGCACACTTCTTGCATATTGTATTGGTTTTACTGTGAAAGAAAAAATGAAATACAAGACTTTCCTTAGAACATCTGAAAACATATTCCTCTTAAGTCCAAAGAATTTGTCACTGCTCAGGTGCTAGGGGACAGCTGACATAGAGACTGGACATCCGGTAAACTAATAATGACAACTCAGTTTAAATAAAGAATCACTTACTTCAGATAATGTGCCACGTCCCATCCCCCAACCCCAGGTTGGGAACTTTACTCATGTAGCCCATGCTGGCCTCAAATTCACTAACGTAGTTGAGAATGAACGGCTTCGACCTTCTGTTGCTACCTCCTGAATGCTAGGACTACAGATGTGAGACTACCTTGCCCAGCTTTAATTATGACATCTTTAAGTATTCCTAAATAAAACTACCATGAATAGAAAAGGCCCTCAAAATATGAAATGAAGTACCAGAAAACAAGTTAATTCTCTTGGCTTCAGATGAATACCCAAGAAATCAGAGGTGAGGAATAAGGTGTGTGCCTGCAGCATGAACTCTAGACTGACCACATCACCTTACTTTTGGTAGTCTGCCTGTAGCTCGCTATGGAGATCAGGCTTGCTTCTCCAGTGCTGCAATTAAAGGCCTGCTGGTGCGCGTGCGTGCGTGGTTTCTGTTGTTGTTTTTGTGAGACAGGGTCTCTCTCTCTCTGAGTGCTCTGCCAGCCTGGTTGAATGTTTAAAGTCACTTGTTAATTACTTTTCAGACCCTTGACCATTTGGATATAGTTACCTTTGTTTAGCTGAGACAGGTCTCATCAGTCCCTGGGATTACAGACCACTATGCTGAGCTTTCCACTTCTTTTTCAAAGTGACAGAAAATTGTACTAGTAAAATAAAAAATCTAAGCAAACAATGGGTAACAGATAGGAAATGTTTATACCATCTACCCATTAAAATACGAGAAACTACGTAATTTGTATGTAATATAACCGACTACATATTTGTACGTTTTAGCTTCTGGTAATGGTGAATGCTTTGACCTCAGCACTATGGAGGCAGAGGCAGGTGGCTCTCTTAAGCATGAGACCCTCCTAGGACTGGACAGACACTGTGGCTAAGAACATTCTCTACAGTTCCAGAGGACCAGAGTTCAGTTTCAGCGCCCACTGTCACCTTCACGCCAGTTCCAATGACTTCTGATGCCTCTAAGCGTCTACCAGCAACTGAGCTCAGAAACACACTTAACAATAAAAATAAAACTTAAAAAAAGACTATCTAGCTGGGCAGTGGTGGCGCATGCCTTTAATCCCAGCACTTGGGAGGCAGAGGCAGGCGGATTTCTGAGTTTGAGGCCAGCCTGGTCTACAGAGTGAGTTCCAGGACAGCCAGGGCTACACAGAGAAACCTTGTCTCGAAAAAAAACCAAAAAAAAAAAAAAATACTCTCTAGTCTACACAGTAAGACCTCATCCAATTTAAAAAAGGATGCTACAGTACAATTAATTACAATCCTATGTATACATGAAATACAAGCAGAAACTTTTAAGAGAAAAAAATAATCTTTTACATTTTTATTTTATCTTTTGTTTTTGGAGAAAAGAGTTTTCTGTGTAGCCCTGGCTATCCTGGAACTCAAAATGTAGACCAGACTGGCCTCAAACTTGGAGGTCAGCCTGCCTCTGCCTTCTGAGGGCTGAGGATAAAACTGTGCGCCAACACCACCTGGCTACATTTTTAATGTTAAGATACGATTTCACTATGTAATGTGTAAACCTAGCGGGCCTTGAACTACCACTCTGAGACTACATTGCCTCCACAAACAAAGGAACACTGATATTTCGTTAAGACTTTATATGAGAGATATGGTCTCTCTATATAGCCCTGGCTGTCCTGAAGCTGGCTGTGTTGACAAGGCTGGCCTTGAACTCAGAGATCCTCCTGCCTCTGCCTCCTTAGTACCAGAATTATAGATCTGTGCCATCATGCCTGGCATTTTTTTTTAATGTAACTATTTTGTAAATTGTGTGTCCTGTAGGTATGTACATGTCCCTTCAGGTGCCCATGGAGACCAGAAGAGTCAGATCCCCTGGAACTAACATTACAAGAAACCTGCTAAGAGTGTCCCCCTTGAACTCTGGTCCTCTAGAAGAGCAGCTCACTTAAGCACTTAGCCTCTCTAGCCAACAGGACCACTGCTATTAAAGTAGTGACTCACCACACCCAGAGCTGTTTAAATTTCTCAAGGCAGATGTGATGGTTCACACTTTTAAACCCAACACTGTCTCGAATGGAAAGCTAGCCTGGACTACCATCTCAAAAAACAAACAGCAAGAAAAACAAACACTTCTTTCTTGGTCAAGCAGATCTCTACCTCTCCTGCTGGTACTCAGTCCTGCAGTAGGTGCACTTGACAACAGGGTGGGCAATCCGGCATTCCTGAAATGAAAGGAGATGGTTTGAAAAGGAACTGAGGAGCAGAAAGTCTTCAGTAAGAAACAGCAGATCTGGGTAATAACTGTTGCTAGCAAGAGGCCCAAGCAAGTCATTTAACTCTCTGGACCTCAGTCCCTCCTCTATATGCACCATCACTTCCCTGCTGTTGATGTGGGAGTAGGAATCTGTATGAACTATTCATAAATTTTAAAACAGCCCGGCAGTGGTGGCGCACGCCTTTAATCCCAGCACTCGGGAGGCAGAGGCAGGTGGATTTCTGAGTTCGAGGCCAGCCTGGTCTACAGAGTGAGTTCCAGGACAGCCAGGGCTACACAGAGAAACCCTGTCTTGAAAAAAAAAACCAAAAAAAAAAAAATAATAATAATAATAATAAATTTTAAAACAAATATATCATGAATAAGCTCTAGATTGGTGGTTAGACCTCTAGAGCCCAATGCTGGTTCGTCTGCCATTGTGGGATACCAAGAAGGATTACTTGTGATATGAAGGCAAAAGATTAAAGCCGTTTTGTTTATAGAACTTCCTTTAAAAAAAAAAAAAAATCATATAGTCTTAGGCCGAGCAGCAGTACACAACTTTAATCCCAGCATTTGGGAGACAGGCAGTCAGATCTCTGAGAGTTCTAGGACAGCCAGAGCTACAAGTTGACCCTGCCTCGAAAGCAAACAACAAAAAAATTTTAGATCATAATATCTTTGTCCAAAAGGGGCCCTCAAACACTATCTTTCAGACTCGGTAAATCCAAGTGGCTGAAAAAAAGATATGGACATCTTTTTGTGTGGGAGGCGGAGGGGGGTGGTGAGCTACACACATCATATACACTCTGAATCTGAAACATCTGAGGATTTGTCAACGGTAACTTCGCACGAGCTTGGCAACTTAACTGTTGCTCTCTATTCACGAGAATTGACGAGTTGGGACGAAGGAATAAATAAAAACGTTGGCATTTCGGGGGTTAAAAAAATGTTTAAGGAGAGACAGAAGGCTACGACTAGATGCTAAAAAGTCGTCCTATTCGTGTGTTCCAAGTCTATGTTGGGATCCTTTTTTCATTTTCTCTAATGAAGCCTTGCCACCTCTAACTTTGAGATTGGCTGAAAAGTGCCCATGAAGTGTCCCGAGTTCGAAACACTCCTCAAAGGTAGCACCTGACTCTGGGGGTTCAATCTCAGTCAGGACAGGGGAATCTCTGGGCCCTCATTCTACACCCAAGACGACCACGGCAGGAGAGAAGGCGGTCCAAGGGACTCTTCCCGGGGGCCAGTCGGGGACAAACAGGAGACTCGCCGTCCCCTCCCGCGACCTCACCAGGTCCGAGAAGAAACCCCCGCGGTTGCTAAGCACCAGGACACGCCGGCTGCCAGGGCCTGGACTCGGCCCGGGGTGCCCCACGTGCCCTGCAGTCCTCTGCGGGCCCAGAGCAGCTACTCGGCAAAACGGGCCGGCCACACCCTGCCCGAGGGGACCCCGGCGGTCGTCCTCGCAGGACCGAGAGTTCCGAGCCGCGCCCGGAGCGTCCCCAGCTCCCGGCCGCCGCCCCAGCCCGCGCACCTTACACAGCTGCTGCCCCTGAGACAGCGCCTCGAAGGGGAAGCGCTGGTGGCACTTGGTGCAGGCGTAGAGCGCCGCCATGTCCGGCCCGGGCCGTGCTCGCCGCCGCCCCTCCCGCCGGCCCGCCGCTTTATCTGACAGTCTCAGGAACAACCTGGCGGCGGCGGCCGGCCCGCGGGCTGCGGAGGGCGGGCGGGCGAGGGCGGGCCGCGGGCACGGGGGCGGGCTCTCCGACGCTCAGAGGCCGTTCGCTGGTTCACGTGGACGTCGATCACGCGGGAGGGGGCGGAACGTGGAGTTCCCGACGGCTCTGATTCGGCCTGGCTTGGACTACGCCACTGTGACGCTCGGGGCCGCGATTATGTAAAGCTCAGTCACGCGGGGGCGCCGCCTGAAAAGAGCGTCTGACGAGGAGGATAGCGGAAGCCCTCGGGCTCCGCCCACCTGCCCGCTGCGGCCCCGCCCTCGCTCCGCCTCTCCTGGGCCGCGGGCGCATTAATGCTTCTCGCGATACTAGATGAAGTTGTGATGTTTTGGGTTGCCATGGAGCTTCCCGCTAGCCGAAGGAGGGCGGGATTGGGGTGACAGTGGGGCAACATCAGATTCGAGCTATGAGACCATCCTGAGTTTAAACCCTCTGGGCAACCAAGGAGGAAAGTCTATCCTCGGAGCAGGCGAAGGGAAAAACAAGATATTAAATGGGTGTCCTCTATGGGCTGGAGAGATGGCTCTAAATGCTGCTTTTGCAGAATTTGGTAACCAGCACCCACATCTGGAGGCTCAAATCGCCTGTAACTCCAGTTGCAGGGGTACCCCTGATGCCTCTGAACTCTGCAGGCACCTGCACTCACGTACACTTAACAGAGACACGCAAAATAAAGTGTATTAAAGATTTTGGGTCATGTACACATGGCCTTCATACATACACAGCCTAGCGATCTCAAGAGTACCATGGCGCCTCTGTGTTCCTATTGCCTCTAATTCTCGCTTCAGATCTCCGCTGTTTTACCATTTTACAGTTGCTCACCGTTTTCATCAGACTATGCCTTTCATAGTATCCCCTGGCAATGTCCTTTTGGGTCATCTCTGTCTCTCCCTCACTTAATATGTAGGTAATTGATCTATCCATTCACCACTACCTAGTGTGTGTGAGAGTTTGGGTTTGACTTGGTCTCCAGCACTGGAGAAAGAAAAAGAGGTAAGGCATAGGAAGTGAAAGGAAGGAAAGGAAAAGAAAATATCAATTATCATTTGTACTATAAACTTTTTTTTAGTGTGTGTGTGTGTGTGTGTGTGTGTACACATGAATGCAGTGCCTATCAAGGCTAGATGCAGTCCCCGGGGGCTGGAGTTGCAGGCAGTTTTAAACTGCCTGACATGGGTGCTGGATACCCGAATTAAGGTCCTCTGCACAAACAGTATGTACTCTTAACCACTGAGCCATCTCTCCAGACCCTCCTTGAATACATTAAGTATTTACTATGTGATAATTCTGGCTTAGGCATACAGTCAATTAAATGGACATGATCTCTGCCTTTGTTTGGCAAATTAGCCAAAAGGGGCTATGATAAATTAAAAGACAAACTGTAATCTGGGTATAGTAGGAACACCTGTAAGCCCAATACATGGGAATTGGAGGCAGGAGAACCAGAAGTTCAAACTATCCTTGAATACATACTAAGTTTGAGTCTAGCTTAAGCTCCATTTGATTCTGTCTTTAAAAACAAACAACAACAACACCCACAGCCAGGCATGATGGCATGAGCCTTTAATTCCAACACTAGGGAGGCAGAGGCAGGTGGATCTTGATAAATTATTTCTCCATCCATGAAATGAGCCAAATTCAAGCCCGATTAGATTATTTAAATGTAGGCTTATTGGGCTTTCTGCAAAGTTCGATGGCCCCAAAGATTGAGGTCAGAGGAGTCACCATGAGGAAACAGAAGGGAGGGGGCAGAGAAAGAGGAAACAGGGCTCAAGGCTCATAGAGAAAGGAGAGAAGGAGAAGAGAGAGAGAGAGAACAAGAGAACAAAACGCCCGGGCTGTGGTGGCGCACGCCTTTAATCCCAGCACTCAGGAGGCAGAGGCAGGCAGATTTCTGAGTTCGAGGCCAGCCTGGTCTACAGAGTGAGTTCCAGGACAGCCAGGGCTATACAGAGAAACCCTGTCTCGAAAAAAATATAAAAAATTAAAAAAATAAAATAAAAATAAATAAATAAAAAAGAGAACAAAATGGATTATATAGAGAAGAGCCTCTGGAGAAGGGCAGTCCAGCCCCTGGGCTGGAAAGTTCAGGATTGGGGGCAGGGTGTGTCAGGTAGGGGCTGAGGGAGGCTGGGAGTACCTGGAGGCCAGGTCTGCTTTGATCTGTAAAATATACACCTCAGTTCCTTGTCCCTGGGGCTAAAACCAAACAGATTTCTGTGTTGGAGGCCAGCCTGGTCTACAGAGCAAATTCCAGGACAGCCAGGGCTGCACAGGGACCAAAGAAGGAAGAAAGAAAAAAAAAATCCTGCAAGGAAAGAGGACAGGCCCAGGGTGAGGGGAACCGGGGGATAGACAGAGACGGTAGAATGATAAAACAGAGAACTTTCTGAGGGGTCAGGATCCCAAGGTCAAGAATGATTTAGCCAAGAGCATTCTAGGCAGAGAGAAAAGGGAAGGCCCTGAGATGGGAGAGGGTTTATAAGATTAGGACAGAGAGAAAAGACCCATCCACCTGGGCCTTAGTGGAAAAGAAAGAGAGGACACCTACAGAGCAGACGGAAGGCTTGTGTGCAGCACCTCAGACCTTGTATGGATTGATGCTGCTGTTGTTGTTGTCATTGTTTGTTGTTTGTTTTTTGAGATGGGAGTTTCTCTATGTAGCCCTGGGTGTCCTGGGACTTGCTCTGTAGATCAGGCAGCCCTCAAACTCAGATATCTACCTGCCTCTGCCTCCTGAGTACTGGGCTTAGAGGTCTGTGCCACAATTACCTGGTTCTGTATGGGTTTTTATCATAGTGGACCATACAAAAGACAATAGTAAAGAAGCTCCTGGCAGGTTTTAAGCAAGGAGCCACACGACTGAGTTTGTCTTTTTGAAAGATTGATCTGAAGGGCTGCATCAATGACTCAGGAGGAAGAGCTGATTCAGATTCCTAGGTTCAATTCCCAGCACATTCATGGTGTCGAAACATCTGTAACTCCAGTTCCAGGGAATTCAAGAGACATACAAGTGGTGCACATATGTGCATACAGGTAGAACATTCATATATATAAAGTAAGCCTGAATTTTTATTTTCTAAGATTTATCAGAGGCAGAGGCGGTATTGATACAGGTCTAAGGCGGCTCTTGTCTATATAGTTAGCTCCAGGCCGGTGGGGGCTACATATGAGACTGTGATGGTTTGTATGCTTGGCCCAGGGAGTGGCACTATTAGGAGGTGTGGCCTTGTTGGAGTAGGTGTGTCACTGTGGGCATGGACTTTAAGACCCTCATCTAAGCTGCCTGGAAGTCAGTGTTCTGCTAGCAACCTTCAGATGAAGATGTAGAATTCTTAGCTCCTCCCACACCATGCCTGCCTGAATGCTGCCAGGTTCCCGCCTTGATGATAATGAACCGAGCCTCTGAACCTGTAAGCCAGCCTCAATTAAATGTTGTCCTTATACAAGTTGCCTTGGTCATGGTGTCTCTTCACAGCAGTAAAACCCTAACTAAGACAGAGACCAAGTTTTAAAAACTTGTCCAACCTTCAAGATGCCCTAGGTTCCAGCCTACAGCACTGCATAAACTGGGCACAATGGTGCCCACCTATAATCCCAGCACTCAGGAGATGGAGGTAAGAGAATTAGAAATTCAAGGTGATTTTCCTCCACACAGTGATGCTGAGGCTGGTTTGGTTTCCGTGAGACCCTGTTCTTGCAGGATAGTTGATTACACTGTGAACCCTGAGATTGTGTTAATCACTGAAAAAAAGCTGCTTGTAGTGTGGCTCAGCCTTAGCACATAGCTTTAATCCTTCTGGCTAGAATGCACACCCTTATATCCCAAACAAGGAGTGTAAAATTAGTTTGTAGAATTAAGCAACCAAGTTAAAAGTAATGTCCAATTGGATGGCAGACAAAGTGGTCAAAGTTATCAAAAGAATCAGATTTGACAGAGTAGAATCTGCCCAACTCGAGAGAAGAGAGAGGAAAGAGAAGCCTCTCTCAGTATAGAGAGAGGAAAGAGGGAGGCAGGTTTACTGGGACAGCTGTACAGTGACGGGCTGCAGAGAGAGAACAAGCTAGACTCGGGTGGAGACAGATCGAGCCAAAGAATGAGAAAGAGCCAGAAGATTTGAACAGATTGACAGAGATAGTTTGAGGTCAAACAGAGCAATTCAGGAGAATCCCAGAGAAGCCAGATTGAATTGATTAGCACGGAAAGGAGTTTGAGCCAGAACAGGTGAATTGAGCCAGCCAGTCAGAGATCAGAAAGAACTAGAGAAGAGGTGAACTTATTCAGCTGTAAGTCTCAGGCTGAGAACATTCTAGGCCCAGATAAGATTACACTGGGGCTAGAAGTCTAGGTTAGCAGAGAGGGGCAGTAAGCCTCCCAGACAACAATTACATCAGAAGTGATTGCCCCGGGCTGGAATAAATGCCTAGCTGTCATTTTAGGAGTCTCCGGCAGTTATCTAGGCTAGAGGTAGTGGGTTAAAGGTCACAGTGGAGAAGGGTGGAGGATTCAAGGCGTGAGGTGCTAGAGGAAGCAGGCTGTACAGTGGGTTCCATTTGGGAGGTGGGACAGAAAGGCAGATGTATCTAATGATCAACACGCCCAGCCATGTGTGTTGCGGGACTTGCAACAAAAGGGAAGACTAGGTGACATCCAGTGCCCAAACCAAAAAGGGTTGTGTTGACATGTTAAGTTCTAGATCCACATGGGGAGACACCATCTAGTTAGTAAGTTGTTTTGGGTTGTTGGTTTTTGTTTTTTTTTTTAAGATCTTATTTGTTTTATATGGGTATGAGGGTTTTGCTTGCATGTATGTAGTTCCATCTCGAGTGTGCCTGGTCCCCAAGGAGGCCATCAGAGGATGTCGGATCCCCTAGCAGTAGAGTTACAATAATCTGTGAGCCTCCACATGGGTTCTGGGAATTGAGCCTGGGTCCTCTGTTAGAGCAACAAGTACTCTTAACTGCTGGGCCATCTCTCCAGCTTCTCAGCTTGTGGGCTCTTCATATCTCTTAGAAGTGTGAAATGAAGACAGAAGGGGTTCTTTTTGCTTTCTGCAGTGCTCGGGACCAAACCCAAGGACTTGTGCACTGGAGTCATAGGTTCCAATCCCATTAGTATATCTCTAGCCAGGAAAATAGTTGTGTGTGTGTGTGTGTGTGTGTGTGTGTGTGTGTGTGTGTGTCTTTGTGTGTTTGTGTGCTGAGACAGGGTCTCATGTATTCCATGCTCAAACACTCTATGTACTCAGATGATCTCTAATTCCCCTGCCTCTGCCTTCTAAGATCTACTGAGATCATAGGCCTTAGTCACTGTGCTCAGTTATGTGGTGCTGGCGACCAAACCTGGGGTTCCATGCCTGCTAGGTAAGCTTTCTACCACTGAGACATCCCCAGCCTTTGTTTTCAGTGGGTATGGGTTTTTATTTTGGGGTTTTATTCCTACAGGTATTCATGTCTATACACCACATTTGCCTGGCGCCCTTGGAGGCCAGAGGAGGGTATTGGCTCCCCTGAACTTACAGGCATTTGTGAGCCACTATGTAGGAGCTAGCAGTCAAATGTGGGCCCTTGGCAAGAGCAGCAAGTGCTCTAACCTGCTGAGCCCCTAAAAGATAGATGTTTGAGGGGACACCGATCTGCATGTGGAATTTAGGGTTCTGAGCCTAACTAGATATGACCTTGGAATCACAGACGAAGGAAGACCTTACTGAGACAAAGGAAACTCAAACAGTTAGAAGTCTAGCTTTGGAGGAGACACCCACAGAGGAGCCTTGAGAGAAGATGCAGAGAGGGCAGTTGGTTGTAGAGTCCTGGAGACCTTAGACCCTGCCTCAGAACTACAGAGCTCAAGTTAGATCAGAGTTCAGGAGAAACGCAAGAGACACCAGTCAACGGGGTTAGCAGCTACTCGGAGGCTGAGCTGAGATAGTAGCTGATGCTTCCTAGGCTAACCTGTGTTTGCTGGCTGTCAAAGCTTGGCCTTTACCCATCATGTCTTTCTTTGTGTTTTGTTTTGCTGAGACAAAGCCTCCATATGTTCTGGCTGGCCTAAAACTTGCTATGTAGACCAGGCTGGTTTCTAACTCACGGAGATCTGCCTGCTTCCTCCTCCTCCTGTATGCTGACTAGAGGTATTCACCACATTTAGATTCTCTGTGTCTTTAGCAGCGTTGGCTGGGTGTTCCTTTGAGGAAACTGAGAAAAAAAAAAAAGTTTCTATCAGTTTTCTTCAAAGAAAGCAATACTAGCCAGGCGGAGCTGGGGCACACCCTTCCTCCCAGTACTTGAGAGTCAGAGGGATAAAGATCTCTGTAAACTTGTAGGCCAGCCTGGTCTACAGAGCAAGTACCAGAACAACCAGGGCCACTCAGGAAAACCCTGTCTGGAAAAACTATAAGTAAATTCCAGTTTGGTGAGCACAGCACAGGAGAAGCAAGGCTGGTGGCTTCCAAGACCCGCCTAGGGCCACACAAGAGGATCCTGCCTCAAAAAAAAAAAAAAAAAAGGATTAGGGCCTGGTGTCGCAAACTTGTAAACACCAGTCACCACAGAGGCTGAAGTTGGAGAACTGCTCCTGGGCCAGCAGGGTGGTGGCACACTACCACCCAGATGAATGCCAGCACACCAGAAGCTGATGCAGGTAGCTGTTTGGGAGTTCTAGGCCAGCCATGTCAACAGACTGAGTTCAGGCCACTCTGGGCAACTTAATGAGACCCTGTCTCAAAATAAAAGATTAAACAGACACCCACTAGTCAGGAGATGGAGGCACTTGGATCCCTGTAAACTGGAGGCCAGCTTTGACTACACAGCAAGTTCCTGGTGTCAGAACAGACACTCCAACTATAGAGGGGATCAGTCATACCTAATGTCCTGTCTGCCTCTCTCCTTAATCTGTTAATCAGAACCCTCCCTCTAAAGTGGATAAAAGTATGGGATTCTCCATGCTCTGTCGTTGCTCTTAGGTCCCCTCCCCTCCCCCCAGGCTCTGCAGCCCAGGGTCCTGGACATTACTAAAGGGGATTTTGCCTAAATTCCATCTCAATGGATCTCCCTATCAAACCTGAGGAACATCTTAATTACTTAGAGCCCGAAGCCATCCAGGACTCCATCCCAATTCCCACGCCAGCCAGAACTCTAAACTACATAAGGAGGAGGTGCAGTGGTGTCCAGACAGACTCAACCACCAAGGCCTGTGCTTCTCGTGATCCGGCACCACCATCTTTGTGGAAACGGAGGAGTCCAGCATTGTGTTGGAACTGACTCTATCATCTGGGGCACCCTCAAGTGGCCATGGGAGAAGCAGTGGCTGTACAAGGACAACCAGTTCCTCAAACACTGGGTGACTGTGGCTTCAGTCAAATAGCATGGATCTACACTACAGCCACAGTAAACCTGACCCTCCCCGAAAAACCTTCAGGAATCAGAGGCCTGAGCGTTTAGCCCTCCTGGCCAGAGTTTCTGTGAGATTGCTCAGTGAATGAACAAAAGCCTCTAGACCCCTAGGATGAAAGAAGAGAACCAACTGCAAATTGTCCTGACCTGCAGCAATCCTCACCCCATGCCATCTTTTTTTTGTTTTGTTTTGTTTTTCAAGACAGGGTTTCTCTGTGTAGCCCTGGCTGTCCTGGAACTCTCTGTAGACCAGGCTGGCTTTGAACTCAGAAATCCACCTGCCTCTACCTCCCAAGTACTGGGATTAAAGGCATGTGCCACCACTGCCTGGCCCCTCATGCCATCTTAAATTTAGGTTTAAAAACCTTTGTGTGTGTGTGTGTGTGTGTGTGTGTGTGTGTCTGTGTGTGTGTGTCTGTGTGTGTGTGTCTGTGTGTGTGTGTGTGTGTCTGTGTCTGTGTCTGTGTCTGTGTCTGTCTGTCTGTGTGGACCCAGTCACTCCAGGTCATATCCTTTTGGGGAAGGCTCTTACTCTCTCTTCGTTTTAGACTCTGGCTACCATCCACCTGAGAATTTGGCCCAACTATCCCTCAAAGGTATGTTTTGTATGAATGCAGTCTGCCCGGAGGGCCAACAAGTTCTCACTAGACAGCCATAGGAAGAAGGGAAGATTTAGAAGCTGGACCAGCCTGTCAGGCAAGTGACAGAAGTTATCATCCCTTCCCCCTCCCAGGTCCATACTCAGGTGACAGTTCCCCTCCTCCAACTTCCCAGTGGAGGGCCAAAGGCCAGGCATCTTAACTCTGTTGTGAGCCTCCATAAGCTCCAGATCCTGTGTGACCTCTTGGACCTGTGATCGGGATCAAAGAACCCTCCTTTGCCAAAGAGTTCTCTCCGAGCCCTTCCCTAGCATGCATAAGGCCCTAGACTGAATCCCCAGATCTGCCTGCCCTCCATATTTAAAAATAATGCTGGCTGGGCTGGAGAGATGGCTCAGTGGTTAGAGGACTGACTGCTCTTCTAGAGGCCCTGAGTTCAATTCCCAGCAGCCACACAGTGGCTCACAACCATCTGTAATGGGATCTGATGCCCTCTTCTGGTGGGTCTGAAGACAGTGACAGTGTACTCATATACATAAAATAAATAAATCTTTAAAAATATTAAAAAAAATAACGCTGGCAGTTGAGTGTTCATCTGATATATGTAAAGCTTGGATCATCCTCAGCAACACACACACACACACACACACACACACACACACACACACACACACGGGGCGTAGCCGTAAATTCTCAGTCCACAAACTCAGCAATAAAAGAGTTTCTCTATGTGGCCCAGGATGGTCTGGAACTCAATTTGTAGACCAGACTGGCCTCAAACTTAGACATCTACACACCTCTGCTACGGCTAAAGCCCTACAGTCACCACTGCCCAGCCAATAAAACTTTTTAAAATCTTTTTTTCAATTAAAAAAAATTTGAGTTGGGGATGATGGCACAGACCTCTGATCCTAGCCCTCAGGAGGAAGAGACAAGATCTTTCTATTTAGCACTGCCTGGTCTGGAACTCTGAGATTAAAGGCATGTACCATCAGGCCTGGTTTAGCAATAAAACTTTTTTTAAAATTAATTTAAGCTGGATACAGTGGCACACCTCTTTATCTCAGTACTTGAGAAGTTCAAGTGAGTCACAATTATAACTATAAAGCTATATATAATGGGACTCTGTCTCAGAAACAATTTTTTAAAAGATTTATTTATTTTATATATATGAGTATACTATCACTCCTTTCAGACCCACCAGAAGAGGGCATCTGATCCCATTACAGATGGTTGTGAGCCACCATGTGGTTGCTGGGAATTGAACTCAGGACCTCTGGAAGAGCAGTCAGTACCGCTGAGCCATCTCTCCAGTCCCAGAAACAATTTTTTTTCTAAAGAGAAGACATGAAAAATAGAAGAGAGATTTGTTGGAAAGAAGAAAAGATCTGGTGGAAGGAGGGGTAAGAGAGGGTAACATGTATGGTGTGTGTACATATACGAATATCAGAAAAAATATGTACATGTACGAAATTGTTATAGAATTAATTAAAATATATTAAAAATAAAAATTCACGGTCATATGTATCAGACAGAGTTTTAGACCCTGGAAGTGTAGCAAAGAATATAACCAAGACTCTGACCTCAAGGAGTTTTTGTTTCAGGAGTCAAGGAGACAGATGATATTTTAAAAACGAACAGGGACCAGAGAGATGGCTCAGTCGTTAAGAGCACTGACTGCTCTTCCAGAGGTCTTGAGTTCAATTCCCAGCAACCACATGGTGGCTCACAACCATCTGTAATGGGATCTGATGCCCTCTTCTGGTGTGTCTGAAGACAGCTACAACGTATTCATAAATAAATAAATAAATAAATAAATAAATAAATAAATCTTAAGAAAAAAACCCAATGTATAATACACTCTCAGATAATCCAAAGTGCTAAGACAAAAACAAAACAAAACAAACGGGGGCTGGAGAGAAGGCTCAGCAGCTCAGAGCACTGACTAGTCTTCCAAAGAACCGAGGTGCAATTCCCAGCACCTATCCGGCACTCACAGCTATCTGTAATCGAAAGTCAGGGGATTTGGCATCTCACACAGACATACATGCAGGCAGAACACAAGTGTACATAAAATAAAGAAATCATTTAAAAATAAAGGGAAAAAACTGATGGGAGAGGTTTGATCACAGAATCATCAGAAAGGACTGCCTAGGGGGTGGTAGCTAACTGAGGTGCAGGATTTGGGATATGGGAGAGAGCCTTCCAGATGAGCAGCTGCTAACCCCGTTGACTGGTGTCTCTTGCTTTTCTCCTGAACTCTGATCTAACTTGAGCTCTGTAGTTCTGAGGCAGGGTCTAAGGTCTCCAGGACTCTACAACCAACTGCCCTCTCTGCATCTTCTCTCAAGGCTCCTCTGTGGGTGTCTCCTCCAAAGCTAGACTTCTAACTGTTTGAGTTTCCTTTGTCTCAGTAAGGTCTTCCTTCGTCTGTGATTCCAAGGTCATATCTAGTTAGGCTCAGAACCCTAAATTCCACATGCAGATCGGTGTCCCCTCAAACATCTATCTTTTAGGGGCTCAGCAGGTTAGAGCACTTGCTGCTCTTGCCAAGGGCCCACATTTGACTGCTAGCTCCTACATAGTGGCTCACAAATGCCTGTAAGTTCAGGGGAGCCAATACCCTCCTCTGGCCTCCAAGGGCGCCAGGCAAATGTGGTGTATAGACATGAATACCTGTAGGAATAAAACCCCAAAATAAAAACCCATACCCACTGAAAACAAAGGCTGGGGATGTCTCAGTGGTAGAAAGCTTACCTAGCAGGCATGGAACCCCAGGTTTGATCGCCAGCACCACATAACTGAGCACAGTGACTAAGGCCTATGATCTCAGTACTTAGAAGGCAGAGGCAGGGGAATTAGAGATCATCTGAGTACATAGAGTGTTTGAGCATGGAATACACGAGACCCTGTCTCAGCACACAAACACACAAAGACACACACACACACACACACACACACACTGTCAGAGTTATATAGTCAGACTATGTCTCAAACAAACAAGCAAACAAACTAATAATAAATAAAATTGAAAGGTTTTTCAGGGCCTGGGGATGGAAGAACTAGGCAGTTAGGAGGCATAATAATAACAGCATAGGTACCCTACACTGGATGTTTTGCGCATGCGCGCGCGTGCGTGTGTGTGTGTGTGTGTGTGTGTGTGTGTGTGTGTGTGTGTGTCTGTGTGTCTGTGTGTGTCTGTGTGTATTAGTGTCTACAGAGGCCAGAAGAAGGTATCAGACCCCTTGGAAATGAAGCTACAGACAGTTGGTTCTAAGCCACCACGTGGTTGCTGCAAATCATACCCAGGTCCTCTGGAAGAACAGCCAGTGTTCTTAACTACGGAGCCATCTTCCCAGCCTCAATCCATATTTTAAAAGATCACTCTGGGATAAAGCTGGGGGGAGAACTCAGAGGTTAAGAGCACTGGCTGCTTCTGCAGAGGACCTGGGTAGCTCACAACCTCCTATAAATACAGCTCTGGCAATCTGAGGCACCCTTCTTGCCTCTGGGCACCAGGTACACAAGTAATGAGCAGAAATCCGTGCAGACACTCACATACCTGTAAAATAAATTGAACACAACGGTCATCCTGAGGCCGACAAGCTGGCTCCAGGGGTAAAGGTGCTTGCTGCGGATGCCTGATAAGTCCAGAACTCAGGTAAAGGCTGCATGCAGGGGCTAGGGTCTGTAATCTCAACATTCCTATGGGGATGTGGGAGGCAGAGGCAGAAAAGTGGGTTGGAAGCTCTCAGGCCAGCAAACCCGGAGTATGCTGAGCTAAGGAGACCCTGCCTTAACAAGGTGGAAGGCCGAAACTCATCCTCTGATAACCTTCCTGCTGTGTGCAGTCACATACGTGACCTGGTTGAACTGGAGTTACAGTACTGCCTGATACATGTGCTGGGAACTGAACTCAGGTCCTCTGCAAGAGTAGTCAGTACTCTTTACTGCTGAGCCATCTCTCCAGCCCCTGAAAACATTTGAATACATTTACTTACATGTGCACGTTTGTGAATGCATGCGTGTGTGCGTGCGTGCATGTGTGTGTACACGCTTGTGTTTCCAAGCACACATGCATGCTACCGCTTGTATGTGAAGATTAGGGGAAAACTTGAAAGGGTTGGTGATCAGTACACTGTGTGGGTCGTGTGGATTCAACTCAGGCTGGCGCCGAGAGCCCTAACCCACTGAGCCATCTCCCGGGCCCAAACTTAACATAATCTCTAAGATTCTCACACACACACACACACACACACACATACACACACACACACACACATCCCTCCACTCTTTATCAGTGAATACCATTCCATGATGAATATACTGTATTTAGTTTATCTGTTGCACATGGGAGCTGTTTCCATGTGTCTTCGTTCACTTGACGCTGCTCCGACAGAAAATCTAAGACCGGGTGGTTCATAGAGAACAGAAATTTGTTTCATCAAAGATGAAGGCGTTGGCTGCTTCCAATGTCCAATGAGGACAGCACCCCTTAATGCTGTGTTCATCACACAGCAGAAGAAGGTCAAAAAACTGAAACTTCTTTATGAGATCCTTAATTCAGCTGAAGAGAAGAGAGCCCTCAGGATCTGGTGGCCTCTTCACAGTGGCCCACCTTAATACTACCTCCTCCGGGTGATTTAACAAGCTTGACTTTTGGAAGGGACACCTTTGACAACAGCACCACCTACTGGTGATTGTGAGAAACGCAGCTATGAACGATAGGTTTAAGTCTCTGAAAAACCTTTCAATTTTATTTATTATTTATTTGTTTGCTTGTTTGTTTGAGACATAGTCTGACTATAGAACTCTGACAGGCTGAAACATGCTATGTAGACCAGGTTGGCGTCAAACACAAAAAATCTATTTGCCTCTGCCTCCTGAGTGTGAGCTACCACACCCAGACTTCAGTTTTTGAAAATACAAATGATTCTTGGATTTGTGGGTCTTCCTTGTGCGAGGATCATTTAAATCTTCTCTGTATCCCTTCGCTTTTAGAAAATGTGCTGGTAAAGTAGGCACTTTCTTTCTGCAACAGAATTTCTGTAAGTAGCTAAGGTTGGCCTCGGACTTGCAATCCTCCTGCCTCAGCCTCCCAAGTACTAAGAATGCTGTGTTGGTCTTAGTTTGTGTCCCTTTTTGTTTGTTTGTTTTTTTGGTGTGGGGTGGTGGTGGTGGTGGTGGTGGTGGTGGTGATGTGGGGTGTGTGTGTGGGGGGGGTTAACTTTACATTTAATTAATTGTTTGTTTGTCTATTTATTTATTTATTTATTGAGACAGGGGCTCCTTACATAACTCTAGCTGTCCTGGAACTCACTATATAGACCAGGCTGGCCTTGAACTCATAGAGATCCTCCTGCCTCTGCCTCCTGAGTGCTAGGATTACGGTGTGTACCACCACACCCAGCTGGATTTATTTTCTTTATGAGTGGTGGGTGGGTGGTGGCGTCTGTCTGGAGGTCAGGGGACAACCTCAGAAGCCTGTTCCCCCCTTCCACTGTAAGTTCTGGAGATCAAACTCAGGTCGCCAGGCCCTGAGGGAAGCTCTTCACCCACTGAACTGTCTTGCTGGCTCCTATGTGTACAGTTTTGTGGAATGTCAGACTGATTTCCCTGGCTGTGGTAGCTTTCCCACATCCCCACTAACGTCCCGCATCCCCACCAACGTCCCGCATCCCCACCAACGTCCCGCATCCCCACCAACGTCCCGCATCCCCACTAACCTCCCGCATCCCCACTAACCTCCCGCATCCCCACCAACCTCCCGCATCCCCACCAACCTCCCGCATCCCCACTAACGTCCCGCATCCCCACCAACCTCCCGCATCCCCACTAACATCCCGCATCCCCACTAACACACCTCCTTACAATTACGATTCTTTTTCTCCCTGGTAATATTTGCTTTATTAGTATGGCATTGTAGTGTGGCATTGTGATTTTATTTTCATTCACCTAAAAGTCATATGATATGGACATCTTCTTTTGTGTTTACTTTGCCCAATTTTTTCTTTTTTCTTTTTTTTTCTTTTTTGGTTTTTCGAGACAGGGTTTCTCTGTGTAGCCCTGGCTGTCCTGGAACTCACTCTGTAGACCAGGCTGGCCTCGAACTCAGAAATCCACCTGCCTCTGCCTCCCAAGTGCTGGGATTAAAGGCGTGTGCCACCACTGCCCAGCTACTTTGCCCAATTTTTATTAATGAATTTTTTGGTTTCTCTTTCTTTTTTTCTGTCTGTCTGTCTCTCCTTTTAAAGATTTGTTTATTAATTTATTTATGTGAGTAG
This sequence comes from Uromys caudimaculatus, assembly GCA_028551405.1. NCBI lineage: Eukaryota > Metazoa > Chordata > Mammalia > Rodentia > Muridae > Uromys > Uromys caudimaculatus. The sequence continues at coordinate 120,733,459 of CM052702.1, forward strand.
AGGGCGTCAGATCCCATTACAGATGGTCGTGAGCCACCATGTGGTTGCTGGGAACTGAACTCAGGACCTCTGGAATAGCAGTCAGTGCTCCTAACCACTGAGCCATCTCTCTAGCACCCCCTCTTTTTTTCTTTCCTTTCCTTTCCCTTTCTTTCTTTCTTTTTTTAAAGACAGGATGTTTTAGTTTGGATTTTAAAGACCAAGACAACTCTTATAAAGTTCAACATTAATTGGGATTGGCTTGCAGTTTCAGAAGTTTGGTCTATTATCATCATGGCAGGACACAGGGCAGTGGGCAGGCAGACATGCTGCTGGAGGAGCCAAGAGTTTTATGTCTTGATCTGAAGGCAGCCAGGAGAGACTCTCTTCCTGGTTGGAGCTTGAACATAGGATCGCAAAGCCACGCCCACAGCGATCCCTTTCCTCCAACAAGGCCACATTTCCCATGGTCCAACCATATTAAAACCACCACACAGGATCTTTGTGTATAGCCCTGGTTGTTCTAGAGCTTTCTGTGTCTCTGTGTAGACTTCAAATTCATAGAAATCCACCTGTGTCTATCTCTCCCTCCATCTCCTGAGTGCTGGGATTAAAGGAATGCACCACAGTCCTGCTGATTGGTTGTTTTTCACTCCTGGATTCTCTTTCATAGAATCTGGAGGAGAGATAGATATGCTAGACTTTGAGGATTCAAAAGCCTGCACTATTTCTAGTGTCTCTGTCACTACCTCGTGTCTGTGGATCAAGGTGTGTGCTCTAGCACCATGTCTGCCTACCTGCTGCTGTGCTCCCCACATGATGGCCATGGACTCACCCTCTGAACCTGCAAGTCCCCAATAAACTCTTTCATCTATAAATTGCCTTTGTTAGCTTTTGAGAAGAGTCCCTCCCTGACTCTGGAGCCCAATGGTTAGTCCAGAGTTAGGCCAGCGAGTCCCTGGGGTCTTCTTGTCTCTGACTCAGCACCCCCAGTGCTGGACTTCAGCTGTGACGCCACGCCCAGCTTCTCACATGGGTGTAAATGAATTATGCTTAATATAAATATAAACAATGAATTAATTGGGCAGCTGTATTTCTTTACCTTACGATATCCCCCAATGACCACACAGGAAAAATAAGATTTATTCAAAACCGCACCTCGATAGCTGAGCAGTTAAATGATCTACCTTTACCTCCTTTGCTAGTCTGGCTACCTCCAGGCCCCAACCCGTGATATTTGCATATTATTATTGATCTGGCTTATTGGACCACTTCTTTTTTTTTTTTTTTAAAGATTTATTTATTTATTATATGTAAGTACACTGTTGCTGTCTTCAGACACCCCAGAAGAGGGCATCTGATCCCATTACAGATGGTTGTGAGCCACCATGTGGTTGCTGGGATTTGAACTCAGGACCATTCAGAAGAGCAGTCTGTGCTCTTAACCGCTGAGCCATCTCTCCAGCCCCGGACCACTTCTTCATGGCTCCAATTCCTGCATCCTGCCGCTGATCTGAATCTCCCTCTCTCCTTCCTCAGGTTGGTGGATGTCCCGCCCTCTTCTCTCTTCTGCCCTACCATTGGTTGATCAGCGTTTATTGACAAGGCAGAGAATAAATGGTAAAAACTGTTTACACAAACTTGAGAGAGGAGATTCTTGGTATAAGCATTTCAATGCCATGTCTGGACTGAAACAAGATATGAGGGCAGAGAAATCAGCATTTGAATAACACGAGAGTAAACTTTACCCAGTGTATAAAAACCTCATGCTGACACATGCATACTGAGGATCTGAACTCATGTCCTTATGCTTGCTAATATGCTCTTTACTAGCTGAGTCTCCCCAGGCTCCCATTCCCATATTTTTGTTGTTGTTGTTGTTGTTTTGTTTTTCGAGACAGGGTTTCTCTGTATAGCCCTGGCTGTCCTGGAACTCACTCTGTAGACCAGGCTGGCCTCAAACTCAGAAATCCACCTGCCTCTGCCTCCCAAGTGCTGGGATTAAAGGCGTGAGCCACCACTGCCCGGCCCATTCCCATATATTATAAATAAATGCCCAAGCCCAAACCTAGACTCAGCCAGGCTGAGGTTTGTTTTTATTTGTTTGTTGTTTGAGACAGGATCTCATTATGATTTTCAGGTTGGCCTGAATTTACTGTGCACCCAGGCTATCCTCAAACTCTCAGCAATCCTCCTGTCTCAGCTTTCTTAGTGTTGGGATTAGAGAGAGACAAGCACCCCATATTTGACTCCAACTAAGTATAGCTGCCTCTCAGTCCAAGACCCCAGCATCTGGCTTCTCTGATAAGCATCGCAGGTGCCTCAGGTCTCACTGGGAGTCATGTTATATAGTTTTGTCATGAACTCCATTAAGCCCGTGATAATGGGGACGGAAGCAGCTTCCACACTGGAGTTTGACCCGACTGAACCTACGCAGCTCTGGTTTCCCCAGCAACAGTCCCCTGGAGTGAATTAACACCGTCCCAAGACGCAGGCAGCTTTGGGATTGCAGCTTCCAGAAAGCATCCAGCTAAACCTTTCTACCCAGGGTCTGCTTCCTAGGGAACCTAGGCTGACCTAGGCTGACATTTAGCGGGGTGGGGTTTGAGGGTTGTGATTGAATCATTTACTGATGAGGACGATTATATCAAAAAGTCAACTCCAGGACAAGATTCTAAGAGGTAGACTCCCAGAGGACTCTGACTAGACTGTCTCCACGGTCTCCCATCACCAAGTCTACGTTTTAGTAGGGAACGAACAGGACCCTGAGGCCAGGGAATAAGGATATTGATGAGGGCAAAGCTAAGTCTCTCACGGACTCCCGGTTTCTGGGGGGGTGGAGGCAGCTCCTCCCCTATTTCCAGGGAAAAGCAGTTTCCTTTTACCCAAGAGCACAGAACAGTCTTGTGCAAAGCAGGGGCCATTTTTTTTTTCTCTCTCTCTCCAGTTCTATTTCTGCCACACTCAAAAAACTGTGTTCCTAGTGACTGGTGAGTGGAGCAGAAAAGTAAAGTAAAGCTGCACATCGGAGGGCTCGGATGGAGGTGGCTTACGATTCTGGGGACTTGCATATGGCAGTGAGTGTGACCCAAGAGTGGTCAGGATACCTGATAAGATTGACAGGGACTGCGTCGGCCAGGACGCAGTGATGTTCTTGCAGATGCCCAGAGCTGGCCTCTCACAGACACTTTCCAAGGATGGGCGGGTCCTTCCCTTTCATGCATAGGACAGGCCTCGCACCAAGAGACGCCCCCTAGGGGCAGGATGTAGCTCAGTGGTACAGCACATGTAAGAAGTCCTATGTTCAATCCTCAGTGTGTCACCCTCCTCCTCCTCCAAAAACAGGGGCTATCCCAACATCAACCTCTGACCTCCGTGTGTGGGTGTGTGCTACCCGTGATAAGGATAAGCACACATCCACACTAGCGCACATGAGCGTGCTTGCCCCGGCACACACACACACACACACACACACACACACACACACACACACACAATGATACAGAGCAATAGAGTCTTGTAGTCTATTTTTCCTTGTCCTTGGGTCTAGAATGGCCTTATGACTTGCCCTCACCAACAAAAGTTGGTAAAAATAACACTGCTCCAGTTGCAGGGTAGCTTTGCTGTTTGTTTGGGTTTGGTTTGGTTTTGTTTTCTCTTGGTTTGGTTGTTGTTGTTGGTGGTGGTGGCAGTTTTTTGTTTTTTGTTCTTTTGTTGTTTGTTTGAGACAGGGTTTCTCTGTGTAGCCCTGGCTGTCCTGGAACTCACTCTTTAGATCAGGCTGGCCTCAAACTCACAGAGATCCTCCTGCCTCTGCCTCCCAAGAGCTCAAATTAAAGGTATGTGACCCCACACCTGGCTGAAGTCAGAATTTTTAAAATTTATTTTATTTTGAATGATATGTATGTGTGGGAAGGGGGTGTCTGCATGTGTGAGCGCAGTTCTTCACAGAGACCAGAAGAGGTTGTCAGATCCCCTGAGGTAGAGTGACATGCAGCTGTGAGTCACCTGGTGTGGATGCTGGGAATTTAAGTGGGTTCTATGCAAGAGCAGTATGTGTTCTTAACCTCTAGGCCATCTCTCCAGCCCAGGAGACAGAATTTTTATGTGTAGAAATAGTTCTCCTACACTTTTATCGGGTGACCTGGAAGGTGCCAATTATGAGTGGTACTCAAGTCAAGAGAGGGCAGCCCGGAAGGTTCGGATCACAAGACAAGCAATTTGATTGGATTATAAGATCCTGCTGGTAGGAGTTTTCTCAGGGTCTCTGTAGGAAGCAACAACTTTGTGGGAAGTCTCTGACAGCCTCAGTAGGAGATCCACTATTAGGACTCATGGGACTCTGGAGCTCAGCCACGTTCACTGTGGTCCATTTGGACACAGGGGCCTGATGTGCCACTGGGACCCAGAAGTAACTAAGTTGCATGAGAGACAATCTCATGGTAATGGGTAATAAGATCCAGAGAGGGACTGGAAAGATGGCTCAGCGGTCAAGAGTACTGACCGCTCTTCCTCAGGTCCTGAGTTCAATTCCCAGCAACCACACGGTGGCTCACAACCATCTGTAATGGATCTGATGCCCTCTTCTGGTGTGTCTGAAGACAGCTACAGTGCACTCATCATATATATATATATAAAGAATATTGTTCTTCACTTTAATCCAGCCGGGCAGTGGTGGCGCACGCCTTCAATTCCAGCACTTGGGAGGCAGAGGCAGGTGGATTTCTGAGTTCGAGGCCAGCTTGGTCTACAGAGTGAGTTCTAGGACAGCCAGGGCTACACAGAGAAATCCTGTCTCAAGAAACCAAAAAAATAAAAATAAAAAAATAAAAAAATAAGAAAATCCAGAGAGATAGCTCAGTGGATAAAAGTATTTCCCACATGGGCTGGAGAGATGGCTTAGCAGTTATGAGCACCTCTATGGTTTCCTGCCAGATAGATACATATCCAAGCTAGCTCTCACCAGACAGCAGTGCAGCATTCTAGCGTCTGATGGAAGCGGTGCACCCACAGTTGGGCCAGCGGGATCCAGAAGGTGTAAGATTAAATACCAGAAGCTCAGGCTCTCTAGCAGCTATGTGGGCTTGACAACTCACCTTTGACCTTCCTTGATGGCTGCAAGGAGGGCTCTTGGCAACCCACTGATAACCGAGGGAAAGAGCCGAATCTAGTTCACAAGTCAGATGGACATGGATCACTCTATTATAGACTGTGAGAGTCCCTCCGGGCGTGCAACAACAGCAAGTATACTTCTCCATCCTCTGCATGGGGACAGATGGATGGGAGCAAGCATACTCCAGCTCCTACCAGCAACACGTGTCTTGACTGTTTGGTCAAGGGCACGGAACAAACAGGACTAGAAGGCTGAGGAAATGTAGCATGGGTAGGCACATATACACGAACCCACAGAGTAGGTACAAAACATGGGTCCCTCTGTTGCACATGAGTACTGACCAGAGTCCGTGTGCAGAGGAGGTGCTCAGCCAGTCCCCACCTATGGATATCAGCTAGCCTCTACATTTCAGCCCCCTGCCTTTACAATAGACTGTAAGAGTATCCATGGAGACAGTGATGGGTCTTTGAATGGGCTGAGCAGCTTAGGCTCTCTCTTCTGGAGGCTGAACTAGCAACTGCCAATAAAGGGCCAACCTTCCGGCAGCAGGAGACAATATGGCCATGTTGCTCACAGACAACAGCCAGTCACCTGGTGGCAGGGTGGCTACACCAGACCCTTTCTACTCTGCAGTCAGGAATAATCCTGATTGTCAACAATTGTTATGTTCGCCAAAAAAATTACCCACAGTGCTTCTGCAAGTAGCACCACCCAAAGGCTTTCAGGAATGTTTTATCTGGACCACAACAATAGCTCAGAGGATAAAAGTATTTGCCACCTGAGCTGGAGAGATGGTTCAGCGGTTAAGAGCACTGACTGCTCTTCCAGAGGTCCTGAGTTCAATTCCCAGCAACCACATGGTGGCTCACAACCATCTGTAATGGGATCCGATGTCCTCAGAGCAACAGTGTATTCATATACATAACATAAATAAATAATTCTTTAACAAAAAATATTTTCCACCAAGCCTGATAATCTTAACATTCAGGAAATGGTGGCTGGAGGAGCAGAAGTTCAAGGTTATCCTGAGCTAGAAAAGGAATTCAAGGCCAGCCTGGCATGCATGAGACTCTGTCTTGCTGAATAAGTAAGTAAACCAATAAATAATGTTTCATCCATTCATTAAAGCCAGGGACCCATTTCAGGGGAAATATATATATATATATATATATATATATATATAATGGCTAAGTCAAAAACGTATGACTTTGCATTCTTAGCATACACCTGTCAAAGTAGCTAGCCTAAGAACAATGGAAGAGAGTGATTTCATTCCCAAAGCGTTGTAAGGTTTAGAAACAGCCTATGGGGCTGGAGAGATGGCTCAGCAGTTAAAGAGCACTGGCTGCTCTTCCAGAGGTCCTGAGTTCAATTCCCAGCAACCACATGGTGGCTCACAACCATCTGTAATGGGATCAAGAGTGCTCATATGTTGAATTTAAAAAGGGTGCCGGGCAGTGGTGGTGCTCGCCTTGAATCCCAGCACTTGGGAGGCAGAGGCAGGTGGATTTCTGAGTTCGAGGCCAGCCTGGTCTACAGAGTGAGTTCCAGGACAGCCAGGGCTACACAGAGAAACCCTGTCTCGAAAAACCAAAAAAAAAAAAAAAAAAAAAAAGTGGAATTGGAAAGACCTCATGTACACAGAGTGCCCTGTGCAGGTCCTGTCATGCAGCAAATGCTCAATAAACGCTTTTAGTGTTAATTGGGTCGGGTTTGGAAAGGTCTTTGTGCCCTAAGGGAAGCTGGTGGTCAGTTCCACTAAGCCCAATAGGGCGGTGGCTCCCACCATGGGGTGACAGGCTTTGAATACTCTTGGCTGTTCCCAAGGTCCCAGGCTTGAATTACAATCTTCTGCCAGCAGGCAGGGCACAGATGCTGGAAGACAGAAGACCAGAAAACTCTGCGTCGTGCAGGAAATGGAAACTCGGATGGGGATTGGCTGCTTGGGGCAGGGTGGAGGGGATCCAACACGATTATAAAAAGCCAGCCTCCAGCCAGCCAGAAGGAGCTCTCTAGCTGCAGCTCCAATCTATCAGCAGGCTCCGGGCAGGAACTCGGCTTTTCTTCTCTCCTCCAAGGTAAAACCAGGAGGCAGGAAGTGTGGGTGCAAAGCGGCCCCCTCCTCTGCCAAGCCGCCTGCCTGTGAGTGAGCCTGCATGCTTATTAAGGAGGCAGAATCCTTGGGTTCCTTTCATGCCCTGGGCTGTGACTAATATGAAGGTAGGGCTTTCAGCAGATGGACTTTAAAGCTGTGAGAGCCACAAAATCTAGCTAAGAGTTGTCATTTCAGCTGTCTGTGCCCTTAACCCGACTTCACTTCAGCGCTATAAAAGAGAAAAGGCCCGTTAACATGGCTCAGCCAGTTAGGGCGATTGCTGCGAAATCTGATAACATGAGTTCGATACCCAGAGTACACACGGTGGAAAGGGAACCCTACTGTTGCAAGCTGGCCTCTAACTTACATATATGTGACATGACACATGCTCCCCTTCCGACCAGTAAATAAACAAATAAACAAAGTAAACAAATAAACGCAATTTTAAGGGGAATCAAGCCATCTTTCCTAAGGTCTGTGATAGTGAGTTCACCTTTGAGGACAGATAAAGCCATTTGCAATGGTTGCGGCAAGTGTGGGCAAGAGCATCAGTCAGTTGTGGGTTTAAACCCTGACTTTTCATCTTGCTGGCTGGGAAGTCTTGGGGCTATTATTTCATATCTCCAAGTTCCAGTTTTCTTATCTGTAATAATGGCACTTACGTTATAGGTTTTTACTTATTTTTATTACATCCATTTATTTATTACATTTATTTCATTTTTTGTGTATGAGTCCCGGGACTCGTATGTATACCATGCATGCTGGTGTGTGTGAGGAGGTCAGAAAAGGGCGTTGGATCCCCTAGAGCTGGGGTTGCAGATGGTTGTGAGCCACCGTGTAGGTGCTGGGAATTGAACCTCAGTCCTCTGTAAGAGCAGCAAGTGCTCTTAACCACTGAGCCATCTCTCCAGCCGCCGCCATTATTTACTAATGCTATTACTACTACTACTACTATGACAAAGATGACGACTGTTGTTGTTATATTATTATTTATTAATTAATTATTATTAGTTCTCACTTTATCGTCCACGTAGGCCTGGAAGTCACTAAGATGTTCTAGAATCCTTCTTCTTCGGTCTCCTAAGTGTAGAGATGACAGGTGTGAACCACCAGATGCTGCTAACAGACAACTATTACTGGGTACATTCTACCTGAACGTATGACCACCAGGTGGGGGAAGAACTTGCAGAAAGGACACGGACTTGGCGCGGCTTCTGAGGCAGGGTTCTAGTGTCAGTTTACCAGAACATCCCGCTTCCCCCCGTCCCCAACCCATCATCAAATCGGAAGGAAAAAGAAAAGGGTCTGAAGGCCACGGGTCTTCATTTTGGGGTCCAAGGGCAAGGTCCGTGAGAGGCGCCACCGTGCGGCAAAAGGAGGTATCGTTCTTATACTATCTACTTGGAGTAGGTAAGAGGTAGGTAAGGATCCTGACGGAGGGAGAGCATTGCAGGTCAAAAAAGGCCAGTTCCAGGCAGGCTAGGGACACGCAATGGGACGCCGGTGGGGGATAGAGCTTCGTGATCCCTATCATAGAGACTCAGGCATATTTCTGCAGTGGGGTGGAGGGTGGGGATCATTACATACAAGAGAGGAAACAGAATTAACCAGGGTCCCGGGGATGAATTCCTGCTCCATCAGTTCCTATGTTTTTACCAAGATGCGTGCAATGACAGTTCTGCTACTCAATCATCTCTGCTACTGAAGTGGGCAGCCTCATCAGGCATGGTACCTGGGGAAAGTTCCTGTCCTTTTGGGAGATGCTCCAAAACCGGAGGGTCCAGCCCCCTAGCTAGACATAAAGTAGGTGATCCCTTGCCTGTTTTCTTCCAACATTCATACTTTTGGCTTTGTTAGCTCCCTTTCAGGCAGAAAAAGAAACTTAGGGAGTCCAAAGGACAGGACAAAGGCTTTGGGGTCCTGGCCCTCTGGGATCCGTGGAAGAGTCAGAGGGGCAGGCACTTCTTATATTCCTTCCATGACACTCCAGCTCAGGGTCCTCGGTTAGGACTCACAGGTGCCAGCTTTATAGCTTGGCTCTGCTTAAGTTCTTGCAACTACTCAGTACCAGGGGCTGCATTCAAACCCAGTGAATATCACTCAGAAGCTCTGCCTTTGCGCCACTTAAACTAGGTGCCCCATAAAAGCATTGCTGAAGTCACACCAAACCTTAGTTTCCTCTTCTGCCAATGGGGATGACCATACTCAGCTTAACTGGGCACAGCAGCCCACACCTGCAATCCTAGCTAGCACTTGGAAGCAGAAGCAAGTGGGTTTCTGAGAGTTCAAGGCCAGCCTTATCTACATAGTGGGCTCCAGGCCATCCAGGGCTGCATAGTGAGACACTGTCTCAAAGCAAAAAGGCTGAAAGGGAAGACAGAGGTGCCTTGGCTGAAGAGTGGGTTAGACAAGGCTACCCTAGTGCTATGAGATGGCGACCTCTCACAAGTCACCATGATGCTGTTCTGTTGAACTCTCCAGCACCATGCAAGGAGCTCGCCACAGAGGCAACTTTCACTAGCAGTCTTTATTAGTAACATGGCATTAGGGCTGGGACATAGCTTGGAGTAGAACACTTGCCAGCACGTGCATCGTGCGTCATCTCCATGATGGGGGGGTGGCGATGGCAGTGACAGTGGCAGTGGCGGAAGTAGTGGCCATGGCCCTTGGCTGCTGCTGCTGCAGCAATGGTAATGATGATAACATTTTTTACTGTAGGCGTGAAGCCAAGGAAGCCCTGTTTTTGTCTGAATCATCTCTTACACTGTCTCTGATTTGGAATGGAAACACACGGAGGAAAGCAGATTCGTTTCACAGAAGTCCCTCCCTGAGGCTTGGCTTCTCTGTCTGAAAGTCAGAAGCTTCAATCTGACCATTGGTTCTCAGACATCTGGCTTCCCAGGCTCTCTGTTCTAGGGCCCCTGGGGGACCAGCCTTGGCTGTCTGTGGCAGCAGCATCCTCTGGGGCTATACTATCTCCTAGCACCTTACAAACAAGGGGGTGGTGACAGGAGAGAGGAAGAGCCGGAGGCTCCCAAGAACCCTCTCCTTAGTCCTCGCCCTTCCTCTTCCAGTGAAGCCCAGAACTTTCTCTATCACTCTCCCCAGTGACCTAGATGAGAAAACACTGTGTCCTGTGAATCACCCAGGCAATGAGGAACTCGGAAGACCTGCTTGGGGCTGCCTCAGCCACACGCTCCGCCCTCATTTCCCCCTCAAGTCAACCACTACTGGGCTCCTGGAACAAAACCGGCTGATTTTGTTTCTGCCTCAGAGCACAAGCTGTTCTCTGCCTGGAGTGTCCCCTTAAAGCTCACCTGCCTTCAGAAACCCTCCCTTTTTGTTCTGAGATAGAGCCTCCTCTGAGGTTCCTCCTCAGCATGTCCTCCTTCTGTTAGACTGTTAGACTGGAGTGCTCTGTCCGGGGTCCGTAGGTGAGGAGCAGAGCTCAAGGACTCGGTACTGATACAAGTTTCTGGTTACTCAATCTCTGCTTAAGTAGAGGCTGATAAACCAGGATTCCAGTCTCTGAAGAAACATTTTGGTGATGCCATCGGATGGAGAATACAAACTGCCGTGTGTGCGTGTGTGTGTGTGTGTGTGTGTGTGTGTGTGTGTGTGTGTGTGTGTGTGTGTAGGGGGGTTTCCAACCCTGAAGAGGAAGAACCATGTTGGATTTCATCCAATTTGGCACACCATTGAGTGGACTCTATGCCTTCCAAGGCTGCTGGGAAGACTCACACTCCTGGAAGAGGGCTATCTGTATACTGTGGAAGCTGCTTCCCAGAGAACTATGGTTTAGGCTGTCTGGAGCCCCCTGGCAGCACCGGTGAGGACGGATTGGAGGCAACCGCCCTTCGGCCTTCTCTACCTCACTGCTTTCCTGAGTCACAGTCTCCTCCCATCCTGCTTGCTCCAGCTTCGGTTTCAGGGCCACTTCTGCAGATGGCAATTGTTTGCCACCACTGGCTTGTCCCCGGAGAAACATGTCTGACAGACATACACACGAGGCAGAGGCACAGCCCAGAAAGGCTTGAGCATGGGGCTGGCGAGCAGCAAGCACTCGGTAAATGTCAGTCACCGCCACCGTGAAGGAGTGGGGGAAAGAACGGAGGAACAACCTGGGAATTAGAAAACCTAACTTCGGAGCCAGGCATAGCTCCCAGGGGCTCAGAGTTCTCCCTTTCTCCCAAAGAGTGGAATCTAATTCGGGGTATTCCGTCCTGGGATGCCCCCGACCCATTTATTCCCATGGACATCATCAAAGAAAGTTGGACAGCTCTACTCCCACAAGTTAAAAAATTAAATTAATTAAAAATTAATTTTAGCTGGGCAGTGGTGGTGCACGCCTTTAATCCCAGCACTTGGGAGGCAGAGGCAGGTGGATTTATGAGCTCGAGGCCAGCCTGGTCTACAGAGTGAGTTCTAGGACAACCAGGGCTACACAGAGAAACCCTGTCTCGAAAAAACAAAATAATAATTTCCAAAAAAGATTTATTTATTTTTATTTTATGCATATGGGAGTTTTAAAAAAATATTTATTTAACGTATATGAGTACACTGTCGCTGTGTTCAGACACACCAGAAGAGGCCATCAGATCCCATTACAGATGGTTGTGAGTCACCATGTGGTTGCTGGGAATTGAACTCAGGACCTCTGGAAGAGCAGTCAGTGCTCTTAGCCACTGAGCCACCTCTCCAGCTCCATGAGAGGAGTTTTTGCCTGCATGTGTGTCTGGGCACTGTGTGTGTGCCTACTGGCCAAGGAGGCCAGGATAGGGCACCTGATCCCCTGGAACTGGAGTTACAGATAGCTAGCTATAAGCTTCCGTGTGGATGCTGGGAACTGAACCCAGGTCCTCTGAAAACACAGAGAGTGCTCTCACTCCCTGAGGCATCGCTCCAACCGCATAATTAATTCATTTTTGAGACAAGGTCTTACTACGTATCCCAGGCTAGTCACAAACTCAAGATGATCCTCCTGCCTCAGACTCCTGAGTATTGGGGTTGTTGGACAATCTCCTTAGGATTCTGAATCCCAAAGCCCAGCAATCCCTCAGGCCGAATTACCCTGACGATGGCCTCACAGTATTCTCTCAGAATGTAGCTTAATTCTTCACCTTCTTCTCCCCAGGCATTTACTGAGTGATCAGTCCATGCCAGGCCAGGCACGGTGCCGGGCGCTAAGGACCCCACAGCAAAAGGGACCCACTTTCTGCCTACTTGCAGCTCATAATGAACACGAGGCCTCCTCTTCCTTCCTGTTCACCTCCTCTTCACCCCCATTTCTTTCGACAACCCTCACCTTGTCTGTCTTCACAGACTTTGATTATTGCATTCACATAGCACCGGATGACATGATGACACACAACAGCAGCAGGGACATGTGACATCTCTCTTTTAGAATTCTCTCTAGCAGTGGCCTTCAGAAAGACACACCACAGAGTTCTGGCCCTGCTGCAGGGTTGAGGCCTGACAAGTCCCTTGCATTCTTGGGGGTCCCAAATCTGTCTTCTTTAAAGCCAGAGAGTTCTCTCTGCTAATGCGATTGGCTTTTATAAGGCTTTGTTTTGTTTTGTTTTGTTTGTTTTTATTTTTGTTTTTTGAGACAGAGTTTCTCTGTGTAGCCCTGGCTATCCTGAAATTCACTCTGTAGACCAGGCTGGCCTTGAACTGGAAGAGATATGCTACCTCCTGAGTGTTTGAGATTGAAGGGGTACCACCACCACCCAGTTATAAGATTTTATTTTTAAGTGTGTGTGTGTTTCAGAAAAGGGAGTCTGGTCCACTCAAGCTGTAGTTACAGGCAGTTGTTAACTCCCTGATGTGGGGTCTAGGAACTTAATGGATCCTCTGGAAGAACAGGGGACTCTTGTAACCAGAGTCATCTCTCCAACCCGGTGGGCTTCCTCTTCTAAAGTGTTTGCTGAGCAAATGCACACAGTCTGTAACCCCTGGCCTTCTCAGATCTTTGTGCTTCAGAGCAGGGTTTATTTTTGGGAAAAGCCATCTTGTAGTGCCAACTTTGGTGACTAAAGTGGGGTTGGTGCTGGGCAATGCCATGTTTGGTCACAAATGGGGGTGACTAGAAACTAGCAGAGGGTGCTCTTTACTCTGGAGCTACATCTTAAGATGAGCCCCAAATTAGACCTCTGGGCTCAATCCCAAGTATAAAATAAAATAAATTCAGACCCCAGTTTTTTTTCTTTTCTTTCTTTTTTTTTTTTTAAGATTTATTAGGCCGGGCAGTGGTGGCGCACGCCTTTAATCCCAGCATTCGGGAGGCAGAGGCAGATGGATTTCTGAGTTCGAGGCCAGCCTGGTCTACAGAGTGAGTTCCAGGACAGCCAGGGCTACACAGAGAAACTCTGTCTCGAAAAACAAAAACAAACAAACAAAAAAGATTTATTAGTTTATTTTATGTGAGTACACTGTCGCTGTCTTCAGACACACCAGAAGAGGCCATCGTATCCCATTACAGATGGTTGTGAGCCACCATGTGGTTGCTAGGAATTGAACTCAGTACCTCTGGAAGAGCAGCCAGGGTTCTTAACCACTGAGCCATCTCTCCAGCCACCCGACCCCAGTTTCTGACTGCCTTGCTGTAAGACAACGTCAAGGTCATCTCTGGTCCTCAGTTTTCTTGTCTGTCAAATGGCGTTAAAGGAATCTCATCTAAACCAAAAATGTCCTTCCCACGTGCTGATGTTTGAGAAGGTGTCTTTGTTTTAGCTTGAAGATTTAAAAATGTGTGTGTGCCCAGGGAGGCAGGAAGAGGGTGGAGCTGGAGTGGCAGATCACTGTGAGTCACTGACTGGAACTCTGTCTTCTGAGTGAGCAGCAACTGCTGAGCCATCTCTCCAGCACTTGGCGATTTTTCCCCCTTTGAGTCAAGTTCTTGCTGTGCTGACCAGGCTGCCCTTGAACTCAACAATTAGGCCGCAGGCTCCTCTGGCCCTTGACTACAGGCATACCATGTCAGCTGACTTCATCAAATCCCTTTATCTAGGGAGTTTCCTTGCAGGCCCTGGTATCCTTCACCAGTCAGCTCCTCCAAAGGGTCCACAATCTCATGGTGCAGCGTGTATATGGACATGACCACCAGGTGGCACTGTAGTCTCGGGCTAGACTTCATCAGCCTTCATTATCCTTGAGCTGCTCGGCAATTACTAAAAGCCCTCCCTGGGGCAGGCTCCACCACAGGCTTCCGAGACTGAAATGAATGGACTCGGCTTCTGCTCTGCAGCAGGAAGCCTGGACGCTGGGGTGATCACTCCCAGGATTTCTGAAGGACCTTCCTTCTGCTCTCCTTCCCAAAGCCCTAGTTCCACAATTCAGGACCCTCTGCCATCAGGTCTATCTTCCAAGTCCACAGCCAATGCCCCCAGACAGAGCCATAAGGTTTTAAAGGAAAAAGAGAGAAACAGGCCACACAAGCCTCTTGGCTGGCGGTACAGGGAAATGCTGAGAACCCGGCGTTACTAAGCTGACCTGGAAAGGGGCCTGGGCCAGCAGCAGCTGGAGGTTGCTGAAGCAGAAGAGGCCTGTGGCTTCCTGTGAAGAACTGAGGAGCCACGTCCTTTAAGCAGATGGCTGGGGGGAGGGGTGGAAGACTAGGGAGCTCAGGCCTCCTGGTAAGAGAGGATAGGGTCCCCGGAAGGCACGGGAAGAGGCTGGGCAGAGCTTTCTCTCGCCTTTCAGCCTTTGCCATCTCTACAGGCCAGACAAACAGTGTCATTAATGCGAAGCTATGCTCCGTGAAGCTACACGGAAGAGTCAGGGGAGGGAACAGGTCTGTTTGCTCATACAGACAGCAAGTCCAAGCACCTAGCCACAAGTACCCAGGTTTCAGCGCCCAACTACAGAAACTCAGATAGAGAAACCCAGCCCCAAGTACTCGGCCTCAAAAACCCAGCTGACTCCCAGTTCCCAACTGCATGCACCACTGTGCAAGCAGAAGATGTAATGCCCTGTCAAAGGCTGCGTGGGTGGGGGTGGGGAGGATGGGAAGGGGAGGGAAGGGGGGAGGGGGAAGGGTGGCGGCTCAGGACACACAAACATAGGACACACGTTTCGATTCAGAGGTTCTTTATCTGAACGAACAAATGGTTCCAGATGAAAGCTTGGCACCAACCCTTCTTACAGGATCTGTTTACTGAGCTGACTCGTCCCTGTAGCCAACACCAAGAAAATGCCAGTCTGGTCATGCAAATAATCACACAGCCCAAACTGGGGCAACTTGACTGCCTTTGCTCTACATATACAGCTTGGTTGTCCAGGGTTCTGTCTCCTGCCACATATATGGAGAAGCCTACGTCCTTAACAAGGTCAGGGATAGAGCACTCTGCTGGAACCGTTCCTGAGCAAAGAGCAGGGGACTGCCCGCTCCTTACACTGCTGCATGACAAAGTCTCTCTGTGTGTGTCTGGGCCTCTGCCTCACCACTGTCTAGCTCCTGTGGAGGTCAGAGGACAACTTACAGAAGCTCATTCTCTCCTTCTATGGTTTGACAGCCAGTGTCTATCCACTGAGCCATCCTACCTGCCTGAGCAGGAACTCTTGATGAGCCAACAGGGGGCTCAGCTTTCATCATCCACCACTGCCAGGAGCACCCCATATCCTAACCACAGAAAGAGGAGAGTGTCTTCACTTAGCAGTGAGTCCACAGCCATTTTCTCTGAATCTCCCACCCCAAGCCTCCTACAGTCTCCTCTTTAAGTACCGGTGCCTCCAGGCAGACAGGGGCCCAGGCCACATCCCTTGTCTCTCACTACAGCAGTGCTCTCCCTGGGACCACTTGAGGACATCAAGAATACTGGTACCTGGATCTTACTAGAGAAAGTGCTGTCTAATCAGGCTCAGGTCCAGCTTGGGCTTTGGAATTAAAAACAAGACAAACGAAGCAACTCTGCAGGCGGTTATAGGGTACAGATAGGTTTGGGCAGGCCTGCTTTACCGTATCACTGTTTTATGCACAAGAAGTAAGGAAGCCCGGTGGTGGTGATGGTGGTGGTGGTGGTGGTGGTGGTGGTGGTGGTGGTGGTGGTGGTGGTGGTGGTGGTGCAGGCCTTTAATCCAGCACTCGGGAGGCAGAGGCAGACAGATCTCTGTGAGTTTGAGGCCAGCCCGATCTATACAGTGAGTTCCAAGACAGTCAGCGCCACACACAGAGAAACCCTGTCTCCCAAAAAAAGAAGAAAAAGAAAAACAGATCAGTAAGGAAATAGGAGCCATGGTGACATTAGGAAGGAGACCTGATAGCTGGGCAGTGGTGGCACACGCCTTTAATCCCAGCACTTGGGAGGCAGAGGCAGGTGGATTTCTGAGTTCGAGGCCAGCCTGGTCTACAGAGTGAGTTCCAGGACAGCCAGGGCTACACAGAGAAACCCTGTCTTGAAAAACCAAAAAAAAAAAAAAAAAAAGAGAAACCCTGTCTCGAAAAAACCAAAAAAAAAAAAAAACAAGAAAAGAAAAGAAAAGAAAAAGGAAGGAAACGTGAGCACCAGCCATGAATATCAGATCCAAGTCTCTCACCCCAGAACTTATCTCCAAGCCCGCACACCCGGTGTTCCGCACATCCGGATCCCGCACATCCAGCGTCCTGCACGTGTTAACCCTTACAGCAATCCTTCGGGATTTTCCTAGGCGTTCCACCAAAAGCACAGAGAGGTTAATTAACTTTGCTAAGGCAGATAACCAGCATCTGCTCCCACAAAGCCTGCCTAGAACCGTTCCTTGAAACTGAAGGGGCTCCATAAGTCACGTCTAATTACAACGGCCATGCCAGGCTACTTAACTTCCCTCTGACTACCCAGGCTCCTCACCCTGTCAACCATTCATCTTATAGACTGTGTCTCCTAAGTATTATTATTGTTATTGTTGTTGTTGTTTTGTAGTTCAGGGAATGAAACTCAGGGGTTCGCACGTGCTAGACATAGCCTGGTACCAGTGAGCTACAACCTCAGTCCTAGTATTTGTATATAATTTGTGTATAATGCAAATCTTTTCACACTCCCCTCTATGTTTTCTCTGCCATCTAGCTGGCTCCCTCAGGCATGGAAGACACTTGCAAGGTCCTCCTAATAGGTCCCCGGAGTCTGTTCTTGGTGACTGTAATGGTGCACCTCTGCAATCCCAGTGGGCAGGGTTAGCATAAGACCACAGGGTTCAGAGTTTGAAGTCAGACTGGGCTATGCAGTGCAACCTTGTGTCCAAACAAATAAAATAAAAATAAAAGCCAGGGTTGGATAGATGACTCAAGTCAGTAAAGTGCTTGCCACACAAACATAAGACTACGAGTGTGATCTTCCAGAACCATGTAAAACAGCTCAGTGTGACCTCATGTACCTGCAACCCCAGGGTTGGGGAGGCAGATACAGAATCCCTGGGGCTAGCCAACTGGGCTAGTCAGGTTCAGTGAGGGAGCCTGTCTCAAAAACTAAGGTGGGGGCTGGAGAGATGGCTCAGCGGTTAAGAGTCCTGACTGCTCTGAGTCCTGAGTTCAATTCCTAGCAACCACATGGTGGCTCACAACCATCTGTAATGGGGTCTGATGCTCCCTTCTGATGTATCTGAAGACAGCTACAGTGTACTCACATAAAATAAATAAATATTTTGTAAAAATTAAGGTGGAGAGGGATTGAGGAAGGCACCCAGTAGCAACCTCTGGCTTCCTTGTGCATGTCTGTGCACACATACCTATGTGCACACCAAGCTGGGCTTGGTGATTCGGGCTGATCATCCCAGGAACCTGGAGTCTGAAGCAAGAAGATCACAAGTTCAAAGTCTACCTGAGCAACAGATGGAGAGCCTCTCTTAAACAAACAAACAAAAATAGAGAGAGGATAGAGAGGACCGGAGGTAACGCTCAGGGCATTTACCATGCAGAGCGCCCTGAACTCTTCCCCCTGTGCTGTGAATAAATAAAATTGGGAACCTTTTTGCTTTGCCTAGATTTCTTGGGGCGGTTTCATTTTATTTATAGTTGAAACAGGATCTCAATACTTAGCCTTATCTGGCCTAGAGTTCCCTATCTGGCCAAAGCTGGTTTTGAATTCAGTGATCCATCAGCCTCTGCCTCTCAGAGTGCTCAGATTAAAGGCCTGCACCACCATATCTGACCTAGGGTAGTTAACTGTTTTAATTCCATTTAATTAATTAATTTGTTTGTTTAGGTATTTTGCCTGTATGTGCACCACATGTGTGTCTAGTACCCTTGGGGGCCAGAAGAGGGCAACAGATCCCCGAGATTAACAGATAGTTGTGAGCTAACATGTGTGCGCTAAGAATTGAGCCTGAGTCCTTTGGAAGAGCAGCCAGTGCTCTTAACCACTGAGCCATCTCTCTCCAGCCGCCTATTTGCATTATTCTTAATTAAGTGTATGTTTGTGCATTATTGTTAACTGTGCGGTATATTTGCGCATGCCTGTTGTGGGTAATGGGAATCGGACTCAGGTCCTTTGGAAGATTAGTGCATGCTCTAAAACCCCTAGCCATCTCTCCAGCCAAGGGCAATTATGATGTGCGTGACTTACATGGGACTCTTTACCCTTGGGAAGTCCACAGCCGTAATCCCACCAGTGCCCTCCTTTGGCAAGGCGTGGCTTCTGGGACTATGGGTTTGAGGTCATGTCGGGGGCGTGGCCAGAATGAACCTTTACTTCTGATTGGCGATTATGGGACAGCTTCGCGAAGCTCACCTCAGCAGTTGGCCTGATGAGACAAAGCGACTCCACAGAAGACTCCTACGAACGAACGCCCCAACATCTCCAGGGGACAGGGACAAACAGCTCCTGCCTCTAGGGAAGGGGAAGTGACAGCCAGCCGAGGGAAAGAGCGCTGTGGTGGGACCGCTCCCGGCAGCAGGCGGCGCAGAGGGTGTGACCCAGCCTCAGCCTCTCACCCAGTGCAGCTATTTCGGGGACTCTGATCTCAATGAGGAAAGTCCCGGAGGCAGCCACGCCTATCCACTCATTCCCTTTTACATGTTTCTCCTGTTCCTCAACCCCAAACTTAGAGTTAAAGGTTCTGCGGGAGTGGGTGACCACAGACCTTGTCTCCCTCACATCGGCACTGCGAACAAGAGTCCTGCCCTCAGGACCTGTTTGCTTGACTGTTCTTGGTTGATTGACAGATTGCAAGAAGATCCCAGAATCCCAACGCTTAGAAGGCTGGAGGCTGGCGACTAGTTTGAGGCAAGTCTGACCAACACAGAAAGACCCTATTTGAAAGAGACAAACAGCAACAACAAAAACTAAAACTAAAACCAAACAAACATCTGGACTGGGGACGTAGCTCAGTTAGTAGAACTCTTGCCTAAAATGCATGAGACCCTCCCTAGGTTGGATCCTCAGCAAATTCCAGACCAATCTGGGATACATGAGACCCTGTCAAACAAACAAACGTAGAAACGGAACCCCATTGTTGGTTTGCATATGTGAATAGCTTTATAGATATCCTAGTCCGTCGTCCCCCCCCCCCACCCCCCATTTGCCCATGCTAGAGCAATTTCGCTTCAGCTCTATGGACCATGCTCTGTGCATGAGAAGATTAACTTTTCAGTGCCCATGTCCAGGGAGCTGACTTCTTGAGTCACTGAGCTGGCAGTGAGCTGAGACCAGACCTGTGTCTGGCTGAGGTCAGGTGTGAGAACCACACACTCACTCCTCTAAGGGACCCTCCCTCTCTTCTTTCTCTACAAGCTCCTCCAAAGCTCGACTCTAGCTCTCTGGCCTTACCACTTCATTTCTCTGAGGTTCCTCTGACAAAGAAGTTTCCCAGTTTTCCTGTGATGGCACCACTAATGATTTTGGGAGGGGGCAGGCTCCCCAAGGGGATTTGCTTTGTTTTGTTTGGAGAGAGAATAGTGGGGATTGAACTTGGCCCTCACAGATGCTCCACCCTCCCCCGCCCGTCTTCAGAGGTCCTGTGAAGTCCTAGGGTCTCCTTTAAGGACCTTCAAGGACATCCTAGGGCCATTTTTTTTCATGTTCCAACCAAGAGTGGAACATTCCTCTCTGTAAAATCCTTCTGTAACTCCCCATTGCCAGTCTTCAAGTCACTCAGCAAGACCCAGGAGGCTGTGGCCTGGGTCGCTATTTCTAGCCAAGGCCCCCCCCCCTCTCTCTCCCTCCCTCCCTACTAGGCTCTGGCCAAAGTGAGCACTTCAGCATTTCCTTCTCCCTGAGATTTTGTTTGTTTGTTTGTTTTTTGTTTTTTTAAGACAGGGTTTCTCCTTGTAGCCCTGGCTGTCCTGGAACTCACTCTGTAGACCAGGCTGGCCTTGGACTCGGAGATCTGCCTGCCTCTGCCTCCTGAGCACTGAGACTAAAAGTGTGTGCTACCACACCGACTTTGGTGAGATACTTGTATGCAGGGTCCCCTCTTCTGGGACAATCTTCCTTGCTTACCCTTCACCTTTCTACAAGCTAATTCCTTACCTTTGAGCAAGGGAGACTGAGTCTGAGTCCCTTGGTCAGCTGAGGACCAGGAAGTGACTCAGCCTTCTTTCTTCTTACACCCTTCCCTCTGGCCAGGCTGAACTTGCAGAGCTTTGGCCTCTGGGCTTTTGTCTTTGCTGTTCTTAAGACCTAAACATGGTCCCCTTTCCTCATCTTATGTAACTGAGATAGATGACTTGGGAAGATCCTTCATGGCCACCAAGCCTGGTACCTGGCATGCTGGGTGTGAGCCCCAGGGCTTCATGCACACCAGGCAAACATTCTACCAACAGAGCTGCATCCACCCCCTCCCTTCCCAGCTTGCACTCTAACTTCCAGTCTTAGTTTAGAAGTCACTTCCTCTAGGGCTTTATGTGGAGGCACACACAGCTTTAACCCCAGCACTCCATGAGACAGAGGCAGGAGGATTTCTGTTTCAGGCTAGCCAAGGCTATGTAGAGAGAATCTGCCTCAAAAAACAAAACAAACAAACAAAAAAACCCCGGCACTTTCCCTAGAGGAGAGAAGAAGAGGTACCATGTCCATTTCTGTAGACTTCAACACTTTTTCTTTATACTCTTATTTATTTGTTGTTGTTGTTTCCCCCTGAAACAGGGTTTCTCTTGTATAGCCCTTCCAGCCTTAAACTCACAGAGACTCTCCTGTCTCTATCTCCTGAGTGCTGGGATTAAAGGCATGCACCACCACCACCACCCTGTTCTTTGTATCTTTCCTCTTCCTCTTCCTCCTCCTGTTCCTCTTCCTTCTCTTCCTCCTCCTCTTCTTCATCATCTTCTTCTTCTTGAGATAGGATTTCCTTTGTGGCTACTAGGTTAGTCTGAATCTCACACCACATAGATCATTAATGTTCTTGAGTTTACAATTATCCTTCTGCCTCTATCTCTGGAATCCTAGAATCAAATTGTGCCTCCATTCCCATTTTATCATCATCCTTTATGGTTTTATCTCTTATTCAAATATGGGTCGCTGGGCAGTGGTGGCACGTGCCTTTAATCCCAGCACTTGGGAGGCAGAGGCAGGTGGATTTCTGAGTTTGAGGCCAGCCTGGTCTACAGAGTGAGTTCCAGGACAGCCAGGGCTACACAGAGAAACCCTGTCTCAAAAACAAACAAACAGTATTATTTTTGTGAGACAGGGTTTCACAAAGTAGCCTTGGCTGGCCTGGAACTGACTATGTAGACTAGGTTGGCCTCGAACTCACAGAGACCAATCTACCTCTGCCTCCTGAGTACTGGGATCAAAGGTGTGTGCCACTACCCTGAGCGATCTCATTTTTAGTATTTTTAATTATGTGTGCATGCTTGTGGGTGCTATTGGAGGCCAGAGGCTTTGCATCCCCTGGAGATAGAATTACAAGCTGTGTGGGCTCCATGGGCTCCTGGTGTGGAACTCAGGTCCCCTGCAGCCCTGAGCCCGCTGCTCACTCCCATTGGCTGGTTAGAAGGTCTCTAATTCCTGTCTGCCCCAGCCAAGGGCTAAGAGATTCCCTGAAGCTGAGGTCCAAAGGAAGCTGCTGCTTTGGCTGCTTTGGCTGAGCCATTTTTCTGATTTCTTTCTTTCTTTCCTCCTTCCTTCCTTCAATTTTTATTCATGAACATGAGTGCTCTGCTGCATGTACATCTGAATGCTAGAAGAGAGCATCAGATTCCTTTACAGACGGTCATGAGTCACCATGGGATTGCTGGGAATTGAACCCAGATCCTCTGAAAGAGCAGCCAGTGCTCTTAACCACTGAGCTATCTCTCCAGCCCTACCTTTTCTTAAATTTAACTTGTGTGTATGTGTGTGTGTGTATGCATATGTGTTCATGTATGTACACACATATGTTTGTACTCCTTTGTAGAGCAGAGGTCAATGGCAAGTGGTTTTCTCCATTACTCTTCACCTTGTATTTTTGAGACAGGCTGGTTCACTAAACCAGAGCTCACCTGGCTGGCTAATAAGATCCCCAGGGATATGCCTGTCTCTGCCCCTACAGCCCCCGGGTCTCAGATAAACCACCAAAGCCAGCTTTCTGACCTTAAGCTTTTGACTCCCCTAGTTTTGCCTCCTGCTGGGATTACAGGCATGTGCCACCACAATGGTTTTAGGTGACACATAAACCTAGAGCTTCATGCATGCTAGATAAGCCCTCTACGTCCCCACCCTGCTACTTGTTTAGGTGTACAAATAGCATCCTACTCTGTAACCCAGGCCTGGCCCCAAATGCATAGTCCTCCTGGCTTAGCTTCCTGAGTTGCAAGTGTGTAACATTTGCCGGGATTCAGATCTTGATGGCAGTCACGGCTTTTAAGTCGTCTGGGGCATCTTGATCCCTGGTAGAGAAGAGGCTCTCAGGTTTGGTCCCTTTGTCTTCTGCAGCCTTTGCAGAGGTGGCGTTCTCTGCTCCTGCACCTCATCCATCTGCCCCCCCTTCCCTTCTTCTTCAGACTCACTCCATGCACTGAGATTCCAGAAGCTGAACTGTGCCCGACAGGGAAGGGGGGGATCTAAGAAGCAGGCCACTCAGCTCCCCTCTCCCTGTAAATCCTATCACCCTCCTAGTTGACACCACTCTGGGCAGCAGCTGGAGCCATCCTCTGGAGGCAGAGGTCAGAACTTGCTACCCTTCCACCAACTGTCCTCCTAGAAGAAAAGCCAGTGTCCTTGCTGTGACCTACAAGGCTCAGCTGATCCTCAGTGGCCTCCATCCCTAGGCCGTGCCCCCTAAGCTGCTGTCTGCAAGCAGCCTCCCTCCTCAGACCTTTGCTTCTGCCCTCCTAGCTTCCTCCTGACTGGCTTCCCCAGGGAACCACAGAGCCTCCTTCCCTCTTTGATGCCCTCTCCTCCTCCTGACAGATGAGAACTCCTCCTCCTCCTCCTCAGCCTCTGGCTCCTCCTCTGCCCCATCACCCTGCTTTACTATCGCTTCTCTGCAGAGTGAGGGAATGCTAGAAATTGCTTGTTTGTTCTCTGTTCCCTACTGGACTGTGAGACCCAGGAGAGCTCAGGAGGGAGGGGGAGAAGGGGAGGGGAAGAGAAGAAGGGAGGTGGAGGAAAGAAGGAAGGGAGGCCAGAGGATCTGGGTGTGATGTCTGTGATCCCCTCGCTTGAGGGATGAAGACAGTGACCAGGTTCTCAAAATCAACCCTGGTCCTCCTCTAAACAGTCTGGGTTATGTGAGACTCTGTTTGAGCTGGGGTGAGGCAGAGATGACAAGCCCAGTATGACCTATGATCCCTGCTCTCCAGAGGCTGGGGAACCCTGTGGTGACTGGGATGTTTGAACTAGCAAGACCCTGACCTACCCCCACCGCCTCCAATAAACAAAAAACCAAAACAGCTAGGCTAGGAGAAACCCAGGCACAGTCAGAAACTTGACAGTTCCAGAAGAGCAATCACAAACAGCTTTGCATATGGAAAGAGTACTTGCTCAGCATCCACAAAGCCCCAGGTTCAATTCCCAGCATCATATAAGCAGGGCACAGTGGTGCACACCCCTAAACTACATAGTGAGTTCAAGACTAGCCTGGGATGCATGAAAACCTGTCTCAAAACAAAGAAAACCCCTCCCCTTCCCAGAGATGGCTCAGGGGTGAAGAGCATGGACACCAACCCTACCTACATGGAGGCTCACTACTGATGCTCTCTGAGCACAGAACACAGTGCACTCAACATGCATGCAGGCACTACTAAACCCTTAAAATAAAAATGACCGCTAGGAAGTGGTGGCGCATGCCTTTAATCCCAGCACTTGGGAGGCAGAGGCAGGTGGATTTCTGAGTTTGAGGCCAACCTGGTCTACAGAGTGAGTTCCAGAACAGCCAGGGCTACACAGAGAAACCCTGTCTCGGAAAAAAAAAAAAAAAAAAACAGAGAGAGAGAGAGAGAGAGAGAGAGAAGAAAGTGCTGTCATTTGTGTGGACATAAACTGGCAAAGGTCTGAACAGGACATTTAGACCGACTCCATCAAAATCACAACTACATCCAAATATCGCTATCTCCGGGCATTTTTACTCTTTAGATTTTCTTGGCCGAGTGAGAAGGTACGTATGTAGAATGTTGTTCTCCACCATGTTATCTGCAAAGGCTCTAGGAAAAGACTGGAAACAGGCACCACATCTATCAGGGGCTGGGATTCCTCAGCGCAGGCTGCCCAGGGAATGGAATACCATGTAGTGACCAAAAAGAACGAGGATCTGCCCATGGGAGCACATCGACGCAATCTGGGCTACATAGAAATTTCCCCTCAGCGGGGCGGTGGTGGCGCACGCCTTTAATCCCAGCACTCGGGAGGCAGAGGCAGGCGGATTTCTGAGTTCGAGGCCAGCCTGGTGTACAGAGTGAGTTCCAGAACAGCCAGGGCTACACAGAGAAACCCTGTCTCGAAAAAAAAAACCAAAAACAAAAAAAACAAAAAGAAATTTCCCCTCAATCTCCAAAATGGGTGGTGTCTCGGATGGAGCTTAATGACAGAACACTGGCCTAGCGTATGCATCCCAAACATTAAAAAATTAAGTGACTGATACCTGCATGTCCAAACAGGGCTGGCGATGATGTCGTTTAGTTGCTAGAGCGACTGCCTAGTGTGGACAAAGCCTTGGATTCCATTCTCGGCTCCATATAAATTTAGGAATGGTGGCACACCCATATGGTTCTAACACTTGCCAGGCAGTGGTGGCACATACCTTTAATCCCAGCCCTTGGGAGGCAGTAGCAGGCAGATCTCTGTAAATTCAGGGCCAGCTTGGTCTACAACAAGTTCTAAGGCAGCCAGGGCTACATAGTAAGATCGTCTCAAAACAACAGCAATAATCTCCAACACTCAGGTAGGAAGATCAGAAGTTCAAAGTCATCTTTGGGCTAAATACTGAGTTCAAGGCCAAAACAAAATCCTAAATTTCATTACACGCCTCAGGAGCCCCACCCCCAGGGGCTTCCTATGCTTTCACAAGATCAAAACTCTTTACTGTGGCCAGCAAGCTCCTGGCCTTGGGCCATTGTCTCACTCAATAACAGCTCATTTTACACCCCCCCCCCTTTCTCTCTCTCACCTAGGCACGCCCACACTCCAGGGTCTTTGCCCCAGCCCCCTCCCTCTTGGTGTCTCTGCTAGTCTCATGTCTCCTAGGGAGGCCTCCATTCACCCAGGCGTTTGCTTTCCACAGAGCTGTGCTTGCTGACACTTTCCATGCCCCTCCCTTCTTTCCTTTCTACTTCAAAGCCTACACCCCCACCTCCCTCACCACCACTACCCCCACCTCCCTCTCAGTGAGGTATCTGTCCATTGTCTCTTCCCACAGCCTCTGTCCAGGAGGGGAGGAGCCGTGTTCCCAGCTGAAGTCTTCATCCCAGCCGAATCACACAGTAAATATCTGCAGCAGAGGAGCCAAACACCATCTGCAAAGCTCTCAGTGTGCAGGCCCACAGGAGAGGTGCCATAAATGTGACTCCCCGGGGACACTGTCACCCTCTCCTCAGCCCTGTTTGTCTTGGAATGCCTCTCGCATGACCACACGGGCGGACTCCTTCTCTGAGGTGCCCCCCTTCTCTCTCCCAGCTCTACTCTCCTTTCCAAGTGACCTTCACATTTGGCTGTTGACCCAAGGGTGTGACATGTCTCCACCATGAGACAATGGCTCCCCTGTGCAGGAACTGTGGGAACTGCCTGCACCTCTTTCCCAGAGCTCAGCCCTGGGAGCTGTCTACCGGGACCACTATGTCATTTCCTGACTCTGATGAGGAATTCCCCTGCTGCCTAGTTCCTTTCTTGTCTGTAAGTCCCTCCTGCCATCTAACTGGAATCACTTCTGCAGCCATGAAGAACTGATTTCCTCTTTGTTTACTGAGGGCTTCTCAGAACAACTGGGCCAGGGTTTTTTTCCTGTGTCTGTGTTGGCTGCCAGGGGCTGGGAAATGACCCCTCTCCTAGAGCCTCCAATCTCTCAGGCAGTCTCAGGCAGAGCCAAAATAGCCAAATGCAGCTAAATACCGTTTTCTACTTTATCTGCGGTGCTGGGGAGGGACCTAAGGGCCTTAGACATGGTGGACAAGCTTTCTACCAGTCCATCCTTCCATCCATGCTTAAAATAGACCATCTGAGAGGCAGCGACCATGTGTAACACCCAGCATCTCTCTCCTCCAAGTCTGGCTGTCTGGAACACGAAGATAAGAATAGCGCATTCACGCATGTCTGCTTGTGCATGTGTGTGTGAGCACTCGAGAGTGTGCACACATGCGTGTGTGTATACATGGCATGTGCACACACACATGTAGAGGGCAGATGACAATCCCTCCAGTGTCATCCTCAAGAATGCCTGACCTTTGGGACAAGGTCTCCCTTCAGCCAGGAGCTAACCAGTTAGGCTGGATTGGCTGGCCAGGGAGCAGGGATACTCCTGCCTGGCCCTCCCCGGGGCTAGGATTGTAAGCCCAGCCACCTCACACAGATTTTTTACGTGGATTCTAGGGGTGGAGCACAGATCTTTACCCCTGCACAGCAGGCTGAGCCCTCTCCCCACCCCAAGACTACAGGCAGGGCTTTGTCTCCTCAGGGTGGGGCTGCGTCCCTAAAGTGCTTGTTCCAAGTTCCGGTGTTATCTGATGGTCACACTGCCTTTACCTGGCCTCTCATAGGTCACGTCCTTACCTCACGTAGCCCAGTGTTGACGTGCAGTTCACAGACGAGGATCCTGAGGCTTACGGCCTCTGTGGGATTTGTTCAAGGTCACACAGGAGGAAGGAAGAAGGTTGTCTCCAGAGGCTGTCAGGGTCTGACAGACAAGCAGTGTTGGCTGAGAGCAGCCTCACCCCAGTGTGTTATGGAGCTGCTAGGGGTGACCTTGATCTGCAACCTCAGCGTCCTCTGCAGAGCAAGAAGTGTGATTTCCTTCTCTGGTATCTTGATCTGGTACACAGTAGGTGCTCACTAAGGATCTTCCCTCTTCCCTTCCTTCTTTTGCTCATCGTGGGGCCTCCAAGCCTGGACATAAGCCAAACCAAGTGACCTGGCAGCCTCTGAGAGACAAACACTGTGTTCTCTCCTCCCAAACAGATAAAGACCAGAGGACTGCAGAGGGTCCCTACCCCTACTACCTAACCCAAGCCCCAGAGTTGTCCGACTCCCAGGGAGCCGTTATCTCTGGGGGATAAAGGACTGGTTTCTAGGTAGGTACAGACACAGCCTTGTCAGAAAGATGTTTCACCCCTGACATTGGGACACCATTCGTTGCATTGTGCGTGGCCTGGGGTGTGTGAGTAAGCAGGGGCCCTCTGGCAGGGAGATGGGCTGGGACTCCATCCCAGTCGCCAGGGAAGGGCCAAGTGCCGTGGAGTGAACAGCAGCTGCAGAAGTTGGCACATTTTAACATCACTTGTCAAAGGGAGAGTGGGGGGGGGGGGTAGCTAACCATGCAAGTGATATCGTGAACAGGAACTATATCCAGGGGTTCCAACATCCCTTATAGCTGGCACACACCTCTTGTCACCCACTGTCACCTCTTGTAGCTCAAACTGAGTGCTCCTGGCCTCAGATCTCATTGGGTGCAGAAAGTTTCAGGGGCCATGGAAACAAATAGAATGCCTCAGCTTAGGGCTCCAGTATTCAAGCAAGAACTGTACTGACTCCATCTAGCTGGGTGTGGTGGTGCACATCTTTTTTTGTTTGTTTGTTTGTTTGTTTTTTGAGACAGGGTTTCTCTGTGTAACCCTGGCTGTCCTGGAACTCACTCTGTAGACCAGGCTGGCCTTGAACTCAGAAATCTGCCTGTCTCTGCCTCCCAAGTGCTGAGATTAAAGGCATGCGCCACCACTGCCCGGCTGTGGTGCACATCTTTAATTCTAGCACCTCAGAGGCTGAGGCAGGAGGATTGCCAGTTTGAAAATAGCCTGGGCACGATGTTCTCTTTACCATAAAAAAGCAGGAGAGCTTGCACAGACTATCAGAGAACCCCAGGAAGGCTCTCTGCTTCTGTCGGAGTCCCATTCCTGGGAAAGATACCTGGGGAAAGAGACTTCTGCTCACATAGAAAAAGGGCTGGCCAGGCTGACTCTTATCTAAAAGTACAGAGCTCAGGGACCTGGAGACAACAGCAATCAATGGTCCCCAAGGCCTTGGTCACACACAGCACAACCCTATTGCCTGTGCTAAAGGACTGCTATGTCTGGACTAGTCCAGACCTATCCTGGGAGAAAGAGAAAACACACTATTAGCCTCTCAAAGACCTCCCAAATCTCCAAATCCTTGCAAGCTCAGTTAAAAGGGAGACTCTGTGGCAGCAGCCTCCAAGCCCATATGCAACACCCACTCCGATTCTCACGCCTCGAAATTCTGCCTGTCCCCTTACCCAAATAGCCTTCTCCCCCGAAGCAGTTCAGCTTCCCCTGGAAGGATTCAGCCTTCTTTTCTTTGTTGTTTCATTTTGTTCTGTTTGAGATAGGGTTTCTCTGTGTAGCCTTGGCTGTCCTAGAACTCACTTTGTAGAACCAGGCTGGCCTTGATCTCAGAGATCCACCTGCCTCTACTTCCTGAGTGCTGGAAAGATGTGTGCACCCCACCTCCTGGCTTGAATCTTATCTTCTTTAAGATATTTCAGTGTTCCTCTGAAATATTCATTAGGTTCTCTTACACTTCCTTTTTTTTTTTTTTTTTTTTTTTGGTTTTTCGAGACAGGGTTTCTCTGTGTAGTTCTGGCTGTCCTGGAACTCACTCTGTAGACCAGGCTGGCCTCGAACTCAGAAATCCACCTGCCTCTGCCTCCTAAGTGCTGGGATTAAAGTCGTGCACCACCACTGCCCAGTTTACACTTCCTCAAATATTCTAGAACCTCCTATTACCCAGTCTCCGTGGAATTCTTTTTCTGAAACATATTACATGTATTTATTGTGTGTGGGTATGGGTGGGTCCATGCTTCCCTGTCAGCAACATAACAGGTACAGAGTTTTTCTGTTGTATTTCCTTATTTATTTGAAACAAGTCTCATTATATAGCTCTGGCTATCCCAGAACTCTTTCTGTAGACCAGGTTGGCCTTGAACTCTCAAGAGATCTGCCTGCCTCTGTCTCCATAGTGCTCAGATTAAAAGCATGTGGCACTATGCCCAGTAGTTTTGTTTTTTCAAAGAGGGGGTCTTAGTGGCAGTAGTGCATGCCTTTAGTCCCAGCACTTGGAAAGAGAAGGCAACTCTCAGAAACATGTTTTCTCCTCCTACCACGTGGGGCTGGGGATTGAGCTCAATTTGTAAGACTCGGTGGCAAGTGCTGAGCAGCCATCTCATCCACTGACCCATCCGGAGGAATTCTTTAACCCCAGCTGTACAATAACTCAGCCATCTCTGATGTCCTCCAGCCCCAATAGCATGCGCCTCCCCGTTAAACTCTAGCCTTGCCGGAGTGTGCCCAGATAGCAGGTTCCTGCCGGAATTCACCAGTCCTCCCGGGCTCCTGCTCAGTCAGCATCCTGGTGGGAGGAAGCTGGGCAAAGGCCACACAGTCTTCCTTACAGCACAGCAGCCCCACAGAGCCTCTGTCCCCATGCCAAAAGCCCCAGGGACCAGAAATAGGATAGCAGTTACCAAACGTAGGGGGCTGCCTGCTTTTGACCTGCCAGGACTAAATATTCTGAGCTTCATGGCTGGGTCAGTGTCCTAGACACAGTCCCATCATTGCCCCAGAGTGTGTGGCTTTGAGACAGCACAAGTCTATTGATAAAAAGGCAACTAGAAGCCAGGTGTGCTGGCTCACGCTACAATCCTAGCACTCAGGAGATTGAGGCTGCAAGGTAGGCATGAGGTTGGGGACAACCTAGGTTACACAATGCTAGGCTAGCCTAGGCTACAAAGTAAGACCCTGTCTCCTTCCTTCCTTCCTTCCTTCCTTCCTTCCTTCCTTCCTTCCTTCCTTCCTTCCTTCCTTCCTTCCTTCCTTCCTTTCTTTGGTTTTTCAAAACAAGATTTCTTTGTGTAGCCCTCGCTGTCCTGTAGATCAAGCGGGTCTTGAACTCACAGAGACCACACGCCTCTGCCTCCCTCTGTGCTCCTAGCACTAGAGAGTGCTCTGAGAAGTCAAGGCTAACCTGGTCTACACACTGAGTTCCAGGACAGCCAGAGCTATATAGTGAGGCTTGTCTCAAAGAAATAAACGACAAAAAACAAAGCAGAAAAACTCTGTACACCTTTTCATACATGGCACAGAGCACCAATGTATCCCTATTTGTGCAGGCAAGAAGTGCTAGAAGGGGCTGGGACTGGTGGCTCAGCCTGCAACCCTAGCACTCAAGAGGCCATAAGGCCAGCATGAACTGCTTAACAAGGCCCTGTCTCAGAAAATGAAAAAAGGTTTTGAAAAGGGAGAAAATGCTACCTGCCTAGAATTGTTGAGCTTGGGCACAAAAGGACAGAGCCCAGCAGGTGGGTAAAGGCTTGGTGGTAGAATCACCATGGAGACCCATCGTCTACCCATCTGTGGGGGCTGCCTGCCCCTGTGCTGCCTCACCCCGGCTCCTCCTGACACCAAGCACCCTGCTGCTAAGCTGTGCTGATGGTGGCGGATTTGCTCCCCAGATGAAAGCTGGCTTGCTTTAGCTGCTGCGTCTGGTCAGAGCTCTGCCATCTGGGGCTCCCCAAATAAGGGTCATCACAAGCATTTGAGACCCTAGAGCCACCTGCTCTTTGTCCTTCAGCAGTCACGTAGAAGCAGCTGGGGATGCTAAGGCTCTGAGTGTGACCTCCAGGCAAACAACAACAAAAGGAATCAGCTTAGAGGTAGCCTCTGCTGTGAAGGCATGCCCCACCCCAGCCCACCAGGATGTGTTCCTCATCCTGTCTCCAGTCAGCATCCTAGTGGGTACCAGACTCTTATGATAAGTCAAAGTGGAGCTGAGAGTCTAGGAAGGAAAGAGGAAATCCCAGCAAAGGGGGCTGAGGGTACAGCTCAGTGAGAGAGAGAGAGAGAGAGAGAGAGAGAGAGAGAGAACATGTGTTGTATTGCATATGTGTATATGTATATCTATTCATTGTGTGTGCATATGTATGTATACTTATTGTGTATACATGCGTGCACTTGTGTACCTGTGTTGTATTGCATATATATATATGTTTGTTGTGTGTGCACATGTGTGAACATGTGTTGTATTGCATATGTATGTATATTTGTTGTGTGCAAGTGTGTGCACATGTGTGTACAAGGGTTGTGTTGCATATATGTATGTATATTTTGTGTGTGTGTATGTGTTTGCATGTATGTATTGGTTAGCTTTGGTTTGGTTTGGTTTGTGACAGGGTCTCACTATGTAGATGGCCTGGAACTTGCTATGTAGAGTAGACTTGCTTCAAGTCCACAGAGCCCTGCCGACCTCTGCTAGTGCTAATTTTTGCTAGTTTGTTTATTTGTGTTGTGTTGTTGTTTTGGTTTTTTCATGTTGTTGTTTTTTTCCCCAACATGCAGGTCTAGCTGACCTGGAACTCACTATGTAGATCAGACTGGTTTTGAACTCACAGAGACCCTCCTTCCTCTGTTTCCCACAGGCCGGAATTATGCACATTCCCCAACATACCTGGCCTTACTGGCTCTGTTTTCCAAAAGAACTCAATTCAAGGTTCTTACATTACATGTCCTGGTGACCCCTTCTTACACTTTAAAACCCTCACCCCATGCCTGCTTCATTGTTTAACAACTAGTTTTTCCTTCTTCTGTTTTTAAATATCTCTCTCTCTGTCTCTCTGTCTCTCCGCCTCTCTGTCTTTCTCTGTGTGTGTGTGTGTGTGTGTGTTCACCTTCGCATGTGTGACTATGGGTGCATACAGGCTACAGTGCATATGTAGTGGTCAGACAACCCAGGATTGTCAGCCTCACCTTCCACCTTGGTTAGAACAGAGTCTCTTGCTGTTCCTTTCTGTGGACACAAGGCTAACTGGCTCTCAAGTTTCCAGAGAGATTCCCATCTCCATCCTCCATCTCATCACAGGAATTCTGGGATTACAGACAAGCTCTTCTGCTCCCAGGTTTATGTGGATTCTGGGGACTTGAATTCAGGTCTTCACGTTTGTTCAGTAAGCACTTCACCTACTGAATCTTTTCCCAGGGTACATCACTATCTTTCATTTTTGAGATAAGATTTCATATAGCCCAGGCTGGCCTTATTAAACTCACTGTGTAGATAAGGATTGACAAGTATTTTTTAGAGCGATTTGATCAGCCCCCCCCCCCCTCCCCGCCGCAGACAGGTCTGGAATATCTCACATAATGATGGTTACCCGATTCCTCTTTTGAAATTGGACGTTGATACGGAGCAGAGAGTGGCAAACTGTTTCTGTAAAGGACCAGAATATAAATATTTTTGGTTTTGCTGGCCATTCGTCTTGGTTGCAGCTACTCAGCTCTGTCATGGTAACATGAAAGTTGCTGTCTGCAATATATAAATGGGGCCTGGCCGTGTTCCCAACTTTGTTTATGCACATTGCAATTTGGTTTTGACTTAATTTTCTTATCCCCTGAAATATTATTCTTACTTCTTTTGTCATTTTGAAATCACTTAAAATGTAAAAAAAAAAAAAAAAAAAAAAAAAAAACCAAACCATTGTCAAGGAGCCATTGAGATGGGCTCAGCAGGTAAAGGCACTTTCCGTTCATCAGTCCTCAGAACCCTGTTCCATGCCTTGGACCCACATGGCAAAAGAAGAGAACTAACTCCCTCAGACAGTCTTCAATCCCCAAAACGAATAAACCAATTAATGTAATGCAAAATTTATATTGTTGCCCGGCATGGTAGTGAGCGCCTTGAATCCCAGCCATTGGGAGGTCGAGGCAGGCGGATCTCTGTGAGTTCGAGGCCAGCCAGGGCTGTTATACAGAAAAACCCTATCTCGATAGATGGTAGATAGATAGATAGATAGATAGATAGATAGATAGATAGATAGATAGATGACAGACAGACAGACAGACAGACAGAGCAAGCTAAAAGAGGTGGGTTGTTTCTGCAGGTCCAGCCATCCAGGATGCTAAAATGGGGGAATTTTTGAATCCAGGAATTTGAAGCCACTGAGCAACATAACAATCACCTGTCTCCTAATTCATTTTTCTTAGCTCACTGGTTACACAGAACCAGGCAAACGGCCATATTTGGCTTGATCATTTGATTGGGTTTTTGCCAAGCATCTGTGGAGGTAATGAATGCTTCCCAGTGACGTGTCTTTACAGTAATCCCATGAGCACATGCCGGCCACCAGTTCAGCACTGTGATCAGCCAGATCCACAGTGGGAAGAGGGGATCACTCTTGGCCGAAACCATGGCATCCGTTGGTGCCCTCACACCGTGTGAACAGGCTGTTCTTTAAACTTTTGCCCACACCCCCGTCAGTGGTTTTAGCACCTTCCCCCATTCATGTGCCTTCCTCTCTCCCCCATGTGACAATGTTTGAGAAGAGGACCTTCCCAGAAACAATATATGTTTAAATGAAGTCATCAGGGTAGAGCCTTAACCTAAAGGATTAGGGCATTTGCCAGTAGAGATCCCAGAGGCTTGCTATCACCACATGAGGTCAAGGAGAGAGAAGGCAGCTGTGTGCAATTCAGGCAACCTGCCCTCAGAAATCACCCCTGCTGAGTTTGGCTCTGGGACTTGAAGACTCCAGAACTGTAAGAAGGCACATTTATGTTGTGATGTTCCAGCCCAAAATGACTAAGACAGAGTCATTGGCAATTCTTTTATATGTGGGTTTGTCCTTTGCATTTTTGTTTTGTTTTGTTCTGAGGACAGGGTTTCTCTGTGTAGCCCTGGCTGTTCTGGAACTCACTCTGTAGACCAGGCTGGCCTCAAACTCAGAAATCCGCCTGTCTCTGCCTCCCAAGTGCTGGGATTAAAGGCGTGCGTCACCACTGCCCAGCTCTCCAAAGAATTTCTCCTCATCCATAAAAAGTGGACCATGTTAATCCCAGCATTTGGGAGGCAGAGGCAGGTGGATTTTTGAGTTTGAGGCCAGCCTGGTCTACAGAGTGAGTTCCAGGACAGCCAGAGCTACACAGAGAAAACCCTGTCTCGAAAAACCAAAAAAAAAAAAAAAAAGAAGAAGAAAAAAAAGTGTACCATGGTTCCTCAATAAAATAAGAAATAAAATGTCAGGGTATGGGCCAGTGAGATGACCCTGTGGTATAGCATTTGCCAGGTTTGACAATCTGAGTCCAATCGTAGGGGCCCACAAGCTAGGAGGAGAGAACCAACTCTGAAAAGTTGCCTCTGCTGGTCCTGCAGAATCAGAGCTACAGGACCTCCATGACACAGGGCGACAACAGGATATCGGAGAGGAGTCCCAGGGAAGAGTCAGTATTGATAGAGTAGCAGAAGCCGGAGGCCTCAAACCAGACCAACGACTTCTGCAAAGAACATTTACAAGTAAAGATGTGTGGACAAGGGCTGGAGAGATGGCTCAGTGGTTAAGAGCATTGGCTACTCTTCCAGAGGTCCTGAGTTCAATTCCCAGCAGCCACATGGTGGCTCACAACCATCTATGACGTGATCTGTCTGGCACACAGATGTACATGCAGATAGGGCCCTCATTAAATAATAAATAAATCTTTAAAAAAGTGTGTGGACAAAAGGGTGTACTATGGGACATACTGGCTCACTACAGCTTCCACAACAAGATGTTTGTTTGTTTTTATTTCTTTTGAGAAAGTTTTATGGGAGGTTGCAAGAATGCAAGGGAAAGATGAAGGGATAGGGAGATGAGTGGAATTGGGGGTGCATGATGCAAAATTCACGAAGAATCAATAGAAAGTTCAAAGAAAAAGTTGCCTAGTTTTCTGAGTTCGAGGCCAGCCTGGTCTACAGAGTGAGTTCCAGGACAGCCAGGGCTACACAAAGAAACCCTGTCTCAGAAAAAAAAAAAAAAAAAGAAAAGAAAAGAAAAAAGAAAAAAAAAAAAAGTTGCCTAGTGGCAGTATATGCCTTTAATCCAAGAACTCTGTGTCGGCAGAGGCAGGTGGATCTCTGTGAGTTCGAGCCTAGCCTGTTTACAGAGCAAGGAGTTCCAGGACAGCCAGGGCTACACAGAGAGACTCTGTCTGCAGGGGGTGGAAGGAGTTGCGCTGATCTTGGCACTCATACATTCTCTCCATCCCACAAATAAATACGCAGCGGCCCAAGAGGTAGCTCAGATGGCGAAGGCATCAACTTAAGTCCAATCCCTGGAACTCACACAGTTGAAGGAGAGAGATGACTGTCTCGAGCTGTCCTCTGATCTCCACACACATACATACACATTTGTGCATTCCTGCAAACATATATATATATACAAATCAGTATGACTTTAGATTTCTCTTTTGAAGCAGATTCTAGAACACGTTTCTAGGTTGAGTGGATAAGTCTGTCACAGGGAGAAAAGTTGGTGCAGTTTGGCAGAAGCTGTGTGCCCCAGAAGGCTGGGAGGAGCAGACTCGTCTTTACAGTGTCTATCTGACCAGGCCCCGGGAGCTTCCTCCTGAGTCACAGAGTCATGGTGCTGGTCTTGGAGTTTTCTCAGGGAAAGTGGCCGCTTGGATTCCTGTAGGCTGGGCTTCTAGGCAAGCAATGGGTCTTGCTTGACCAAGGACAGGAGAAGCCAAGCTGGCTGAAAAGAGAAACAAAGACAGAGGTCAGGACAGGAGGCAGGGAGGCTGCCGTTTGATTTTTGACTTTGCTGTCAGCTTTCAGATGGTTTTTTTTTTTTTTTTTTTTAAGATTTATTTCTTTTATGTATGTGAGTACACTGTAGCTGTCTTCAGACACACCAGAAGAGGGCGTCAGATCCCATTACAAACGGTTGTGAGCCACCACGTAGTTGCTGGGAACTAAACTCATGACCTCTGAAAGAGAAGCCAGTGCTCTTAACCACTGAGCCATCTCTCCAGCCCATGGAATCGTTTTAAAGGAACATGAATATAGGGCATCAAGAGAAGCAGCGGTCTCAACTGAGTCATCCTGTGGCTTCTTGGCCCTGTGCTTTGCTTCTGTGCCATAAGACTATGCCAGAATCCCTCTTAGAGCCTAGCATCCATCCTGCCCAGCACTGACAGTGACTCAAAAATGTGAAGTTTGATTGAAGGAAGAGTGTCCACAAACACATAGCATTTACCATGTGGCGAGCACTTGGGATGACAGCTACCAGATTTCTCCCAAGGCTTTTGTGAAGTGTAGTCTCCTGTAGCCTTTATTGCATGAAGATGCAGAAAGCAAGCACAGCTCATCCAAGAGAAACAGTTAGGGAGTCTGTCTCTGCAACCAGGTAGCATGGGGCAGGGCGGTCAGTGGTCTGTGGTCAGGAAGGCTTCTCTGAGGAGGGAGCACACACAGTAACCAACCGGAAGGAGCCAGTTCCAGACCAGAAGAAGGTGAGTGTTCCAGTCAAGAGGTGTGAGTGTTTGGCTGGGAAGTGGGTAAGCCCTGGGGAAGGCCCTAGGGAGCCACTCAGGAGCTGGATTTAGAGGAATTACAGAGCAGTTCCTCCAAGATCAGAGTATGTCTTTCTGTCTCTCCCTCATTCCCTCCCTCTCTCCCTCGCTTCTCTCTTCTCCCTCCTGTTTTTTTCTTCCTTCCTCTCTCCCCTCTCTCTTCCTGTCTCCTCTCCTCCTCTTCCCTCTTCTTTCTTCTCTTCCCTTCTCCCCTAGCCTCTGCATTCTCTGTCCTGTCTCCCTGCCTGCCGCTTCTTCCTCCTCCTCTTCCTCTTCCTCCTCCTCTCCCTCCTCCTCCTTTTCCTCCTCCTCCTCCTCTTCCTCCTCTTCTTCTTCCTCCTCCCCTTCCTCCTCCTCCTCTTCCTCCTCCTCTCTTCTTCCTCCTCTTCCTCCTCCTCTTTCTTCTCTTCCTCCTCCTCTTCCTCCTCCTTCTCCTCCTCCTGCTCCTCCTCTTTCCCCCCTTGACTTTCTCCCTCTTCCTCCTCTTCCTCCTCCTCTTCTTCTTCCTCCCTTCCTCCTCCCTCCTCTCCCTCCTCCTCCTCTCCCTCCTCCTCCCTCCTCTCCTCCCTTTCTCCCTCCTCTGAGGTAGAGAATCACTACTCTTCTTTGGCCGGCCTCCAATCCACAGGACTCAAGCATCCTCTTGAGTAGCTAGAGTGCAGCTGGTGTGGGCTGTCCCTTTTGTATCTGGGCTCCCTATGACTGGAATCCCATTGTCCATGACAAACATTTATTTGTTAATTGAATATATGGACCGATGGCCAAGGCCAACTTAGAAGATGCTCTAAAATGGTGGTAATGCTATTCAGGCAGGGGAAGCCACCCTCCCACAGTCCCTGAACCGCCACTAGACTTCCTTTCTTCCTCTTACCCCCACTGCATATTTTCCTAAGAGAGAAGCATTTTTGTTTGGTTTTTGAGACAGTGTTTCTCTGTGTTGCCTTGGCTGTTCTGGAACTCCTCCTGTAGACCAGGCTGGCCTCGAACTCACAAAGATCCGCTTGCCTCTGCCTCCCAAATGTTGGAGTTAAAGGTGTTCGCCATGGCTTACTGAGAGAAATGTTCCTGTCTACATCTACCACTTACTGTCACTGAGTTACACTGTGATCCTCCTGATCTTGTGCTAGCTCACACACAGCCTCCACAACCCCTGTCTATCCATAGAAACACACCTGACTGTATGACGAGTCCGAGCTGTGGATTCTAAACTGGTCAAGGTCAAGGGTCCTTGGCTATCATCAGCATAACCCCCACACCCATCACCCTCCCACATACATTTCCAATTCAACCATAGCTCTCCCTCCTGAGGCAGGGGGATTTCCCTGGTCTCACTGCACCTTGGTTTTAAAGAGGTAGTACTGGAGGGTGAGGGATATCAGGTTGGGGAGAGTTTAGGGAGCGAGGGAGCCCCAAGAGACACTGTGATTAAGGACTCTCCTCAATTTCTTTAAAACCGCATTCGTGTCTCGTGTGTGTGTGTGTGTGTGTGTGTGTGTGTGTGTGTGTGTGTGTGTGTGTGTGTGTGATGGGAGCTGATTGTGGTGAAAAGCAGCTACCTAAGGGCAAGGGCCTTATCTTCACCACCTGGTTCCTAAGGCTGAGGTGGCAGAGTATAAGGGACAGGCAAAAGATCCCTGGCAAATCTGGTGACAGCAGTGTAAAGGTAACAGGCTGGGTGAACTTGGGCCAAATTATCCTGACCTGACTCTGAGTTTTCCTAGCTGGAAGATGAGTGGGGAGTGGGAGCCTTTGGGATGGCCAACCCCCTTTGTATCCCACTCTAGCGACTAAAGAAACAGGTCCCTTCAGCAGAAACCTCTGGGAAGGAGCTGGGGTACAGGGACACCGCTGGGAGAGCCCGTCCACTGTAACCTTGAAAGGCGGGAAGTGGGAGCCAGTGGACCTTGGATCTGGGGGCCCCTCCCAGCTTTGGGTAACTGACTTGGGGCTGAGGCGTGACTGCGACTTCTCTGGCAGCCTCCTCCTCCTCCTCCGCAGCCACCAAAATAAGAGAAGTCCGAGGCGGCTTCTTCCTCCCTGCCCAGAGTAGGTAGTAGGGACAGAGGCGGGTAGCACCTCACTCTCCCCCACACACACACACATCGCCTCTCCTGGTTCCTGGAAGTTAGGGTTGGCTCGCCCCAGATCGGGTCACCGGCAGCTGGCTCCCCTGTGACCAGGTAGGCGGCCAAACCAGGTGGGGGCTGGCAGGGCAGGTGTTGCCCCGCCCCCGTCCGTCCCCACCCTGGAGGGAAGATTTGGAGGTAAACCTGAACTTTGAGAGCTGAGCAAGTTGAGAGAGGGAGATGGGGATGGGGACCCCATCCGGAAAGGGAATTAAGAAGGAAAACTAAGGAGAACTGGAAAAGACTGATTAAAAGCCTGGGAGAAGACCGAGGCAGTATGGCGAAGGCAGACCAAAAGTTCCCCCTAAAAGTCTAAATGGGGAAAGAGAGGGAACCTGTGTCGTAAATTTGATAAAATTTGGGACGAGGGCTGAAAGTACGGGAAGGCACTGTGGGCTCCCCCAGAAGCGTCACTGGGAGGCTTTGAGAGTGAGAAAAAGGGAAGCTGGAGTTCTGGGAGAGGGGTAGCTGTAGGTGGGGAAAGTAGAAGGGTCGGGTGGGGATACTGAGGAGATCTGTGCTTGAGTTCCGGAGAAGGGGTCAAGGAGAGTGATTTCTGCAGAACTCGGAGTGCAGAGTGCAGTTCTGGGGTCTCAGAGACCCGCTATCTGGATTCCGCAGAGGGAAGCAGAGAGTCTGCAGCCCCCATGCCCTCTTGCTGCATCACTGGGGCAGCGGATTCCAGACGCCCTGGGGATTCCTTCCAGACGCTGGAGGCGTGGATCTGGGTTTCCTGGGGGAAGACCTCACCCTGGGCACCAGATCTCCCTGGGTGACTTTCCCTATCCTCGGTGGCGGTCTAAGTCGGAGTCCCGGTCGGGATCCGGGAATTGCTGGCAGCCCCGACGGAAATCCTGCTTTTGACCGCCAATGCCCGCAGGGGCTGTTTCCATGGCAACACAGGGCAGTGAGGCCAGTAGGCTCCAGGCCGCTGCGGGCTCAAGGCTGGCAGCCACTTTTGGTTTCCGCCTTCGTCCCCATTTTTGGTCCTTGCTCCCAGTGTGTTGCACACCTGAAGAAATGAGAGGGTGCCACTTGGTGTTCAGGGATCTGCTATCTCAGAGACCTGATCTCTCGGCAAGAATGGGCCTTTAATTGCTTTGCAGACCTCAAGAAGAGTTAGGTTTCTCTGGATTTTTGCTTTCCTCATTGGAACTTTGGGGAGAAACTAGCCCTCCCCGATACCAAAGCTGTGCCTAGTGGCACATGCCTATAATAATCCCTGCACTCAGAAAACGGAGGTAGTCACAAGTTCGAGACCACCTTGAGCAACATAAGCAGAAAGACAGGTGGGGTGGGGGAAACAGAAACAGAATGGAAGGAGGTGGGGAGAGGAGGAGAGAGGAGACTGGAGGAAGAGGTGAGTGAATCTCTATCAGATCCAGGCCAGTTTGCTCTACACAGTGAGTTCTTTGCCTTCTCAAACATGGAGGACCAGAGAGCTTCACTGACAGGCCTCTGAGAACCAGCACACAGTTGGCATCTACTAGATGTCTCCTTTAGTAGGGCCCATTCCGAGGAGGTCAGCTGGACTCACATCTGTACCCCACTCTCCACACCAGGTGGCCCCCCTCTAAGCAAGCCTGCTGTAGTCTGGAGCTTGATGCTATAGGCATCCTGCCATTTGTGGTGGGAAGGTGGGTGGATTAGGCGAACAGGAGGGGCGGAAGTTCAGAGCATGTAGATATGTCAAAGGGGATAGGCTGTGTGGACCCAAGAGAGAAGCAGAGGGAGAGCAAGAGTGAGAGCGAGAGCGAGAGCGAGCGAGAGAGAGCGAGCGAGAGAGCGAGAGCGAGAGCGAGAGCGAGAGCGAGAGAGAGAGAGAGAGAGAGAGAGAGAGAGAGAGAGAGAGGGAGGAGTGGGTGGAACTCCTGTCTACGTGACCAACTCCTGCTCCCAGGAGGCTTGAAGCTGTGAATGAGATTGTGCGAGGGAGCTCCCAGTGTGCTGTGGACTTGAGATGACTGTGTGTGGTTATTCCTGGTGTGCTCTGAAGCTCCCTGAGGCTGAAGTGGCAAGGGAAGTAACCAGCCCTGGCAGGCTGGGTAAGGGACAGGGAAGACAGAGCTGAAGAAGGAACAGCCAAGTCCCTCCACACAGCACGTTGGGCAGGCTGATGGTGAAGAAGGCAGGCTGCGCCATTCCAGTCCCTCAGGACTAAGGGGTCACACTGTGGGGTCTGTACTCTTCATCCTTTAGCCCCACTCATGGTTGGAGCCCCAAGTCCCACCCTAGGTAACCAGATTCTTGTTTTAGAGGCTGATGAGTAATTTCCCGAGATATAT
The DNA here is from genome assembly GCA_028551405.1 of Uromys caudimaculatus. Lineage (NCBI taxonomy): Eukaryota > Metazoa > Chordata > Mammalia > Rodentia > Muridae > Uromys > Uromys caudimaculatus. Next base: position 120,774,917 of record CM052702.1, read on the forward strand.
GGAACCAATTTTTGGTTTTTCGAGACAGAATTTCTCTGTGTAGCCCTGGCTGTCCTGGAACTCACTCTGTAGACCAGGCTGGCCTCGAACTCAGAAATCTGCCTGCCTCTGCCTCCCAAGTGCTGGGATTAAAAGCATCCACTACCATCACCACCACCATTACCTGGCTCTTTCTGTCTTTTTAAGAGCAGGTCTCATTGTGTAACTCTGGCTACCCCAGAACTCGTTGTATATAGATCAGGATGGTCTTGAACTCACAAAGATCCACCTGCCTCTGTCTCCTGAGGGCTGGGATTTAAGGTTCAGACTGCTGTGCTGAGCCAGATAGACTCACTTTTATCAATAACAAGTAGGGAAAACTCAGTTGACACCTTAAGGACCGTGTTGGGGGGAAGAGCCAAGATAGTGCAAAGATGGTGTCAGGATTGGACCAGTTGTAGGTCTCAGGAAAGGATGGTGTAAAATGAGAGGAAGTGAGTAAGACTTGAGAGCCTCTGTGAGGGGGCGGGGGTGGTAGTGGTGAAGGGGGGGTGGAGGTGGGGGGCTGGGGGGAGGGAGTGCTAGGCCTGTGGGGTCTCAGTGCTCAGTGAGAGGACAGTGAATGGAGGATCCTGAAAGCCCTCAGTCAGGGCTCCAAGTGTGGTGAGAGATGGCAATGCCTTCATACCTTAGACTCCTACTTGCCCCTGTAGCCCAGGATTGTCCCTGCCCCAAGCTCTGAGGGGAAACCGGAACTCTTGCAGGAGGTGGTTTCCTGCCACTGCCCAGTCTTAGTTCCTTTTTGGTGAGGTTGTCCGGGTTTACTGAGCTTGCTCATTCCTCCCACCTTGTCTGGGAACTTCTCTTTCTCCCCTGCCCTGCCCAGTCCTGCACCTCTATCCACCTCTCCTGCCTCAGCGAGGCCTTTGACTGGGTATCCATGGCTGATACTCAGGACTGATGGTGATCTGATGCGCAGGAGCTTCAGGGAGAGATCTGCCTCCCTAACTCTCTGAGAGACAGATCCACTGGCTTGCCTAGTGCCTCAAGCCAGTTGTCACACGGGGACAGACTTTGAACCTAAACCTGTCTCTGGTTCTTCCTCATACTCGGAGGTCAGGACATCTCAAGTCTTACATCATCACTTTGACATAGTTTTGGGAAATAGGTCCAGTGGGAAAGAGTGAGAAGGTTGGGGCTCTTGTGTCCAGGAACACCGGTGTGTGGGAGGCAGGCTCCCTGTTGGGCGTTCAGCTGCCATAAGACGAATTTAGTTGGCCATTGGCCGTGTGGGAAGAATGACATTTACTAGCCAGGGACAGCATGGTCCTGCCCGGGCTTTGGAGCATGTATCCACAGTGCCAGGAACAACGCTGTGGACTGACTCTCACAGTCACCTGAATCTTATGTGAGCCTGTGTGACCTGTCAGGGAAGTCGCTTTTCTGATATATGCAAGAAGGCAGGTGGACCAAGTGCCCCTGGGGGTCTCTGTGCAGCTGCAGTTTTCAGTCTCTCTTGGCCACTGCACACTGAGCTAGAGAGCTTCTTCTTATGAAATCCTCACAGCTGCTCTGCCCAGAGGGCGCAGGTGAGAAACCGGATGTTCAGATGCACTGTCCTTTATCCAAGGCTACAGCAAGAACAGAGCTGGGGAGGGGTGTTTAGCCTTTAATTCCTGTGGCACAAAGATCACAAGTTCAAGGGGAGGGTTCCACAGAGATCCTGTAAGCCTTGAAGGGAGTGAAGGAGGGAGAGAGAGAGAGAGCTTACCCACACAAGGGCAGATACTGAACAAATACTGAATCAGGCAGCTTCGTGGTCCAGGGTTAGACCTTAGCTGTGATATCCATAATCTAATTTCAACCTTGATAGGGCTCTTGAATTGACTTCTTTTTTCTTTTTCCTTTTTTTTTTTTCTGTTTTTGTTTGTTTGTTTGTTTGTTTTGAGGCCGGGTTTCTCTGTGTAGCCCTGGCTGTCCTGGAACTCTCTCTGTAGACCAGGTTGGTCTCAAACTCACAGATCTGCCTACCTCTGCCTCCCAAGCACTGGGACTAAAGGTGTGTGACATCGGCACCCAGCTGACTTGATTCCTTTCAGTGGGACTTATTTGGGGCTGGCGTTCAGCTCTGTGGTAGAGTGGATGACTGACATGCACCAAGTCCTAGGTTGAAACCCTAACACCAGGACAAAAACTAGCACCCATATTCATAAACAAACCGAGAGTGCTGGTGGCCGTGACTTGTGCTGCTCCCTTTCTGACTTTAGCAGGCAGCCAAAGTTCACTTCTGCCTAGGAAAGAGAGACAGGAGGGCCATCGACATGTGCCAACAAGCCTGACAACCTGAGTTTGATCCCTGGAACAATATATGGTGGAAGGAGAGAACTGACTTCCACAAGTTGTTCTCTGACCTACACACACACACACACACACACACACACACACACACACACACACACACACACACACACACGGGGAGGGGGGAGAACAGATCACATCAAGTTTGCTCTGTGCTGTAACTAGGATTTAGACTTGGATGATAAGAGCTGGCACACAGTGGGCACTCAAAGAGGTACGTGGTCATGCCTCTGCAGAGATTGCAAAGTAGGACAGTGTGCAAGGTGCCCAAACTGGCCGGTATTGTTTTACTTCTCAAGTTACTTAAGATCACTGTACCTCAGTGTCCTAATCCAACAAGGGTTAACACTAAAGCCTGCCCCAGGAGGTCACTGAAGAGATCGTGTGTAGAAATTTCTTGGCACGATGCCAGTCACTGTGTAAATGTTTAATAAATTAGCACATTTTCACTAATAGTTACCACCACACAGACTTCCGGAGAGTGCGATGACTCTCGAGAGAGTTAGAGCTTGGTATCAAGGCTTAGAGGAGGAGGAGAGAGACTTTTCATGCGGATGCTTGACTGATCAGAACCAGCTCCCTCTACCCAGTTCCCTCTACCCGGCTCTGACTCTCTTCATCGAGGCCAGTCTCCCTCTCCCTCTCCCTCTCCCCCCCTTCTCTGGTGTATGTATGCCTGTACGCGTCATGCACGGATATGGGTGTGTCTGTACACGCCTGTGGAGGGATGCCTACAGTGGACAATGCAGATGTCTTCCTAACTTGCTCCCTATTTTTATTTTAAAAATTTTAATTTAAAAATATATATAGTATAAGGGTCTGGAGAGATGGCTCAGTAGTTAAGAGCACTGGTTGCTCTTCCAGAGGTCCCAGGTTCGATTCCTAGCACCCACATGGCAGCTCACAACTGTCTGTAGCCCTAGTACCAGGTAATCTGACACCCTCATGCAGAGATGCAGGCAAAACACCAATGCACATTAAAAAATAAATAAGTAAATAAATAAATAAACAAATTTTTGTTTTGTTTTTTTGTTGTTTTTTTTCAAGACAGGGTTTCTCTGTGTAGCCGTGGCTGTCCTGGAACTCACTCTGTAGACCAGGCTGGCCTCGAACTCAGAAATCCACCTGCCTCTGCCTCCCAAGTGCTGGGATTAAAGGTGTGTGCCACCACTGCCTGGCAACAAACAATTTTTTAAAAGTGGTTAAAAAAAAAAGCTGGGCAGTGGTGGTGTATGCCTTTAATTCCAGCTCTTGGGAGAAAGAGGCAGGCATATCTCTGAGTTTGAAGCCAGCCTGATCTACAGAGTGAGTCCCAGGACAGCCAACACTACACAGAGAAATCCTGTTTCAGAAAAAAAAAAAAAAAAAAGTGGTTAAAAAAATTATTGTATATGCCAGATGGTGGGGGCACACACCTTTAACCCCAGGAGGCAGAGGCGAGTGATCTCTGAATTCAATTCGAGGCCTGGTCTACAAAGCAAGATACATGACAGCTGGGGCTACCCAGAGAAACCCTGCTTCAAGAAAAGGGGGGGGGTTTAAATAGTATGTATACGGGTTTTTTGTCTTGCATGTATATTTGGGCAACCTGTCCATACCTGGTACCCATGGAAGCCAGAAGATGTTGGATCCTCTGGAACTGGAGTTACAGATATTGTGAATCACTATGTGTGGTGAAAATCAAAGCCAGGTCCTCTGGAAGAGCAGACAGATCATCTCTCCAGCCCCTCCTGGTTTGAGACAGGATCTCCCACTGAACCTAGCACCATAGTAACTGGCCAGGAGCCTCAGGAATCATCCTGTCTCACTTGCCCACACTGAGAGTTCAGGTACATAGCACCAGCTTTTTTTTTACATGGATGCTAAGGATAGAACCCAATTCCTCGGTGCTAACTGAATCATCTCTCTTATCTCCCAATCCTTCTATCCCCCCACTTCAATACTGGGGCTTGCATTTATGGCCTCAGGCATGCTAGACTAATGTCATACCGCTAAGCTGTATCTCCAGTGCCCGCCTGCTTTCCTTCCTTCCTCCCTCCCTCCCTCCCTCCCTCCCTCCCTCCCTCCCTCCCTCCCTCCCTCCTTCCTTCCTTCCTTCCTTCCTTCCTTCCTTCCTTCCTTCCTTCCTTCCTTCCTTCCTGCTACTGGAGACCAAATCTGGAACCCAGGGGGCCGTGTGCATGGTAGGCATGCATTCTACAGCCTCAGGCCTGCATTCTGTGGCACCAGCACCAAGTCTTGCTCTGTAGCCTACACTAACCTCAAACTTGCTATGCTCCTGCCTCAGGTACTTGAATGGAGGATTACAGGAGTGCACTACTATGCTGGTCTTCTGGTACTCTTCATCTGGAATGTTGTCTCTTTGTCTCTGGCTGGGGTTCTCTCTGGCAGCGAGGTGCTGGCTCACTGGCATTGACTCAAGGGAGCTCATTCTCTTCCCTTCCCGGGCCCAGCCATCAGGAAGTTGCTGCAGTCGCTCTAAATCAGCCACAGTGGGAATATTTACACCATGAAAATTGGCAAATGCTACAAAACCCGAGCTTGGGGTTTTTTGTGGTTGTTGTTGCTGTTGTTTTGGTGGTTCCTTTCCTTTCCCCCTACCCCTGAAAATCCGTTTATGAGCACACCACCCCGTCTCCCCCTCTTCATCTTCATACCTCCCCAGCTGCCTGTTTCTCTATATTTCTCAGTCTCTGCCTCTTTTTTCTCCTCATCTTTCCATTGATTCGTGTGGTCACATCCAGTGTGGTTCTTCCCTGCCCTGCGCCTCAAACACATCCCCTGTCACCATGTCTGAGTCCTTTAGTATACTCACACTGGAAAGCCAGGTCCGCTTAGGACCACAGACCCCTCAAAGTCTGGGTGTGACAGAGGGCTGTCCAAACTTGCCCGCTGGTTACACTGTCACCCCACCAGTACTCCAGTTCAGCCCACAGAGCTTCTCTTTGAACCTTCCTCTTTCACTGGCAGACAGATGATGGGGCTCCCTTGTGACGGACATGCCCTAGCGATATACACGATATACACGTGGGTATTGTTGCAAGTGGCAACATTGTGCCTACTGAGGGCTGCCGGGCTGTGTAAGTTTGTATCCTATAGAGGAGTGCTCTGGGTAGGGCTGGGTCTCCAGGGGAGAGCTGCAGAGGTCCCAGTAGGTCCTACCCAGGCAGTACATTTGCATAGGGTTTCAGGAACCATTTTACAACTCTTTCTCAGTGACAAGCAGTGCAGGGAAATAGCTCAGATTCTGGTCCCGAAGGATGGGATTCCTCACGTGCGCGACCTTAGGCAAATATCTAAATATCTCCACAATTCAGTTGCTTCCTCAATAATAATATTTAAAACTGGGTTGGTAGGGAGGGTGAAATGAAGTGGTACAGGCAAAGTGTTTAAAGCAGCCATAGATACCTAGGAAGGGGCTGTAATTCCTTTTTTTTTTTTTTTTTTTTGGTTTTTCGAGACAGGGTTTCTCTGTGCAGCCCTGGCTGTCCTGGAACTCACTCTGTAGACCAGGCTGGCCTCGAACTCAGAAATCCGCCTGCCTCTGCCTCCTGAGTGCTGGGATTAAAGGCGTGCGCCACCACTGCCCGGCTAAGATTTATTATATATATATATATATACATACTGCAGATGTTTACAGACACATCAGAAGAGGGCATCGGGTCCCATTATAGGTGGTTGTGAGCTGCTATGTGGGTGCTGGGATTTGAACTCAGGACCTCTGGAAGAGCAGTCAATGCTCTTAACCACTGAGCCATCTCTCCAGTCCCGGGGCTATAATTCTTAACTTATTTGTCTTGTGGAGAGGCTCCATGGCGTGTGTATGTACACATGTCTGTGCTCACATGTGTGCAATGGCTGAGGGCTGTAGGTTTGTGTTTGTATGATACAATCACAGATGCATGTCTCTGGGAATCAGTAATGGATGACTTTAGAGTCTTTATGACTGTGTGCTGCTGAGAGATCGCATAATGTCTGAGCTGCCTTACCGGAGACCTGTGTAGCTCAGTACAGGCTTTGAAGCCTACGTTTGTGTTTTTGTGAGAGGAGTTTTGCTCTCACCTGCAGCCCCAGCTTTTTCATTACCCGATCTCTCCTCTCCTCTTCTCTGAACCCTCTTCAGCTCGGCCCTGGTGTAGGGGGGCTCTCTTCCGTCCACCTCCCTCCCCACCCTCTTCCCCTACCTGAACAGCCTGGAAGGCTGAGCCCTTTCAGACATGCTGGTTCCCCCCTCCCTGGGGCGGGGGATCCTGAGGTGACCATCTCAGTAAGGCTGAGTGAGTAGAAACTATTTTGGACCGGCCTCTCGCCACGGACTGCCTCGCAGCTCACCACAACTCTTCACCTCAACACACAGATGATGTTTTGGTAAAGGGTGAGAGGAATCAGGCTGTAGCTCGGGACTCTGGGGTGACTGACACAGACACCAGCAACTAGACCTATTGGATCCAGGAAGAAAGCTTTCCTGGAAGAGGTAGGTATGTTGGTGAGAGAGGTGGTGAACTGGATGGGAGCTGTGATCTTCAGGCCCCCTGTGGGGGACCCTGGCTGGCTGTCCCTGGACTAGCCCCACCCTACAACACTAGACTTGTCACATCTTAGGAAACCAGGCTTCTCCCCAGGCAGTTCCTCTCTGAATGTTGCAACGGGGGAGTTTTTCCGGCGGGGGGTGGGGTGGGGTGGGGTGAAGACCCCTTGCTCAATGACCTTCTTGTGGAGTTGCTCACAGGACATAGCTGCTGGGGAAAGTTTGGCTTGTTACCGGACCTCTTCAAGAGACTACAGTGGCTCCAGCTTCTGTCTTGGGCCTCTCCCTAACCCTGGTCTGTAGGAGACTGTCATTTTTATTCTGGCACCAGAGGTGAGCATAGGGCTGCCAGGACTGGCCCACGATGAGGGCAGAGACAGGGTTCCAGGATCAGGCCCATTTTTAGGAGATCTTGACCCACTAGGGTGTTGGGAGCGAAGCACAGCTTGGTAGTGCTCCGGTGTGAAAGATGAGCCAGAGAGCAACACTGAGTGTGTGAGGGTGCCAACCTGAGAAACATCCAAGTATACACGCATATATGTGTGTGTGCACATGGACACAGATGTCTAGGTACAGATGTGTGCGTGCTGTTGTGCACCAGAGCTCATCGGAGAGCAGTGAGGCTGTGCAGTGATGTCAGCAAGGACACTCACTCTAGCGTCCTCTGCGATGCTGCATGACTGTGCCGGTGTGTGTCTTCTTGCCACATCTCAGGTGGGACCGAGTGTGCAAGAGCTGGCACAAGTGGTGTGTCCATGTGAGGATGGATATGCAAATATCCCAGGAGCCATGGGAGAGAAAGGGAAGGTAGAAGTCGGGATGGGCCAGAGCTCAGACCTTCTGGCTTCCTGAAGAGGGGAGGATCTGAGCAGCTGGCTGGCAGAAATACTGGCAAGGCCTGCTTCATCTTTCCTGCTGTTCTGTCTCACTCTCAGGTTTCCGGCACCTCTCAGGGACCATGCATCAGTCCTACTGACCCAGGAGTAGGGGCCTGTGGGGTGAGTAGTGCGGGAAGTGTGCTGAGGCTTTCAGGGTCAGGAAACAGGGTAGGGTGGCCTTTCTGGGCCCCACAGAGCCCGCCTTACAGCCCCCTCCTCCTACAAGGGGCCTGTTGCTAGGAAACGGATAGAGGAGCCAGAATGAGGCAGCTTGAGAGGCTGGAGGCTGGACTCATGACAGGAAATGGCCTTGATCCCCCTCGGCAGGGAATCTCCAGGTGCAGGCACTCTGGCCTCCAACAGCACAAACACTGGCAGCTTTGCAGATGTGTATTACAAGACACATGCACATAGAGACAGGCACATACCCTTCCACACAGAGCTGTGTACAGTCATGGTCACACAGACCTGCATGTGACACACACACACACACACACACACACACACACACACACACACACACACACAATTACTTGCCCACCATATCTATATAGACATACATACGCATGACCAAATACATGTACAGACATGAATACATTTTTGTTTTTGAGATGAGATCTTATGTATCTCAGGCTTATCTGAAACTTGATATGTAGCTCAGAATGGCCTTGAATTTCTGATCTCCCTGCTTCCCGCTCCTAAACGCTGGGATTATAGGACCATACCACCAGGCTGAGTTTATGTCGTACTGGGGATCAACTCCAACACTTCATGCATGCTAGACAAACACTCTACCAACTGAGCTTTGTCCCAAGGTCCGCACACTCTTCTACACACAGAGACATTCCCCAAGAACTGCATACATACACGTAACAAACCTATGTCTAGAGACACACAAATACACACAGGGGAGAAGAAATACCGTAAAGGAGTCACAGAAACCCAAAGCAACAGGGGTCAAAGTGCATAAACCGAGCCTAAGATTGGAGAGATGTCTCAGGTTAAGAGCGCTGGCTGCTCTTTCCCAGGACCCAGATTCCATCCCCAGTACCCACACAATGGCTCAAACTGTCTGTCACTACAGTCCCACAGTTCCAGGGGGTCCAAAGCTGTCTTCTGACCTCCCTGAGCACCAGGCATAAGCTGGTGCATAGACATACATGCAATCAAAATACCCAATGCACTTAAATAAATTAATTAAAAATAAATTAAAAACTCAAACCAAACCAAGAGTGGTAGCACACATCTTTAATCTCAACACATGGGAGGCAGAGGCCCACAGAGTTCTGTCAATTCAAGGCCAGCTGACTCCACAGTGTGAGTTCTAGACTAGCTAGGTATATACAGTGAGACCCTGTCTGGAAAAATAAAAGTACCTCAGCCATTAGGAGGTGAAAGCAGAGTGACCAGGATGTCAGGGTTGCTTGGCTGCAGAGAGAGTTTGATGCCAGCCTGAACTACAGACCCGGTAGCTCATCACCAATCAAGAAGACATATCCCATACAGCAACATCCTGGTGCAGAAATCCATCTGAGCTGTTGCCCTAGAGGCAGGGAAAGGCATGGGAAAACCATACACTCTCTCCAAACAAGAACACAGCTAGGAGGCTGGCCAAAGGTAGCCCTGGCTTAGAAAGACCCCAATTTGGGCCAGAGAGTAGAAGTTCCATGCTTGTGTGAATCTGTGTACACATACACACCTGCGTGCTTAGTTAGGGTGGTGGTACACCAACCGGGGACACTGAATTATGAGGCCGGTTCCCCTTCTGCAGCAGGGCACCTGGAATGGGCTGTGTGTTCTGCAAGAAGTTGGAACCTACATCCAAGGAGGATGTGGGCCTGGAAGGGGACTTCCGGAGCCAAGGGGCTGAAGAACGCTACTACCCCGACCCCACTCAAGGCCGGCCTTCGTCCACCTTTCCTCAGCCCACCAGTCCAGCTTTCCTCAATGTTGGTAACATGAGAAGCATCTCAGGTGAGTTTCTAGGGTTCCGGGGAGACTCAGACTTGTTCTTAGAAGCCTCTAGAATGATATAGGAGACAGCCCTATTTTCTAGCTTAAAGTAGCTAAGTCCATGTGTGTAAATCTACCCTGGGAGCCCAGTCTTTTTCTGTTCTCACCAAAGAGGACTCCAGTGACAAGTGCAAGTAGCAAAGAGAACACTTCCATTTGGAAGAATGAAGCAGGAACATCATGAGTTTCAGGGTTTCTCTCTCTCTCTCTCTCTTTCTCTCTCTATCCCTCTCTCTGTCTCTCTGTCTTTCTGTGTGTGTGTGCATGTGTGTCTGTCTGTCTCTGTTTTTCTGTCTCTCTCTCTGTCTCTCTTCTGTCTGTCTGTCTCTCTCTATCTGTGTGTGTATGTATGTGTCTGTCTGTCTCTCTTTCTCTTTCTCTGTCTCTCTCTGTGTCTCTGTCTCTCTCTGTGTCTCTGTCTCTCTCTGTGTCTCTGTCTCTCTCTGTGTCTCTGTCTCTCTCGCTCTCTCTCACACACATTTCTATCCTCTTACACGTCACTTCAGAAGGTGAGAAGTTTTCTTGGTGGGGAAGCAACGTAGTCACTTTCCAGGGTAAGAGGAACATGGGACTATTTGTCCTGGACCTAAAGGGACAAGCTATGGAACCCAAGTCCCACCTGTCCCTGAATTCCTTTAGGAGCATTGTAGTGACAGGGAGGCACAGTGCCTGGCTGGGGAACTGGAACCTGAGGTGCAGCTTCCTCGGTTCCCCTCTCTAAACCCTACTCTGCTGAGCAGCTCTGACTCTGCAGGGACTGGAGTGACCATATTTGTCGCCCTGTATGACTATGAGGCCAGGACAGGGGATGACCTCACCTTCACCAAAGGCGAGAAGTTCCACATCCTGAACAATACGTAAGTGACTGAGCTACCCCGCTGAGGACATGGCCTGGGCTGGGAGCAAGTCCCAGAGAGGACGAAACTCTAATCCCTGGCTAGAAAGCTCCAGTCTGCTGGGGACATAAACGCATGCCAATAAAACTCCGGGATGAGGCCTGGGAGCATAACTCAGTGGTGGAGAACCAGGCTAACATGTAGGCCTTGAGTTCCATCCAAAGCCCTGAAAGGAAGTGGCTGTAACAAGGAAACCCTGGGTGATTGCAGGACGAGAGAAGATGAAGAACTCGAGACACCAGCAGAATACTAAACTTGGTCCCCCAGGGTAGCTGTGATTGAGGAAGGCTTCCTAGAGGTTTATAAGCTGAGACCAGAAAAATAAGCAGACAGTGGAGGAAGAGGTGAGAAAAGAGAGAATAAGACTAAACAATGATTTCTAGAGAGCACCAAGTGGTTGCATGTGGGTAAATCACAAGGAATGAGGGGCAGGACTGGGCAGATGGCTCAGGATGGGTAAGGATGCCTGCCACCGGGCCTGACCACGTGAGTGTGACCCCTAGACCACCCACTACATGGTGAAAGGGGAAAATTCACTCCTGCAAGTTATCTTTTGACCTACACACACACACACACACACACACACACACACACACACACACGCACTAAACACTAACAATTTAAAAAAAAGATGCCTGGTAAGTGGTGTCCTGCATGTCTTTAATCCCAGCATTTGGGGAGCAGAGGCAGGCGGATTTCTGTGAGTTCAAGGCCAGCCTGGTCTACAGAAGGAGTTCCAGGACAACCAGGGCTACACAGAGAAACCCTGTCTTGAAAAACAAACAAACAAACAAACAAATGAATAGAAAGTAGAAGTTGGAGATGGAGACAGGTCAAAATCCATGGACATTTAAAGCTGTGTCTTAAAGCCTGAATTTTATCCAAGAAGGACATCTGTAGCCTCTGGGAATTTCCGGTGGGGAGGAAACCTAGTCAGCCAGCTTCCGTGGTATCTGCTTGAAAGAACAAGAGGAAAAAGCCGAGGAATCTTCAAACACATTCCCTTTTCAGGGAAAACAGCTAGGCCAGCCGCAGTGACTGGGAGAGAGGCAAAGTAAAGCCCTTGGAGTGTGTGTGTGTGGGGGGGGTGGGGGGTGGGGAATCCAAGGTGAGGTTTGGCCGGGCCACCCTCCAACTAATGTGGCCCAGGCTGGACCCCAAGTCCTGCTGACTACCCGTGTTCTGTGTCTACAGGGAGTACGACTGGTGGGAGGCTCGCTCTCTGAGCTCAGGACACACTGGCTATGTTCCCAGCAACTACGTGGCGCCTGTGGATTCCATCCAGGCTGAAGAGTGAGTAGTGCTGGGGCCAGCCCTGTGGGGAAAACCCTGGTGTTAACGTCCAAGGCCATCCCTAGGAAATGACGGGGTCCACTCTGAGTCCCCCTCCTCATCTACAAGGTTTAAGATGGTAAGGATAATAGTAACAGCCGATAACACAGCAGGTGCTCTGTTCTATAACTGAGGACTTGCTGTGTGGTCCAGATAGAAACTCTATTGTTCTGTTTTACAAATGAGGAAGCTGGCCAGGGGTGGAGGTGCTGATCTTTAATCTTACAAGGGAGAGGCAGGTGCATCTCTCTGAGTTTGAGGTTAGCCTAGTCTGCATAGTGAGTTCCAGGTCAGCCACATAGTGAGACTTTGTTTTGAAAAATTAAAACATCGAATGAGGAAGCTGAAGTGCAGAGAAAGTGAATATTCTGCCCAAGTTTTCCTAGCTAGTAACAGATGGAGCTGTTATGTGAACCCAGCTAGACATATACCGTGTGCTAGCCAGTATATACCTTACCTATCTGTAACAGTAACATTATGCCACAAATCTATGTATGTATGTATGTTTGTATATATGTGTCTGTTTGTCTGTCTATCTATCTTAGCAGAGAGAGTGTAGATTTATAAAAGAAAAGTGTGTAAGAATTCCTGAGAGTGGGAGGTATGGCCAGGGATTACTACCCATGAGCTTTCAAGCCTATAATGGGTGGCAACTAGAGAGATGACCCAGTGGTCAACAGTGTTTGCTGCTCTTCCCAGCACCAAAGACAGTAGCTCGAAACTCTAGGGAATCTGTTGCCCGCTTCTGTCTTTTATAGGTACACACACACAGAGAGAAAACATTCACACATACACATAAGTAATAATAATAATTATTATTATTATAAAATATTTTTGTTTGTTTTTCAAGACAGTGTACTCTGTGTAGCTTTGGCTGTCCTGGAACTCTCTCTAGACCAGGCTGGCCTTGAGCTCAAAGAGATCTGCCTGTCTCTGCCTCCTAAGTGCTGGGATTAAAGGTGTGTGCCACCACCGTCCAGCCAAATTAATCTTTTAAAACCTAAAAACTGTTGGGCTGGAGAGATGGTTCAGTAGTTAAGAACACTGGCTTCTCTTCCAGAGGTCCTGAGTTCAATTCCCAGCCACCACATGGTGGCTCACAACCATCTGTAATGGGATCTGATCCCCCTTTCTAGCAAATAGGTGTACATACAGACACAATACTCATATACGTAATTAAATCTTAAAGAAAAAAAGAAAGAGCCGGGCAGTGGTGGCACACGCCTTTAATCCCAGTACCTGGGAGGCAGAGGCAGGTGGATTTCTGAGTTCGAGGCCAGCCTGGTCTAAAGAGTGAGTTCCAGGACAGCCAGGGCTACACAGAGAAACTCTGTCTCGAAAAACCAAAAAAATAAAAATAAAAAAAATAAAATAAAAAAATGGAGTTGGGACACTGGGAATGTACCTTGCATGGTAGAATAGAGTGTGTGTCTGTCAGGCATGAGGCTTGGGTCTGATTCTCCAGCCATCATACAAAATCAATCATGGTGACACTTGTTGATAATCCCAGAATTTGGGTTCAAGGTCATCCTTTTGTTTTGTTTTGTTTTGTTTTTTGGTTTTTTTTTTAATTTTATTTTTGATACTTTATTTACATTTCCAATGTTTCCCCTTTTCTGGGTCTCCTCTTTGGAAGCCCCCTATCCCCTCCCCATCCCTACCTCTATGAGGGAATTCCACCT
>CM052702.1:120788682-120916363 GCA_028551405.1 Uromys caudimaculatus
TTGTTTGTTTGTTTTTTGGGGTTTTTTTGTTTGTTTGTTTTTTGTTTTTTCAAGACAGGGTTTCTCTGTGTAGCCCTGGCTGTCCTGGAACTCACTCTGTAGACCAGGCTGGCCTCGAACTCAGAAATCCACCTGCCTCTGCCTCCCAAGTGCTGGGATTAAAGGCGTGTGCCACCACTGCCCGGCTTCATCCTTTTGTTTTTAAGATTTATTTATGAGTACACTGCCGCTGTCTTCAGCCACACTAGAAGAGGGCATCAGATGGTTGTGAGCCACCATGTGGTTGCTGGGAATTGAACTCAGGACCTCTGGAAGAGCAGCAGTCAGTGCTCTTAACCGCTGAGCCATCTCTGAAGCTCTCAAGGTCATCCTTGATGTAGTAAGCTTTAGGCCAGCCTGTAAAAGATGAGATCCTGTCTCCAACAAAACAAAACAAAACACAACTAAACAAATAGCTCACAGAAATGAAGCAAAACAGGGTCAGAGAGATGGCTCTCTAGTTAAAACCACTGGACCCAGATTCAATTTCCAGAGGCCCCATGGTGGTTCACATCTATAACTCCAGTGACACGTGGACACACATGCAGGCAAGACACTGAGAAAACAAAAAAGCTAGAGGTACTGGGGGTGCAGTTCAGTGGCAGAGTGGGTATTTACTACAAGACAGGCTTGCAAGGGAACGGTCCTTAGAGTTAATTTTGTTAAGTAGACACAGAGTGTAGTTTAACATGAGCAAGGTCCTAGACTCCGTCCATTCCCCTCCCCAAAAAAGCTATCCTCATGATGTGTCCCATACATTTGTGGGAAAAAAATGACGGAAGAGACATTGAAGAACTGGGCTGGGCACGTGTCTCAGTGAGGGATTCTATTGCTGCAGCAAAACACCATGACCAAGAAGCAAATTGGGGAGGAAAGAGTTTATTCAGCTTACACTTCCATGTTGCTGTTCATCGCCAAAGGAAGTCAGGACCGGAACTCACACAGGGCAGGAACCTGGAGGCAGGAGCTGATGCAGAGGCCATAAAGGGGTGCCGCTGACTGGCTTGCTTGTCCTGCTCTCTTATAGAATCCAGGACCACCAGCCCAGCAATGGCCCCACCCACAATGGGCTGAGCCCTCCCCCATTGATCACTAATTGAGAAAATGCCTAACAGATCTCACGGAGGCATTTCCTCAACAGAGGCTCCTCTCTCTCTGGTGACTCTAGCTTGTGTCAAGTTGACACAAAACCAGCCAGTATGGTGGCATAGTATCATTTTGTCTGTAATTCCAGCATCTGTAGTGAATTTGAGGGAGTCTGGGCTACATGAGACTCTGTCTCTGAAACCAGAGTGAGAGTCCTCAGGATTCGGACTCTGGAGAGTGGGGTGATACAGTATCTTTTGAAGAAGCAAGTTAGGTGTGGTGTCAGTTGATAAAATGGAGACGCAGGAGCAGATGGAGGTTCATGGATTCTGGGGGAGGAATTGTTTTGTGGTTTGTAGAGAAGAACACTACAGGTGAAGGAAGTTGCCAGAAGCTGGACCAGGCTTTGTTGTGCATGAGAGGTGCCTCACCACGCCACTTCATGGTCCCAGAGGAAGGGGCACCTGTTCCTAATTCTCCCCAAGACTGTCATTTGTTCCCTGTAGCCTTGGCAGATGGCACCCCGGTGCTGGTAGGAACTGAGCCTCATCCAAGTAGAGGTGGCACTTAGAGCTGCCTAGTAGGAGGAAGGAGGAGGAGAGAACAAGACACAGTAGCCCTGGATTTGACTCTGGGGATGACCTTGGAGAAGAACCACCGGAGAAGAGAGAAAAGCAGGCCAGGGCAGTGCAGAACATCCAAGGCTGGAGGAGAAAGTTCTGCAAACAGGACAGGGAGGATATGAAGCCGCCCTCGTCCTTGGCAATGGGGTGACTCTCATAAGGCAGCTTTGTAGCATGGGATGTAAAAATGGGGCGTGGCAGCAGAGTCCAGGAAGGAGGGAGATAGTGGAAGGGGAGGAAGTCTTGTCTTGAGAGGGGAAAATGGCCGGGCAGTGGTGGCGCACATCTTTAATCCCAGCACTTGGGAGGCAGAGACAGGCGGATTTCTGAGTTCGAGGCCAGCCTGTCTCCAGGACAGTCAGGGCTACACAGAGAAACCCTGTCTCAAAAAAAAAAAAAAAAAAAGAGAGAGAGAGAGGGGAAAATGTGGGTCTAAGTGGAGGCACGCCGAGGAGCCAGGGCCAAACATGCAGAAGATGGCTTGGCAGGTAAAGGCACTTGCTGTCAAGCCTAACGACCTGAGTTTGATCCCCAGAACCCACCTGGTGAAAGGAGAGAGCCAGCATGCACGGATTTGTCCCTGACCTCCACTCTGTTGTTATAGCATGCATGTGCACGTGCACACACAAAATGAATACAGAAAATGCAATAACATTTTTATGGAAAAAGAAAAAAGTCAGGGGCCGTAGAGAGGGCTCAGCAGTTAAGAGCACACAAGTGACTCTTGCAGAGTACCAGGGTTCAATTCCTAGCACCCATGTGGAGACTCAAAAAGCTCATTGACTACTGTTCTAGGGACTCTGGTGCCCTCTTCCAGCCCCCATGGACACTGGCACGCACTTATGTGTGCAGTAATAAAAAGAAAGAAATCTTTAAAATACAGCAATGTAGGACTCAGGACTGTAGGAAAGAGGAAGGTGCGGGTTTAGGGATTGAAGGATGGACAGTTTCAGGGGGCTGTTCATGGGGTGAGACAGGGCTTGTTGAGCAGAGGGACATGGGCAAGTCCAGAGCACAAGAGGAAGGAGGCCAGACTGTGGAGAGCGGCAGAAAGCACGAAGGATGGCCGAGGAGCCGGATGGCAGTGGCTGGGGTTTTGGATCAGTTGCGCCCACAGCTCGTGCAGCAGACTGATGTCTAAAGTGCGAGATGTGGAGTCCTGGTTAGGAGCCCAGGCCTGAGAGGAGACAGTTTGGGTTCCTGTTTTGGAGTCACAGCGTGGCCACGGGCAAGCTGCTTAACCACTAGGTAGTTGGTTCAATTCCTCATCTGTCTTACAAATTTAAACATGTCTCATCCCTCTGATATTATAAGTGAGTCTATTTATGTTCAGGGTTGTCATCTACCACAACGGAAGTGCCTAGTCTGTTAAGGCTTGGTTTTTATTTTGAAGCAAGGTCTTGCAATGTAGCACAGGCTACCTCACACTTAGAACCTCATCCTCCTAGGTGCTGACTTACTCTGCTGATCCTTAAGGAAGTTTTTGGCTCTTTTGAGACAGGGTTTCCTTGTGTAGCTCTGGTTGTCCTAGAACGAGTTCTGTAGACCAGGCTGGCCTTGAACTCATAAAGATCCTCTTGACTCTGCCTCCAGAGTGCTAGGGTCAAAGTTGTGCACCACTGTGCCGGGGTTGAAGGAGGACCTTGAAAAACTTTAGCAATGAGTCTGGTATAGCCCTTCAATCCTTTCTCCTTCTTGCTGCCTGCCTTCCTAGGCACACCGTTTTTGCCAAGGCCTTCTGCATCTCAGATTTGCCTGGTACTCAGGTATGGACTAAGCATGCTAGAGTTTCCAGGTGTCATCACCTCCCTTGATTTGAAAACTGTGTTCCTTTCTATCCAGCCCACATGACCCAGTCAATTTAGCGATCAGATAAAGACAGAGTCTTCTACAGTGCATGTGGTCACATTGCTCCCCCCCCCCCCAATCTGCCATGCACACACAGTTAGCTCGGGGCTACAGTTGTCTCACACAGGATCAAGCGGAGAAAGAATTTGAGGCTAGGGTGGGGCGGGGGTCTAAAGGATTTCATGGACTGGTGGGAGAGAATTAGGGTGAGCGAGCACATTAGGCTGTTCACATCAGCTAGCCTGACGGGTAAGTCGGCTCCCCTCTGAGTCTTGAGTTCCTTGTCTATAAAATGGGCTGTGGAGAGTTCTAGAGATGAGTCAAGGGCCCTGTGGTACCTGAAAAGGTCACTGATGCCTGGGTTCTACCAATTTTTGTCTGTTTGTTGGTTGGCTGGTTTAATAGTAAGGTCTTCTGTGTAGCCTTGACTGATTTGGAACATCTGCCTGCCTGTGCCTCCCAAGTGCTGGGATTGAAGGCATACACTACCATGGACTTTTATGGCTTACTTTTTTTTTTTTCAGTTTTTCAGAGACAGGGTTTCTCTGAGTGTCTTAGAACGAATTCTATAGATCAGGCTGGCCTCGAACTCACAGAGATCCACCTGCCTCTGCCTCCTGAGTACAGGGATTAAAGGCGTGCACCACCAATGCCCTGTCCCCTCACTTTTTGTTTTTAAGGTAGGGTCTCACTATGTAGCCCTGGCTGTCCTAGAACTTGCTATGTAGATCAGGATGGTCTTAAACTCAGATCTGTACCATACCTGCCTCTGCCTCCTGATTGCTGGGATTATACCGCCACACCAGGAACAGTCTAACAATTTTAATTCAAGAGACACCAGTGGGTAGACAAGAGAATCCTGGTCTTTCTTAGACATCTACCATGTGTGCCAGCCAGACACTTTTCCATTTCTCTTCTCTGGGATTCTAATACTCAAGTCATGAAGCAGATTACAACAGCCCATTTGTCAGAAGAGGAAACTGAGGCTTGACTTGTGCGGTAACTTCCCAGGAAGATGAACTGGTGTTTAAAGAGAATGTGCCTGATTCTGCCTGCTTTTCCTAACAGGTGGTACTTTGGAAAAATCAGTAGAAAAGATGCAGAAAGGCAGCTTCTCTCCGCTGGCAACCCTCAGGGCGCCTTTCTCATTCGGGAAAGCGAGACCACCAAAGGTGGGTTGTACGCCATGCCACCATGATGCCACCAGCCATTAAGGGCAGTGGGGCGGTGCTTGGGTCAGGGCCAAGTGGAGGGGCAGAGCTAAGTTGGGCTCTAGGAATTGCCTCTGGGGCCTCTTCCTGCTCTAAGTCTGAGGGAGAAGAGGACTAAGCAACCCTTTCCACCCAGGTGCCTACTCCTTGTCCATCCGTGACTGGGACCAGAACAGAGGCGACCACATAAAGCATTATAAGATCCGAAAGCTGGACACAGGTGGCTACTACATCACCACACGGGCCCAGTTTGACTCTGTGCAGGACCTGGTGCGGCACTACATGGGTGAGCTGCTCAATGTGACCAGGTGTTGTCCCGCTGGGGAGACTAAGGCCTAGAGAACAAAAAGATTTCCTGAAGAAGTAGTGGCTAGTGTGTCCCGGGCTAGGATCCTGCTCTGTGTGGATTCTGAGCAAACAGAGGCGTGACAAAGCAATGCCCCTAATGTTCCTGCTTCCAGACCTAAGCCTGTGGAAACTTTTGAAAAATTTACACCTTATTTATTTTGGGGGAGGGGCTCATGTGTGTCAGAGGACAACTCGTGGAAGTTGATTCTCTCCTTCAGCCAAGTGGGTCCTGGGCATGAAACTCAGGTTATTGGGGTTGCCGGCTGAGCAAAATCTTGGAAACTTTGTGGAGCCTTTGTTGTTCTCCCCCCCCCCCCCCCGTGTGCATGCCATGTGTGGAAATCAGAGGACATCTTACAGAAGTAAGTCCTTCCCTACCACCGGATAGGTCTCAGAGACCAAATCCAGGTGGTTGGGCTTGCTGGCTGGCACCTTTACCTGCTGAGCCACCTTGCTGGCCCTACTGTACATCCTAGGCAGGGTCATCATCAGAGGCTCTAAGCTAGCAATTCTCAACCTTCCTAATGCTGCGACCTTTTAATACAGTTCCTCATGGTGACCCCTCCAACCATAAAATTATTTCATTGCTACTTCATAACGGTAATTTTGCTACTGTTATGAATTGTAACGTAAATATCTGATATGCAATCCTTGTGAAAGAGTCCTTCAGCCCCCAGGGTGGTCATATATCCCACGGGTTGAGATCTGCTGCTCTAAGCAGTGGGTTGCAGAAGCTGATCAGAACTTTGAGGAGACTCTGGCTGTTGTGTGCTACCTGGACGTCAGGGACAAGGCTGAAGAAGAGGTCTCTTGGATAGCTGCAGTCATTGCTCAAGCAGTGACAGCAAACAAGCGGAAGACAATTATTCTGTCTGAAGCTGAGGAGGAGGCAGCAAGGACCTGACCAGACAGAGGCCTGGTTGTGAGGTTAAGCAGTTATGGTCCATCCTGGAGTAAAACCCAATGGAAGCCAGGCATCTTCGTTGCCTAATGTTCCCATCTTGACCGATTAGGCCCAGGAGGTCCGTGGCAAGAATGAGCTCGTGTCCACAGCTTTGCCTCAGAATCTTATCTCTGTTTTCACCTGTCAGAACTGGTCCTTGTCCTTAAAGGCCTGGCTGGAGGCCACCTCCTAGGAAGACCCATAAAGTTCCCGTAGAGATCGTCTCTTTTGTGTACTACCCTTCCTTGGGCACCTGCAAGTTCGCCCACTTGTTATGAGAGAACTCAATTGTCTTCTTTCCTGGCTGTGAGCTCAAGTATGAATTTTTTTTTTTCCTTCAGTTTTTCAAGTCAGGGTTTCTCTCTGTAGCCCTGGCTGCCCTGGAACTTGCTCTGTAGACCAGGCTGGCCTCTGCCTCTTGAGTGCTGAGATTAAAGTTGTGTTCCATCACTGCCTGGCTTCTTTGTTTCTTTGTTTCTTCCTTTGTTTCTTCCTTTGTTTCTTTGTTTCTTTCTTTGCTTCTTTCTTTCTTTCTTTCTTTCTTTCTTTCTTTCTTTCTTTCTTTCTTTCTTTCTTTCTTTCTTTCTTTCTTTCTTTCCTTTTAATCCTGGTGTGTGAAGACAAACTGCAAACTATTTTCGTTTCTCTGGATTTATTTATTTATTTATTTGTTTTGGACCCTATAGCCTAGGCTAGCACAAAACTCCTTCCTCTTTCCTCAGCCTACTGAGTGCTGGAATTACCAGCAAGAGCCACCATATTCCACTAGGGCCTGGTTATTTATGGCAGCTAAGCTTGAGGTTTGATGCTAGACTGTTGTAGAATTTCGGAGAAGGTATCCATAACTTCCATCTGTGACCTCCTTCCTTCCGCCCTTCCTCCAGAAGTAAACGATGGTCTGTGCTACTTGCTCACGGCGCCCTGTGCCACCATGAAGCCCCAGACTCTAGGCCTGGCCAAGGATGCATGGGAGATCGACCGTAGCTCCATAGCGCTTGAACGCAGGCTGGGCACCGGCTGCTTTGGAGACGTGTGGCTGGGTAGGAGATGGGTGTTGGGGGTGGGGATGGAAGGTGCTAGGGGGTTGTCTGGGGTCTGGGCAAAAGGACAGGATTTGCGGGGAGCCAGTCTTGACGAGTATGCGACCACCGAGCAGGCATGTGGAACTGCAGCACAAAGGTGGCAGTGAAGACGCTGAAGCCAGGCACCATGTCCCCAAAGGCCTTCCTGGAAGAGGCACAGATCATGAAGCTGCTGAGGCACGACAAGCTGGTGCAGCTGTACGCGGTGGTGTCAGAGGAACCCATTTATATTGTGACAGAGTTCATGCGCTATGGTGAGGGGGACAGGGTGGGAGGCAGGGTTCAGATGGGTGCAACCCGGACTACCACCTGCGAAAGGCCCAGAAACTGTATAGTTCCAATAGGGGGGAGGGGAGTGGCAGGTTGGGGGCGAGGACTGTTGCAGGGGCGGGGCCTCCTCTTGCTAGAAGATGCTTAGCCAACTAGTGAATCCCTATGAACATACCAGAGCAAGCTCTGGGATGGAGAGAGGACCTGGAAAGGAGTCTAAGTGGTCGTGTCCAGGGGTTCAGAGATGGGACAGAGCAGGAAGGTTGATCTGGGTGAGAGAACCGGGAGAGAGAGAGGCTAGATTAGTTGGGTAACAGCAAGGCCAGCGTAGAGAAGGCTTGTTGGGAGTAGGGGCTTGCTGCTGATTTTCTGGCTGCTTCTCCCTAGGTAGTTTGCTGGATTTCCTAAAGGATCGAGAGGGTCATAACTTGATGCTGCCCCATCTAGTGGACATGGCTGCTCAGGTAAGCTGGACCAGCAGGCTTCATCTCCCAGACCTCTCTCTTATTGTGCTTCCATAAACCCATATCCCTTCAGCCACTAAAACTGCAGCCTAGCCCACCTTATGAGCTCTGAGACCTGAGGCAGGAAGATGCTGTTGGTCTCCCCATGTGCTCTGGACAGCGGTGGGGTGGGGGTGGGGTGTCAATCGGAACAGTGGAGTTTTCAGGAGACTCCCGCACACCCCTCAGGTGTGATTATGGTGTTGTGAGCCCATGTTAGCGCCTGCCTCTCACTTCCTTTCCCCCTCCCTCCTAGGTAGCTGAGGGCATGGCCTACATGGAGCGCATGAACTATATCCACCGAGACCTGAGAGCAGCCAACATCCTGGTGGGGGAACATCTAATATGCAAGATCGCTGACTTCGGGCTGGCACGCCTCATAGAGGATAATGAGTATAATCCTCAACAAGGTGAACGGTCTCTCCCTTCCTCCCTAGAGATCAAAACTCTAAGGGTTTGCCATGCACCCCACATAGGAAACCCTTCCCCATCCTTGATCCCAGATACCCCCAATTCTGATGTGAATCATATGCAATTCTGAGTTCAAGTCTCCCCTCCAAACACTAGTGGCCCACATGTCTTAAGTCACCTAACTTCTATGAGTTGTCATTTCTGATCTATAAAATGAAAATACTTAGTCCACAATAAGCAAATTCGTATTTACCAGCTACTGAGTAAGTACCAGGCACTGCTAAGTTGCTAAGTCTTAAGCAGATTTAAACAGACTAATTTTAAGTCTTAAAACAGAAGACAATAAACCAGTCCCCCTTCCACTAAGCAAGCATTCTCCCACTGAGTTATAGCCCACAGGCCCCAGTACTGTTTTAGGAATTATGTCAATTAACAAGCCCTCATGCCGGGCAGTGGTGGCACACACCTTTAATCCCAGCACTTGGGAGGCAGAGGCAGGTGGATTTCTGAGTTCGAGGCCAGCCTGGTCTACAGAGTGAGCTCCAGGACAGCCAGGGCTACACAGAGAAACCCTGTCTTGAAAAAAAACAAAAAACAAACATTAAGCCCTCACTACATTGACCTCAACTTACCAGTTAGGAAAAGAAGATGCTGAAAAGTTCTCCGCCCAGCTAGCACAAGCAACAAGTGGCTAGGATCCATACTAGGCATTCTGGCTACAGAGCTGGTCTTATTATACTCTATTGTCTTCTGTTGTTTGTTTGTTTTCTTTTTTTCGAGACAGGGTTTCTCTGTGTAGCCCTGGCTGTCCTGGAACTCACTCTGTAGACCAGGCTGGCCTCGAACCCAGAAATCCGCCTGCCTCTGCCTCCCAAGTGCTGGGATTAAAGGTGTGCACCACCATTGCCTCATTCTCTTAATCCAGCAGTTCCCAGGGACCCCCTCCCCCATTAACCTTACCTTCTTCCCCAATATCTCCAGGAACCAAGTTCCCCATCAAGTGGACAGCCCCAGAGGCTGCCCTCTTTGGCAGATTCACTGTCAAGTCCGACGTGTGGTCCTTTGGCATTCTGCTCACTGAACTGATCACCAAGGGTAGAGTTCCTTACCCAGGTGAGCCGGGAGTTGGGGGTGTGGTCATGGGGAAGGGCCTTCCCCGCCCCTGCTCCTTGCGCTGGCTGATAGAGCTCCACTCCTCAGGTATGAACAACCGGGAAGTGTTGGAACAGGTGGAACATGGCTACCACATGCCATGCCCTCCAGGATGCCCAGCGTCCCTGTATGAAGTCATGGAGCAGACCTGGCGTCTGGATCCAGAGGAGAGGCCCACCTTTGAGTACCTGCAGTCTTTCCTGGAAGACTATTTCACCTCCACAGAACCACAGTATCAGCCTGGAGACCAGACATAGCCTGACGGGGCATCAGTGACCCTCTGGGAGTATGTACTTGCCTTTGCCAATGCCCAGGGCACTCTGGTCCCAGGGCCTGAGACTTGGAACCCTGTGGAAACTAGCACGTCAGAGAAGGCCGAAGCTCCGAAGCCATTTTATAGAGGGTGCAAATGGAGACTAGAAATTCATTTCTTACCTTCCCTGACCCCAAGAACTCTTTCTTCCCTTCCTACCCATGCCCCATCCAAAAATCTAGGGCACCCCACTCATTTCACAGATGAAGTAAATGGATGCTCAGAGCTCATCGCTCACACTCTCTGACCCCAGTACCACTTTTCCTGTCCCATTCGGCTCCTACATACTGTTAGTCTCTCTCCCCATCTCCTAAAAATACTCATACTTTGTCTAGTTATTTATAAAATTGTATTTCTTTTCTTCCACTTATCCCTTATTCTTGCTTTTTTACCTCCCGTCAGCCTGCTCCAGCCCAGACCCTAAGAATTTAATTCTTAGGTTCTCTTGGGTTTCTCTACGTTACAAAGGCAGGGAGCATCTTTGCTCGATTCCCTGCCTTCGGACCGGATGCTCTGGTCCAGGCCCAGGTCTGAGAGAGAGAGCTGTTGAAGGCTCCCCACCTCTCTGAGTGACGTGTTTGTTTGTTCATTGTGTAAGGACAATGATGTTGTGCACATCAGCTGTGACAATTCCCTGAGCCATCTTTGGGGAGGGGTGGTTGTCTACAGGAGGCAAACAGGATAGCTTTGGCTATTTGTGGGAAGGGTGGGATGGGGTGGTGAGCAGTTCCCTCTTACCTACTAAGTACAGGTACCGAGTGCACCGAGTTTCAGGACACCCCTATGTCCCACTGCTCACCCACATGTCAGTTTACCACAAGTTGAGACACACAGAAAGCAGGTGATTGGAAATAGACAAATGTGGTTTTGAATTTGCATACGGCTAATTCCTTACCTGATTTCAGCTAACTTCCCAGCCATCACGGGCACAATGGGACAGTCTTAGGCCTACCCCAGCAGAGGCATGGAGAAGAATACAACCAACTCTCTACAGCTGTCAGGTTCCCCAGAACACAGCAAGAGGAGGATGAAGAGAAGAGGCCTAGCTCCTAGGCCCTCACAGGGGAGTGGGGTGGGTTCTTCCCCACCCCAGGAAGCTTTGGGAGACCATGGGAAGTACTTTTTATTACAGTGACTGAGAGCGCCTACTAGCTGGGATTGGGGATGGTAGACCATCTTTGATGTACTTCTTATGTCCTCCGTGGAGAAACTGGCAGCTGGCATGCCTCTGTTTGGAAACCAGGAGAGCAGGAAATATGGATTCCCACCTCTCCTGTCAGGAAGTGTTTATTGGCCCTCTGGCTTATTGATGGGAGAGAGAAGAGGAGTCTGGGAGCTGGGAGTCGCTGATGTACTAGGCAATTACTAAGAATTGACTCTGATGGGCCCTTCTCTGAGCAGGACCCTGGGTATATAAAAAGGAGGAGGAGCTATTCCTGGCCTGGCGGCTTTCCCTTGGGTGAAGAAATAATGAATGAATAAATAAACATATACTTACCTTTTAAGAAAAAAAAAAAAAGAGGCATGGTCTCATATAACACAGGCTGACCTCAAACTTTTACCTAGCCAAGAATGACCTTGAACTCCCAATCCTCCTGCCTCTACCTTCCAAATACTGAGATTACAGTTGTGTCCCACCGTGCCCAGTTTCACCTATTAAACTGAGTGGGGCACAGCGGCACACATCTTGAGTCCCAGCACGAGGGAGGCAGAAGCAAGCAGATAGGCTTGTGTTTGAGGCCAGCATAGTCTATGCAGCGAGTTCCAGGACAGCTAGGGATAATAGTGAGACACTGTCTCAAACAAACAACAAACAAACAAACATGCCTGCTGACTGTCAGACATGTTTGTGGCCTTTCTCCCCATGTGATCTAATGCTGAGACTATTTTCTATGATTAGTTCCACTGGATAAGAAAACAGAGGCCCAGGGTTACCTGATGTGCCTGGATCACTCAGATGCACGTGGGAGAGCTGATTTCATACAGAGCCCACGGTCTCTTCACTAGACTTCATTACCACTGGGCTTTGGAAAGGATGGCGTGTGTGTGTGTGTGTGTGTGTGTGTGTGTGTGTGTGTGTGTGTGTGTGTGTTTTCTCTACTTATCGGCAGAAAGATTCTCCAGAACCCTCTGCCAAACTGAGGAATCTAAAGGAAAGGGGGCAGGGTGGCATCTACTGAGAGGTCCCTCTGACCAGGGTTGTGCTGGAGGCTGGCAAATGGAATGGAAAGATGGCGTGAAGGTGCTGGGGTGCTCAGTGATTAGGAGCACTGTTCTCTTCCAGAGGACTTGGGTTCAATTCCCAGCAACCACATGGTGGCTCACAACTGTCTGTAACTCTAAGACTTGACCCCCTCACACAGACACGCATGCAGGCAGAACACCAATGCACATAAAATAAAAATAAATTAATTAAAAATAAAATAAAGATGGAGAGGATCCAGGAGTCACAGGATGGTAGCCTTAGCTCTGCAGGAAAACTCTCATAGGGTCCTAACCAGTCAAATTCACAAGAACCTGATATACAAGCCAGAAGGGAGTGTTGTTTCTCTCTTCCTGCCGTGGGGTTAAATAGAGCACAGCTCTGGAGCTATGGTTCCCGCCACTGTGGATCCTGCCTCTACCACTTGCTGGCTCTGGGCTTCTATGCAAGTGTTTAATTTCGCCGAGCTTCAGTTTGCTCATCTGTGAAGTAGCATTAAATGTTTAATACACGTCAGCTGTTTGCCACTGTCGTTTACAGAATGTTGACTCTGTGCCAGGGGTCCTGCTAAGGGCATACTGCCATTTCAGCCTCACATAACCTAGAAGAACAGGAGGCTGTTCTGATAAACTGAGGAACTGTGAGGTAAACCGTAACCTCCCCCCACATCCATTTTGAGATAGACCCTTTCTATGTTGCTCAGGTTCCTTAGTGCTGGAATCGCAGGCATATACCATCACGCCTGACCTAAGTCAGATTTCTGAAGGTGTCCAGGACATTAAGCTGCTAGATCAGGGGCTGAGACCAAGTCTCTGGCCCCGGATTTAGCATTCAGACTCCACAGCCCTTTCCTGGAACCAAGATATTCTTGTCTGCCTCCTGGGGCTCTGCCTGCTGCCTTCTGCCCATGTGGTTTCAGTGAAGGCCCAGCAGTGTAGTGAACCATCTGGAGTGCTCCGGGCCCCTTGCTGCTCCTCAGCCCACCAGACCTTCCCTTCAGAGCAGCTGGATGAACCTCCCTGGCACCCCCACTTCAGTACCGCCTTCTGTTCCCTCCAGATAGAGCACAATGCAATTGATTAAGCTACAGCTCTCTCAGTTTCAATCACATCCTCTCCCGCCCTGCCTCCCTGAGATTACAGGCCGGTCACCTTGATTGCAGCTTGCTCTGTTCACACAAAACTCTTTGGTCGTTTACAAACCATCTCTCGCCTCATTCACTCCCCCACCTGGCTCTTCTCCTCCATGATGTGTAGATTTTACTGGCTTACGGCTCAGTGGGCGATTTTATCTCCAGGTTTCAGGCCGGGGGAGGGCACCTAATTGACTGACGCAGGGATGCTTCACTTGCATGGCCTAATTTGATCCTCACCGCTAGGCTCTGCGGCAATGGGAGATTATAACCATTTACAGAGAAGGAAATGAAGGTTCTGACCCTTGCCCAAGGTCATTCAGTGAGATGACAAAGTCTGGGTTTGAACTCTAGGAGTCATGTGTTCCCCTGGCATGATGATAGAGCTATATGGCAAAATCTTTTTTCTTTTTTTTTTTCTTAATTCGAGACAGGGTTTCTCTGTGTAGCCCTGGCTGTCCCGGAACTCACTCTGTAGACCAGGCTGGCCTTGAACTCAGAAATCTGCCTGCCTCTGCCTCCCAAGTGCTGGGATTAAAGGTGTGCACCACCACCGCCCTATACGGCAAAATCTAATTCTGACCCAGGGAGGCTGTAGATACAGGCGTGGCTCCATGGCGTTACCATACTTGCTGATCACACTCAACTGGGACTAGAGAGGTGGTTTAGTGTTTAAGAGTGCTTACCGCTCTTGCAGAGGACCTGGGTTCAGTTCACAGCACCCACATCTGGAAGATCACAGCTGCTTGGAACTATTTCATGAGATTCAATGTTCCCTGGCCTCTGAGGGCACCTGCATTCACATGTGCACATTGACTCATGCAAACATACATACATACACACACACACGTAAAAATAAAATAAATAAACCCCCAACCTAGTCATTTGTTAATTTCATATACACCCGCTTTTGTGTTGTTTTGTTTATGCTTTTTGATGGACGTTGATCTCTCTTTGTTGTTATTGTCGTTGTTGTTTTGAGATGGACCTGGTCTATGTAGTCCAGGTTGGCTTTCAACTCAAAATCCTCCTGTTGCTGCTGTTGTTTTGCAGGCATTTAGTGCTGTCTCCATTGGGCTGGTCTCGTCCAGGAAGCATGACAGCAAACCATTACAACACATAGCAGCAAGGTCAGTATAGGAGCCCAGGGAGATTTCTTGGAGTGTGTGGAATGAATTGGCTCTGAAGAAACAGGAGAATGAGGTCATCCCGGTTGCAAGGATAGCATGTGCAAAGGCCCTGAGGTATAGCTGAGGGAGACTCATTCAGGCAAATGCAAAGAACTACATATGGGATGGCAGGGAGCTTAGGTGAAGCAAAGCGGACTAAGGATAGGAGGTCAGAAGACAAATGCAGGAATCCAAGCATTACAGCTCTCGAAAGCCAAAAAGAAATCGTCTGGGAGTCCAGGACACACCAGAGGAGACTTTCCTGAGTCCCACTGCTCCAAAACTGAGCTGGAGGAATCCTCTGTCCACTCCTGTAGGTTTTCCTGGTACAGTTAGGAAGCCTCCCTCCCCAACATCCACCCCTAATCACGCAAGCACGTGGCCTGGATGGCCCTGCAGTGATGCTTGCCCTCCACCTAGTGGACACTCTAGGAACTACATCCAGAAATGAAGGGAGTTTTTTGCCGGGTGGGATCGTGGGGTGTCAGGTTCTAATTCCCATTCTCAAGATACACAAAGTTTAACGGTAACAAAGTTCAAAGGAAAGATAGAGAAAATGGAAGTTTTGGGGTGTGTTGGAGAACAGAGGAGGAACCAAACTCAATTGGGCAGGAATTTTTCTTTTTCTTTTTTTTGCAAGATAGGGTTTCACAATATTGGTCTGGCCATCTAGGAACTTACTCTGTAGACCAGGCTGGCCTCAGGCTCACAGACATCTGCCTGCCTCTGCCTCTCAAGTTCTGGGACTAAAGGTATGAACTACTACAATAGCCTTGGGCAGGAACTTTTCAGAGGAAACAAGAAAATAAAAACAAATAGCTTTCATTCCTGCACCCTGAGAGACAGAGGCAGGCTGCTCTTTTTGAGTTCCAGGCCAGCCAGGGACTACATAAGCTACATAGTAAGACTGTCTAAAAACACCAACAGAACAAGAGACAAAGACAAGCAACTGGGGCTGGAGAGATGGCTCCGTAGTTAAGAGCACTGGCTGCTCTTCCAGAGGGCACTGGTTCGAATCCCAGCACCCACATGGTGGCTTGCAAGCATATGTTATTCCAGTTGCAGGGAACCCAATGCCCTTTTCTGACCCCCAAGAGCATCAGACATGACACGGTGCACATATATACAGGCAAAACACCCATCCACATATTTTTTAACGCAGCTATAGAAGAGTGGGGAGTGGGACTGGGCATTTGAGGATTGTGAATTTGAGGTGAACTTGGGCTATGTATGGAGAGACCTTGTTTCAAAATAGAGAGAGATGAAAGAAGAAAAGAATCCGGAAGTCCCAGCCTGCTGCAGCAAGCCTGTGATTCCAGCACTTGGGAGGTACAGGCAGGAGAATCAAGAATCCAAGGTCATCCTCAGCTACATTGTAAGTTTTAGGCTAGCCTGGACTATTTGAAACCCTGTATCAAAATACCAAGCTTTTTTTAAAAAAAGAGCAAGAGACAGAATTAAGTGAATGCAGGGGCAGGAAAGGAAGCTGCTGAAGTAGAATAGGTAGGTATGACCGGAGTGTACTACACTGTTAGCGGATTGGTGCTAAAAATGAAGATGCTGAGTTGTCTGGAGTCCTGGTCAGTCATACACTTGGCTGAGATTCTAACCCTTGGGCAACAGCGTTAGAAGGCAAAGTAGAGTTTTGTCGGGTTTTAAAAAATTGTGTGTGTGTGTGTGTGTGTGTGTGTGTGTGTACACGAAGTGCCTTTAGATGTCAAAGGTGCGCCCTCCCCCCCCCCCCAGCTGAACTCACAGGGGCTGGGAACTGAAACTCTGGTCTTTGAGGAGAACAGCTGTAAGCCTGCGACCCATCCCTCCAGCCCCTGATTTGTTTTGCTTTCGAGATGGGGTTGGGGTGAGGTGTGTGTGTGGGGCGGTGCCTCACAGTATGGGTCAGGCTGGCTAGGAAATATGTACTTTAAGTTAGCCTCAAACTCACCTCCAGCCTCCTGAGTGCCAGGGTCGGGATTACCGGCATGAGCCACTAGGCTCAGCACCCACTGTAGAGCTTTGACTATGGGAGTAAACAAGGCCAAATCCACTTTCAGAAAAAAAAACTCCTGGGGACCAGTATGGAGGAGGGGTAGCAGGAGAAGAGGCAGGAGGACACCCATTCTGAATACACAGAGCCACACTAGGTCACATTCCCAGGACACATAGCTTTGACCAGGCCTGTGAACTGGGCATATCAATATACTTGATAACACCTACAGACTTATCAGTGGTGTCCCAGGCTAAGCACACACAGACAGACAACAATGTGCTGACCTACAGTTAGAGAGATAATTGAAGGCAAGCCAAGGACACACTTTATACCCCAAGACTCGGTGGAGCGAGCCAGGACCTTGTACAGCTTGATGGACACAGGAATTTACACACATGCAGTGTGACCGTCAAGGACCCTACCCTGCCCCCTCTGTCTTCTCCAGGTCCCTCACCACCTCTGGCAGGAACAAAGCTGACCTTTGCCCTGTGGCCTCTGGCCTCTCCTCCCACACCCCCTGCCCCAGAGGGAGGAGCTGTTTGAAGTCTGGGCTGCAGCTGGGGTTTCCTGTTGCCTGGAGGAATGTGGGAGGACTTCCACAGAGGAGGGGAGAGGGGCTGGGCTCAGAAGGAGGGCTAAAGTGGGGGCCTGAGGCCTTAGTTTTCACTGTGAGGGGGGCTTCCTGCTTCCCTGATCTCCTGGGCCCCAGATCTAGCTATTACATTCAA
The DNA here is from genome assembly GCA_028551405.1 of Uromys caudimaculatus. Taxonomy (NCBI): domain Eukaryota; kingdom Metazoa; phylum Chordata; class Mammalia; order Rodentia; family Muridae; genus Uromys; species Uromys caudimaculatus. The sequence continues at coordinate 120,805,731 of CM052702.1, forward strand.
AAGAGGAGTAAAGCAAGAAAGACTGAACGGCTCTAGTCCAATGGGCATCTTGTTCTCAGACCTGCTGCTCAGTGGCTCAGGAAAGTTCAGGAAAGCTTGTTAAGTCTCAGTTTCTTCTCATATGGACGAAACTGAATTACTTTCTAGCAATTCAGTCCTCCTTCTGGGAAGCCCTAGAACCTCTGTATTCAGAGAGGGGGCACCCATTCCTTCTCCCCGTTCTATGAATCCCAGGGACTTGTCAGTCATTGCTGTTCTTATTATGACTTGAGAATCTCTCCTCTATTTTACCAGCTTTCTTTCTTTTTTTGGGGGGGGGGGGCTTGGACACAGGGTTTCTCTGTGTAGCCCTGGCTGTCCTGGAACTCACTCTGTAGACCAGGCTGGACTCGAACTCAGAAATCCACCTGTCTCTGCCTCCCAAGTGCTGGGATTATAGGCACATAACAGTCAGTAACCTCAGTCTATTTTACTCATGGAAACCTGAGCCTCTGACAAGTTAACATACAACAAATAAAGGCAAGACCAGGTATGCCTGGGTCCCAGTTTACACAGCCTCTAAAATCTTAGGACCCCACAGTATTAACTTTACTTTCAGCGTTATTTTCTGGGTCTGAATATACCAGGTTTTGCCTCCAGTGAAACAAACGTGGTGGGAGGAAGCTGAACCCAGAAAGAGGAGAGAGACCCGTCTTAGCTCTTCTTCAGCTTAAGTCGCCGGAGCAGATATGGAGATTGGACACTAGGTGGCAGCAGCATCCCGCATAATATTTCATGTGCAGTTTGGGGGAACCCTCCCCAACATACTTTGGAAAGACTCCATAAGGAAAACCTGTCCCTAAATTCCAGGAAGACTCTGCTGTGTTTTGTTTCCAGGAATCTGCAACACTTTGGGGCTACCCACTACTTCCGCAGAGGGGACACCTGAAGCAGCCTGGAGAACCAGGAGCATACTTGGAAAATTCTACCTGCCTTTTGTGTGCCTTTCGCCACCTAACTAGCCATCCTCCCCCCCCACACACACACTCACACTTCCTTTTCTTTTCTTTTCTTTTCTTTTCTTTTCTTTTCTTTTCTTTTTTTTTTTTTTTTTTTTTTTTTGGTTTTTCAGGACAGGGTTTCTCTGTATAGCCCTGGCTCTGTAGACCAGGCTGGTCTCGAACTCAGAAATCCGCCTGTCTCTGCTTCCCAAGTGTTGGGATTAAAGGCATGCGCCACCACTGCCCGACTTCACACTCCCTTTTCATACTTTTCCTGAATATCAATTAGTCCCATCTTTCCTGGGGCTCTTTGCCACCTGTATGGCCTCATTCCATCTTCTCCCTAAATTTAACTTAAGCGGTAAGGGTCTTCCTATCCTGTGGTAAAAGTGAGTGAGGAATTAAAGGCTGGTGAATCTGAGAATCTCTCAGTCTCTTCAGCGCTAAAGTCTGCCTTGTGGGCAGCAGTTATGGCAAGACACCAAAAATTCTGTTTGTGATAATCTCAGAGTTGAGATTTGAAGCTACAAAGGATCTCTAAAGTACCTACTGCTTTTATTAATCCCCCAACCTTATCATCAGTTCTTGGGGTTACTTTGTCTGCAAGAGAAGTGACCCCTAGATAGAGGCCTCTCCAGCTGACCACATGCACCACGATGCCACATCAGTGGGTATGCTTTTTAGAGCCTCTTCTGTTACTTGCTTTCTGGAAAAATTCCAGTTGTTCAATAGGCAGGGCCTGGGAGGGATGGAAGGATGGGGAAGGTGGTTCTGTTGTCAGCATGACGTCACCATCTACTTTTGACACATGTTGACTACCCATTACCCTGCAAGACCAAAGAAGGCATCAGAAGCAGGTTGAGGATCAGGGAGTAAAGACACTGCTAAAGAAGCTTCAGACATGGGGCAACATGGACTAAGCCAGCAGGCACCGGCCAAAGGAATGTCAGACACAGCCATGAAGTTGGGATCAGCTCAGAGCCAGTAGCCAAGTAGCAGGGCAGTGACCAAGCATTATTCATCCGTTTCTCCTGCAAACCTCAGCTAACACTTGTCTATCTTAGGGCCAAAGGAGGGCGCAGACACAGGGAGGAAAGGTCAACAGTAAAGGAGTGCGCGGGGCTGGGGGGAAAATACAGAGGATCACCATTCTGTTACCGCCCAAGGGTTAAGTAAGTGGGCTTTAGAATTATCCAGATGCTGGATCCACCACTTTCTAATCGGGACACCTGGGCTTCAGAACTCTTATATCGCAAATAGAAATAAGGGCTCGTAGGGTTGTTGCAAGGCTCCAGGACTCCGTGGTGCCCGGGTGCTCAGTAAATGGCAGCCGCAGTGATTCTCCTTTCAGAGCTGTCCAGCCACCTCCCTGGGGTAACAAAGCCTTCCTCAGAGGCGCACATTCCCATCTGTGGGATAGGCAAGGCAGGGGGCCCAGAGCCAGGGGCTGGAGAACAGATGTGACCTGAAGAGGAGGTAGGTGAAAGTACTGCGCCCAGCCCCCACGCCGCAGCAGGAGCTGGAGAACTGGTGAATTCCGAACACAAACAATTGTTCAAATTCAGGAGAAGGCATGGTATCTATAAATTGTTTAGGATTTTTGCGCTCTCGCCGCCCGTGGACGACAATAAAAAGTAGACACTGGAAGAGCTAAATCCAGGGCTGAGTTTGAGTCGAAGGGCCACTAAATGCGGAGGAGGCTGTGGCGTTTCCAGAACGGCTTTCTTGCCAGAAGCCTCTTCTGAAAGGAAAAACGTTCCCAAATTGAGAGTGTCGGTCCTCTCGTCTCTCCATGGGTCCTCTCAATGTGTTTGGGACACCCCAGAAAGTCGCAGCCCTTTTGGCTCATCCTCTGATGCCGGGTTCCACTCATTTCATTCTCAGACCCCGCCCCTGCGCTACCACCCGCAACCTTGGCGCAGCCAGAGCCCCGAGTAGGGGCCTCGGAACGCCGGGAATGTTCCTAACCCTTGAGGAGGATCAGCAGTCCTAGATAAAACGGGACTCATCCCGGCCAGGGATACTCCGGCACAGGGTCCGCTCCGGGCCGCGCCGTCGGAGCAGGCGGAGCGGCCCCGCCCGCACAGCGCGCGGAGCGGCGGAGCGGGGACTACAAGTCCCAGCGTGCTCTGCGCGCGCTCCCCCCTGGGGTTCCGGATGGTGAGCAGCGAAGGTAAGGCGAGCTCGCAGAGGCAGCGGCGGCGGCGGCGGAGACGGAGAGAGGCAGGCAGGCAGGCAGGGCGAGGGCGAGAGACGGAGGGAGGGAGCGAGCGAGGCAGACCAGACAGACAGACAGGCGGGCGGGCGGGCAGAACGAGCCACCCGCCAGGCTGCGCTCAGCCCCGCTCGCAGCGGAGAGAGCAGAAGGCAGGAGGAGGGAGGGGAGGAGGGAGGAGGGAGGGAGAGAGGGAATCCAGCTACCACCACCCAAAGCCAGCGTCTGCTTTCTGTCCTCATTTCCTTTTCCCACCCAGCTCGGAGAGCAGAGAAAGGCAGAGAGAGCGAGAAATAGAGACAGGCAGACAAACAGACAGACAGACAGAGCGGGAGGGAGGAGGGCGGCGGAGGAGGAGCAGGAGGACTACGCGGGGCGCCTTCCCTCCCAGGTTTGCAATTGGGGGGTTGGGGCGGGGGTGTCCAGGGCTGAGAGTGTGTGAGCGGCTGGGGAAGCGAGTGGGGCGCAGATAGCAAAGGAGTAATCGTGGTGGTGGGGCGCCGCGGGAGCGGGGGGCCGTGTCCAGCGGAGTTAGCGGCGGAGAATGTGAGCCAAGGCGCGAGCCATGCTGTCAGCGACGGCAGGCGGCTCAGGGCTCCTCTACGACTCCTCTTCCCAGCAGCCCGGCGCCCGTGTCGCTGCCGCCGGCGGAAGATAGACGCCCCCCGAAACCCCTCGCCTGGCTCGGACCCACGGAGCCGGCAGCCCAGCACTCCGGTAAGTAGCGCCTCCTGCCCAGCTCTAGACGCCGTTGGGGACCGGCCGGCCAGGCTCTTTTGTGCAGCGCACTGTGGGGGGGCCCAGCGCCCCCAGTCCGGTCCGCCGGACCCCGTGGCTGCGGTGCCCGCGGTGCGATCGGTCTTTGTTTCCACCGGGGCCCGCGGCTCGGCTGGGCTCGGCTCGAAGCCTGGCAGGCAGCGCCGGGAAGGGGGAGGGGGAGGTGGACGGGGAGGGGGGGCGGGGAGGGGGGGTTCTCGGGTTTCCTGGCCGCTCCGCGGCTCCCCCGGCTCGGGGGCGAGGTGCGCGCCCAGCGCTGCCGCGCACCCCCTCCTCCTTCCCCCTCCCTCCGCCTTTGGATTTAAAACTGCAATTTGCTCTCCAGCTTGCTGAGAATGTGGGGGGGGGGGGGTGGGATGTAGGGGGACCGTGGGAGCGGAGAACAAGGCTGGATTTTAGGATAGGCGCTGGGAAAAGGGGAGACTGCGGAGGGAGGAGCCCCTCCCCTCCAGCCCCCAAATCCCAAGGTTCCGTTGGCGCTCTGGGAGTTGAGGGGCGGGGACCTAATGACCCGGAGGGGGTGTGGGGCGGAGGAGGGATTTGGGGGCAGCCTGGCCAGAGGGGTTGGGCCGCGTGCCCGGTTACCTGGCGAACAAAGTCGGCTCACTTTTGCATAAATAAATAAATAATCGTGTATCAATACGTTTCCTCTAGGGCTCTGATTGAATCGGCCCCCTCTTCCCCAGGGGGTGGGGTGCTGAGTGACAGCTGTCAGCCCCCTAGGTCGGGAGCTGGGGTGAGCTGCTGAATCTCTGCTTTCTGACTGAGGGCGCTTTCCCCGGCTGGGTCTGGGTCCCTGGGCAGAGCCAAAGGGGCAGGGGGCTGGCTCTGAGACTAGGAAATAACCTTGTTTCCTGTTCTACAGGAAAAGGGACAGCAACCCAGAGTTTGGGGGCTGGGGACGAGGACTGATGGGAGCTGGGGGGGGAGGGTTCCCCAGCAGCCTGACCCCCCAGCCTCCTGCCAGGCAAAGGGGCCAGCTGAGGGAGGAAGGATGTGGGCCTTGCTGGCCGGAGGCGGGAGCTGGGGCTGTCCCTGAGGCGGGCAGCGGGCACAGATCGCACAGAGCAGGAGGAGGGAGAGAAGCGGGGGCGGGAATTCTCTACCGCAGACCCTAGGGGCCAGGGCCAGATGTGGAGGGGTGGGGAGTCTCCCCTCCCTCCCAGCTTGGGGGCCCTGGGGCTGGGCTGGGAGGGGCTGAGCCTGGTGCCCTCGGTTCTGCACCAGTGCTTGACTGGCAGGGCCAGCTGAATTTGGGCCCAGGCGTCACCCTGGGAGGCAGGGCTGGGCTGCACCAGCCTGGTCCCTGAGCACAAGGAGGGACCCTTGGGGGGCCTGTGCCTGTCTGGCTGGGCAGGCGTTTCCCGCTGGACCAGTTGGTGTCAGGCGGGACTTGGCCCCAGCTCCCTGGGCTGAGCTCAGGGTGTGAGGACAAGCTTTGCCTCCGGGTCAGGGTGGCCACATTCTGTCCGCTCTTGCTGTTGCCGCTGGCAGGGCAGGGGCATGAGCCCAGGCCTGGGCAGAGTCCTGCCAGGGGCATTTGGGGTGTTTCTATTGTTGACTTGTTCCTGTTCAGTGTGGCCCGGTGTGTGTGGCTGTGTGCGCCAGGGCTGTAAGTGAAAGATTACCAGTCTGTTCACCCACCCCCTCCCAGCACGAGAGGAGCAGGCAGGCTCTGCTGTGGTGTTCAGCTGTAGAGGGACCCTGGAGGTAGCACATGCATGCCACTTGTTAAATCGTCTTCCTTTGAGCAGATGTATATTTATTTTTATTGTAATGGAAAAATCAAACGGGATAGTAAGTTGAATTCATTTCCCCCGTGTCGATAGCTGGAGTAATCCCCAGAGACTGGTGAACTTCTGGCCCCACAGCACCCACCTTCAGAGATGGCAGTGACTAGAGAGGGAATGAGCTTTGGGAGACCACGGGCATCAACCCAAACCTGTGACTCATCTCCCACTTGGTTTGGCATGGGAGCAGGTGCCCAGGTGGGGCACACACTGCCCCCTCCCTAGGTATCTCCAGGGTGCAGTTTGACCATTCAGCCAGCTCCCTGGCCAGTGTCTAAGTTGTGCCTATGTCCCCAGGGACAGTCTCCTGGTGGGCTTTCTTCTCCGCCTGGGCTGCAGGCCCACGTGCTGATATTTATTTTCTGTACTAAAATCCATTTTTAATGCCGTTACTTTTGAAATAATATAGAGAGAAACAAATGTGATGTGTTTAAGTTGCCCTCTGTGAGTTTTTAATGTGATCTATGGCTGAGGTGGTGATGGAAGGAATGTCGGGCTCCGAGAAATCTGTTGTCCTAGAGAAAGACTGCTGTTTATTACGGCTGTTGGGCTGGGGGGGTCTGGAACAAGGTCTCGGGGTCAGGGAGCCCCTGACGCCCCCAGGTAATGTGGGTAAACAGTTTAGTTTCTCAGTTTTAGTGTGTGAGGCTTCCAGGATTACTCTATATTGTTGCCCAGCCTAACTGATGGGGCCTTTGGTGATGGGGGGGCAACCCCCCCACAGCCATGTGCTTAGCTATTGGCAAAGAGAGGTCTCCTGCTTGCTGAATTAAATAGAGGTCTATGAAGGGAGGCTAGACCTGGATTCTGAAAGATGTTAAGGGGTGGGGGCTCCAGCTGATTGTAACTGGGGCAGACTGTTCCTGGCAGAAGACAGTCTGGTGGGTGCACTGGTAGAGTCCCCAGAGGGATGCCAGCCTGTTCCTCATTGGACAGGGCTTCCCTTCAAGCAAACCTGGATTTGGTCATTTTCCTCCCTTGCTCTATACCACCCCCAGGGCTACTTGTGAGTCTGTGAGCCTGTGTGTGTGTGTGTGTGTGTGTGTGTGTGTGTGTGTGTGTGTGTGTGTATGTATGTATGTGTGTATGTGTGCGCGCGCGTGCCTGCGCTCGGAAGAGAGTATGAGAGGGGGGTGGGGAGCGTGAGCAAGCTCCATATCTTCTGCCAGCCTCCCAAGACCAAGGGGTGCCATGCCTGTGTACCAGATGCCCTGGCCCTTCTGGTCTGGCTGGGTGAGGTCAAGCAGATGCACTATTATGGGATGGAGCCAAGCTCTGTCTCTGGTGGCTGGGATCTCTTGGGACAGAGAGAAGGGGCAAAGCCTAGGTGTGGTGGAGTTGGAGACTACTAGATGAAGCAAGGGTAATATTGTTGCTAATGCCAGCAGATGCCCCCCCCAGGAGAGAGAGTGGGGTGGGGGGGAGGAAACCCAGACAGCAAGATGCTGCTGAAGAATCGGAAAGATAGAGGCCAAAGCCATTGAAGAGAGTGAGAGAGAAACTAGGCAAGGAATGCCAGAGTCTCTCTCAGGGCTCAGTGGTGGGCCCCAGGAACCTCCGAGGGCCTAGCTCAGCCCACTGCCTCTATCCTGTAGCCAGACTCTAGGAGGCACTGCGGGCCTCCCTACCATAATTGAGGGCTAGGATTGGTTTTGGGGTGAACTGTAGAAAGAAAGTGCAGATGTCTCTGGGAAATGGGGAGGAGGGGGATTCGACGGGTCTTGACTAATGCTTCCAGCCTCAGAGCAGCCTTCTCTCTCGTCCTTCTCAGGAGTCTGGGAGCCACACTGAGTTCTTGGGACCTGTGGCGGGGCCTGGACTAGGTGGGTTACTCCACAGGTTGGCAGACATCCTGTGCTAGGAAACACCCATGTTATAAAAGTAGGGGACTTTAGCACCCCAAAGGTGTGTCATCATCCATTGAGATACCCCTCCCCAACTGAGTGCTTGACAGAAGGAATGCAGATCTAGAGAGGAGGAGCCACTTGCCCAGAGTCACAGATACTGTGGCAAGGCCAGCCTGGGACTCAGGCTCTTGGATCTTACCTCTCTGTAGCTGGGGAACTAGCTCAGCTGCAGGGGGCCTTCTTGGCACAGAGGGGGGCTGGAGCCCACAGAGAAGAGCAGGCAGGCACCCTTGTGGCCAGAGCCTCCTCAGGGGAGGGGGAGGCACTGCTGCCAGGAGAGTGAGGGAGGGAGGGGAGAGAGGAGGGGAAACAGTGAGTCAGGCTTCCAAGAGCTGAGGATGTAAGAGCCAGAGCTTAGAGGGAGAGGGCAGGGAGGGCTGCTCTGAGGGGGGAGAGAGAAAGAGCCCAGCCAGGGGCAAGGAGAGCTGCAAAGGGAGTCAGCCAGCCCCTGGCCCCAGCCCAGTGGCACGCCAGGGTAAAGCCAATATGGACTTTGCCTGAGGTGGGTCAGGCAGGAGCCATATTCTGTCCCTTCTGCAACTCCTTGTTGGATGAGTCTCATTGCTGATCTGACCCCAGGGTCTCAGAAGGATGAGAGTGTCCTCCCATGCCTTCCTCTTCAGCCTCCTTTTCTGTCAGTTGTGGGACTTGAACTGTGAACTGTTGGAGAGGGGGTGGAAAGAGCACAGCAGCCTGGAAGAATGTTGGGAGGTGTGCTCCCAAGAGGAAGGCTGGGTGCTGGGGCACTGTTGGAGCCTGCTGGGAATGCAAGGTAGGCAGCAGATCTCTGGGTGTGTGCCACTGCAGTAGGGGCTCTTGAGTGGGCAGGGGCACTAAGATACTGTGTATGTGTGTGTATATGGAGGGGTAGATGCTGGTTTGGTTGGTGGTGGATACATTGCTTTGTGCTTCTCAGGATGGCCAGTGCCAAGACTGGACTAGTGCCACACATGGCCCAAACCAGCCTCTGCTGTTTCTGGGGAGACACTGGTGTGACCCTCCCACCCCATATCCCTGTAGGCAGATGGGAGGTAGAACCAGCCTCACGGAGCTGACAGGAACTGCCAGGATGGCCCCTAGTGCCTGGAGCTAGGACCAGAGAAGGAGGAGGTCCCCAGAGACTGCCTGGAAAGGAGGAGGGAAAGAGCCCCTCCTGCCCAGCTGACAGGAAGCCCTGGCTCCCAGCCCCTCCTTCCCTTAAGGCCTAGTCTTTCCCTCTCCCAGGGTCCCAGTGTCTCCCATTGGCTGGAGCTTAAGGAAGGTGGGCTTAGGGGAGAGCACGGGTGTGAGGGTGAAGTGAGATCCCTGCCTAACCACGTAGAAACTCAGCTGCAGGTAAAGCCATGCTGTCTTTTTTTCTGCTCTGGGGTCCTTGGCCTGGGAGCTGAGGGGAGGGGCTGCTTCTGCAGCTGGCAGGCCTCAACTCCCCCATCTAGTCCAGATGCTACTGAAACTAGAAGCTGTAGGTCTCTCTCCCCCTCCCCACCTCCTGAGCCAGGAGAGGCCTTTGCTGACCTGAAGGAGGTTGGGGGGGGACCTTTAGAAGGACTAAGGCAGACAGATGGGTGGTAGAACAGATGGACAGAGACACCCACGCACAGACAGACTGAGAGAGACAGACAGATGAACTGGGACAGGGAGACACAGACAGACAGAGGTGCCGGCAGGGAGAGGCGGCAGAAAAACAGAAAGGCAGAGGAGAGACAGAGGCAGGGTAAGCAAAGAGAAAGATGGGGAGAGACTGAGAAGCAGGAAGAGATAAAGAAAGGGGGAAACCCTGGGGTGGGAGAGAGAGAGAGAGAGAGAGAGAGAGAGAGAGAGAGAGAGAGAGAGAGAGAGAGAGAGAGAGAGAGAGAGAGGGGAGAGAGAGAGAGACTGACTGGAGGCTACAAACCACAAACAGGAATTTGATGAGGATCTGGAAGGTGTTTTCTGCTGCCTTGTCCCTCCCCAAACCCCCAGGCCAGCCAAGTCTCCATTCCTTCCACCTCCAGCTCCCAGCTGCTAAAGGAGATCAGGGCGAGGAAGCGAGCAAAGCCCTGAGCAGCCCCTTCCTCTTCTCTTCTGTTGGAAGGGGGATTGCTGAGAGGGCTCTCCTGGCCCCCACCCCTACACAAAAATGTCTGGTTCTCTTGACTTAGGAAAGGTCCCTTCTTGCTCACGAACTTCCCAGAGGATGTGTCCTTTGTGTGAATGTATCCTGAGGCCCCTTCTACATACAGACACATTTTGTGACTTGGTACTGTTACCTTTACATCGATTCTGTGTCTTGCCATCTAACAGGTTACACGCCTGTGCCTCCTTAGCAATCTAGGTGGTGACACACAGGCCTATTGTGAGGTCTCAGGATGTACTGTCACAGCCTGAACTCTGACACAGTAAGAGTCATACCTGAGCACAGAGGGGCCATGCTCTGACCCAGCTGGTAGAGGATCTATCTGTTCAATGAGTAGGCAGGGGGCAGGCAGGGGATAACCTGGACACAAAGGTGGTCTGGAGGGTTGGGGAATGGGAAGGACTTACCTGGTAAGGGTATGTGGCTATGCAAACGTGAACACGCACGAGTCTGTCATGGAGTATGGGAGAAAGACTGACTATGTATGAAAAGGGCTATGGGTGTGACAGCCTTGTGTGTGTGTGTGTGTGTGTGTGTGTGACTACTGTGCAGGTATCCATGTGGATACATGTTTATGAGACAAGATTGTGCAAAGAGGGGCTGGGGCCGTAGTTCAGTGATGGAACCATTTCCTAGAATGCACGAGACCTCATGTTCAATCTCCAATGTCATCAGAGAAAGAAAAAAGAAACCTTGACTTCAGGTTGCCTTGACAAGATGGTATGCGACAGTACTCAGTTTTACAGAGAAAAGCAGCTTGATACAGTGTGTGTGTGTGTGTGTGTGTGTGTGTGTGTGTGTGTGTGTGTGTGTGTGTGTACACACACATACAGGTTTTGGGGGCCTGAGGACAAGCCACACATAGAACAGTGCCGTGGTGCACACTGTATGTGGCAGGATGTGGGTGTCTGTCTGAACTTAGGGGTGTACAGAGCTAGGGGTATAGCCGCAGGTACCAGTGTGTGCCTGCTGTCCTGGCTTGGATGGGTGTTTGTTTTCCAAGGCCTTGGTACTACCTGAATAGGGACAGTCAGCCTAAAAACATAAGAAGGGCTACCAAGGAGGTTGCAGCTGGCCAGTGACCCACACAGGCAGCCCAAGGACAGACATGCCTACCCTGTCTTCCTGTGTCCTCTTGCCTGGCGGCAGTGGCTTTCAAAGGATCCTCCATAAGGACTGTTTCTGTGTAGTTCTCCCCACCCGCAGGCAGTGCCTCCTCAAACATAGTGACGCCCTCCAGGCAGCTTGGTGGAGGCTTCTGCTTGGACCATCTGACAGCAGATGGGTGGGCTGAGATTCATTGCCGCTCCCCGGGGATTGAGGAGGTAGCTCTGCTCCTGGAGCCGAGGCACAGGTGGAGACAGATGGACCGGGCTATCTCAACAGTGTGGTCCTAGTATAGATACCCCAAAGCAGGGAGTTTCCGGGGGGGGGGTGGGTGCAGTCCCCAGGTGGGCCCCAGAGACTAGGACTCTGCCTTTAATCTTCCTAGAGGTCTCCCTTCCCCTCACCATACTGTTCTCTAACAGGTCTATAAACACAAGACCCGTTACTGCAGCCTCTACTATGTCCTAAATATCCAAGCCCCCTAGTGTATGCTTGAAGCTCCAACAAATCCAAATCCCTGCTAAACGTCCCTATAAACACATAGCCCCAACACTCGTACACAAACCACCCAACACTAACACCTCCTTGATATCCAGCTGTCTCGAATGCGCATAGACAGCACCCCTCCAAATGCAAACACACAGCGACCCGAGTACCTGGAACACTTCCCCAAACACCAGGAACCTTGTTCGAATCCTGATACCCTCCCTCTCATGTGCTTTATAGCCAGCATCTTGGATATCGGGGATTATACTTGCCCTCCCAGTACATAGTTCTAAGGCACCTCCTCAGATAGTCTCCTTACCTCAAACAGGAGCCCCTGTACATTCTTAGACCCACGGCCCCTTTTCAGCCCTGACACCTCCGCATCCAGACCCAGTTCAAGTCACTGTAACCTGTCCGGGAATATTGCTACATCTTTCCAAACACAGTGCAGTTCCAGCACATAACCAAACCCTGATTTTTATGATTCCCAGACACCCCAACACACAGAACTTCTACCACATTCTCAAGAACATCAGAACTGCCGGGCAGTGGTGGTGCACGCCTTTAATCCCAGCACTCGGGAGGCAGAGGCAGGTGGATTTCTGAGTTCGAGGCCAGCCTGATCTACAGAGTGAGTTCCAGGACAGCCAGGGCTACACAGAGAAACCTCAGCACTTCACTTCTATACCCTAGACCTGCCTACAGCCCCCATGCTTTCTCACATGCAAGGATTTTGCATCCAACATCTCCCCTTACACACACATTTACCCCTGGCTAAATCATGGCAGCCTACAGATAGGCAGGGACCCTACACCTTTTCAAACACACACACACACACACACACACACAGCTCCTGATATCCACATTTCTCTCAAACTCACAGACAAAAAGCCTCAGCTCTCGGGTACCTCCAAATGTCCTCACAGCGTCTAGTGCCTTCCCTAGCCTGCATGTGCAAGCATTCACATTCCTCAGAGCTTCCCACTCTTCCCTTTGAGGGCCCTATCAGCTCCCCAGACTTAGCCTAGCTCCACTTCTAGGCTCAACCCTGAAAAGGCACAAGGACTCTCCTGCACCTTTCCCCAAACACACTCTGCTTGTCTATGACATGCACAGCCTTGCCTAGTCACCGCCCTGACCCATTCACCCCTTTGAGCTCACATGTAGCTTTTCAGCTTCCCAGGCACCCCACGGCACCCTGTCACACACCCCGCCTCAGCCTCACGTCTTCAGCAGCCCTCACTCCCACCAGCCACACATTCCAACACACCCTCCCCCACCCAGCTCCTTACCCCCAGACAGTCTTTTCACACGCACTGCTGTCTACTGCCCAAGCCTCCTCCACTTCCCAGAGCCTCCTCTGCCTGGGGAGCCATCTCCACCCCTCAGTGCCCGAGGCCTTTCATTCCTGGACAGTGAGGCTGGACATCTGGTTCAAAGCTGCCCCCCAGATCCTGGGCTGTGGACACTCTGGCCTAAGCTTGGAGGGTTGAGCCCCTTTTGGGAATAGGCAGAGCCACTTGGCACCTGGTCACCCTGGACTCTCAGCCAAGAACTCTTTGAGTACCTAGTTTTGCCTGGGCTCTGGCATGCATGTCGGGGTAGGGGAAGTTACTCCCACTTCTCAACCCTGCCAGGTTCCCCCACCCATACCTGAGAGGGACGGGGCTTGGGGGGGGGAGTAGCGGCTTGATGAACCCCCACAGATCTAGGCTGTGGGACTCGGTCTCCCTGGGAGTTAGTTCCGACAGTGAAGGTTACTTTACTAGATGCATGATTTTAAACGGAATCTCCACCATCTGTTCCACCCCCTAATTACAGATGCACAGAATCCGCCTCAGAGGGCAGCGTGAGGGGAGTGATTTAGAGCCCGAGCTGCTTCTGCCTGCTTTAGGGATGGAGAGACTGGGGTGGGGGGGTATGGGTATTTCAGCCCCCCAACTCACTTCTTTCCTCAGGGTCTCTGGTATCTCTTGCTTAGAGAAGGCTCATAGAGGACACCCCTGACCCCCAAGTTCTAAAAGAAGAAGAAGCTATATTGCTGTGGGAGGGGTACCCAAACATTGCCTAGGTCCCAGTTTAGCAAGTCCAAGGTTGCAGCCTATATTAGGACCTTAAAAAATTCAGAGGACCCATCTCCTCCTGCCTTTGTGCCCTTGGGAGTCACAGGCACCAGCTTGACCCAGCTGTCTGCCCACCTTGGGGGTAGAAGGGGTGGGTAAAATGGGGAGGGAGTCCTAACTGAGATGGAGCAGCCAGGCTCTGGCACTCCTGACACAGGCAGGCACTTCCAGTGCTGCCAGGTGTGCTTCTACATGGTACCCATCCGCCTTGGTACAGCTGGTGTGCCTGCCCCTCGCTGGAACAGTGGTCTGTGGGATTGAGTCAGTACCAAGGAGGAGAGGGTCTGAGGGTTGTGGGGCTATACCATGAGGCTGGACCTGTCTTTGTCCTTGGCACAAGGGACCTGGGCCCCTGCTTGCTTGGTAGTGGTGCTGGTGGTGGCAGCAGCGCGGCAGCAGTAGGTACACTGCGGTAGACTCCAGCATTCACTGCGGGGAGAGAGGGAGAGAGGTTGGGCTGGAGGAATTTTAAAGATTGCTGCAGGCAGGAGGGTCTCGGAACCCCGTGGAGCGGGCAGTCATGCAGAAGTAATCCTATCGCTGCCTGCCTGGAGGGGTGGAGAGGTATGGGAGGGGGTTCTGAAGGAGGACAGGCTATTGCCCCTCTGCCACCGCAGCCCCTGCCCAGCCAGCCCTGGAAGGAACCAGGGACTCTCACGTCCTCTCCTGAGGAGGCATCTTGTCTTCACCGTCCCACCATGGCATGAGCCCCTTGAGGGCCAGTGTCGCAGCTGCTCAACTCTCACCTTAGAGTCTCATAAATAATGCAGCTCAGTGGTGGGAGCCAAGCCTGCCCCTAGTCACCTTGGGTCACAGTCCTGTGGCAGAGCCCCTCTCCCTTCCAGCCTGCTTCTTTCCTGCTGTGTGAGTCTGAGTCAGAGGCCTAGCCACCCTGGACTGGGACCTTGGCTAAGGAGTATTGAAGAGCCCAGAAACCCCCTAGTCCTTTTGTCCCACCTCCCAGCATTCCCAGGTTAACTGGCAGTCAGCTCAGCCAATCCAGGCTGGAGAAGGGATGGCCTGCTCGCCAAAGGCCTCACCTTCTGGCCCCTCCATTTTGCAGATGGAGTAACCGAGTCCAGAGGCAGAGAGGATGGTCAAGGCCAGCCAGCAGATGAACCCCCTCCTTCCTGCCCCATTCTCCTGTCACTCATGCTCTTCTGAGCCTCAGCTCAGCTAAGAGCAGGGCCTGTGGGGGGGGGAGGCGGGGGATGTTTGGGAAAGTGGTTGCGGCTGAGAGGTTGCCATGGCGATACTGCAGGATGCCGAGCAGAAGTGGGGGTCCCACAGGGTCTCTGGGGCCCCCAGCTCTACACCTCTATGGGCTTCTCTTCCCATCTCCTGTCCCCCACCTAGATGCCTGTCAGGCGGCTTCAGTGACAGGCTGGGTGGGTGACAGGTGGTGCAGGTGATGGGCTGGGTGGGTGACAAGCCTGGGTGGGTGACAGGTGGTGCGGGTGTGAGGCAGGCAGGTGACAAGCTGGGTGGTGACGGGCTCTGTGGATGACAGGCAGGGGGTGTGGTTGTCGAGGATGCTGTCTCCTGGCTGGTGGCCTGTTTCGGCCCCCCTACCCTCATGCGTGTGCACACATATAGGCTCTGGGCTCAGAGCTTGGGGCTAAGATACTAATGAGGCTTATTACGCATGGAGGGGCAGGTGCCCGGGCTCACTAATGAGAAGCCTTTAACGAATAGGGGAGACAGCTGGGGGGCTTCCAGGAATTTGGCTGGCCCTCCTGGGCTGAGGCTCTGAGGGTCCCAACCTGGCTTAGGGGAGAAGGTTGGTCTCATCCTCCAGCCACATCCGGATCCCTCCTTGCCTTCACCTCTGGCCACTTGGAATGTTAATATAGTATTAGGCACAGTTATGAGAGCAACCACTGTTCAGGCACTGACTGTGTGTCAGGCACTGTGCCAAGCCCTTCGCCTGCATTTACTCGGCTGGGCTCAACAGTCCTCTGAAGGAGGCTCTGCAACCCCATTTTACAGATGCAAAGTCTGAGACTGAGAGAATGTGTGGGAATTCACACAAGTTAGTAGTACAGCTGGGACTTGAACTCAGGCCCCTGTAGGTTGTCCTCGTAACCACTGTAAATCAGTAATGTCCAAGCCTTGTGCAGACACCCCCTCTCCCAGAGTCTCTCAGCTTCACTGATCCACAAAATGGATACCGGAGGGAGAATAATTATAGGGGTTTTTTGTTTTTTTGTTTTTTTGTTTTTTGTTTTTTTTTTTTTTTCCAGACAGGGTTTCTCTGTACAGCTCTGGCTGTCCTGGAACTCACTCTGTAGACCTGGCTGGCCTCGAACTCAGAAATCCGCCTGTCTCTGCCTCCCAAGTGCTGGGATTAAAGGTGTGCGCCAACACTGCCTGGCTGGGTTTTTGTTTGATTTTTGTTTGTTTTTGCATAACTTGGGTGACTTCAGTCTCTTTCTGCTAGTTGCCTGGCCATCTCACCCCACGTGGCCCAGACTCTGACTCCCTTGCACTGGACGGACTTAGTATTGAAGGGGCTGATGTGAATGGAGAATACCTGGTCTATCAGAGCCACTTCCTGTAATGTGTGTGGGGCCCAGAGAGGAATAGAAGCCACCTAAGGTCACACACCCCAAAGAGCCTTCAGGTCTGTTGAAAGGGTGGAGCTGTGAGGCACCTCCTCCCCGGCCCCACCCAGCAGCCTAGTTTCTTCCCTAGAGGCTTGGAGCCCCCAGCTCTTGGGAGGGTGCAGGATTGTTGGCTGATTCTTTAGGGCCATGCCCCCTCCCATCCATCTGAGTCCACAGTGTCAGTTAAGCCCCTCCCTTTGGTACCCGTTGGGGTGGAAACTCCCTGGCAACAGCTGATGGATGGGTTGGGGCCTTGACATTGGCCTGGGGCCACAGCACAACCCTGGAGGGACCAGGCTGAGACTGGGGGACTTTGAGGGGAATTTGAGGGAGAAGAATGAGCCTCATAAATCTTGGAGCCTCTGGTTCCTCTTCAACCTTAATCTCTTACCAAACCTGCTCTCCGGCTGCTCATCCCATATTGCTGGGAGTTGAGAGCCCACCTGCCCATTCACTTCTGTCTCTGAGGAAAGCTCACCCCTCTGACATTGTACTCATGGGAAGGACAGAAGGACAGGACTGTGGCTGGGCAAAATGAAGAGGCCTCGGACGCCTTGTGGTGGGTAGGGAATGTGGAGAGCATCCTTCCCTCAGTTTCCCCAGCTGGTTCCTCTTAGCTCAGTCCAGAAGAGCTGAGACCAAGAGGATCTCACAGATGCAAGACTCATAAATAGTCTTGGCCTGAGAATCCCTCCCTCCCCCAGTCTTGAGAAGAGAAACACAACCCTGTCCTGCAAGCCCTGAGACCTGGAGGTGAGCCTTAGAACCCAAGCAGGGTGTGTGCTGAGGTCAGGCCAGGGCGGTGCTTGGTAGCCCGCCTGGGAAAGCAGGCTTCACGGAGGCCAGAGGAAGGGTGGTGGTTTGCCTGGGGGGTGGGGGCTGGGGAGCCATCTTTGGTTGGAAGGCAGGGGGTCTGGCTTTCCCACAGGCCCAGGCAATTGTAGGCTGAGTGCTGAGGCCCTCTCAGCTCCCCAGGGAACCCGTTGCTGCTGGGCCTTGGGGACCCAGGCGTCCTGGCGGGTGAGGGCGGGTCTCCAGCAGGCGCCCTGCCAAACCCCGCAGCCTGCTCACCAGGAATCTTGTTGCTGAGAGATGGAAAATCCCGGCTGGGCCTGCAGCTCATCCCTCCCCTCCGGGAGGAGGAGGGGCCCAAAGATTCCTTCCTGCACCCCCCTCTCCCATCTGGGGCAGAGCCCTCCTTGGCAGTGGGTGGGGCTGGGGGGCCCAGGACAGGCCTCTAAGGCCCAGTCACATGTCCTGCAGCCCTGCCCAGTCCATAGTGGGCACCAGGGCACTCTGGAGGCCAAATGAGCCTGTTGCAACAGGGGAGGGGTGGGATTAGGGTGCCAGGGGCCTGAGTGGGGGCTGGGGGCTGGCCGTGGCCCCACTGGCTCCCCTAGGGTGGAGGGTGAAGAGTTGGTTCTCTCTTTGGACAGGAAGACGAATGATCCCATTATGGGAGCGTGATTTTATTCCACGTGTCACGGAGTCTGAGATTAACTTGCTCACCAGTCTGTGACAAACCCCTCACACCAACACACACACACACACACACACACACACACACACACACACACACAGTCACACACATGCAGAGGTACAGAGACACACACACATTGACAGTGTCACACAGATAAGCATTGCTATGCTACATACAACCCATAGTATGGTTTGCACACTAGCACACGCTCAGCTACACCAAAGCCTCAAGATCCAAAGCTTCAAAATAGTGTGCCCTCAGAGTAAGGCCACCCCGATGTACAGCTACAGACAAGCAGTTCAAGAGGTCTCTTGCATCCAGTCCTTAAACATGCAGTCAAGGACACATGGTAACCCATAGACACAGATAAACTTCCACACACAAAACCAGACACTGCCACCCAGACAGGCATAGACCAACAGCCACACTCTCAGACAAAGGCCCTAGATACATACAGACAAAGACAAGCGCAGACACACGGCTGGCAGGGCTCACACAAGCACAGGCGTGCACACCCGGACATAGACAAAGACAAATAAATGCCCAGAGGTTTTGCTGTGGACAGATGTGGAGATACTTGCACATCTGGGCCTCTTTCTCAGCCTCCCTGCCTAGGAGCATAGTGATCTGGCACCTGAGTGGTTCTGAGGAATCTTCTGCTCTGGGAGAGCCCCCAGCCTTTGGCCCCCACTTCTGGCACTGAGCCTGTGGCAGAGGCTACCCCAGCCACACCCCCAGCAGAGCTCTGACAACTCTCAAACTTCTGCATTGTTCACGCTCACAAGGACACCGTCTTCAACTGTGCAGCCTTACAACCCTTAGAGTCTCGCCCCTCAGCCGTGTTCTTCCTCCCCTGTCTTCAGTCATTTCTCCTTCCTGCAGACACGAGCAACTTCAGTCAGGGACAGACAGCATCCTCTATGTGTGGATTGTGTGCACACGTACATAGTCTTCCTCACGTAGATGCCTAGGCAGGCCCACAGTCTCTATGGCTTTCTTGCATAGAGCTCCCCCCCATACCTCCTTGGCTTCTTACACATGTTAATCCACAAATGCAACACACATGTATTGTCACCTCTCACACATGTGCACATGTGCACTCGCACACACACACACTTCCTGAGCCTCTCATTACATTCTTTCCTCTGTCTCCCACAAACACTCCTGCTGCTAGGAGTGGAGCCCTGCAGTAGATTAGGCCCTCGTGACATTTGTCACTTCTCCTCATGCTGTCCTTGGCCTTCCTAGCCTCAGTCTCTCCTCCACGTCCAGCCCTGCATACTATGTACTGTGGCCTTGTATTCTTTCTTTTTTTTTTTTTTTTTTTTGGTTTTTCGAGACAGGGTTTCTCTGTGTAGCCCCGGCTGTCCTGGAACTCACTCTGTAGACCAGGTTGGCCTCGAACTCAGAAATCCGCCTGCCTCTGCTCCCAAGTGCTGGGATTAAAGGCGTGCGCCACCACGGGCCTTGTATTCTTTTGTCTTCTTTTTTCCTGTTTAGTCAACAAGTGTGTCCGAGCACTCATTAACTTAACATTGTTGATGAGTGAAGCCCAGAGAGATGGGTAACAAAGACAGGCATAGGCTCTTCTCATTCCACGTCTTGGGACCAACCTGGCTATGTGTTGCTTCTCTCTTTCTACTAGATTGGAAGGTAAGCCTTGGTCTTGACTGTTGGACGATATGTATGAGGTCATAACAGGAACTCTGTGGAAGAGCATTCTAGCTAGAGGGGACAG
This sequence comes from Uromys caudimaculatus, assembly GCA_028551405.1. Taxonomy (NCBI): domain Eukaryota; kingdom Metazoa; phylum Chordata; class Mammalia; order Rodentia; family Muridae; genus Uromys; species Uromys caudimaculatus. The sequence continues at coordinate 120,825,056 of CM052702.1, forward strand.
AATGTACAAAGCCTTAAGGGAATCAGAAGTTGATATACGAAGAGGGTGTAGTCCAGAGAGCAGAGGAGAGCTTCAGAGAGGGCAGAATCCAGGTGACTCCGAATGGCCTCCCTGCTCAGGGAGTGGAGGTTTTGTCCAGTGAGCCACAAGAAGACACAAAGTCGGCCAGGCAGTGGTGGTGCACGCCTTTAATCCCAGCACTTGGGAGGCAGAGACAGGTGAATTTCTGAGTTCAAGGCCAGCCTGGTCTACAGAGTGAGTTCCAGGACAACCAGGGCTACACAGAGAAACCCTGTCTCAAAAAACCAAAAAAAAAAAAAAAAAAAAAAAAAAAAGAAGAAGAAGAAGAAGACACAAAGTCTTTAGCCTCAGGATCTGGATTAGGACAGAATGGAGACAGAGTTAGAAAAGTTTGCTTTTGTTTGTTCACAGGATGGCCCTTGCTCAGGCCTCACAGCTCTGAAGGTGGAACTACACTGATCCTTGTCTGTAGCTGAGCTTCTACATGTCATGCTGATGAACCTTTGCATGTTTTTTAGACAGGCTGTAGCTGTATGGTCCTGGCTGGCCCGGAACTCCCAGAGCTCCAGCCTCTGCCTCTGGAGTGCTAAGATTAAAAGCACCACACCTGGCCTTCTTGTTTTCAGATAAGGTCTCCTCCTGTAATTCAGGCTAGGCCAGAATTCACTGTGTAGCCGGGAACCTGCTGTCCTGCTTCAGCCCCCTGGGGTCCCAGGAGGCTTATTTGGGAGGTTTGAGTAGTACAGGTGGGGATTGCTTGCGGTTTCACATAGAAGCGTGCAGCCTAGAAATGGAGGTTCCCCTACAGACAAGGATCAGTGTGGTTCTAGGTTCAGAACTGTGAAGCCTCACTGAGCAGGGACCATCCTGTGAAAAAGGGACCGTACCGGTGGTGCTAGACTTGGAGATAGCCAGTCAGTAGTAGCCACTATGGTCAGATATCAGTCGGACATGATGGAGGGCATCAGATGAGATCCACTCAGCACCTACTGAGTGCTGGGTACCATGCCAGGTACTGGGGCAGAACCACTGATAACATTATCAGGCAGACAGTAGAAAGTGCCTTGCCGGGCAGTGGTGGCGCACGCCTTTAAGCCCAGCACTTGGGAGGCAGAGGCAGGTGGATTTCTGAGTTTGAGGCCAGCCTGGTCTACAGAGTGAGTTTCAGGACAGCCAGGGCTATCCAGAGAAACCCTGTCTCGGAAAACCAAAAAAAAAATGAAAAAGAGAGAAAAAAAAGAAAGTGCCCAGGCAGGCAAGTGTCAGGACCCTGTGTGGCCTATGAAGCTAGGGATGAACTGGGAGAATCCGGGCTGGCCAAGGTTGGGGGAGGAGCTTTGGGTAGAACCATTCATTATCTGTCATCAACGCCCAGAGGGCAGGAACTAAGAATGGGTGTCCTTCATCAGCTGTTGGGTAGGCTACAAGGTGATGAGTTACGGCTTAGGGCTACAGAGGAGAGGGGTCGGTCAGTGTGGACCAGTCTGCTGGGTTTCACTCAGACTAAATGTTTGATGGTAACATGAAATGTGGCCACTGAGATTCAGCTTCAGGCCCACTGCATGCTTGCCCTGGCCTCAGTTTCCCTATCTGTGAAGCTGTTGTCTTGTGTGGGAGGAAACTGACATTGTGAAGGTTGGCCTAGCCAACAGGAGTGAACATCTTTGGGTTGTACTGTGGGAATAAAGTCAGGGTCTCCAGGAGGGATTTTAGACACCCTGAAGAGAGGCCAGAGCCCAGCACAGAAAAGGGCTTTCTGAAATCTGATTCTGAGCCCTAGAAAGGACCCCAAAGAGAGGGCCTATGTCTTGTATCCTGCCCTAACTTGTGTGGCAGTGGATATAGGCCATGGGCCATGTGCCCAGGAGGACACAGTGTCTAATCTCTGACCTGGACTGAGTGAGGACCCTTCCTCCCACTGAGTGAGGAGCAAGGGCTAGGAATATAGTTCATGGGATCCTCTTGGGGTAAAAGATCAGGAGGCCAGTGTCTTGGGGAGGTTTGCTCCTCCGTGATCTTTAGGGATGGGGTTGTAGCAGTGTAAGGCAGGTGATCCTGCCACACCCCCCTCTCAGCTGCCCTGGATCTGGGTTGTGAGGGGCCCTTTAAGCATCTCACCTGTGAGGTGGGGCTGGGAGAATTAATTTCCTGTGCTATTTTAATTTTACTGTATTTAATTTGCTGTTTATTTTAATTAATTAACAGAGTTAATCTCTTATTCTAACTTGCTGCCACTGGTTCCTCTTGCCTTTCAGAGGGGTAGAAAGAAGGCCTGGCCAGGTGATACTGGGTTAGCTGTGAGAAAAAAGGGCCTCTGGGGAGAAGGTCTCCCCTTTACCTTTCCTATCTCAGGGTGTCCTCCATGGCCCCTGCTTCCCCAAGGGGCTCTCCCTACCCCCTTTCCCCTCCAGATTGGCATGGGGCTGTAGCTACAGTGCTGTGGTCCTGCTTCTATTCTTCAATAAACAGCTTCGGAATCATGGGGCTGTAAGAGGGAACGTGCTTCTCGGGTGGTATTTTGAGGCTGCTGGAGAACTTTTGAGGCAGGAGAATGTCAGGTTTTACTAATAGCTATTGGCCCTACCTGGTGTTCAGATGACATGTTCACTGTATGGTCAGGCTTCTAGATTTCCAGCATGACCAAGCACCTGTGACACGTCCGTGGAGATGACCTCAGTCATCAGTGATAGGGGACAGGATTACCCCTGGTCAGTACTAAAAAAGTGAGCCGTCTGAGAGGCCAAGTGACTTGCCCAAGGTCACACAGCAACCAGGAGAAGCAAGGCCTGGATTCAGGCAGTAACCTTCCTTGGGTGAAAGGGTTAACAGTTGGAGAACTTTCAGAGGTTGGAGGGAGGATGAAGAACTCTCAGAGGTTGGAGGGAGGATGAAGCCAGGACCGCGGGCTTGGGAGGATGTGGGACTGGGGAGTCACAGTGGCTTCCCCCGAGGATAAGGTTTCTGCTCCCTCTCTCTTTCCCTGAGCTTTTCTGCGTGTTTGAGACTGAGGTGCTCTGGCCTTCCTTAGGAGGCCTTCCATGGCAGGGTAGAGCCCTGCTTTCATTAAGTATGTTTTATCTGGCGCTGAGAATTGAACCTAGAGCCTCATGCACACTGAGCAAGCACATTATGTCCCACCGAGCTAGCTGAGCTAGCTGTTCCCACACCCTCCACTTTACTTAGCAAACACTTGGAATTTTACAAGTAGATATTCATATAGCTGTCACCTGTTGTCCTTGTTTTATACCCTGTCCATCTTCCCCTCCCCCATGGCCTGTTTTACTTTTAGTTAACTGCGATCATTTGGAGTCCAGAACTATTTTTGTTTGTTTGTTTGTTTGTTTGTTTTGTTTTTTTTCGAGACAGGGTTTCTCTGTGTAGCCCTGGCTGTCCTGGAACTCACTCTGTAGACCAGGCTGGCCTCTAACTCAGAAATCTGCCTGCCTCTGCCTCCTGAGTGCTGGGCTTAAAGGCGTGCGCCACCACTGCCCGGCTCAAGTCCAGAACTATTAACTGGAAGATTCTAGAAATAAACAGTTCATAAGTTTTAAGAACTTTGGTTACAGTTATTATATTGTAAGCATTCTACTATATCGTTGTTAATCTCTCAGGGTTCATAATTTATAAACTAAATTTGAAAGCATAGTTATCTGTAGGGGTTGGTATTGTTCCCGGTCTTAGGCATTCACCTGGGCAAGTTTCCTTACCTTATCTCCCTGGTGGGGGGAGGGGGTATGGGGGGAGGGGAACAACATCCTGTCTCACTGAAGCAAGGCTTGGAAGAGCTGCAGGACCTGTTCAAGGTCCTCCAAAGCCAGGGCTTCTGAACGTGGGATACTGGAGTCAAGGCTCTCATTTTGAACCACCATACTATCTCCCCCTCCCCCCACACCCTGGTGCTTTAAGTTAGCTGGGAGTCCTGAACTTACGGAGTAAAGGTGTGTTTGGGAAGCCTCTCATCTAGGCTAAAAAGCAGACTTCACCATCTCAGAATATTTGAAAGGGCAGAGATAGCCCACAACTCAAGGCCTGGTAGGACACAGGAATAGACAGCACCAGGTATCCCTGGCTAGGGCTCCTTTGTGGAACCCGGCTCCACTGCTGCAGTGGTAGCTACTGGAAGGTGGTCTAGGATTGCCCTCAGAAAGTTCCTTGTCCTGCTGGAGGAATAATGTCGGTGTGTGTGTGACTAGTTCTCAAGGGTCGTGTCAGTGAGAGAAAAAACTCTCAGCGTCCCGAGTTGAGAGTGGATCCTGTGTTGCCTACAGTTACTTCTCCTTGAGCTCCAGTTTCCTCATCTGTCAAGAGAGAGATTACAAGACTGATGCTTTAGGGTTTGATTAGGCTGCTGAGGTAAAATACAAAGGGTTGGAGCTCAAAAGCAGAGGTTAGCCACTGTTCAGATCCAACACCTGAAGGAAGAGTCCCACCCCAGAGCACAGGAGGGAACATGGAGGGTGGAGGGAGGGCTGAGGCAGCCCCAGTGCCGGGACAGCCTGGTTTTAAATCCTAGGCATGAGGCTGGAGAGATGGCTCAGGGGTTAGGAGCACTTGTTGCTCATTCACAGAATCCAAGTTCAGTTTTCAATCCCCATGTTGGGCAGCTTACAGTCCTCTGTAACCACACAAGACCCAGAGAATCCAGTGCCATCTTCTGGCCTCTGAAGGTGTACACACACACACACACACACACACAAAATCAGATACAGACGTAAAAACAAAACATAAAAACAAAATCTTAAAGTCCTGCTTATGGTACATGGCCTTGATTGTCAGTCAAATGGACATAATAGTCGCTCTCCCCAAGTAATACAGAGAGCCTGCTGGGTACCACACAAGTTTCCAACCACTACAGATAGTAAGGGACTGAACATTTTAGCTGTCTTCTTTTCATCATAATTTGGAAAGAGGTGTGTGTAGGGGGGCTGTTCGGGAAGGAAGAACTGAGCAGGCTGACACTCTTTGGACAGAGATGAGCGACACAATAAAATGTCACAGTGTGGGCTGGTGTTCACCGAGGGCTTAGTGTGGAGTGCCACACCCAGGAGGCAGAGCACACTCAGGAGGCAGAGCACACTCCGGAGGCAGAGCATGTATCATCCTCATTTGCAGGTAGAAAATGGGTTCTGAGAGGCACAGCGACGTCCCCCAAGAAACACAGCTAATCAGAAAATCACACAAGTGAAACAAAGTGAAGGAAAAAGAGAGCTACCTAGTAGGGATGGGGCTACCTTTTCTCTCTCTGTCCCTCCCTCCTTCCTTCCTAGAGACAAGCCTCTTTACACAGCCCCGGATGGCTTGGAACTCAAGAGATCAGCCTGCTTCTGCTTCCTACGTGCAGGGATTAAAGACATGGGCCACCATTGGCTGGCTGGAGCTACATTTCTTAATCACAAAGATTCAAACTAGTTGGGGGCTGGGGTGGGGGTGGGGGTTGCTCCAGCAGAGGAAGGAGGAATCCCTTGTCAGGAGAGGGACAGGGGACAGGAATAGCAAAGAAGGGATGGAAGAAGACAAGGTGCGCGAGTGCGTGCGTGCGTGCGTGCGTGTACGTACGTGCTCATGCTCAAACATAAGGGGAAAAGGGAACAAGTAGGGAAAGAGAAGCCGACTGACTGTAGCCCAGGCTGCCCTCAAATTTGAACTTACTGCCGTCTTCCTGTGTTGGCCTCCTAGAGCTAGGCTTACCAGTTTGAGCCACTACTTAGGGCTTAAAACCTCCACTTTTGGGAAGCAGGACTAGGATCCGACTGAGTCTGTATAGGCTCCCTGCTGTGAGCTCAGGTAAAGGAAAGTGGAATGTGATCTGGCCGGATGCTCCCAGGACAGGCAGGTCTTACGGGTGAGTTGGCAGAGATGGGGGCTCATTACATTTTAGGCAGGGCTCAAGGGGAGACTGAGTAGTATAGGGCTGGGAAGTGGGAGGAAATGGCCCGGTGAAGAAGGGTTGGGAGGGCTAGTGGTCTCAGGTGCATTTGATGGGTGATAGTGAGAGGCTTAGCACATGATCAGGAAAGGGAATACAGCATAGTCTCTAACAGAGTAGGCTCTGGAGGTAGCCTAACCAAGCTGCTTCCTGCCCACTGTCTTTGAAGCACCTGACCCTAGTACAAGATGGTCCAAGAGCAGTATAGTACCTGGAACACAGGCTAGGCGTGGCTCCTTCAGTCCTCAGGTAACACAATGTGTATCTGGGGTTAGGCTGTTTTAGCAGTGAACAGAATTGATGCATTAAAAACCAAACCAAACCAAAAAAACCTCTACCTTCCGTGAATTTTACACAAAGGCAGATAGAATGTATGGTTTGTTGGCTGGGTAGGCATGGTGGCATCTGTCTGTAATCCTAGCCCTTGGAAGGCTAAGGAAAGAACATGAGTTCAAGGACAACCTGAGCTATACAGTAAGACCCCGTCTCTTAACACAAACAAGATCACGAGTGTGTGCGTGTGCATGAGGTTTGTTAGAAGGTTCTCAGAAGTTCCAAGGAGGAACATGAAGTAGCATGGCACTTAGGGAGTACAAGATTGCAGGAGTTCCCTGAATGTATGATTTTTGTTTGGTTGAGACAGGGTTTCTCTGTGTAGCTTTGGCTGACCTGGAACTAAATTTGTAGACCAGGCTGGCCTCAAACTCACTGAGATCCACCTGCCTCTGCCTCTGCCTCCTAAGTACTGGGATTAAAGGCGTGTGCCACCACTGCCCAGTTGGATTTTTGAAGCGAAGGTCTGTCTCACTGTGTTGGCCAGGCTGTGGGGAACTCCTGGCCATTCTACTGCCTCAGCCTCCTGAGTATCTGGAAGTATGGATGCACACCATCACTCTTGGCACAGATGATAATTTGAAATAAACTTACAGATAGAGGCTGTGGTGATTATTTGGAATTTTTGCAAATTTTATTAGAACACCTCCCCCTCCCTCCCAAACACACAGTTTACAAGTGGTTTATCCTTCATGGATATCATGTGAGGTGTAGATGTTGCTGTCCCCATTAGTGAGGTGGGGACACTAAAGCTCAAAGGGAAAAAACCAGACTTGCCCTTGACTCCCTGAGAGTCCCTGTGGCAAGGGGACGGAATGAGAGTGGAGACAAGAGGAACACTAAGGGAAAGCCAGTGTCCAGACATGGAGCCAACCTGGATAGTTACAGAAGTGGCCTACTTCCTGGAGCTAGAAGTATGGTCAGTACACTTTAGCCTGGTCTGTTCAGGGTGAGCTGAGAGAGGCCGGACTGAGGAACAACCCTAAGGGCAGACAGAGCAGGAGCAACAGGCTAGGCCTGAGGCATGGGTGATTGGCCAGCAGGCCAAATCTGTCCAGATCTGAGTAAGTCTGTGGGTGGTATTCAGAAGGGTGGAGAGGAAGAAATCAGCCCACTAACCAGGTGACAGCGAAGGGTGAAGTGATCAGCAGGGCCCAGGCTGGCTGTGAAGGCCACTGAATGTCAAGCCAGAGACCTCAGCCTTGATGTCATCAGCAGTAAGGCAAAGACACAATCAGGAGATGGGATTTGAGTAGCTGTATCTGGCACTACACACAGGAGACTCCTTGAAGGAGATGGGGCTAGAAAGCCCACCGAGGAACCTCCACAGCTGATCAGGTGATGAGGTCAGGCCAGAGACATTTAGGTTGGTGGAGAATGAGACCTGAGATTTCATACCCTTGGGCATTGGCCTTGGGTCCTTCCTAGAGCTGGCCCTTTCTTTCCTTCTATGTACCTCTGTTTTCTCATTTAGATTTTTAGCTTTTTTGGACTAGGGATTCATTTTGAAAAGATGACAGAGCTAGGGCCTTCTCTGCAGATAAATATAAGAATGATTTGGCTAACATTTTGTGACAAAATCCGTGAATTAAGCTGGAGGGTCAGCGTGAGTAAGAGCCGCACCTAGCGCTAAGTGCTTATTCTGGGCCAGGTGCTATGTGAAGCATTCGACCTCACACAGTCCTGTTAAAGCTGCATACAACATATGGGACGATACCACTGTATTTGTTCTGATTTGAAGCTGAGGAGGCTGAGTGACTGGCTCAGAGTCACAGCTAGAAAGTAAGACTGAGTCTGTCAGCAGGACATTAAGGTTAGCTCAGGATTCTAGGTGAGGAATGGCAGGGACCAGGACAGGCCTGGGAGGATTCTTAAAGCCATGGAGAAGTCGGGGCCAGAGGTAGGGAAAAGGACAGTGTGGATGCCCACTTAGCCCTGAGGTGTGAGAGGCATCACGTGATCCGAGGTGAGGGTTGAGAATGAAGATCTCATTTAGAGCTCTCTGGCCTGGCTTCCAGAGTCTGCCTTGTAGAATCCTGCAGCTAATGGCGTCTGCTGGGAAAGGGAGGCGTGTAGGCTACTCTAACTTCATGACCTGATTATGTTCAGTTGGCTGGCAGAGAAGGCCTTATCCCTGACCCTTTGACTCAGCTCCAGTGCTGTCTCTGGAATCTACCCTCCCTCCCTCCCTGTGCCAAGGCCACTGAGAACGGCCAGTGGGCCTTGAACTCTCCAGGGGAATGCAGAAGTAGAGAGACTCCATTCCAGAGAAGACGCCTGGGGTCTGTCTGATGAGATTACAGTAGACTCTGGGACCCAAGCTGCTTGGGACCCATATTAGGTTCTCATTAGGCTCCATCGAGAAGCACAGCAAGGAGTGACAGAGCTAAGGCTAGGCAGGCTGAAATATGGATTTGTGGAGAATTGAACTTGGTTGTCTAGAATAGGTTTGTAAGGTGTTGTGGGCCATTCATTCTGTTGTATACCTTGAAAGTAGTCTTAGACACTTTGTAAACAGATGACCAGGCTGTGTGCCAGTCAGACTTCACTTCTGAAATAGACAACGGCTGGGTTTGAGCCATGGGCTGCAGTTTGCCAACTCCTGGTGAAAAGCCTTATTCTTTCTGAAGGTTGTGCAGGTTTTTAACTAATATTAATGATCTCTGAGCAAATAAGTTTGATGTGTCAGGAAGGTTGGCCTGGAAGGTGATCTTGGACTAGAGGCAAGTGTGAGCACCTGTTTGTAATCCCAGCACCAGGAAAGTCCAGGCATGAGATGTTGAGTTTGAGGCCAGCCTAGGCTATGTAGTGAGTTCCACACTAGCCTGGGCTACAGAAAATAATCATGTCTCAAAAAAGAAGCAATAACAACCAAAAATTAGACAGTGGCTGAAAATACTTAAAAATCTCTGGCTCTGCCTAAATTCACGAAAGCTGGGGTGGGGAAGGAGGGGGTGTTGAGATTTAGACATCCCCCCTCTGCATAAGACTGTGGTCTGGATTGGGGAAGTGGGTGATCAACAGCTACAGATATTGATCTGGAGCTGGCAGAATTTTGATCATAAGCCAGAAAATCATCTGATCTAGAACAGCACGGTGTAATGAAGCACAATGGGAGAAACTAAAAATTTTCTAATTTTCTGGTTTTTTTCTTTTATCTCTCTCTCCTTTTTTTTTCTTTTTCTTTTTTTGAGGCAGGGTCTTACTGCACAGCTCTAGCTAGCCTGGAACTCAACAGAGATCCACTAGCCTCTGCCTCCCTGGTGCTGGGATTAAAGGCATGCACCCACTTTTTTTTTTTTTTTTCTAAGACAGGGTGTCTCTGTAGCAAAGGAGGCTTGGAACTCTTCATGTAGCCCAGACTTGCCTCATCTCAAACTTAAGACCCTTTCTTAGACTCCCACATGCTGGAACTACAGGCATGTGCCACCAGGCTGGGGTCTCTAAGAAAGAAAAGAGAAGCAAAACCCACTTACTAATATATCATATCTAACTCAGCATATCAAAGATAGGATCATCTCAGCATATAATCATTACAGAATTGCTGGGATATTTTCCTTTTTTTCTAGTAGGACTAAAGTATCTGCTGTGTACTTTATCCTTAATAGCGTTTCTCACTTCAGACTAACAGTGTTCTCAATACTCAGAAGCCAAGTGTGACAGGTGGCAGCCTTTTCTTTGGGACTAGGGTTCAGGAGTCATGAGCCAGAATAATCTGGACTAAATGGGGTTGAAGTGCTGGGTTACACCCTTAACCAATTTGCACCGGTATAGACTGGCCCAGCCAGAGACAGCACCTGGGCTGTGGGTTGAGGAGAAAGGATTCCCTCCCTCAGTTCTGACCAACTGGCCCCAGGTGGAACCTCTACTGTGGCTTCAGACCTCTCAGGACTTTTTGGCGTCACCTCTGAGCACCAGTTCTTAGCTCCTTCCTTTCATCCCAATGTCACCTCTGACTCTGTAGTCTGTTCTGGCCTGATAGGTGGGGGAGGGCAGGGTGGCAGCTGGACCCTTGGAGCAGAAACTCTGCCCCTCTAAGCCAGCTGCTGCCAGCCTTCCTGGACTGACTCTATGGAAACAGGGGACCCGGGACAGAAATAAACTGCCAGGTTTCCGGGGCGGGAGGGGGGGTGATATGTGACTGCCAACCTTTGTGTTTCCTTGCTTGGGGTATGTGTGTTGGGGGGGGGGGCAGGAAGCAGCTCTAGGCTCTCTGAGGATACCCCTCTCACCCCCACCATCTCTTCTCATCCCTGTACTCCTTACCTCTGGGGCTGGGTTGAGTCTAGAATTTGATAAGTGAGTTCATTCAGGGGCCTAGTAGTCTGTGACGGGCATTTGAAAGCAGAGTGCAGTCTTTGGGCTCTTGGACATCCAGTTTGGTACCCATTTTACCCCCTAGCTGTCCCACAGCAGGTGCTGCAGGGTACTAAGGAGATGGGAGATTTGTACTGGGTGCCTACTCTGCCACTAGTCAAAGGAACTTTGAGTGACACATTGGGCTTTCGTTTCCACCTCTGTTTAAGGGTTTATCTCGTGTCAGTAATTAATATTCTGAAGCCAGTTTGTCTGACTTTGAGCAGTGCCATTGTCTAATCTCTGGGAGGTCACTTAACGTTCCTGAACCTCAGTTTCCTCCTGCAGAAACACTGTATCTTTATTGGGACCTTAATGGAGGGAATGCTTTTTGATAATGCAGAGCCAGTGTGCATGCTGTTGGCCACTAATATTGAATAGGCGCTAGATGTAAATGTATGAAAATACACTGTTTTGGTGTAAGGGACTTTTCCCCTGAAAAGGGATTTTTAATTCCTCTCACATAATAAATGGAAAAATTAAGCGGCCCCCTCAAAAAAAGTGAAAGTTTTGCTCTGGAAAAGACGCACACCAAAGTGAATAAGGTACCCTCCAAATAAAGCCGGGTAGCTCATCCCAACTTACAGGTAAGGAAATCGAGGTCGGTGATTGGTCACTGGTGCTCGGCGGCGCTATCCAGTGAGGCCTGAGTCCGCCGCTGGGGAGGGAGTGCCCGGGCCGCGGGCGCTCACCGGAGGAGGGGCGTGCAGGTAGCGGGCGCCTTGGAGCCACCGGCTGTGTCAGGCGCTATTAGTAATCCCGCCGCTCGGCCCGCAGAGCAAGCAAGTCGGGCCGGGTGTCTCCTGGGTCCTCCCCAGCCTTGAGCCGGATCGAAGCGGCCCTCCTCCCCTTCCACGTGTCCCTCCTCCGCGGGGAGCCGAGGTCCCCGGCTAGCGGGACGGGGGCCAGGAAAAAGCCGAAAACATCGCGGCCGGGCCGCTCCCCTCCCGCTCAAAATAGCCCCCGGCCGGGGCTGCCATGCATTCCGCGGTCCCCGGGGCGCGGGAAGGGGCGACGGGCCGGGCTACGTGGCTGCCTCGCCGAGTAGGACTGGGTGGGGGCGAGGGAGGGCCGCGCGGTCGGTCGGCCGGCCGGCATGTGGCTCTCCTTCGGGGAGCCTTGGCAGCCCCGGCGGCGCGCTGCGCCGGGATGATGGAGAGCTTCTGGAATTTCCTGCAGCTGGAGAGCGCGATCGGCCGGGGGAGCCGGCCCAGCGCGGCTCGAGAAGGGGGCGCCGAGCCTGCCGACCCCCGCACGCCTCTCCGCCGCCGCTCCGGTGGCGTGGGAGGTTTCCCCGCCCCGGTCCCGGACCTCCCCCGGGCGAGGCGGGAGGCTCCCCTCCCCCGCCGCTCCTTCGGGGCTGGCGGGGGTCCAGGCCCGCCCTTCCCGGGCCTGGGCGGCGGACAGGGGCCAGGTGCAGGCAACGCCCCTCCCCCAGCCGCCTGGTTTCCCTCTCGGCCCGTCACCTCCGCCGGAGTCAGAAGCCCTGCGGCCTCCTGGGGAGGGGGCGGGGGCGCAGGCGCAGCCACCGGGGCGGCCAGGTAGCTCGAGGAGCGGCGGCGGGAAAAGTCGGGAGCTGATTTCTTCGGCCGGCAGACCCGCGCCTCCTGCTCGAGCTGAGGCGTCGAAGGGCTTCTTTTCTGCTGGAGGCGGGCGAGGCGGTCCCTCTCCCAGACCCCCTCCTCTTGCAACGACCGAGCCTGTGGACCGCGGACGGCCGGGAACATCCTGGAGGATTTCCCCAACTCCGGCAGCAGCTTGCTGTGGGGCGTGATTCTGCACCTTGCGGGTCAGGGAGTCCAGAATAGGGACCCGGGAGGGAGGGCCTCCCGTTTACCGGAGCCCTGAAAGCCAGGGGAGTTGGTAAGTGACCTCTCAGGGCTCTTTTTTTTTTCTCACTGTTGGTGTGTGTATGTGTGTGCGCGCGCGCGTGTGTTAAGAGATTAGTTTCTCCACAACTTTGCCTAATTCCAGTACCGTTTAGTAAAGCACGGATGGAAACGGATGAACCGTTTGGCCACTCCCAGCCAAAGGCCCGGGTTCAGTTACAATTCCCGCCCCTACCTAGCTCACCGCACCGCGTTAAACCGAAGCAGCGGTGGTAGGCATGGTTTGATTCTTGGTCTGTCTTGCACTGTTCAGTGACCTTGGGCAAGTCTCTTTACTCCTGAATTTTCCTTACCCGTTTCTGAAAAACTAGACCTTGTGGGGCTTGAAGTTGCACGTGTAAAGCAATTAGCGTGGTGCCTACCCCTAGTAAGGACACCTGAGTAACAGCAGTCCCTTTCAGGAGAATAGAGGCCACCCTTAAAGCATTAATTCTATCTACCGTCCAACGGCCCTGTATAATGTGGCCTCCCAAGGTACTCAGTGTCTCGTGGGAAGGATGGAGAGGGAAAGCTGTTGGCTTCATTGAGTGTTCATTTATTCATTAAACCCCCGCTTACTGTTGTTAGTTTCAGGTAGATCTATACTGGGGCAAGAGACCTTTTAAGTGCTAGGAGCTGGAAACCAGTTCTGGGCACAACGTATTAAATTAAAGTCCTTCCTCCCCAGCCTGCTCTAAGTGTGGACTGGAAACTGATGCCCAAGGTGGGGGCTGGTCTCCTCCGGATGCTCCCACTGTTCCGCTGGGGGGTGGGGCTGGCAGAGCACAAAGCATGGCTTCTCCAGGTGTAAGGCCCAGGCAGGCTTAAGGTCAGTAGAATTCTTCCTTTGGGGCTCCTTGCTCTTTCCACCCTGCCACCGCCAGATGCGCAGATTCAAATTCAAATTCCCCTAGGCTCCACTTCAGCCCAGGAAGTACACCTGGACCTGTTGTTCACACCTCCCCACCCCCACCTACCCCGGTTCTGTTTTCCTGTTTGATTGGCCTTCTCCACGGAGAAAGACTAGGACACCGGAAGGAGCTCAAGATTCCTTTTAGTAGGGCCTGATGATGAAGGACTTTAATCCTAGCACTTAAGAGGCAGAGGCGGGTGGATCTCCATGTCGTTGAAGCCAGCCAGGGTTACTCAGTGAGGCCCTGTCTCAAAACAACAAAGGTTCCATTTGACTGTAAACGTGATGTTTTGAGCCTCAAGTTTGCCTTTCTGCAGAATGGGCTAGAGATGGAACTGCCTATCGGGCCCAAGGCCTTGCATTTAAATCCCCAGCATCACCAAATATTATATATGGATAAATAAAACCACCTTGAACACCTTTTCAGTCCATCCAACTCACCCTCCCAGAGGCATCCTGGCAGAGATCTACTTAAATAACACCAAGACATGGGTGCTCTGGAAATAGAGATATTTTGCATGCGTGCTAGGTATAGAGGCTAGAGAAGCCTTTGGGTTCTAGCAGTGCTCTGGGGCTCTTGTTACAGAGTTCAGGAACTTGCCCTTTGGTTAGACCAGGAAGTCCAGCGCAGCCCACTCTGAAACACCATGAAGAGGCAGCCTGTTTGGGAATCAGAAAGTGTTGCAGCTTGGGTCATGGAGTAGGCGGCAAGGCTGTAAAACAGGTCCCATCAGAAGTCAACATGCAAGCCAGGCAGTGGTGGTACACGATTAGTCCCCAGCTACCCGGAGGCAGGGACAAGCTCTGCAAGTTCCAGGCCAGTCTTGTCTACCAAGTAAGTTCCAGGATGGCCAGGGCTACACAAAGAAATCCTGTCTAGAAAAACAAAAAAACAAAAACCAAAACTAGACATGCATATATCTGGCTAGTTTGTCATACCCACAGAGTGCTCGCAGTAATGGACTGAAAAACAACAGTTCGGCTGTGTGACTTTGAGCAGGAGATTTCTCCTCTGTGTCTCTGTTCCCTTCTTCATGACACAGGCTGGATAAGTTACTCCCTCAGGCACCTTCTAGCTCTGACAGGCTCCAAGCCTGTGTTGACTGATGTATCCTAGGAGATAGCACAGGAGAAAGAAGTCGACTGGGAGATCCCTGTCAAGGTATCCCCCACGCCTCCCGGAGAGCTAGAGCGCCTTCCTTACAGAAACACACCCTTCAGGGATTCTGACGGAAATCATGGTGGGCGGAGGGGCATGTTACCCAGATGAGCCGCGTTGCTGACTCCCAGGGTTCCTATGTTCTTGTTATCTGGAGAGAGAGAGGCCTGTGCTCTAGAATAAGCGCCTGTGTCTGTCAGGGCTGTGAGGCTGCATGCTTCTAGAGGAAAGGAATGCGTGTGTGTTCGGGACCAGTCAGTCTCTAGGGATGGGGTGCTGGGCGTGGGGCTGCTAACTTGTGGGATGTGTGACAGAGGATCAGGGTGTGCTCTAGACAAGGAGGCTGGCCGTGGGGAGGAAGAAAAACAAAACATACACAAGCTAAAGGAATTGGCTTTGGGTCTACGCTGCACAGGCTCATGGGTAGGTTTGCCCACTTTTGATGGCAGTTGTTCTATTGTGAGGAATTCTGTGTGGGGCTGTTGTCAAGGTTTCCTGAACAGTGACTATCTGGAGGGTGTGTCGATGGAGGTGTGTGTTGTAAGAGAGTAGGCAGCCCTTGGTCTTCTGGGGTGCCATCTGATTGTATGGGGCTATCAATTGGTATTTTCAGGCTGGCAGTCAGTCTGGTTCATATTTTGGGTGCCTCTACTCCTCTAGCTTCTGTCTAGAGGGAGGTCTCAAAACTGGGTGAAGATGCCCTTTCTCGTGCCTCCGTAGGTAGCAGGCAGGCCTAGGCCCGCTCACTCACTGTAATTTTACCACGGTGCCTAAGTCAGGAACAGGCGTGAATTGACCTTTTAACCCCTTGCCCACCGTGGGATTAGATTCTGTTTCCTGTTCAATCTTCTCCAGAACTAGTTCCATTCCGAGGCACCTCCCGCCCCAACGGTGGATAAGTACCTCCAACCATCGCTCTTTCTCCCTCCATCCTTATCAGGCCTTGGGGGGATCCTGAGGGCCAGGCTGGTGCCGGGTCTGGCAGGAGCTGAGGGCCCAGGCGGGAGTGATAAATATTGAAGAGGAGGGATTTCGGTGTGGGCTGGAGCAGCTGCAGTGGTTCGAGTGTCACACTATCTCTCCCCAGGTTTACTGACCCATTTCCATTCACGCGGCTGCCGGTTTCCTAGCAACGGCAACAGTCCCCCCAGAACAGGCGGAGTGTGTGTCTGCCATTAGCGACGGCTGCAACTGTGTCAAGGTTACCCCGCTCCCTGCAAACCCACCCCGGCGGGTTTGTTTTCTGCCAGCGCCTGGCACACTATGCCAGCCCAGGCAGGGGGAGAGAAGAGGGCTGGGGGCCAGCCTTAGGGGCTTGGGTGGAGGTGGGGGCCAGGAGGAGCTGCAGTTCCCAATCCAGTGGGAGCCAACTTGGATGGAGTCTGAAACCTCTCACCCCCCCACCCCCATTTGCTGGTGGAATTCCTGAGCCTGAGGGGAGCAGGGGGTGGAGCTGTCCCTCAGCCCTGACCCCCGAGATTCCAGAGCCTGGGGGGGAGGGGTGTAGGGCTAGGGGCCTCCGGGAAGCCTGCCCGGTCTGACCCCACCTGGCTTGTTCTCCTGCCTGCCCTGGCTTCCTCCCACTTCTGTAGCAGCTCAGGGCTCTCTCTTGCTCTCAGCTCTTTGTCCCAGCTTCTGTGCCTGTGTGCCTGGTCTCCCCCAACAGACTCCCCAGGGCAGGGTTATATTTCTCCCATCAGACCAGGGACTCCTGGGGTTGGGGTTCGTGAAGATTCCTCTCTGCCCTCAGCACCAGTTCCTGGCTGTTCTCCCATATTATGGGAGATGAGATAAAACATTTAGAGTAGCAAGGGATTTCTTAATGAGGACTGGCCAGGCAGGCAGACGACCCCATCCTATTACTTGAACACATTCTACCCTCTATGAAGCCATTATATACAGGACTGGCCAAAGGAAGTACAGTACCCATCTTGTAAGCCAGGCTGGCTGCAAGGGGTTAAACTGCCCCCACCTTGGTCTGTGAGCTCCCCTAGGTTGGGGGATGGGAGTATGAGGGGTGTCTATTGCCTTGTAACCACTCATGGTCAGCTCAGACCTGACCAGTCACATTCCTTCCCAGGAGGGTTGGAACTTAAAGCAGAGAGGGCAAAGGCAGGAGCAGAGGCCTGGAGGGAGTTGGTGGGAATGGGGGGTGAGCTCCGCTAAGAAGCTGGGGGCAAGGAGCAGCCGGGACTAAAGTTTGACTCCTCCTCTCATTTTTCAAGCTTCGGTCTCCCTGTCTTTTCTCCCACTTTGTGTACCCTCACCTCAAACCTTCCAGGTAGGCCCACGAGTCTGTGGCATAGGTGTACAGACCTGATAACCGATTCTAAACAAAGAGGAGCGTGCCAGAGGCAGTTTCTGACATGCAGAGTGGCCCAGGGACTTATGGGTAGCCTCCAGAGTCTCCAAAGTGACTTTCTGATGCTTGAGGGAGGTTGGCTGGGACAGAGGCTTTGGCATCTAGGGTACAGAGCAGGCTGTGCTGAACAGTTAGAAAGAGACCTGGGCGGGAACCCAGAGAGCCTGGTTCTATGCCTAGCCCCATGACTGGCTCCTCATGGCCTCAGTCATGAAGAGCTTAGGGCAGTTAAGAGTCCTCCTATCCTGTTAGTCAGTGATTATGGGTGAGAGATGAGGGTGGGCAGTGATGGTCTGGAGAGGTGTGGGAAGCAGCCAGCTCAAGTGGGAGTTGCAACATGATCCTGGAGCGAAAATAGCCCAGGTCATTTTCAGCTGCTTGGGCCGAGGTATCTGATCCCAGCAGGACAGCACGGTCAGGGGGCAGGGATGCGCCTTCTGTAAAGCTCCTTGGAAAACTGTATACCAAGGGTGGGAGGCTAGAGAAAGGTTGGCATGCCTGCCTAGGCTTCTCTAGACCCCCTAGGCCCTGGCAGGCAGGAGCCCAGGAATCAAATAAGGAATGCAGAGGGTTAACCGGAGGTGAGTCCTGGGCTCCCCCCTTTGGGTCCAGGCCTGGATGAGGTGAAAGGTCAGCCCCAAGGAGTCCAGGGCACAGCTAGGGAGAGGGTAACCTGATCCTTCTCCCTAGCTAGGCTCTGGGATCCCAGCATCACCTCCCCAGGAAAGGTGCTTTCAGATCCCCAGGAAGGAGTTTGTTTAGACTTGTTCTCATCAGGGGCTGGGGGGAGGGGGGGAGGTGTCCAGATCCATGGGTCAGGCACCCCAGCCTGTGTAGTGTGCTTTGTCATCCTGGGGTTAGGAGAGTTAGAGGTGACCCTGCTGAAAATGTTAAAGGTGGCCTCTTCTGCTTTCACTCCTGTTCTAGCTCACTATGATGCGATTCCTCAGGCCAGCATAGAGTGGGACAGCAGAGACACCGATGAGTTAGAATTACCAGCTTGGTGCTAGACTGGCATTGAGATGTGTGTGGGACGGGGAATTACACCTCCATTCAGATATGTCCCTGCTGTCTGGTCATATATGTGCTGGGGTTGTAAGATGGTGTGGCGGGGGCAGAGAGAACACACACAAGAACTTGAGCTCTTACGTCAAGCTTGGCCTCTGTCTTAGTATTGAGATCAGAACTCATGACACTAAAGCAGGCTTTTAGCCTAAACGTTTACCTGTCTGCAGAGTAGGACAATAGGTACTCAGTAAAAAGTAATGTGAAAGGGGCTGCGGAGGAGCTCGGGACTAGGACACTTAACATGCTTGATGCCCTGGGTTCAATTCCAAACACTACCAGAAATAAAAAGAATGATAACAGATCTCACTAGCTGCCAGGCTAACGCTAGAGATAAGTTGGTAAGCTAGAGACATGAAGGAGAGCGTAGCTTTGAGACTGGCTGGGTCTGTCTCAGTCAGGCGCCTCAGGCTATGGGGCCATAGCTAGCTGACTTGGTTGGAACACAGGAGGTGAGTGGCCTTCTCTATGAGGTAAGGGTTAGCTCAGTTTAGGGCTGGCTGTACCTATTGTTGACCCTCCCTCCAACTCCACTCTGACAGGCTTTGTGTAGCTCTGTGGGTGTAAGTGTCCCCAGAGTGTGTCTGTAGGTATGTTTGAGAAGGCGCAGGCATCCTGAGAACAAGTAGCTTTTTGTCCGCGTCCAGCCCCCAGCTGGGCTGGGCTCTCTCTAGGGGATCCCCTGTTTCTGAGCCCAGATCCCAGCCCACGGACTGTGCCTCTGCCCACAGGTATCCATCTGAGCGGTGTAGGTGTTCTGAGTTCCCTCTCCCGTCTTGGGCAGGGGGAGACTTGCACTGAAGTCCCCCAAAAGAGGGCAGGGAGCTGGTGCGCTCAAAGCTCTGCCCCCCTCCTTGAGATGCCACTCCAGGTGCGACCATCCTTTTGGAGCCTCGGCCTGATCTCCTGAGTTCCGGAGTGCAGTGGGTGGAGTCATCAGGAGATGCTAGAACAGACTGGACTGACAAGGGGCGGGGAGACCTCAAAGGCATCCCTCCCTTCCTGCAGTGGGAGAGGCTGAACAGGGATCTTGAGACCACAGGCCCAGCTTAAAATCTTAACAAGACTTCTGGAGCCTCTGTGTTTTTCTAGTTCCTAACTCCATTTTACCAGATACTACTTACTGGAGAAAACCTTCCCAGACTCCATTCTCTCCCTCTCCTGTCACTGTCACCCTTAGCACTGTGTCTACAGAGGGACAGCCTCTAAGGCACTGATAACCCCAGCTATCCATGAAGCAGTTAGCTGTGTACCAGACACTGCCCCTTCCCTTCCTTGTGTGATTTATCTTTTCACAACTGGATTGGGAACAACTGAACAGGGTTACAGACATGGCATGAATCAGAAAAGGCAGCACTAAATGTTTAGGTTGGGACAGACGATGAGCAAACTAGCTTATGGAAGGACAGCTGTCCAGAGCCACCCAGGGAGCAGAACCACCAAGCTGGAGAGACTGTTCGACCCCATCCCTCGGTACAAGCATCAGAGGAGCACCGGGTGTACCTGCCTTCCACACCTGTACCAGACCCTCTGACTAGGGGAAGGGGAAGCCATGTTGGGGGCAGCTGAGAGAGCATTTGCAGGCCAAGGGAAGCAATTCTGGTCTTCATGAATCATGTGAGCCCAGCGATTGGGGGCATAAAGATGTAGCTAGCAGGTGGGAGGTTCCAAGTTGGGCAAAGAGGAGATTTGGGAGCCAAAGTATGTGGGGGTTCAGTGCAAGGGAGGTGGAGATTATGCTGGCCCAGCACTCTCCCCTGCACACACCCACGGGCTGGCCTAGTGGAATGCTGGGAAGCCTCAGGGATGAGGCCAAGCAGCCAAGGTGTCTCCGGTGGCGCGGAAGCAGTTAAGAGCTGCCTCAGCCCATTCCTAAAGACATCCTTAGTGACATCTCGCTTGACAACACCACACTGAGCCGATGCAGACCTCAGCACCCCCCCTCCTGCCCCCCCCCCCCCCCAGCCGCTTCAGCTGTTTATTCTTGGGCTTTAACAATTGGGATTCTGACTTGGAGGAACGGGCGCCCTGCACTGCCCTCTGACCCACCGTCGCCTTGGCAACTGGAGCCCGGTAGGCCTGGGCTCTGCGTTAGGATTACAGATCCTGAATTCACAATCTTGCTTCCCTGCAAGCAAAAGCAGCAGCAGCATGTGGGATCTTCTGCCAGACTGGAGGGGACAGAAGAGGAAGATCCCCAGGGGACATCCTGAAACACACAGGTGGAACCCTGGGATAACACATGTGACCTGGGGAAGGGTGCCTCCCTGGGGTTGGGCAAGCCCCAAGAGCTCCATTCCACTCCAGCATCTTCCAATTGCTCTCTGGAAACTTGCTTCCTGGTGGAGCCCTGAGGGCTTCTTTATCACACACACACACCCCTTCCCCCTTAGTCAGCCCCCTACCATGCCCAGAGCTCCAAGTGCCAGCAGACTGTGCCCCTGCCGTGCCCGCCACCATGGCAACAGGCCCCCCTCCCTTGACAGCCCTGCCCCCCCCCCCAGCAGCCAACTGCCCCAGCTGAAACCAGAGCCGATGCATCTGTGAGCCTCATGCCCAGGCCCACATTCCAGTTCTGTCCTCTGTCCCCCCCAGTTCTGGCGACATCTCCCCTCCTGCTCACGCCCCTCCCTTCACCCCTGCCTCCTGCTGTTCCCCCACACTCTATCCATCACTTAGTGTCTCCCCCTTCTTTCCACCCCATTCTGAGTGCGACTCACCCTCTTGACTGTCTCCGCCAGTCTCTGGGTGTGTCAGTCCCTCTGTCTCCTGCTCCCTGGGTTGCTGTGCCTAGGCCTGTCTGTGGCAAGCTCCTCCATCTCTCTCCCTCTGTGTGTGTCTTTGTCTCTGCATCATCCTGCCTGTCTCTCTCTCTTTGTCTTTTTCTCCCTCCTCTTCACACTCTTCCTGAGTCTGTTTCTTGCCGTCTCTCCCGTCATATCTCCCTACCTCTCCGCAGCTGTCTTTCCCATCCCTTCTTCCTTTCTCCTTAGGCTGTTTTTCTTGCCCCCAAGATCTTCCTCTGATTCTCTGCCTTTATCTCCTCCTCCTCCTCCTCCTCCTCCTCTGTCCTCACCAGTTCTCTCTAAATTCTGATTTCTTTCAAGACTCTTCTGTGTCCTATTTGGTCATCTCCCTTGTAACCAATGGCCAGGGAGCTGAGGGGAGCCCTTCAGGGTCACCCCAAAGAAAGCCTCCTTTCTAGTAGAAACTCTGTGTCCTGGGCGCCCCACTGGGCATATGCAATTGAACTTGCAATGGGCAGAGTCTAAGATTAAAGAGCCTGCAGAAAATGGGGTGCCGGGTGAAGAATTTGAGGCCTCCTTTGCAGTTACAAGGTAGTCTTTCCTAAGGAGCACTACAAGGGGCTAAGATAGGCAAGAACCCTGCTATGTTGTAGGATCCCTAGGCCACACTAAGGTTCATCCTTTGCTCCCGATATGATGGCTAGCTCAGGCTATCCCTCAGTTTCCAAACCTGATGCTCTCTAGCTGTGGCTTTAAAGTACTCTGAGTTCCTGGAACAAAAAGTTATGAGGAACAAAGAAGGCTCAAGCACCTCACTGCTCACCAGCACCAGGAAGACTGCCGCCCAGAACCAGAGTCTTGGTGAAATCAAGGTCCTGTCTCCTCCAAAGCCGAGTGAGAGGCAATGTCCACCTCTCCACAAGGCTGGCAGCCCCTAGTGTCCAGCCCTCCCAGGCTGGACAATGGCCTCTGGCCTTCCTCCTGTCATCCTCCAATGAATGAGCTTAAGAGTTGGGCAGATAGGCCCTAGGGTAGGGAGCCAGGCCTCCAGGGTTCTGCCCTAGCCTCTGGGTGTGGTGAGGCCTAATCTGGCAGACAGTTCTAGGACCCTGGGGTCTGGACACTACTCATCAAAGGGGTCAGGTAGGAGGGTAGGGGTGCCAGGGGAGGCGGGTTGCACGCAAGGCATGCTGGGCCCCCTTGGCGGGTGGGTGGGGGGAACAAAGCTGGCATGGAGGCCTCAGCTAAAATTAGCTGCTTCCCTGCGCGGGAGCGAGCATGCCTGCCAGCCGCCCAGATCGCCGCTGCCTTGGCAGGCCATCTGTCACCACGTTTTTTGCTAAGTCCCCCAGGGCCCCCTAGCTCTAGCCACCCCCAGGGGCTAGAAGGACTCTGCTCTGAGAATGTTGCTGAGGAAGGCTGTGGCCTTTGCTGCAGTCTGGCTGTGTGACCTCAGGCTAGGTCTGTCCCTCTCTGGACTTTCATACAATAAGGGGGCCCTTGAACACTGCAGTCTCAGGTCCTTCAGTCCTGTGCAGCAGGTGCTCTTGCTGGTCATGGGGGCAGGAGGGGACTTGAGTGTGTTCTCCCTTTGAGCTGTTGCTCTAGTCCATGGTTCTAAGGTAGTCCTAGTGAGGTTGAGGGTAAAGGTGAGGGGGAGGGCAGACTTGTATCTGATTCCATGGTTTTAGCTTAAAGCAGTCTGTCCTATATCCAGCAACACCTCAACACCCCCAGCCCACATCTCCGCTGCCTTAAAGAAACAGTGCACGTGGGAAGCCAGGCAATGGAAACAGGGTTCCTCTGACACTGGTCTAGCCTGTATCTGTAGGGGCTCCAGGCTAGACCCAGGCTCCTTAGTCACGGTTTCCCTCTCTTCCCATTCTGCTTGTGCCCTGTGGTCTTATGAAGCCAGCTTCACAGATGGGGGGAGGAACTGGGAGTCAAGAGATGAGGGTCCTTGAAGAAGAAACAGCGGGAAGTAGAACCTCCCGCCCTTCCCTTCTCTAAAGCTGCTTCTGACCCCAGCACTTCCTCAAACCCCTTCTCTCCCCTCTGAGCCAAAGAGGCTGGGTTGCTGCTCCAAGGTCACCCAACTTGGCCTGGGAGGAGTGTAGACTTGAACCTGGGCCTCTTGGCTCCTAGCCTTCCACACCACTCTGGCCAGCAGGCTGGGCCTGTTCCCTTAGTGAGTCATGCTCCCGGACTTTGTCCTCCTTGTCCCTATCCCTAGTTCTGTGGCCTGAAGTGTGAAGAGGGACAACCTTCCCAGCAAAGAGGAGTTCGGCCACTATCCTACCCCCTCCTTGAGGTCATTAGAAATGGAATGGGAGCTTGGGAAGGGGACATTCCAGGTTGTGTGTGTGTGTGCCGGGGGAGCTTCCTTCCCTGTCTCCTCTGTCAGTACCTGGCTGCTGGTGTCCCAGGAGCAAGGGCACACCCACAGCCCTGTGTGCTTCCACCTCCTCCTGGGGCAGTGTGTGGCTGTGCCTGGTTCTAGCCTTCCTGGGGTGACATTCATGCCCTGTGAGCTGTGACAATTCTGCAGGCAGAGGACAGACAGTACCACCCAGGCTGGCAACAGTGCTGGGTTAGGGATGTGGGTTGTCACCTGTCCAAAGCAGGCAGAGGTGGGCTGTCATGTCTGGATGAGGGACTCCAAGAAGGACATGGTTATGTCTCTGGTCATACTTTGTGGGTGGAAGAGACTTGTCCCATGGCGGGGACTATTTTGGTTCACTGTCTATGACAGGTTTTCTCTACACCCCACATCCTGTCAATGGGGAAGAGGTGCCTGGTTAGGTAGTCACACTGTTGTGAGGGGTGACGACTGGATACCTGCCTTGTGCCATCTGGGGGTATCAGAGATGACCGTCTCACACTTTAAAGGAAGCAACAGGTTGCGTGCTTGGCTATTCATTTTGGGAGGATTCTCGGTGACCGTATGCCTGTCTGACTGTTGTGAGGTGGCGTGCATGAGTATCTCGTGCTGTTGGGATGTTGTCAGCGAGGTAGAGGCCTGTCCCTCACCTTAAAGAGGCAACATACTACCCTGTGGTATGTGGCTCGCAGTTGGTGGGGCTTCCCCATGTGGGCCACAGGGTCCCCAAAAGGCTATCCAGAGGAAATACTTGGTGGCCCTAAGCACAGACAAGTGGGAGAGGTGGGGATCTTAGTGTTGCATGACCTACCTTCTGACCCAAGTACCAGCCTTGGAACTGTGCCCCAGGAGAAAGGACCCAGTGTTTTTCAGGTAGTGTGGGAAGGGGCCTCTGGAGCCTAGGCAGGTGTGTGAGGAGGTAGTGCACTAGACAGGGTTTGCATGAGGGCTGTGTCCCCATGGGCCTAAGGACCCTATTGCCTGCCTCTTCTGCCCCTGAAACTGTTAAACTAATTAAGGCTGTGGAGCCGCAGGATTAATCGGGGCAGCTCACGAGGGCTGGGGCTCAGGTAGTCGATTAGTGCGCCGCGGAGGATATTGGATTTCTGAACCGCAAGTCAGCACTATTCGGGTCTGTTATCTCCGAGGCTTGAGGGTCAGCAGGCGGGAGGCTCAGGCACTGGCTGCCCTCACCCGCCCGCCACCCGCCCGGGCATCCACTTCCCAGCCCATGAGGCCCTCACCTAGTCTTCCCACTCTGTCCACCCCACCATCCTCTTTATGCTCCTGTACCTCAGCCTAGTCTCTGGTCTTCCCTCTCCGCTGCCATCTCTATCAGACTGCTGTCTTCTCTGACTCTCTGGATCCTTCTTGGCCTGAAATCAGTCTCTGACTGGGGCCTGGTCCAGCCTGCTTCCTTCCTTGTCCCTGTTCCACAGTCTCTGTTCACCTTTCTCTTTATTGGCCTCTGTCTTCTGTCCTTGTCTCTCTGTCTCTCTTCCTCTATGCCTCTGGTGTTTGCTACAGAACCCCCCTTCCTTCTCTCTCTTGTGTGGTCTCTGCTGGTGTCTGCAACCAGAACAAATCTCCCCCAGCCAACACCCCCGAACAAGGAGGCCAAAGCAGCTAATAGGAAACATGTGAGTCTGTCTTGCGCCTGGAGCACCGTGAAGGGAGCCTTAGTCCCAGCCCAACCCTGCTCCCCCCTTGCCACATTCCCCCACCACACATCCTCCCCCCCCCATGGGCATAGCTGCATGTTTCCTAGTTATTTATTGGAGGGATAGCATTTATCAACTGGGGAATATCAGGATATGGGGGCTCTGAGGGCAGCTGCTCCTTGGTTCTCCTCCTCGGTTCTCCTCAGCCCCAGAACCTTATGCATACTCGTCCCTCACCCACCTATGAGGAGAGAGGGCAAAGGTTAGCTGAGCCATGGGGACACTGGGGCCGGGTGGGGTGGGGGCTCAGGACACCTTTTCACCTTTCTGGGCCGCTGGGGAGGGCTCCCTGAGGGCTTGGGAGCTGCTAGGCTGTGTTTCTATGCCCACCCAACTGCAGGAAAGCAGGGAACGAATGGATCAGAGGGAGGCTCTGGCAGGTTGGAATTCTCCTTCTCTGCCTGTGGATAAATTGTCCCTAATCCAGGCTTGGGGAGTTGTCTGGCTCAGAGAGAGAGAGAGAGAGAGAGAAAGAGGGGGGGAAAGGGGGGAGGGAAGGAAGAGAGAACGGCACACACAACACACAAACAGTGACACAGAGCCTCACAAAGGTACCACACAAACACCGAGGCACCATTGTGCTGACAGGCACACAGACCTCACACGTGTTGACACTGACACTCAGCCATACTGGCACAGATACATAATGGGATAACACAAGGACCCCTCCAACATACACAAATACATGCTATGCACAGACTCACAACGATAAGGTAATACAAATTGCACATGCAAACACACCAGCAAGCACATGCTGACCATGGCAAAACAAACCCACAGGGACACTGTGACCAGTCACGCCATTACACCGTGACCCTAAAAGCCCACAGAAAGGAAAGGCAGAGGTAGGAGGTAGGCAGTGCTGATCTGCAGTGACACCAGCGCCTACAGTCACAGGCCTGGAGATAGGAAACCTGCAGGGACAGCAGAGGATAAGCCACCCGCCCCCACCCTGCTGCCAAACACATCCAAAGAGCTCTGAGGCAGGCAGGAGCTGGTCTGGCTCCTGACACAGTGAGATTCAGTGAGCCAGGCACAGTATGTACACACACACAGACACACAGCTGGGCACACCTATCACAGGCTCTCAGCTAAATACACAGATGGACAGAATAGAAATATAGAGGGTGGGCACATCCACAGGTATAACTGAAGGCACTTAATTCCGATAGCTATGTAGACTCAGCTGATACACCAGCCACTGCTGATCAAGCTCAAGGTCCCATACGCGTGAACTGTATTTATTTTTTTGTGGTGCTGGGAGTGGAACCCAGGATCTTGTATTCTAGCAAGTGCTGTACCTTTGAGTACACCTGAGCCCGCCCACATGTACAGTCTTAATCATACTGCTACCTACACTGACATACAGAGAGGCACACTGACAGGCAGAGTAGCCCCAGCAACCTACATACAGATGTGTGTATTCTCAGATGACTGAGTCTCACAGATGCGCATACCCAGTTAACCAGAGCCTATAAGCTTCTGTGAGGCTTGGTTCTTAAACCCCCTACTCTCCCCCACACCCTCTGGCCTCAGTGCAGACAACGGGGGGGGGGGGGGGGAGGGCATCTACTGGGTAGGAAACTGAAATGGTGAGGAAGGCCATGGTTATTAAAACAAGCGGGGCTGGCGGTGCACACTTTAAAGCCTAGCTCTACGGAGGCAGACACAGGTGGATCTCTAGGCCAGTTTGGTCTACAGAATGAGTTCCAGAGCAGTTAGGGCTACACAGAGAAACCCTGTCTCTAAAGAGGTGTATCTAGTTGATGCTGGAATTGGGCAGGTGCCAGCCTCATGTGCTCCTCTATGGCAGTGGGCACACCGACCGCTGGGCACAGCAACTGAGACTTGCAGTCACCAGCGTCCCCAGAAGCTTTCCTCTCGCTCATAAGATGTAACTCCCCGTTTTTAGGGATGAGAAAATGGGGCGTCGTATAGGGTATATACACAATAAAGAATTGAGCCAAGGCCAGTTTCCCTCTTCTCGCTGCGGTGTGCAGTTTGTGCACACTTGTGAGTATGTTGACATGCAAAGATAACTGCTTCCCAGCAGGAGCCTGGGGATGTTAAAAGACAGACTAGGGGCTGGAGAAACGGCTCAGGGGTTAAGAGCACTTGTTGCTCTTCCCAAGGATCTGGGCTCCATTCACAGTACCTATAGGGTAGCTTACCACCATCTTGTAACTCCAATTCCATGGGGATCTGACTCCCTCTTCTGACCTGTGGGCACCAGGCATGCCAAATATTTAAAATATAATTTAATCTTTTAAAGTAACTTTTTTTTTTTTTTTTTTTTTGGTTTTTTGAGACAGGGTATCTCTGTGTAGCCCTGGCTGTCCTGGAACTCACTGTGTAGACCAGGCTGGCCTTGAACTCAGAAATCCGCCTGTCTCTGCCTCTCAAGTGATGGAATTAAAGGTGTGCGCCACCACTGCCCGACTTAAAGTAACTTTTAAAAAAGTATTTATCTTTATTTCATGTGCATTATTGGTGCTTTGCCTGTGTGTATGTCTGGGTAAGGATGTCAGATCTCCTGGAACAGGCGTTACAGATAGCTTTGAGCTTCTGTGTGGGTGCTGGGAATTGAACCAGGCTCCTCTGCAAGAGTAGCCAGTGCTCTTAACCGCTGAGCCATCTCTCCATTCCAAGTCATTACATTTTTAAAGAATTAAAAGAAAGAAGGTGAGGGGGCTGAAGAGATGGCTCAGCGGTTAAGAGCACTGACTGCTCTTCCAGAGGTCCTGAGTTCAACTCCCAGCAACCACATGGTAGCTCACAACCATCTGTTATGGGATCTGATGCCCTCTTCTGGTGTGTCTGAAGACAGCAATAGTGTACATAAATAAATACATTAATCTTTTTTTAAAAAAAAAGAAAGAAGGTGAGTTGGTAGGTGGGTAGTCAACTCTGCAGTGGGGTAAAGTCAGAGCTGGACTGGCATTTGTGGATCATGCTCGCCTGGCTCAGTTGCCCCTGCCTGGCTCATCCTCCGTCCGTACTTAACTTTGGTGTGCTGTGTTTGCTTCTACAGATGGGAGCTTGCCTGATTGTCTACTCATCGGCCTGGACCCCAGAGCCAACACAGCTGAGTGAGTGCAGAGGGTCCCAAGTGAGGGGCACTGCTCAGCTCTCTGCAGAGACCACCCTGGAGAAACTGATGCTGGTGGAGACAGACCTTTCCTGCTGAGCTGGGCCTCTGCAGAGCCTGCTCAGGTAACTGAGAGAGTCAGGCCTGGGCCAGTGTAACAGGGATCTCCTCTTAGCTTAAGCAAAAAGGAAGGAAGGAAGGAAGGAGGGAAGAAAGCAACATTCAGCTAGCCTGTTGGAACTCCCCATTATCCAGGGACTAGAGGCTCCTGTGGTATAGTGAGTCCCTTAGCATCCTGCCTCCTAGCCTGAGGACTTTTCCCTATGCCTCGATGACCTGGAGAGCTGGGTAGAAAAATGGGTTGTGACGGTGACCAGGACTCAGGGCAGAGGTGGAAGCCAGCGTGCCTGATAGTACAGCTCACCTCCCCAGGACACCTCTCTACTGCAGTCACAGAACTGGGAGACCAAGTGAGGCACTGGGAGAGAGGGCATGGCAGTCCAGGTGTGACTGCATGCCCAGCAGCTGGCTAGAGGGCGGAGCATGGTAGGACCCATCTTTCTCATGGCCCAGGTTTAGCCCACCCAGGCTCCCAGCCACAGAGGCCAGGTGGGGCTGCCCTGCCCTAGAGAGGCAACTCCCTGAACTGACACATGAAGCCTCAGGCTCCAGGAAGCTCCTTAGAGTTTAGCCTGCTGGGAACCCCACCCAACTTCCAAAGGAGCATTCCTGAGGTCTGTGTGGGGGGTTGGGCCTCCAGGGATGGGAAGGGTGGAGAGGCAGGGCTGTGGGAGGATGTGAGGCTGTAAATGTTCTGGTGCTGGGTCTCTGTGCAAGCAGGTGTATAGGGCTCTGTCCTCAGTGCACAGGGCTGTGTATGCAGATTTACGTAAGTGGCCTAGGTGGGGGAATAGTTAAGAGCTTCAGGAGTGTGCTGGATGGGTCCTGTGCAGGTGTGGGTACCCTGGGCTGTCTACCACACAGGGTGCTAGTGGACCAAGACTCAAATACCCTTGGGTGGGTTTGGTGTGTACTCAGGGTTCTGGGCACAAGGTGAGGTGGCATGTGCACGTGGTTCCCTTTGTGCTTTGGAGGTGGGCTGGGCAGGACTTGGGCTGAGCTGGGCTCAGCAATGCCCAGCCTTGTGACCAAACTGCTGAAGTCACTTCCTTTTCAACAGTGACTTTCCAGGGGGAGGAGTTCTTCCGACCTGGTCGGCTCGAGGGAGGGGCGGGGCAGAACTGGCTCTCTCTGGGGAGGGACGGGGGCGGGGGCGGGAGAGAGGTGGGAGGAGGTGCTAGTGGTACTGGAAGAGGGAGTCCTCTGGGAGACAGAAGGAAAGACAAGGACAGGAGTCTGGAAGGGCCAAGGGCAGGAGGGGATGGGGGTGGAGTGGGGCGGAAAGCACAGTCCCTGGGTGACCTCGGAGGGAGGAAGGGCGGGCTGCCAATGGGGTGACCCTCGGGTTCAGTGAGAGCTGGCAGTGGCGCCTACACACCTGGCACCCAGGGCAAGGGGCTGGCAGGGGGCGGTTCAGGAACAGACCTGCTTGCCAGGTGCCCCACTCTGGACAGGAAGAGGGTGGGCGGGGGCTGTACAAAGGAGCTCTGTGTGGCTGGGGAGTGGGTAGGGTAGGGTATGCAGTGCTGTTCTGGGGTGGGGGGAGATGATGGCCGGGGGGCGGGGCAGGACCAGTTCCCCTTGGGGCATCAGTGGCTCCAAGGGGACACCTAGTGGTCAGGGGAGGTAGTGCATCTTGATGACAAGCTGGGGGGAAAAAGGTTAGTTAAAAGTGATAGTTGAGATACTTAAGAGGAGCCGGGGCTAGGCTGAATCTCTGGATGGTGAAGCAGTTTGGTTTAGAGGATCCCAACAAAACCAAATTTACACAACAACAAAACTGATTGGCATAGCTGTGTGTCCTTAAAGGCATGGCTAAGCCTCTCTGTGCTCACATGTAAATGCAAAATAAGTGACTGGTTCCTTGTCTTGTTATGATCTGGGGCAAGTGTCTACTTGCTAGAAGGTCTACAAATGGAGTGGGCACTAGGGGCTAAACGGAAGAGAAGACCAAGAGGGTGATATATGAAGTTCCTGAGAGGAAGGGGGCTGGCAATCCCTGGAGGTAAAGCCTCAGTGGAGGAGAGAGGTCCTGAGGAAGGTTTCAGAACAGCCATGTTTCCCACTGCTAAGAGGCTGAGGACATCCGAGAGCCTTCAAACCAGCTGAGGGAAGTGGGAGGGGGAGTGCCTGCAGGCTGGAGAGAGGGTCATGAGGCCGGAAGTGAGAGCTGGGACTGGCAGCTTGACTCCCCAGGGGAGGTTAGGGGTGGGTGAGAGGGGAGGAGGGCTGGGGAAGGGGTGGGGTGGTCACAGCCACAGTGGGGGAGGGTGGGGCTGGGGATCAAGGATGTGGGCTGGCGCTTCCCGGCACTGTGCTCTGCAGGTTGGGGCCCCCCTCCTAGCCAGCTGGTGTCCCTGTGGGCAAGCTCAGACACTGACCCAGAAGCAGACAAGCAGACAGAGGACCCTTTGACTTTTCATTCACAGACTTGGGCTAGATGGTACCTTTGAGAAGAAGCCAAGAGAATGGCTGCCTGTTGGGGTGTGGTGGGGAAGGGAGCCAACTGCTTCCCTCAGATCCTGAGGGCTGCAAAAAGAGCAGTGGACAGTCAGAAGGATGTGGCCAAAGGTCTTCATGGGAGGGTGGAGCAGAAGCAACCACTGGAGAGGAGGTTTGTCTCTTCTGCCAAGATTGTGCCCTTGGGCCCCAAGTGGGAGGTCTCTAGAGCAGGAAGGCCTGGCCAGCCCCACCCACAGCAAGGAAGGAGTGGGGCTCCTGGTAGGTATCTCCAAAAGCTAGGTCAAGCCACTTACTAGAGTCTGAGCTCTGAGGCAGGCTCTTACTGTGTAACCCTGACGGTCCTAGAACTAGACCATGCTCAGCTCCTACTGAGAGCGCCGCCTGCCTCTGCCTCCTGAATGTACACCCTTGCCTGGCTGCGTCCACACTCTGCAGGTGTTCTCTCTTCAAGAACAACAGTGCTTGCTAGGCTCACTAGGTGTGGTGATACATGCTTGTGTCATCAGCCCGGGCAGAGGCAGGAGGATAGCTGCAAGTTTGAGGTCAGTGAGGTCCACATAGTGATTTCCAGGCCAACCACAACTACAAGTAAAACCTGACTCCCAGGAAGAAGGTGGGGGCTGGAAATGTAGCCAAGTTGGTAGAATATTTACCTATTGTGCACAAAACTCTGGGTTCAGTTTCTAGCACCGCCAAAATCTGGGTGTGGTAGTGTACCATTAAGTACATGGAGTAGGCAGATAGAGTTAGGAGCATTAGAAGTTCAAGGTTATCCTTGCTTGCCCAGCTGCCATTAGGCTAGCATGGTGCACACAGAGAGTTCCAGGTTACATTGAGAGATCTCTTGGGTGTGCAGGTGTGTGCGCATATGTGTATGGGGGGGGGGGGGGAAGCAGTGCTGAGCTAGAAGCAGTATAGGTCCACAGCTAGGCATGAGAGAGAGCCTTGAGTTAGCAGGTGCAGAGGAGGCGAAAAGATATAGCCTGGGACAGTGGACAGAAATAAAGACCAACCTGGATGGACGAACAGTGAAGTCTCCTGACCTCTCCATTTCAGTTTCTTCTTCCGTAAAATGGAACTAGAGCACAGGGTACTCACTGGCGGGGGGTGGGGAACAGAGGGGTGCAGATTAAAAGGACAGCTTCCCAGATGTCCCTGGGATGTGTGAGTCAGGCCCTCCTGGACTAGGGCCTGGGTATCTGGAGTCTTACACAGCTCCCGCTCCCCCCGAGCTCAGGGTTTGCAAGCCAACGGCTTAGATAATTTCAGTGTTCCTCCCAGCCTTAAATTAGACCACAGCTCTAGAAGGAACCTTTCCAGAAGTGGCTAAAGGATTGTTGAGGAGCTGAGAGGACAAAGAGGGTTTGGCCTTAAAAGAATTAGGAACTCTGCCTCCGAACAGCTGTGTGGCTTCAGGCGAGGTTCACAAGGGCTCTGGGCCCGTTTGCTCTGCAGCACCAGGATGATAAACCGTGCATGCCTCCTGGGTTGCTGTGAGGACTCCGTGGCTCATGCATGTGGACTGCAATGTTCTGCCCACTGTTCCTTTGGGTTACATTCCTTTCCAGATGTTGAGAGGTGCCGTGAGCAGAACAGACAGCCTTGCCCTCCCTGGTGGTGGTTAGAACTGTCAGTGGCTTGCAGATTGCTGCCTACACAGGGGCCCACAAGAATGTACATTCCCACAGTGTGTCCTCTCCTGATTCGGCTTTGCATTCTCGCCGTGGGCCAGCACTGGGCAATATGACAACCTGTCCATAGAGCATAAGCCATAGGATCCAGCTCTAGGTCAGGACCAAGCAATAGGCAGTGATCAGTGGCTGCTCCCTAAGACCCTTCGGCAGTTGGGGCTCACGCAGCTCACTGAGGTCCTGGTTCTGCTCAGCTCTGAGTCTTTAGGATCCTTTGGGAGTCAAACATGCCTAGATCTAAGTCCCAGCTCTCCCCTGACCAGCTCAGAGTCACTCCGTAAATATTTATGTAGCATCTATAGCCCAGGCTCTGGGGTCAGAGGATACAGCAGTAAACAAGACAGATGTGATCCCTGCCCCTGAAGAGCCCACAGTCTCGAGGGAGAAACACTAAATGGCCAGTCACACAAGTAATTGATTGCAGTTGTTATAAATCCTATGAAGGTGAAACAGACAGAGCTCTAAGAGCACCGCCGGGCTGGGCTGAACATTGGAAGGAAGGACAGGCAGAAAGAACGTGAGAGGCTGATGAAGGTCAAGGGGCACGAGGACGGCCCTTTCTACATTCTTGTCCCTGTTTCTCCCTCAGCGTCATTCTTGGATCTAGAAAAGAGTAAGAAAAAACTTCCTGAGAGCCAGACATGGTAGCACATGCCTGTTGCACCCTGTCCACTACCCTGTCTTGAAAATGGGGCTGAGGTGGCTCAGTGCATAAGAGCGTTGATCACCAAACCTAGCAGCAACCTGCATTTAGCCCACGGGACCCACGTGGTGGGAGGACAGGACTGACATCTGCACGTTGTCCTCCGACCTCCACGCATGCATGCATGTACGTGTGCGCACGCACACACAACTATAAAAAATAATAGCTGAGGGGATGTTGAACAGGCATGAGCACTGGCTGCCCTTGCAGAGGACCCAGGTTCAGTTCCCAGCACCCGCGCAATGGCTCAACAGCCATCTGTAACTCCAAATCCAGGAGATCCAAGAGAGGTTTGCTGCTCTGTGGGCACCAGCGCATACACATGGTTGCATATACACATGTGCAGGCAAAACACTCAGACACATAAAATGAGAATAAGCTTTTTAAAAATGCAACAGCCAGGTGGTGGTGGTGGTGCACGCCTTTAGTCCCAGCACTCGGGAGGCAAAGGCAGGTGGCAAGGCAAACAACAAGGCATATCTTTTTTGCACCTTTGTTTGGAGAAGAAGCTGTTGCAGATTCACAGAGCTTTATTCGGCAAGCGACAGGGCTGATATGCTTGCCCTAGTGGTACCTGGAACTCTACTGGGTGATTTCTTTTAAGATGGGTAGTATAGTAATTGATCTGTGCATGGCAGGGAGGTTAGATGAAATAATCCATTAAAGTGGTTGGTGGTGGCAGCAACGTGTCCCCTAAGTCTTTATAGTCACCGTCCTGGTGACTCCCAGACCCTTGATCCCAGGCACTTTCTTCACTTGTTTTTGCAGCTCTTACTCCACTGATTCTTAAGTCACGTAGAGCTTTACCTGGTCAATGTCTGGCTACCCAGGCCTTGTGCAAAGTAGATATTCCATAAATAATGAAAATATGAATGAATGAATGATATTAGTTCATGTCTGAGCCTCCATTTCTTCATCTGCAAAATGGGGTTATTAATAGCCCCTACCTCACAGGCTTGGTATGAAGAACCAAATGAAGCAATGCGTGGACAGCTTCCAGCCCAGGGCCTGGCGTGCAGTGGGTGCTCACTAAACCTGAGCTCCGGTGGTCCTTTCCAGGCGCTGTCCACACCCCAGGGCCTGGGCTCAGGCCGAAGTTGCTCCACAACGCCCCCAGCTGACAGCCAGCGACTGGCAGAGTCCCCAAGCACGGGGACCCTCTGTTTACCAGGTCAGGCAGGAGGGAGCCCTGAGAGAGCTGGGGTGGCATCTGGAAAGGGGCGGGTCTGTGTGTGGGTAGCAGGGGTTAAATGTGGCCCTGAATCATGTAGGGAATTCAGCTCTGATCATGTCTTGTTGCCCACAGAGATATCCAGTGTGACAGCCCAGGCGGCAGAGCCGAGGGTGAGTACAGCCTAAGGGGGGGGTGTCACCGTGGTGAGTGGGTCTTTCCAATCTTCTTTAGTTTTATGTCTAGTGTTATGTGGAGCGGTCATCTTGCCCTACTACCAGGCCTCCCTATCAAGATAAGGGGATCTTGTTATCTCTGATCCCATAGCCTATAGAAGTCGGTCATTTGCCCCTGGGGTTGGGACCCATGAGCAATTCCTGCAGAAGACCTGCAAGCACTTTGGGCTTTGACCTCAGCTGGAACATAGAGGGGAAATAGAACCATTAAGGTCCAGGGATGTGTTGGGATAGATGGCTACGTGAAAAATCTCTTGCCTCTCCTTCCCTGGCAGGTTCTGATCCCGGCTTCTCGCACCCTCATGTCAGCCCCGGCCCCGCCCGGCGGCCCGAGGAGGACAAGGTCAGGATGCGTGTGAAGCCCCAGGGCCTGGTGGTGACTTCCAGTGCCGTGTGCAGCTCTCCTGACTACCTCCGAGAGCCCAAGTACTACCCCGGCGGCCCCCCAACCCCACGGCCCCTGCTTCCCACCCGGCCTCCTGCCAGTCCACCTGACAAGGCCTTTTCCACCCATACCTTCTCTGAGAACCCACGCCCGCCCCCACGTCGGGACCCCAGCTCCCGGCGACCACCAGTCCTTGCCAAGGGAGACGACCTGCTACCCCCTCGGGCAGCCCGGCCTGTCTCCCAGGCCCACTGTCCCACACCGGCCACAGACAGCAACTCCCTCCGCCCCTGGGACAACGGGCGTGTGAACCTGCGTCCGGTGGTGCAGCTGATTGACATCATGAAGGACCTGACAAGGCTGTCCCAGGACCTGCAGCACAGTGGTGTGCACCTGGACTGTGGAGGGCTGCGGCTGAGCCGCCCACCCGCTCCACCCCCCGGCGACCTGCAGTACAGCTTCTTCTCTTCGCCCAGCCTGGCCAACAGCATTCGTAGCCCTGAGGAGCGTGCTACCCCTCACGCCAAGTCAGAGCGGCCCAGCCACCCCCTTTATGAACCTGAGCCTGAGCCCAGGGATAGTCCTCAGCCTGGCCAAGGCCATGGTCCTGGAGCCACAGCCACGGCCACTGGTCTACCCCCAGAGCCTGAGCCAGATGGGCCTGACTACTCAGAGCTAGCAGATGCTGACATCCTCAGTGAACTGGCCTCCCTCACTTGTCCCGAGGCCCAGCTCCTGGAGGCTCAAGCCCTTGAGCCTCCTTCACCACAGCCTGAACCGCAGCTCCTGGACCCCCAGCCCCGCTTCCTAGACCCACAGGCACTAGAGCCTCTAGGAGAAGGTTTGGAGCTACCACCCCTGCAGCCTCTAGCTGATCCTCTGGGACTGCCCAGCCTGACTCTGCAGGCCCTAGATACCCTACCTGATTCCTTGGAATCCCAGCTCCTGGACCCTCAGGCTCTCGACCCCCTGCCCAAGTTGCTGGATGTCCCTGGTCGACGTCTAGAGCCCCAGCAATCCTTGGGGCACTGCCAACTGGCTGAGCCCTTACGCCTGGACTTGTGCTCACCTCATGGTCCCCCTGGGCCTGAGGGCCACCCCAAGTACGCCTTGAGGCGCACTGATAGGCCAAAGATCCTGTGTCGCAGGCGGAAAGCCGGGAGGGGGCGGAAGGCGGACTCAGGACCTGAGGGTCGCCTGCTTCCTCTTCCCATGCCTACAGGGCTGGCAGCTGCCCTGGCTGAGCCCCCACCGCTGCCGCCACCACCTCCTCCTCCTGCTCTGTCAGGCCCAGGCCCAGTTCCTGAGCTGGAGCCAGAGTCGTCTCAAACCCCAATGGTCCCCACCCGCAAAGGCAAGTGCAGGGGTGTGCGGCGCATGGTGGTGAAGATGGCCAAGATCCCTGTGTCCCTGGGGCGGAGGAACAAGACCACGTACAAAGTCTCATCCTTGAGTAGCAGTCTGAGTGTAGAGGGCAAGGAGCTGGGCTTGAGGGTGTCGTCAGAGCCCACCCCGTTGCTGAAGATGAAGAACAATGGCCGGAATGTGGTGGTGGTCTTCCCGCCAGGCGAGATGCCTATCATTCTCAAGCGCAAGCGTGGCCGCCCTCCTAAGAACCTGCTGCTGGGTCCCGGCAAGCCCAAAGAGCCAACAGTGGTAGCCGCTGAGACTGCTACGGTGACGGCAGCCACCATGGCCATGCCGGAAGTGAAGAAACGGCGGCGGCGGAAACAAAAGCTGGCGTCCCCGCAGCCGTCCTACGCAGCAGACGCCAATGACAGTAAGGCTGAGTATTCTGATGTCCTTGCCAAGCTGGCCTTTTTGAACCGCCAGAGCCAGTGTGCTGGGAGGTGTTCTCCGCCCCGCTGCTGGACACCCAGTGAGCCTGAGTCAGTGCACCAGGCCCCGGACACTCAGAGCATCTCTCAATTCCTGCATCGTGTGCAGGGCTTCCGGAGGCGTGGAGGCAAAACAGGAGGCTTTGGAGGTAGGGGTGGGGGCCATGCAGCCAAGGCAGCCCGCTGTTCCTTTAGTGACTTTTTCGAGGGCATTGGCAAGAAAAAGAAGGTGGTAGCGGTGGCAGCTACTGGGGTTGTGGGTCCTGGTCTCACCGAGTTGGGGCATCCACGTAAAAGGGGCCGAGGGGAGGTAGATGCTGTGACTGGGAAACCCAAGCGCAAGAGGCGGTCCCGAAAGAATGGGACTCTGTTCCCGGAGCAGGTGCCCAGCGGCCCAGGCTTTGGAGAGGCAGGTGCTGAGTGGGCTGGGGACAAGGGTGGTGGCTGGGCCCCTCACCATGGGCATCCAGGAGGGCAAACTGGCAGAAACTGTGGTTTCCAGGGGACCGAGGCCAGGGCTTTTGCCTCCACTGGGCTGGAGAGTGGGGCTTCAGGCCGTGGCAGCTACTATGCTGGTGCACCCTCAGGTCAGACGGAGCTCAGCCAGGAGCGCCAAAACCTCTTCACTGGCTATTTTCGGTCCCTGCTTGATTCGGATGACTCCTCTGACCTCTTGGACTTTGCCCTATCGGCCTCTCGCCCAGAGTCCCGGAAGGCATCTGGCACCTATGCAGGACCTCCCTCCAGTGCGCTGCCTGCTCAGCGGGGCCTTGCCACCTTTCCAAGCCGGGGAACCAAGGCTAGCCCAGTGGCAGTGGGCAGCAGTGGAGCTGGGGCAGACCCCTCCTTCCAGCCTGTCCTGCCTTCCCGTCAGACCTTTCCACCAGGGCGGGCAACAAGCTACGGGATAACCCCAGCCACTTCAGACTGCCGGGCAGCTGAGACCTTCCCAAAGCTGGCTCCCCCTCCTTCAGCCGTGGCCCGCTCACCTACAACCCACCCGCCTGCCAATACCTACCCACCTCAGTATGGTGGCTATGGGGCAGGACAAAGCGTGTTTGCCCCAGCAAAGCCCTTTTCAGGCCAGGACTGTGCTAACAGCAAGGACTGCAGCTTTGCCTATGGCAGTGGCAATAGCCTTCCTGCCTCACCCAGCAGCGCCCACAGTGCTGGCTATGCCCCGCCACCTACTGGGGGTCCCTGCCTACCGCCCAGCAAGGCCTCCTTCTTCAACAGCTCTGAGGGGGGACCCTTCTCTGGGTCAGCTCCCACACCCTTGCGCTGTGACAGTCGAGCCAGTACTGTCTCACCTGGTGGCTACATGGTGCCCAAGGGCACCACGGCTTCTGCTGCCTCTGCGGCCTCCTCCTCTTCCTCTTCCTTTCAGCCCTCACCTGAGAACTGTCGGCAGTTTGTGGGGGCTTCTCAGTGGCCTTTCCGGCAGGGGTATGGAGGCCTGGACTGGGCCTCGGAGGCCTTTAGTCAGCTCTACAATCCCAATTTTGACTGCCACGTCAGTGAACCCAATGTGATCTTGGACATCTCGAACTACACGCCACAGAAGGTGAAGCAGCAGACCGCCGTGTCGGAGACCTTCTCCGAGTCGTCCTCTGACAGCACCCAGTTCAATCAGCCAGTTGGTGGTGGTGGTTTTAGGCGTGCCAACAGTGAGGCCTCAAGCAGTGAGGGCCAGTCAAGCCTGTCCAGCCTGGAGAAGCTCATGATGGACTGGAACGAAGCTTCATCTGCTCCCGGCTACAACTGGAACCAGAGTGTCCTCTTTCAGAGTAGCTCAAAGCCTGGCCGTGGACGGCGGAAGAAGGTGGACCTATTTGAGGCCTCGCATTTGGGCTTTTCAACTTCCACCTCTGCCACTGCCTCTGGCTACCCGTCCAAACGGAGCACCGGGCCCCGGCAGCCTCGGGGTGGCCGGGGCAGTGGGGCCTGCTCAGCCAAGAAGGAGAGAGGTGGTACAGCGGCCAAAGCCAAGTTCATCCCCAAGCCACAACCAGTTAATCCACTGTTCCAGGACAGCCCAGACCTTGGCCTGGACTACTATAGTGGAGACAGCAGCATGTCACCACTGCCCTCCCAGTCGAGAGCCTTTGGTGTGGGAGAACGAGATCCCTGTGACTTCATGGGACCCTACTCGATGAATCCATCTACACCTTCTGATGGCACTTTTGGCCAAGGCTTCCACTGTGACTCTCCCAGCCTGGGTGCTCCTGAGCTTGATAGCAAGCATTTCCCACCACTGGCCCACCCACCCACAGTGTTTGATGCTGGCCTGCAGAAGGCCTACTCACCCACCTGTTCACCGACACTAGGCTTCAAGGAAGAGTTGCGGCCACCACCTTCAAAGCTGACTGCCTGTGAGCCCCTCAAGCATGGTCTTCAGGGGGCTAGCCTGAGCCATGCAGCCCAGGCCCACCTGAGCTGCCGGGACCTGCCGCTGGGCCAGCCTCACTATGATTCCCCTAGTTGCAAGGGTACAGCCTATTGGTACCCACCAGGTTCAGCTGCCCGTAGCCCACCCTATGAAGGCAAGGTGGGTTCAGGACTGCTGGCTGACTTCCTGGGCAGGACGGAGGCTGTTTGCCTCAGTGCCCCTCACCTGGCTAGCCCACCAGCCACGCCCAAGGCCGACAAGGAGCCACTGGAGATGGCCCGGCCCCCGGGTCCACCCCGCGGCCCTGCTGCAGCCACTGCTGGCTATGGCTGCCCACTCCTTAGTGACTTAACCCTGTCCCCTGTGCCGAGGGACTCGCTGCTGCCCCTGCAGGACACTGCCTACAGGTATCCAGGCTTTATGCCACAGGCACATCCTGGCCTGGGTGGGGGCCCTAAGAGTGGCTTCCTGGGGCCCATGGCGGAACCTCACCCTGAGGACACATTTACCGTCACCTCCCTGTAGTACCAACTGAAGTGCCGACTGGACCACGAGGTTTTGTTCCTGGGTAAGTCTGGGGATGTGGGCGCAGAGGGCAGAAGCCTGAGGCTTAGGGATGGTGAGGATGCTTGCCCCTTGGCTATGGGGAGGGCTGTAAAGATCCCAGCGAGGGTGGGATTGGAGCGCCCCTCACTTCTGTACGATTTCAGGAAGAGGTTAGGGATTCACCATCAAGAGGAAAGGACTCAAGATTAGAAACAGAACTGTCTTAAAGAGATGAGGTACTAGTATAGGGAACTCGCTCAGAAGTCCGGGTCATTGGGAGTGGTAGAACCATAGATTGAATAGGACTAAGCATTCATTCCCCTAGGCCTGGGCAAAAAAATACCACAATACCACTTATCTCTTAGGAGGGAGGACGTTTGTCTTGTGCTTGGATGAAGAAAGGAGTGGGCCAGTCAGTCACTCAGGGTTCCACAGGCTCCTTTGATGTGGCTAGTTTGCCTTGGTCACGTGCGTTGCAGGAACTTTACAAAATGGCCCATAGGATTCTCTCTTGGGCTCTTGTCCCGCCAAAGGCTTCCATCATTGCACAGCGGCTGGCTTCACACTCACTTGCCCATGTCGCCTGAGTGCTGGGATTAAAGGTGTGGCCCAACCCCCAGCCCCCACTGCTTTAGAAAACCAGCTTCGGCCTGCTTCTTGAACCCCTGTGGGGCAAAGATCCAGATTCTGCCGGGCCGTGGTGGCCACGCCTTTAATCCCAGCACTTGGGAGGCAGAGGCAGGCAGATTTCTGAGTTCGAGACCAGCCTGGTCTACAGAGTGAGTTCCAGGACAGCCAGGGCTACACAGAGAAACCCTGTCTCGGAAAAAAAAAAAAAAAGAAGATCCAGATTCTACGAGCATCACCATCTCTTCCCTGAGAAACTACAACCAATGGGCTCTGTCTAGATAGAGAAACAAGTCCCTTTCCTCAAGCCAGGGCTTCTCCAGAGTCCAGTTACCTGTCCTGAAACACTTGCTTTCAGGTACCATGCCTTGGTATTTGAAGCCTGTTTTGGTATTTTCAGGAAAATAAGGGGCAGAAAATGAGCCAGGCTGTCGGTGGCTCATGCCTTTAATCCTAGCACTCGGGTGGCAGGAGCAGGTGAATCTCTGTGAAGTCCAACCTGGTCTACAGAGCGAGTTCCAGGACAGCCAGGGCTACACAGAAACCCTATGTTGAAAAGTCAGGAAATGTTCCCAAATAACAGAATAATAGGATTGAAAGAAATATTTTTTAGAAGAACAGTCTGTTTCAGAATACAGCCACAGCTGGACCCACTTTGGGGCAAGAGACCACTCACAGAATGGGCCTCCTGTGGCCATTAACAGTGAAGTCACTGAGAGCTTGACTAAATCCCTCACTCATTACTCTGGCTGCCCCAAAGCCTCCTGGGTGTTTTGCTTCCTGGTGGACCAGCTTATCATTCCTGCTCTGGAGAGGCCATTGGAGGTCAGGGTGACTCAGGGTCCTGAAGTAAAGTCAGTGGAAACTTATGACCCACCCTCTTTGCCAGACCCCAGATGCCCTGGTCCCTGAGGGTGGCAAAGAGCCATTTGTGAGAGCCAAGAGGCCCTGGGGAATACCAGTTCCCTGTGTGGTCACTAGCTTGCTACATGTCTTTAAGCTTTTGCCCTTCCCTGGCCTCTGTTTCCCCCATCTGTTTGAGAAAATTGACTTTAATATGAGTCTCTCACAGGTCTGCATGGCAGAAACAATGGCTCAAGGTTTTTGGGTTTTTTTTTTTTTTTTTGGCAGTGTTTTTTCCTTCCTAATGAAGCCAAGCCAAGATTAAAATGGCCTTGCGTTCCCCATGCATCTCACTGCAAGCAGCAGGGCTGCAGATCTGAAGCAGGCAAAGGGAGAAGCTGCTTAGGGTTTAAAATGTCAAACCCTTGATCTTCTCACCGGAGGGGAGATGTCTCATGGATAATCCAGAAATGAAATAATCCCAAAACCACTCCTCCCAGACTCGGGGATGGAAAATGGTTGGGTGTGGGGGCTGGGTGTTTGGGCAGGTCACAGCTCAGCACAGTGCATGATGGAACCACCCAGCTAGGCCTGAATGAATGCAGAAGTTGGGATGCCATCCAGCCCCACATTCTAGCCTGTTCCCCACCCAGCACTGGGAGATAGCAGCACAGTCCTCACAGGAACACGTACAGTCCCAGAGCCATCTATGCAGCCCTCCCCATGCACGCAGTAGGCATTGGAAGCACCAGAGATGAGGCGCTTGATCCTCAGAGGGCCTCCAGTTTAGAGGGAAAGACAGGAAACAGAACAGTGCAGAGCACTTGTTGGGTAGAGGTGGGAGAATGGTGCAGGGCCAGCTAGGAGGCTGTGAGAGTTTGCAGCAAGATGCAGGAGCTACATGGTAGGTAGGTGGGAAGGACCTGCTGGCCAGCGGGAACAGCGGTGTGTGCAGTCTTGAGGCAGGGAGGGGGTTGGCTCTGAAGAGCTGATGG
This sequence comes from Uromys caudimaculatus, assembly GCA_028551405.1. Lineage (NCBI taxonomy): Eukaryota > Metazoa > Chordata > Mammalia > Rodentia > Muridae > Uromys > Uromys caudimaculatus. Next base: position 120,867,002 of record CM052702.1, read on the forward strand.
ATGAGAAGGCAGGAAAGCTAAGCAAGGGCCAGATGGGCAGAGGCAGGACCTGTAAGACACTGCAAGGAATTTGAATCATTCCAAAATGTACAGGGAGCCATTGTAGATAGTCACAGTGGGACAGGACAAGCAGTGAAAGAAAGGAGCCCAGACCAGCCAGCCATGATGGTGGCTTGGACCAAAGTATTCTGGGGTAGTTTTAGGATACCATACAAGTGCCTCCATGTAGGGCGACCCTCTGGTGCCAAGGACTAGTTAACATCGGGGGGGGGGGGGGGTTGGAGGATGCAGAGGGGAGAGTGGCAAGGAGGGAGGATTACTAGAGGGAGCCACGCTGTCAGTAGAAGGCTTGAGCAGAGCAGAGCAGACAGTGACATGCTCACTCACCAGCAAGTAGAGAGCAGCTTTAATAGGCATTGGGGAAGCAGAGCCCCAGCTTATCTGCCCATATTTTGCCCCTTTGACCTCATTCTGTGTCAGTTTCTGGGGAGACAAAGTAGACACGGCTCCTGTCGGCAGTTCAGCACCAACCCAGGAAGTTAAAAACAGACACACAGGGAGCCTGGAGACACCTGGTAGGAGATGGCAGGTGCCCAGAGGCAGGGGAAATGGAGGATTGCTCCCCAGGCACTAGGCGTTATGCTGAGAAGTCCTCCTGTACATGTGTGGGTTGTCCCCGTGTGTGACACTGTCCCAGGACTCCTCACAACATCCTGGGCAGAGAGTATGTTCTAGGCTTCCATTGAAGAGCTAAGGAGACGGGTACAGCTGAGCTTTGCCCAGGAATCTGTAGTCCGTAAAACAGGGAGCCATCTCTGCCCTTCAGAGCTTGCCACAGGGCAGCTCCTCACCCATACCCCCAGCTCCCTGTCTGCAAAATGGCGGCTCACATAAGGCGAACCCTGTGGTTCTTTGGGGTCAGGCAGGAGTTGGTTTTGTGAGACAAGATCTTGCAGTGTTTTAACCCTGGCTAACCTAGAACTTGCTTCCTCCTGCCTCAGTCTGCTGAGCACTGGTGTTCCAGGCATGGACCACTGTGTTCAGAAGGTCTAACATGTTAAATGAATTTTGTGGGTTTGTGGTAAGAAGCTGAGCTTGAAGAAGAGGCGAGATTGTAGAGCCAGGGAAGGGCACTGCAGGCAGTGGGAACTAAGGGCAAAGGCAAGGTCTGAGAGTTGGGAGGTGAAAGGTCAGACAGTTGGAAACGTGTGTTCTGCCTCTGCTGAGTACTGTAGCTGATAGGACGGTTAGAGATAGGTGAAAGGGGGAGGGGTCTTGGCCCATACAGGCATCTTCCTAGGTCCCCTAAATGAAAAGCAGACCCAGACAGACTAACTCCATACTGGGACCCTTGAACCAAAGATCAGCCACAGAAGACCCCAGGAGTAGAGATGAGAAGGTGGAAAGGGACCAAATACATTCAGGAATCTCTAATCCTTCTCTCCTCCCTATTAGCTTTTGGCTATAGAAGGGAGGCCAAGAGAAATGTCACAGGTCCTCCCAGGTTACACCAGCTGGGGCTGAACCAGAAGGACAGGAGGCAGTTTCCAAGGCCACCATCCAGCCAGGGTCAGCAGGCGTGCCCAGGCCTGGCTGCTCTGGGCTTTGTCTCTCTGAGTTTTGAGTCCTTAAGAGGTCACTTGATCTTGCCTGTGGCTCTGAGCAAGAGGCCTCAAGTCAGGCCTCAGCTGATCTTGCCCTGTTTCCTCCAGACACCAGGTTTTCTCCTGTTCCTGAGGTCACCCTCCACTTCTGCTTGCCTTCCCTGTGGCCACATTTGGGCTAGGCCTTCTTGTTTAAGGCCCCTACTTCTTAGAAATACCATCTCTCTAAAACTAGCAGACAGAGGCTAGGAGTGCATGTCTGTGGTTACACACAGGACTCTATGTAATACTTGGCCCCACCCCTTACTAGCTAGGTGATATGGTGACTCATGTAACCTGGTGATTCACAGCATCTCTTTCTCTTGTAAGAATTAAGGGGATTGACATGTAAAGCCCTTAGCCCCATCCTGGCCCACAGGAAAGCACCTAGTCAGTGGCAGGTAGATGGGTGGATGCATACCTTCCCACAGTCTGAATTCTGGGTCCCTAATGCAAGCAGTGTGAGTCACACATCTCCAACCCTTGTCCCTGACCTTTGCTTGACCAAAGATAGCCCTCCTGCGTCTGTTGCCTGCTGCCCTATGACAGAAGTCTTGTGTTCTGGTGTGGGCCTCAAGCATTTGGAAACCTTGAGATTCTTCTTGGGGCTGGAGATATGGCTGATTGTTAGAGTGTTTACCTATGGTGCACACAAAAGGCCCTGGATTCCATCCCCAGGCCTGGGGGGATGGTGGACACTGGACCAAGTCTTCTGGGAGGAGGTAGGGATGTAGAGATAAGGTCAGCCCTACTCCTAGGCACCTTCAAAAGTTACCTGGGTCCGCTAGATTCCTGTCCACACAGTTTGCAAGGTCTTCTCCCCAAACCCAAAGCCTCTGAAAACCTTCCGTGTAACTTTATAGTACGTTGTGGTTCTCCCTGGATAGCTCTGTCTCGTTCATCACTGTCGTCTCTGGTACCACAGTGCCTGCGCTGGAGCAGTAGATGAAGTCTGTGTCCAGTTCACATGAACTAGCAGCCCACTCTGCACAGGCCAGTATCCCATGCCCAAGAGACCACTAACCACAAGCCTAATGAGCTTGTTCCAAACCCTACATGAATACCCTGTCTAGGGGTGGTACTGGATTCTCCAGCAAGAGAGAGGATCCTCCACACCAGCCCTTGTGAGCTACATGAGGAGGGAGGGCAGACAGGCTGGACACGGGTCCTAACAAATGAGAGATTGCAGCAGCTAGAGCCCTACTCAGCCACCTGGGTCTCTGGCCCACCCCCACCCCAGTCTGTTCTGCCCATGGTGGCCGCCAAAGTGCTCACTGCTCAGCATTTTTAGATGCACAGTGTCTGGAGCCCCTAAAATATTTATTGGATGAATTGATTAAAGCACATCTGTTCTTGCAACTCCGTGCTTCACACCTTTTGATTGCATCCTTCCTCTCCAGCCTTCTTGTCTACAGAACACAGGCCTGAATGCCTGCCATGGTGCAGAGGTTATCCGAGCTTCTGTCCCAGCATCCACCTCTGTCTCAGCCCCGTCCCATCACACACACACACACACACACACACACCAGCTCCTCATTTGGGGGATATGTCAGCTGTGTGCGCGCACACTTGTATGCACATGTGCCTGCGTGAAGAACAGGGAAGAACCAAGAGGAGAAAGAAAGGGTGGTTCCCTAACATGGTGGTCCATGCCTGCCTTTAACCCCAACATGCTGAAGGCAGAAATGTGCATTCTGAGTTCCAGACCAGCCAAAGCTGCAGAGAGAGACCCTGTCTCCAAAAAAGAAAGAAAGGTGAAGGCTCAGTGCCTACATCTTCAGGAAGTAACCCTAAAAGCAGTACATAGAAGGGAACATCAGTGAACCTGCTGAAACCCTCAGGACCAGGTGGCTTTCAGGGGGGAGGCCTCCTCCCTGGAGGCACAGAAACAAAGAATGCTAAACTAGTAGGGAGGGTGGAGAGACATCTGTGTGTGTAAGCGTCCAATGTGAGTGAGAGTGGGGACGAGGACTTGTTCTCAGGGCAGGACGGACTGACTGGTGAGTGGGCAGTGTGCTCACACAGACTGGTGGGCGCCTACAGGTAAGAAGCTGGCGAGTCCCACCCGCAAGTGTTGTAGGTCCCTGTGTCCAGCAGCCAAGGGAGGCTCTCAGAGCCAAAGTTCAAGGCATAGCTCTTGAAAAGTGGAGGAGCCCCTGCCCCTAACCCTGACCTCCCATGACCCTTCACTGAACCCCTAGTGGTATTTCTGCTCGTCAGGTATAGTTTAAGTCCCACAGAAATATCTTGCACATTGAGGTACCTCATAGGCCTGCAATAGCATGAAATGTCAGAGAAGTAGCTTAGTCTTTAGGCGACTGATTTACCCTTTGACCCTTGTGTCTAGAACACTTTAAAGGGGTCTCATCACTTGTTCAAACCCTTTGCTTTTCAGAAAGAGAAATGCAGCTCAAGAGAGGGAGGAGCTTCCCTCTCAGTCTTGCGTGTCTGACACTGAAATCCGCCTCTGGAGGCATAGACCAGGGAGTGGAGGTCATATGCCTAGCAGGAAGTGGGTGTGGTACACGGTTGCTTACAGGGAGGCACTAGTGTACACTCCACTTACAGAAAGAACGGCTCTCCGGCAGCCTGATTTCTTTATAATCCCTAGCACTTCGAATCTCTCTGCCCAGGCAAAGACCACTGAAATCACAAAAACTGCAGGAGCGTGAGGGTGTAGGGATGTGGCTCTAAGGTTTCTCTCGGAGGCATTAAAGGTTAAAGTCTTAGTCACTCGGTTGGTGTGCTGGGGCCAGGTGCATCCTGGGGGACTGAGGGTTCAGAGGTACCACATGCAGGTCCCTGCTCTAGCAGAGCGGGGTGGGGAATCACAAGTGCTCCGGTAGCTATGGTAACAAGGCGTTCTAAGGAGGCATCCCAGAGGCATGTGAGAGCTGAGATGGACACTCTGACATGCTGACCAGCCGTAGATCGGTCACACGCGTGTGCCATCACAACATGCTGAGCTCTGTACTCAGCAGTAAATTTAGAGCTACAGCCTTCCTTCCCAGACTGGTTCAGTGTTCTTCCTCTTCCTGAGCCCCACAGGACTTGCCTTGGCACAACCACCTACCTGCAGATTACCCGGGTTAGGACCTGTCTGCTTTGCTGCCCCTCCCCTCCAGCGGGCTTTTTAGGGTGGATCCAGAGCTATTATGGTCTCTGCTTGTTCCTAATCCCTCAGCTGGGCTGCCTGGCACCTTAGTATTTGGTTCAGTTTTCAGGACTTGAGTCTAGCTAGGTCTGTGTTCTGCCCAGCATAGCATTCTCTCTGCATGAAGAACACCCCCGCCCCAGCCTTTGATTCTTCCCCACCCACCACCCTCCTCCAGATTCTGCTTGTGCCTCTGGCTGGCCAAGTCCTAGAAGCTGGGAAGGCAGTGGGAGGGAAGGGTAAGGTGCTCTGGGCAGCTTAGCAGAGGGTGAGAAAGCCTCCTGCTGCCTGGCCGCAGGCACCATGGGAAGGTTCTGGCAGGAACCGCCTGCTGGGCTGAGATCACCATGGAGACCTGGCTTGCAGAGGGTCACTGGCAGTGGCTAAGGGCTGGTGGGGGTGGGAGTGAAGGGGATTTATGCAGAATTTGTGCTCTGGGCCCTTGGGGGATCAGGCAAAACTGGGGTTCATCACTCTGTGTGCCAAGTAGTTTACAGCAGCCCACCATCTCTCCCCATTAGTTACTCAGAAGAGTCTTCATCTTGGCAACTGTCCTTCAATGCAGAGAAGTCAGCTTCTGCATTGAGGCCCCCAGTGTTTGCTGAATCTGGCACCCCACACGTCCCCGTCCTTTCCCTTCATCCATGCAATTGGTCGAGCTTGTCACCCTAACTGTAGAGAGCTGACATTCATCCCTGCAGCACCTCTGCTCCCAGGAGCTGCTTTTCTGCCTACTGCCCCAATTGTGCTGCATCCGTCACCTTACACACCATCTTGTCCTCCCCCACAGCCCCTTCCTGAGGTACAGATCTGATGTCTCAGCCCTCCCTTTTGCTTCTCTCTGCCTGGCCTCATCACTAAAATGGGGTGCTTCTCCTTCCCTGCAGGAGCCCACCTGGTGCCCCTGGCTCTCAGGGGTGTCCTGGCTAGTCCAACCAGAGGACAAAAGTCATCCCTGGGGCTGATTGCCCAGCAGACAGCAGCTGAGGCTGAGCAGAATGCCAATGTGGCCCTGCTGGAGAGGCAAGCCAAGAAAGTACAGGCAGAGAGGCTTTCTGTCGCTGCTGCCTGGCTCCTGCGGCTGTGGGGGAGGACAGGTGGCTCACAGAGGAGACTTAGGAGGCAGTTTAGCACCCCAGCCCTGCTCCTGTTCTGGAGGAAACGGTCTCACACTTGGGGGTGGTAATCCAGAGTCCCAGACCTCTGAGGCAGGCATTCTAATGGCCCAGGGTTCTGGGCATGACCAAGCTGGTCCTGTCCTGGCTATCTCATCCCTTACAGCAACAGAGCTATAGATCTGGGTGAGGGGGTTGGGCCAGGCTGGTAGTCTGCCTAGAGAAGATAAGTTCCACACATGTGATCAGAACTGTCTGTGGAAAAGAGAGGTACCTTAGTGGCTGTGAGGACTGGGGAGTCTGCAAGCTTCAGGAAGGCAGTGTCTCCACCAACACAGATGGCTTTGTGTTGGATGAGTTCTTTCTTCCTTCCTTCATCTCTTCTCTCCCGGGAGCAGAGTGGATGAAGGGCCTAGGACGAGAGATGGATTTCAAATAAATAGGAGCAGGCTTTCACACCTGTGTGGCGCTCTGCCTAGCAAGCCTCCCTCCTTGGCACTTTTTCCAACCATGGAGATTAGAAGCACTCCCAAACAAGCTCATTATTACAACATTTGGAAACTGAGGTTTGGAAGGCCTGTCTGGCCCCAGGAAAATAATGAAAACGATGGTTAATTTTAACGTATTACACATCTGTGTTGAGTCTGTTTCTGTCTTAAACCACTGCATCCATCAACAAAACCTAGGGGAGGGGTAGCCCCGTGGCCCCTATTTTACCCTCTGATGTTTGGTTGGGTTCCCGAGTGCTGGGATGGTTACTCACTGCAGCACACATGCTTTGTTCCATTCTGTGAGTCAAACCCAGGCCTTCATTACTGTTAGTCAAGCATTCTACTAAATGAAGTCTGTCCCCGGCCTGTTTGGTGGTCTGAGGCAGTCTGACTGCAGCTCAGGCTAACCTTAAACTCTTAAGATCTTCCTGTCTTAGTGTTGGGATTACAGGTGTGGGGGCCACCGTGTCTGTCTTCCTAGTATCCCCTTTTTGCTAATAAGTAAGGTAAGCTAGACACAGTGGCGGGTACCTTTAAATCTTAGTACCTTAGTACCTAGGAGGCAAAGGCAGGTGGTATCAGTAAGTTGAAGGCCAGCCAGAGCTCTGTGGTGAGGCCCTGAGAGCAGCAACAAAAGACTTTCAGTGGGTAAGCAGCTCCTACCTAAAGTCACAGAACTTGTAAGTAGTGGTACTGGCGTGTGAACTTAGCTTTCTCTAACTCCAGAGTCTAGACTCTTAGTCAACCGTATGGGACCTGACACCCTCATCCGGCCTGTCATTTATTGTGTATGTGGGTTTTGTTGTTGTTTTTGGTTTTAATTTTCAAGACAGGGTTTCTCTATATAGCTCTGAAACTTGCTCTGTAGACCAGGCTGGCCTGCTTCTCTAGACCCTCTTTCATCTCTTGGGCATTTACAAATGGAGAGACTGCACCTGTAATTGCCAAGGATAAGTCAGGAGAATCAGTAGCTCAAAGCTAGCATTGGTACACGGCGAGTTTGAGGCTAACCTGGACTACATGAGATTAAGCAAAAGCACCACCAAATTAGGAAACTGAGCTTGGAGAACACAAGACAGGCCCAAAGTCACATGGGGGGGCCTGTCTTGAGAAGGAACCATTTTAGTTAGCGTCTCCCGAGTTTTAGTAGGGACTGAGCCAAGCCTTTTCAGCTTTAGCCCCCTGGTCTTGGAATTCAGTATGTCTGCTGCTGACTTCCGCCTCTTCTCTTGTGCTTCTTTGCAGCTTTCAGAAGACCAATGCCAAGACCCCTCCCAGCGTCCACATCGCCTCTAGCAGGAGCACCTGCCCCTCTGCCTCCCACCTGCCCCTCGCACCCCCACAGCCCCATATCCCACCCCACGACCCCTCCCTGCCCATCTCCTCCACGCAGAAGCCGAAGGTGAGCCCTTTCTGCACAAAACCAGCAATTGTAAATACTTTTTAAAATGTACAAAACTTAAAAACAAAACACAGTTTTAGAAAAAGACAAAAAAAAGAGAGAGAGAGAGCGAGAGAGAGAGAGAGCGAGTGTGCAAGAGGTTGTGAGCGGGGCTTCGAGGTGTCCAGAGCCCCTGCAAGTGTGCACTGAGAAATTTATCTACAGGTCGTTTGACAAAAATGAACAATATCCTATTTATTGTATATACTGTTTTATTATAAATTGTGGATTGTATATTGCATTCTGTAAACCTGCTGTGGTCCCGTGGTGTGCAAATTCGCATGGTGGGGGGGAGGGAGAACCTCTTTTGGGAGCTTTTTTTTTTCTTTCTTTTTTTTTTTTTTCCTTTTTCACTCTTGGGTTTTCTCTTCTGTTGTTGTTGTTGTTTTTTGTTGGCAGGACACACCCAAAGATCCAAGTTTGTATTAAAAAGAAATGAAAAAAAGCAAAAAAAAAAAAAAAAAAAAACTTGTGTCTTGTAAAGCAGGGTTCATGAGGGTGGATGGACTGGACTGCGAACAACAGCCACTGGTCCTTCCAAGGAGTTGAAACACCTCAGGATGTTCCTGGGTTCCCTACCTCTGAGTCCTCCCATCTGCCTGGTATCCGGTGTCATCTCCTTCCCTCGGCTCCCCTGCCTCTGCGCACTTCCATCCATCCCACTGCTTAGAGCTTTAAAGATTTGTTTATTTTTTTACACATCCAAGTGTTTTGCCCACGTGTACTTTTGTGCATGGCATGTGGGCTTGGTGCCCTTGAGGGCCAGAAAGGGGCATGGGATCCCCAGTTACAGACAGTTATAAGCTGTCATTCGGATGCTGGCACTCAAACCCATGTCCTCTGCAAGAGCAGTAAGTGTTCTCAACAGCAGAACCATTCATTGCTTGATACTTCCCCATTTCTGTCCTACATCCTGTGGCTCCCAGAGCCGCTTTCCGCTCCCTGAGGAGCCCCATGGTAAGCTCAGTCTCCATCCTCTTCCTCTTGGTGCCCTCATTCCACCTCAGGTCCCAGAGCACCACACCTAAGTCTATTCATTTGTCCTGGCTTTAGGCCCCAGGGTTCTATCATGATTCTGAAAGGCCAATCTTTATTTTATTTTCCTGAGGTAGAGTGTCTCTAGATGGCCCCAGCTATCCTGGAGCTTGCTATGTATGTAGCATGTAGACCATACTGACCAGACTCAGACCTGCCTGCCTTCATCTTTCGTGAGCTGGGATTATAGGCATGTGCCACTACACCCAGCAGTATCAATCCTTGAAACAATCCACAAACCTTTGGGACTGGAATGATGTGACTTCTGGCATGACATGCGTAGTCCCCGCTTCTGTTCAGGACAGGTGTCCCCTATCTCCAGCCTCAGTCTGCTCATTTACTGTGACATACCCATCTGCTTTTGGATAACCTAAGGTATGACCAGTCACTCCAGTGTCCCCTCCTGCTCCCTGCAATTCTGAATGCTATCCCTCTTTCCTCTCAGCTTAGATTAACAGAAGAGCTAACCCTAAGCCTCCTGGACAGGAAAGGCTGGTTACTTCTCACTCCCTGAGCATGGCAGGACTGGCCCTCGATTCCCTTCACTCCACAGTTTCTTGTAGGGCTTTCAGAAGCATGTTTTCCCATGACCCACTTCACGGTGAAGCTCTGCTGAGTGACTTCCCTGCTCCTCTTACTCAGTGACACTCATGTGATACCAGGCCATGTCCCCATGTGGCTTTGCCTCTGCCCCTAGCAACAAGGCCCATGGCTTGGGGTCATCAGGGGAGCCTGCTGAGAGGCAAACATGCGTACAGGGCAGTGGTGGCGCACGCTTTTAATCCCAGCACTTGGGAGGCAGAGGCAGGTGGATTTCTGAGTTCGAGGCCAGCCTGGTCTGCAGAGTGAGTTCCAGGACAGCCAGGGCTACACAGAGAAACTCTGTCTCGAAAAACCAAAAAAAAAAAAGAGAGAGAGAGAGAGAGAGAGAGAGAGGGGCAAACATGCCCCCACCTTCTGGCTACCCCTGCCTGGAAGAGGCAGAAGGATTCGCAGGTCACAGTCCCTGAGAACTGCATCTTCTGCTGGATGGGAAAGCCATCTGCTACACAGCCCTCTCCACACAGCCTCACCATGTAGGCCTTGGCCTACCTACTCTTCCTGCCTGCTGTGGGAAGATGACACCACTCTCAAGCTGACAGGCTCCTGTGGAGCTGCAAGTGGGGGCAGGAAGCAGCAAGACCCACTGAGAGGTCAGGTCAGGGAAGGGGCTTTCCAGAGGAGAAAGCGTTTTTTAAAAAGCCACACCTAGGGTGGTGACAGAACTGTGAGTGATTTCTGAAGCAGGAAAGACATGTGTAAAGGCCAGAGGTGGAAGAGGAGGCAGGAGGAAGTCCAGGTAGGTCTAACTTCAGTAGACACACACGGGTTTGGGAGAGCAGAGTGGAAGTATTCTGTCAAGGTAACTCTGGGGTGGAGAGGAAGGTGGTAGTAAGTAAAGTCTAGGGGAGCTGGGCATAGTAGTTCAGTGACAGAATACTTGCCTAGCAGGCACGGGCCCTAGGTTCAGTTGCCCACAGCAGAACAAAAACCAAACACCCCAGGACAGCTGGGATAGACCAACCCAAAAGCAGCCTGCTGGCCCTGAAGAGAGGAACTGCACGTGTTTACTGGTTGCGGAGGGGCAGAAAGGGGAGTCAGCCAGGTGGAGCTGGCAGATGAAGGGGGCTGGGCAGTCAGGGTTCAGTTAGAGGGTAAGGCCTGGTAGGTCTCTGAGGGCTATGAGGAAAGGTGCTGGGGTGGGGGTGGGGCAGATTATGCTGTAGAGGGGGTTAGTGCTTAGCACAAGATGGATCTTAAGGCGAGGAAGGACAGCGAAGGGCTGTGTAACTAAAGGAACTAGGGTGGAGAGACCATGAAGGAAGTGGGAGCTTCGGTGATAACGGCAGAGAGGCTTGGAGGCCAGCGGCACAGGGGAGGGGCTTGGTGAGAATCCCAGGAGAGAGGAGAGGAGAGGAAAAGAGGTACTGGCCTGAGGACCTAACTCAATGGTAGAGCTTTTGCCTAGCTCTTGCAAGCCTTGATCCTTAGTGGGACAAAAGGGGGGGAGGGGAATCCGTGTGGGTAGGCTTACTGCTTAGGAAGGGGTGAGGACTCCAAGGTATTTCAGGGACCAGACATTGTAGCTTTGGGGATGGAAAGTTTGTCAGGCCCAAGAATCCCTGAGGAAAGAGCTGGAAGAAACCCTCCCCAGGTAAGTGAGCCAGTGATGGAAGTCACAGAGCTTGTTCTATTTTCAGAGGTTGGGGCATCACCAAGGCCAAGGTACCACACCCAGGTTTCAGAATGCATTAAAACTACATGATTCCTAGCTGGGCCTGGTGGCTCAGGCCTTTAATTGCAGGTACTTGGAAAGCTGAGGCAGGAGGATCTCAGGTTTAAGGCCTAAGCAATAAAGTAAAGTCAAAGTCAGGTAGGCGATTTAAAAAAACAAACACCGGCCAGGCAGTGGTGGTGCACACCTTTAATCCCAGCACTTGGGAGGCAGAGGAAGGTGGATTTCTGAGTTCCAGGGCTGCACAGAGAAACCCTGTCTCAAAAAACAAACAAACAAAAAAAACGCCCTTAATTCCAGCACTGAGGAGGCAGAGGCAGTTGGATCAATCAGTTCAGGACGGCCAGGGCTACACAGAGAAACCCTGTCTCGAAAAAATGGAGGGGGCAGTGTTGGCTAGATGGCTTACCAGGTAAAGGGAGCTTAGTAGCAAGCTGGACTTCCCTGAAACCCACGTGGGAAAGGGAGAGAATTTATTCCCATAAGTTGTCCTCTGGCTGCCTCAAACACACCATGGTATTAATTGATTAATTAATTAATTAGAGACTGGGGGCTGGAGAGATGTCAAAATGGTTGAGATTAAGAACATTGATTGCCCTGGTTCAATTTTCAGCACCCACATGGTAGCTCACAACTGTCTATTATTCCAGAATCTGACACTCTCACCCAGACATACCTGCAGACAAAACACCAATGCACGTTACACACACACACACACATATAGATATATGGGGTAATAGCTCAATCTAAAAATCCATGTTTCATCCCCAGAACACATGTAGACAGGAAAAAAAAATCTGGTGGTACATGCCCGTCATCCTAGCATTTGGGAAGATTAAGACAGGGACCTTCTTGGGGCTAACTGGCCAGCCAGTCAAGCCTACTTGATGAGTTCCAAGCCAGTGAGGGATACTGGCTCAAGAACAAGATGGATAGATAGCATCTGAAGAGAGATACCTGAGGTTGTCGTCTCTCCCCTAGAAGCACCAGCACAAATGTATGCCCACATGAACCCAAAATAAAAAGAGGGTTGATGCCTCAGTGGTAGGATGCCTGGCAAGATGGCCGAGTTCAGTCACCAGCACAAATAAAAACATTGCCTAGGTGATTTAGATCTGGCTACCATAACACTTTCCTGGGCTGTTCATTCTTCAAGGGAATCTGAAATTGAGAAAGATCTTCCATCATTTATAGACAAGACAGGTTCTTGGTGACCTGCCCCTGGAGTGACTTGTACAAGGTCATATAGAAAATGGCAGTAGACTGGCCTGAAGACCAACTCTCAAGCCTTTGCTTTTTTCTACAAACTCAAAAAAATTAAAAAAAAAAAAAAAATCCATTTAGCACTGGGGACATAGACGAGCATAGGTTAGCATGCATGAGATGGTGCCAGGGTCTGATCCACAACACAGGCAGGAGGACTCTGCTTATAAAAACTACAAATTAGTCCATCCTATAATAAAAGGTTTTAAGCCAAGATACAGCTCGGTGATGAGAGAGTGTGCTTAGCAACCTTGAGGCCCTGGGTTTGTTCCCCAGCACTATAAGATGTGAGTGGTTGTGTGTGTGTGCTTTCCCGAGCATATTACACGTATACATAGCTTCCACGACAGTGCCACAGGTCTCACTGTAACAATGTAACAGTATCCCATCTTCCATACAGGAAACTCAAGTGGAGGGGGGGGCTCAGCAGTTACAGCACTTGCCTAGGAGCATACACAAGGCCCTGGATTCAATAAATATTTTAAAACCATTTCGGGGGTAGAAATATAACTCGGCATAGGCGTCCCTGGCATGCATGGAGCCACGGTATGATCCTGCACACCACACAAATGAGGTGTGGCACTTGCCCTGCAATCTCAGCCCCTAAGAAGGTCAAGGCAGTAGGATCAGAAGTTCAAGGTGATCCTTAGCTACATAGCGGTTTCAGGGTCAGCCCAGGCAATGTGGTCACAGGAAAGAAATATATAGAAAAGACAAAAGAAGCCTGGGCCAGGAAGGTGGCTCAGGTCAAGGCTTCTACACCAAGCCCAACAGTCTAAGCTTGGTCCCCGGATGCACATAGTGGAAGAAAAGCTCCTGCAAGTTGTCCTCTAACACCTTGGCAGGAAGTGCATACCTGAGAAACCCTCAGGCGCAGAGAGGTAATTTGTGAAGACCAGCCAAGGCAGTGAGTGGTGACACCAGAGTTGAGCATCTGGTTTGGGAATCGACAGTTCACTTTAGTGTTGGTAAAAGAAGCTGGAAAACCCAGAAGCTGGGATCTTACTCATTAGTGGAGTGCTCACCTAGCATAAGCAAGACCCCAAGTCCAACCTACATCACAAAGGGCCCCCCAAAATGCTCTGATGGTACCTCTCTAGCCTGTACCTCAGTCTTCCAGACCATTCATTCAGACAGTGGTTCTTGGCCACCTGGAGAATGTCAAAATGGCAATGCCTGTGCTCCTTCATGTAGAAGCTGGCCTGTAATAGTGTTCAGGAGGTCAGAGACGGGATGATAGAAAGTTCAAGGCCAGCCTTGGCCATTTATGAGACCCTGTTTTTTTGTTTGCTTTTTTTTTTTTTTTTTAATAAATGACAAAATGCTGCTGGTTCGTCAAAAGTAAGGGACACTGGATTTATTTGCCTGGTATAGTCTGGGCATGGGTACTCTTTTAAAGATCCTGGTGTATTTTCAGTGTGCAGCCAGAGTTGGTCCCCTCTAGTCTAGCTATTGTCCCAAGCATTTGCACAAGCATCCACTTGTGCACACAGCCCATATTTAATATGTCATCCAGGTGTGTCTGTGGCGCTTTCCTGTGTGCACACTGAGCATTCTTCACTCTGGAGCTCCCAGACACTGGCCCAGGCACCTAAGGACACAAGACACAAATGGTGAATGAGACAAATGGATTGTGTTCCTTTTGGTGGTGTCTCTTCCTGTGAATGTCAGGGGTTTGGAACCCTGTAAGGACTGACTGACAGAGCTTTGGACATGAGAGACTTGCTCGTGTGACTGTGTTCTAACCCACTGTCCAGACTAACAGAATGTTGTGATACAGAGACAGGGGAATCTGTGAGTTCAAAGCCAGCCTCAGCCTGGTCTTTATTCTGAGCTCCAAGCCAGCCAATGCTACAACCTTGTCACAAAGCAAACATGTGATAAGAGAGGCACTCTTAGAGTGTGTGCCTGAGTTTGAGTGATGGGCTGTGTGTGTGAAGGCGTGATTAATCTGAACCCTGTGAAAATGTGGAGGGGGGCTGTGTATAGGGTAGGCACCAGCCCAGAACAGCCCAGATCTGAGAGAGAGAGAGAGAGAGAGAGAGAGAGAGAGAGAGAGAAAGAGAGAGAGAGAGAGAGAGAGAGAAAGAACTGGGTTCCAGTCAGAGCCAGGAGAGCTATGCTTTGGGTATGTGGGGGAGGCACAGCTGGGGCTGGAACTGGAGAGTGGGAGGGAGGGAGGGAGGCTGGGGAGCCACATCCTTGATCTCTGTTCTGTTTCAGTAATTCCGGACTTGGTGCTCTGGGTCTCTGTGTGGCTCTGGGTGTCCCTCTCTGTAATGTCAGGATCTTGGCATCTGTTTCTCTTCTGGGTCTTGCGTTAGGAGGCTGATCATGTGACTCTGGGTCTCCACCTCTGCAGCCTACTTGGCTCTGTGTCCCCCTCTATGTCTCTGTCTCTGCCTCCATGTCTGCCTCTGTCCTTCCTTGTCCTTGCCAGGTGGGGGGAGGGGCCCAGTACTCAGAGAGCAGGTGTGGGCTCACTCAGGCAGCAGGGAGTGAAGCCCAGGAGGGCCAAGAGCCAGCAGCTCTGGACACGAGCACTCTCCAAGATACACATTCCAAGTGCTCACAGGAACACACAATGAACTTAAGTACAAGGATGATTCCTGCGGACTTTCACGGGAACACACACAGGTACAAAACTAAAAGCACAGCACAGTCATTCCCAGGAGCACACAAGGATGCCAGACACTCTGGCTCACACAGACATGCTTCATGAGAAAGCCTCCGACAAATCCTCATCCAGACACAGAGAAAACCCCAGAGCCACAAATATGCACAGGGACACAGACCTTCCGGTACAGACACAGACACAAAGATAGCAGATGCTGGTACACAAGTCCACTCAAAAATCACACACAGGAATAAGGAGGGAGAAGCACACAGAAGCATAAACCTTCAAGGGCAGTCAGAGACAGAGGCACACAGAGGGACCCACAAGGGACTTAGGCAGAACTGCCTCAGGTACACACTCCTCCCTCAGGGCTCACTTGGAGCACTTGGAGACACGCCCATAGGTGACAATGGGTGACAGGGGCTCTAGCGCACCTGGCGCCCTGGGCGCGCCCCCAGGCGCCAGGCGGCCCAAGCGTGCCTGCCCGTGCGTGCGTGCGTGCCCGCCCGTGCGCGCCACCACCTGTGGGAGGAGAGGTGCGCACTGCGCCCCAGGCTGCGGGCTGCGTGGTGGAGGGAGCGGTTGCCATGGCGCGCCGAACGCGGCCGCATACTAATGGGCGGCCACAGGCACTGCCCCCACAGCTGCCCCCCACTGGCCACTCTCTCCTCCCACTCCTTCCTCCAGCTTCCGTCCTCACTCGGTCCTGCGCCCTCGGCCCACGCGCTCCACTCAGATTCTGAGCCCTTGGTCCCGAGATGCTATCCACTCATCTTTCCCTTCTTGAGGTCCAGCCGGGCCCAAGGATGACAGCCAGGTCCTGCGGGGCTACTTGCCTGGGCGGGCGTTGCAACAGGAAGCACAGGTCAACCTTGGAAAGAAGGCGACCACCCTTAGGTGGGTCAGGGCAAAAGAAAGGGAGACCCAGACCCTGCAGTCTTGCCTTCCCATGCGATCTCGTCAAAGGCCAACACAGTGGCACCCTTCCCCTGCTTCCAGCTTCTCTCCAAGCCTCATATGACTTTGGGTTTGGGGTACTTCGTTACTACCGCAGCTAGATAGACCTTCCATCTCTCAGGACCTGCTCCTCGGCCCTAGGTGGGAACTGTAGAATGCCGAGCCCTGGGTGGTGAGCACACTGGAAGGATTCACACCTCCTGCTGGATTTCAGTCCCAACGCTGCCCTGACTCTCTATCCAAACTGTATTAACTGCCTTGAGAGTGAAAGAAGGCCCATAGAGCTGGGGTGCCTGCAGGTAGAGGCGGTGAGAGGGGAGCCTGATGGGGGGGGGGGGGAGGCGGTTGCCTAGCAACCCCACAGCTGTCTGTTGACCTAGAAGAAGCTGTGCTGTCTTGACACAGCTGGTGTTTACATGTAACCGAGGCTCTGGCTTAGTGCTTGCTTGGAGCAAAGCTGAGGCAGGGCCCTCATGGCAGCCTGGCCCCAACCCTGCCAGTCGTGGGCTCCATGCCTGCCTGCCCTGTTTACATCTCTCCCATCTCAAGTCCACAGAGAAAGAGCAGAAGAAAGCAGACCTGAGGGACTGGAGGCTTTGGGAAGGGCAAAGGTACACACTCAAACACAACCCTAAGGCCTTCAACACAGACTAGGGAGAGACTAAGAAAAGCAAACTGCAGCCTGAGGCATGGCTCAGCAGTCAAGAGCTCTTGATGCTCATCCAGTGGACAGCAGAGGTGGGGTTCTCAGCACCCGCGTGGCAGCTCACAACTGCCTGTACTTTCAGTTCCGGGAGACTTGACACCCTCTTCTGGCCTCGGTGAGCATGTCTACATATGACAGAGATAGAAATGCATGTGTACACGCCCGTGGTACAGATATGCACATGGTGCACATACGCACAAGCAGGCAAAACACACACAAATTTTAAAATATATATAGCTTTAGAAAAGACAAACAGAAGGATGCCACATGCCGGTGCCTCAGAGAACAGCCACATCCACAGGGACACCTGGTCACAAATCAAGTAACATAGGCACATGCCAAGAGGTGGTGTATGCCGGGCAGTGGTGGCGCACGCCTTTAATCCCAGCACTTGGGAAGCAGAGGCAGGTGGATTTCTGAGTTCGAGGCCAGCCTGGTCTACAGAGGGAGTTCCAGGACAGCCAGGGCTACACAGAGAAACCTTGTCTCGAAAAACCAAAAAAACAAAAAACAAGAAGTGGTGCACACCTGCAAGCCCTGGCATTTAGGAGGCAGAGGTGAGGAATCCATGGTTAGCCTTTGCTTTATGGAGGAGTCAAGGCTAGACCCTGTCACAAACAAAATGCAAAAAAGTGACATAGGAATCCAACCCATCACAGAGATGCCTGTAGGCATAAACACACACACACACACACACACACACACATACACACGGAACATAGTCATCACATGTTTGAGACACGGACACAGATATACCTGCAGATAGACTGACACCAAAGACAGGCATTGACCATCCAACAGACACACTCAAGGCCAGGGACACACAAATCGAAGGTATCCAACGCTAACATCAACAACTCCCATGTATACCCAGCTCATACAGTGTTTGCAGGGCTGTGTGACGAAAGACAAAAAGCCCACATATGTAGTCAGCCACGTGCGCGTGCACAGTAGCACACAAGAGCACACTTCTGCTGAATGCCCACAGTGCCCAAGGCAGATAGTGGCTGAAACCACCGGCACAGGAAGACACACCCAGGAGCCCAACGGATGAAAAGACATGGTCCCCAGAGGACCACAGGCCCTGACATGTCCCACCTGAACCTACACATGTACTCAAGGCACAAACATGTGGCAGCCCAGGGTGTGGTGAGGACAGAGTTGAGGCCCCTCCCCACCCACAAGCTCTCCATAGTGGTATCTGCCTTGAAGTCGAAGGTCCTAGTCTCAGGGACAGGGCTGAATGAACTCATGTGGCCAGCTCCATCCCTAATCCTCAGCCCTAGGGAACAGACCTGCGCTATCAGTTCCCTCAGGGATCCCCTATCTGGATGAGGATAGGACCCCCTAACCTCTGAAGTTCCTGGACTGACAAAGGAGGCAAGGTCCTACCCCAGAAACCTGTAGTATGATGGGATCATATTCCTTCAAGGATAGCTTTGGATACTTCAGACACGAGACACATATGAGAAGTGACAGCATTGGGGAGGGCACGGCCTGGTGGGCTTCCTGAAAGAGGTGAACCTGGAGTCTGGCTTTGGAGCCTAGAAAAACTAGAAGCAGGAAGAATGAACGCATTGAAAAGGGCCTCCTTTCCTTCCCTGTCCCAACCCTTCATTCAGCCGTTCTTTCTCCCCCAGGGCCCAAGGGGCCGGCTGGGGCCCCACAGTCCCATCAGCCCCAGCCGTGAGCAGAAGGAGGAGAGAGGATATTTTTAGCTTCTCTGCCACTGACATTTCGCAGCAGGCGACCTGGGGTGAAGCTGAGTGAGTGCTGAAGGCTGGGAGAAGCCAGCAGCGCCTTCACGCCCCCCTCCCCCACGCACACAGTACTGTGCACATGCAGCCATGTCTCCAACACTAGCAATGCCACGTCATGGCCCAGCTTCAGGTATACAGTTCCACACTGAGACACACACAGGCACCCGAGCACCAATTTGGTTCACATGTCACACGTGACAGAAACCTCACATATCTGGACAGGCACAATAAAAAGTGTCCATTCACACACCCAGAACGCACAGCGCGCATATGTTTCTCACACCTAGCTAAGCGCACACTCAGTCATCGTCCATTCAAGAAGAACGCACTCAGCGCCTACTATGAATTGGATACTGTTTATTCTACTCATTCCAGAGACCGACTGAACCATTAAAAATGTAGTCCTCATCATCTGAGTCGGTGATAGTGGGAGGTTGACACTAGAAAATAAATATATAAATAAATTAAAATTTAAAAAGCCATACATATGCCAGACAGCATTTGGGAGGCAGAGGCAGGTGGATCTGCACTTGAGACCAGCCTGGTCTACTGGGGCTACACAGAGAAACCCTATCTGTAAGGAAGAAAAAAAAAAAGAGCCATACACGTGTCTGACCTGGTAATGCAGACCTTTATCCCAGCTCCTGGGGAAGCTGAGGCAGGAGGACTGCAAGCTGAAGGCCTGCCTAGGCTACAGAATGTGTTCCCCACTAGCCCAGGCAATTTAGTGAGACTTGGTCTCAAAATAAAAATTAAAGAGTAGTTGGGCAGTGGTGGCGCACACTTTAATCCCAGCACCTGGGAGGCAGAGGCAGGTGGATTTCTCAGTTCGAGGCCAGCCTGGTCTACAGAGTGAGTTCCAGGACAGCCAGGGCTACACAGAGAAACCCTGTCTCGAAAAACCAAAAAAAAAAAAAAAAGTTAAAGAGTGCTTGAGAGTCCTGAGATGACTCAGCAGGTGAAGGAATTTGCCACCCAGTCTGTGGGACCCCAGAATCTACTTAGGGAAGGGAGAGCACTGACTCCCAGCATTTGACCTCTGACCTCCCCTATTCCTGATGTCCGAAAGCACACATGCTAAAATAATGTAATTATCCTTTTGTTTCTTTGTTTCTGAGACAGGGTCTCTCTATGTGGCCCTGGGTGTCCTGGAACTTGCTATGTAGACCAAGCTGGCCTTGAACTCACAGAGATCCTCTTGCCTCTGCTTTTCACAGTGCTAGGACTAAAGGCATGGTCCAGGCCCTGTCTACATTTAAACAAACAAACAAACAAAAACCTGCTGGGGTGTAGCTCAGTGATAGAGTGTTTACTTAGCTTGCCCAAGATGTTACAGTCAATCCACATGTGACAAATGTCCAAAATATAGAGCAGTGTGTAAGCAACTCCCTGATATTTAGCACCCCACAAATCTGCGTGAACTACATCCATAACCCATAGTCAGGGATTCGAGGGGCTGGTGAAATGGCTAGTGGAGAAAAGCACTTCTGAGAAAGCTTGAGCACTTGAGTTGGATCACTGTATCCCTCAGAAGGAGAGAAGCAACTCCCAGCCTCATCCTCTGACCTCCATATGGTGTGCAGCGACACAGGCACACACCCGAAACACTCGGTAATAAACAACATACTTGAAAAAGAAGTGTCATGGCTCACATAGACAACACATGTGTACCTCAGACACATGTACACCACCGTTCACATACATAACTGCACGCTTCACATGTTCTCATGCAGTTTGGGAGACGTGCGGACCCAGCCACGCCCACACTTTTGTAGATGGCTTTCCAAATTGTCTGTCTACACGCATGATACACAGCACACAGATTCGCACAGAGCCATTCCCTGCCGGTCACAAACATCCCCGAAATCTTCCTCCCTCCCATGAACTCCTGATAGTCACATGCTCATGCATGCACACAGAGTCCTTATAAACTCACAACCTCACATACACCTACCCATAACCAGGTTCCAGGAAACCATGCGCCCTTATCAGCACACACTCAAGTTCACATCTGCACTGCCCACCATAGCTCCTCCCCTTTCTCATAAGGCATAAATGGATACCTGGAATGCTGCCCTAAGATGCTAACCCTTGGGCTGGAGAGATGGCTCAGTGGTTAAGAGCACTGACTGCTCTTCCGGAGGTCCTGAGTTCAATTCCCAGCAACCACATGGTGGTTCACAAGCATCTGTAATGGGATCTGATGTGTGTGTGTGTGTGTGTGTGTGTGTGTGTGTGTGTGTGTGTGTGTGTGTGTGTGTAAAGACAGGGATGTACTCACATAAAATAAATAAATCTAAAAAAAAAAAAAAAGATGCTAACCCTTCTGCCCTTAGGATTTAGGGGGTAGGCTCAGGGAGAAGACACCCCCACCCACCTACACACACACCTGAAAATCAGGATGCTCTCAAAACACAATGTGATCTGGTGGCGTGGGAGAACCCTGCTGCTCAGGCCAATCTCCTGCTCCTTCTCTGTTCCACCCTCCTTCCTCTCTTCTTAAATTCTTCCATACCCCCCCCCCCCAGAAGTCTTTGGTACAGAACCAGGCTCCGATAGAAGGTATAACAGCCTTTGTATGATCAGCAGATGGACTAACGGCGGCTAGACACATGGCTCGGACAACAGTAACAACAAAGCCTTTGTTATAACCCGAAGGCTATCTGGCTCCTGGATCATGCTCACAGTTCCTTGCAAAGAGGAGCCTTAGGTTCTGATCCTGGTCCTATCCTAGGACCCTGGGATCAGTTGCTGACCTTCTCTAAGCCTCTTCTGCCTCAGTAAAACAGACAGTGCCAGAGACTGATTACGGAGGCAATGGCGTTCTCAGACACTGCGGTAGTTGTGTAAGCAGGGAGCAGAGCTGAGAGCCTGGTCTGAGCCATAAAAGCCCCCTCCCCAGAGGCTTTCCCTAGCAGCCCCCACCCCCAAGGCCTGCTGGTTTAGGTTAAAGCACCAGCAGCCAACAGCAACCCCTGTTCCCCAACACACATAAACACGTATACTCTTCCAAGATTTAGCCACTTCCTCTGCCCTCTCTGGACTTCTGTATCCAGGCTTGTGTATTTAGGGGCTCGGGTTTGGGCTCTGTGCCATGGAGCCAGTCTATGTGTGCACTGTCTGTCTGTCTGTCCCTCTGCCAACAGCCTTCAGGCGCCAGGAGGGGAGGCAGCAGCAAGGAGGTGGGGGGCTGGGAAGGAGGTAGCGTTGACAAGTTCCAATGTCTGGCTTTCCCTCCTGGAAACCCCAAGCTGGGCTGCCCCCCCTCCCTTCCTGTCTCTCTCACTCAAGCACGTCCCTTCTAAGCCCCTCTCTGCAGACACCCCCAGTGGAACCAAGCCCAGATCTGCTGCCAAGAAGGCCGACATTTCTTAGACTTGCCACGTTAAAGGGGCCCACACAGGCACACACTCAAGTCCTCCCACCCTGTCCTCCTCCCCTGCACATTCAAGCAACCTGAAGCACACAAAGACCCGGATAGACACAGCGACCACCTGTGCACGCAGGAGGTAGGAGCTCATCTGACCTCCGGCGGGCAGACAAATGCAAACCCAGGCATGGACTCCCACCCTATCTAAGCTTAGCTCACCACAGACCCACGTGGTTTCCATCACACAGCACATACAGGCACACACAGGCCCTGCCATCCAGAGAAACAAGTGCAAACCCCAAGCAGTGTCGCCCCGCACAGCGCCACCAATCATCCCCACTACTGCCATCACTGCCATCCTGTCCCCTAATCTCTCATACGGCACAGCCAAATATATACAGACACATGCTGTTCCCCTGTGCCGCCATCAATAGCCACAGAGATGCTGCATGCCTACCCCTGGACATTTGGTCCATCCCACACAGCTACCCAGTATGTCCCCAGACACAGATTACCAAACCACAGCCTCAGCATCTCTTAAAGCAGACTTCCCCTCTATGCTTGTTCATAATTACTTCGTTATTCTCCTGTTGACCCTAACAAGTTCATAGGCACGCCTGACACACCCTGACATGGCACACACATAGTCACATGTACTGACCCCTTGGTATATGCCTGGATCCCTTGTCAGTGATACAGCACACATGGGTTTGGGGACGCACACACTGTCAGACACAGCATTTCTGTGTACCTAGCCAGGATTCAAACTCAGGACACACACAACTTTCTCTCGTGCTTAGTCAAACACACGGTAGCTCTCTGAGCTGCATGAATGCACACACAGAAGAACTTGCACACTTGAGTTGGGCAGTGCTGGTGCATGTCGTGAATCCCGGCACTCAGGAGGCAGAGGCAGGCAGATCTCTGAGGACACAGAGAAACTCTGTTTTGAAAGAAAAAAAAAAAACAAAAAAAACAAAAGAAAAAGAAGAAAAAGGAGAAGGGGAAGAGGGGGAGGAAGAAGAAGAGGAAGGAGGAGGGAAGGAAGGAGAAATTGCACATTGAAGCAAATTGATTCACCCTCAAAATACTTCTTCAGGGGTGTGTGTGTGTGTGTGTGTGTGTGTGTGTGTGTGTGTGTGAGAGAGAGAGAGAGAGAGAGAGAGAGAGAGAGAGAGAGAACATGCTCCATGCTCCTGTGGGGACCGACCCAGATGTCTGAACCTCATACCTCATGGTCACATACTGCAGCCTCCTAGCCCCCAACTGCAGCTTTCTACCTCCCTCCCTCGGCTGGTGAGAGCAGAGAAGAGCTCAGCCCTTGTTCCCTCCCTCCACTGGCTGCCTCTCTCCCTCCCATCTGGCAGAATCAGCCAGCCCTGCCCCAGCTCAGGCTCAGGCAGCCCTGGCTGCTCTGGGCAAACTCGCTGCTGGTTGGTCTCGGCCGCCGATGCCGCATCAGCAGCGGCGGCGGCAGCAGCAGGGGCGAGAAGGCTTCAGGCGACTGCCAACGTGGCAGACGGCGGGCAGGGCGGCAGGAAGGAAACTGGGCCCATTCTGCGCCCACTCGCTGAGGGGCTGAATGAGCAAGCAATGCAGCTGGGCAGGGGACCTTGTGTACAGCTTGGGCTCCGGGCCCACATTGGTCCCATAATGGCTGTGTGACCTTGAGCAACTTGTTCCCCATCTCTGGTCTCATTTCCTCCTTTAGCAAATGAACAGTCTGAACCGGACAAATCTTTGTCTCCAATTCAACCAAGGCAACTGGAGGGACATATGGGCTCACGCTGTGGACTCCAGCCCTTTCAGCCCCCAAAGAAA
Source organism: Uromys caudimaculatus (assembly GCA_028551405.1). Classification (NCBI taxonomy): domain Eukaryota; kingdom Metazoa; phylum Chordata; class Mammalia; order Rodentia; family Muridae; genus Uromys; species Uromys caudimaculatus. The sequence goes on from CM052702.1 coordinate 120,890,650, forward strand.
TATTTCTCACCTTTGAACAGCTGCCTCCATTGACAAATCTTTTCCATTCTGCATTGGTAATGGCATTTCATTAAGAAGAAAACAGAACTGGGCAGTGATGGCGCACGCCTTTAATCCCAGCACTCGGGAGGCAGAGGCAGGCAGATTTCTGAGTTCGAGGCCAGCCTGGTCTACAGAGTGAGTTCCAGGACAGCCAGGGCTCCACACAGAGAAACCCTGTCTTGAAAAACCAAAAAAAAGAAAGAAAACAGATCCATGCCAGCATGTGGACTCATGCCTGTAACCTCGGGATTTAGGAGGCCAAGACAGGAGGACTGCAACGAGTTCAAGGCCCACCTTTGTTAAATAAGAAGGAAAAGGGGATGCTGGAGAGATGGCTCAGAGGTTAAGAATACCTTCAGTTTTTGTAGAACTGGGATTCAGTTCCTAGCACTGATGTGGCAGCTCACAACTGTCTGTCACTCCAGGTCCCGGGGAGCCCATGTTCTCTCTTAACCTCTTTGGACACAAGACATGCATATGGTGCACAGACATACATGTAGGAAAGCACATACACATAAATTAAATCCTTTTTTAAAAAAGTTAAAAAGAAAGAAAAGGCAGGTTTCACCAGCCAGTGCACAGCAGAGCTGAGATGGGATCAGAACCCCTGACTCAGTCTTTAGACTCAACACTGCCTTCCCTTATCTTCTCCTGGCTATCCCACGCCCTTAGCACCTCGTACTCAGAGCTATCCGCATTCCCCACCTCTTCGCCCTGGGCCCCCACCAGGGCCACCTGGTTCTGCCCTGGGGAGTCAGGGTGCAAAGGCCAGACAGGTCTCCTACCAGCATTCCAGCTGCCACTGAGAACACAGCTGTCAGTAGGATCCAGAGAGCCAAAAAGCCACCTCCTAAGCAGGCCCTCATTGTCAGCTTCAAAACAGAGCTGCTGTGAGACCCTGGGCTGCCCTAGGCCTCCGTCTTTTCATCCTGATAGCTGCCATAGATGGGTTTCCAGGACCCGTTTAGCTTACAGCACTGCCTAGGTTATGGACAAAGGAAAACGCCGGTGTGGGGGAGATGGCTGTATCTAGGCCCCCAGCCAACTGTGAGGTGCCTGATATCTGGGAGCCTGGCTCCTGGATTATCTGCATCTCTGAGGACCCAGTATAAAGGAGGGGCTCAGCTCTTGTTTGTGGGAGGGATGGATAGACAGATGGACAACATGGAAAGGGAGGGGAAAAAGAGGCCTCCATCTCCATGGAGTGCTTAACAGGAAAGAGGAGGAAGGAGGAAGAGGAGGAGGAAGAGGAGGAGGAGGAAGAGGAGGAGGGGAGGGGAGGAAAAGGAGGAGGAGGAAGAGGAGGAGGAGGAAGAGGAGGAAAAAAGGGCAGAGGAGACCCCCCCCCCCCGTTTATTTCATCAGTTTTGCTGATGCTCACTCTACCCAGCCCAGTCTATGGGGACCACAAATGTAGGACAATTACAGGAGGCTAGAACATCTGTGGGATCGTCCTGGGAAGCCTGGAAGAGGACCCAGATGGTCTGTGGTAGCAAAGAAAGGCCTGGAGTTGCCAGGCGCAGTAACACAAGCCTGCAATTCCAGCACTTGGGAAATGACGAGTTCAAGGTCATTCTTAGCTACAAAGCTAATTCTGGATCAGCTTGGGTAACACCCCTGCCTCAAAAACATCTTTTGTTTGTTTGTTCCTTTGTTTTCGGTCCCCCCTCCCCCACCGGGTTTCTCTGTGTAGTCCTGGCTGTGTGCCGCTGCCATGGACCAGGCTGGCCTTGAACTTGCAGAGATCCACCTGCTTCTGCCTCCGGAGTGCTGGGATTAAAGGCGTGGGCTGCCAGCACTCTGCCCGCTTTTTTTTTTTTTTTTTTTTTTTAAAGAAAGAAAGGGAAGAAGAGAAGAAGCAAAAAGAAATGGCTTGGGGGGGGGGGGAATGGCTTCTGGAATGGAAAGCACAGGTATTGAGATCCGTCTCCGGAAACGTCCGTAGCACTTCCTCCTGCGCACTTACGTACATGCGCAATTGTCGTCCCCATCCTACAGATGGAGAAATCAATGCTCAATGGTTAGGACAGAGCCAAGTTTTTATACCCAGGCTGGCCTGACTGCAAAGCCAGTGTTTTGTGTGCTAAGCCATGCTGCCTCCTGATGGAACGAATTGCTAATGGTGGCATTTCCGATGGAGCGACAGTGCTTTGGGAAGAGGTTCTGGACAGATGGTTCCCAATTGGGCCCCTGCCTCAGGCTAGCAGAGCAGAGGATGGTTGGTGAAGGAGAAGCTCACCCCCCTCCGTTCTGCTGTGTGTGGGATGCAGGCAGGTCCCCTCCGGACTCCTCACCATCCCCCGCCAGCCCTTGGCCTTGCCTGGGTGACCTGCATGAGCTCAGCTTGCAAGCAGCCCTGCGGAGGAGTCAGCCAGGGCAGAGACTGCCTCTGCCCTCGCTGCTTGGCAGTGCCAAGGGAGGCGGGGCTGCAGAGGGGTGCAGCCAACCAGTCCTTCCTGTGCCCCAACTCCGGCACCCCCGGGGTCTTCTGCAGAGGCCCAAACTGGGATGAATGGTGCAGAGCTGGGCATACTGGTCAGGCCCGGCCTCATTGCTGCAGCCTTGTTGAGTTGCCATTAACAAGTGGCCGGAGGTTGCCGTGTCTCCATGGAGACCAGACAGTCAGTGCAGCTCTGGGGTGAGGGCCGTGATTAGTGAGTGTCAGTTTTGCCAGCCCTGTCCTTCCCACCGCTGCTCAAGACAACAGGCCTGGAGGGTGGAGGGGAGGATTGGGAGGGGGTTCAGAGCCTCACAGGCAGGGGGCATTCAGTCCCAGCCTCAGGTGCTGTGTCTTTGTCTCCCCCAGTGGCTCCTCAGTTCCCCCTCCTCTTGTCGCCTGCCTTCCCTCCTCAATCCATAATCCATCTTACACACAGCCACCAGGGTGAGTTTTTGAAAACACGAGCTGAATCCTGACACTGCCTTCCTTAAGAGCGTTCCACGGCTCCTGACACCCCGGAGGCTGAGTTCATTGCTTTTTCTTTTCTCTTCTTTTCTTTTTTTCTTCTCTTTCTTTCTTAAAAAAGGGGGGGGGGTGAAGAAGGGGGGCTCACGTATTCCAGAGGATCCCACACTGTCCTTGAACTGGAAGTGCAGCTGGAGATGATCCTGAACAGAGCCTCTTGCCTAGAAGCTAGGCCCTCAAGACGAAAGGCCCTAGACTGAACAAGAACACAGGCACGCCCAGTTTCCATGGCGCTGGGGACTGAACCATGGGCTTGATGCGTGGTAGGCAAGCCCTCCACTAACTGAGCCACAGGTCTTCCACAAATGGTCTCTGAGAATCCTACTGTGGGTCAAGGAGCCTGCCAGATGGACAAGGTCAAGGTGGCAAGCAAGTTCTCTGCTTTTCTGAGGAGGAAGGCAGCCTGCCAATCTTGGGAGGAAGATTATGTTAAGTAAATATAAGTCGAGAGCTTTGGGCAATGTGTGTCACAGGCCTAGCATCTCCTCCGTTCTTGGGAAGCTGGACCAGGAGGAAGATGAATTCAAGACCAGTCTGGGGGGCTGGAGAGATGGCTCAGCGGTTAAGAGCGCTGACTGCTCTTCCAGAGGTCCTGAGTTCAATTCCCAGCAACTACTTGGGGGCTCGCAACCGTCTGGAATGGGATCTGATGCCCTCTTCTGGTGTGTCTGAACACAGCTACAGTGTACTACTCATATAAATAAAATAAAAAAAGACCAGTCTGGGTTATACAGTGAGATCTTCCTTAAAGGAGAACAAAAGAGAGGGAGACAGGCTGCTTCGAGAGATCGGTGTTAAGGAGGCAATTTTGGATGCAGGCGTGTGCATATGCATATGCATGTATGCATCCACATGTATGGAGGTCAGAGGTTACTCTTCAAGTGTCTGTCAATCACTCTCCCCTCATATTGCCCCCCCCCCTTAGAATGCTTCAAGAGAATTTGTGAGTCCATGTCAAGGGGCCATGCTAATCTTCTCCTTATCATTCCAATTTTAGTGTCCACCTTATGTTTTGGCACAGGATTGGTTGCTCACTGAGCCTGGAGTTCACTGGTTCAGCCAGCAAGTTCCGGGGCAGCTCCCGTCTTCATTTTTTCTTGAGATTATACACCCATTTTGCTCCTTGTATGGCAAGCGTTTTTTGTCAACTGAACCATCTCCCCACATCCCACTTTTAAAGATTTCTTTATTTTATGTATATGAGTACACTGCCGCTGTCTTCAGACACACCAGAAGAGGGCATCGGATCCCATTCCAGATGGTTGTGAGCCACCATGTGGTGGCTGGGAATTGAACTCAGAGCCTCTGGAAGACAAGTCAGTGCTCCTACCTGCTGAGCTATCTTTCCAGCCCCTACTTGTTTATTTATATAGACATGTTCTCATTATTTATTCCAGGCAGGACTAGTCCTGCCTATGTAGACCAGGATTGCCTCAAACTTAAAGTCATCCACCTGCCTCTGCCTCCCAGATACTGAAACTTAAAGGCGTGTGAGCCACCTGCCTCTGCCTCCCCAGTGCTGGGATTAAAGGCGTGTGTTACCATGTCTGGCCTGGCAAGTTTGTTGTTGTTGTTTTAGATTTATTAATGTGTGTGTGTGTGTGTGTGTGTGTGTGTGTGTGTGTGTGTGTGTGTGTGTGTATGTGTGTATAACACATGTGCAGGTGCCCAAGGAGACCAGGAAATGGTGTCAGATCCCCTGGAGCTGAAGTTACTTTCCGTTGTGAGATGCCTGATATAAGAACCGAACTCAAGTCCTCTGGAAGAGCACAGGATGGCACTTAACACTAGTACTATGGATCCTGTTTGGCTTTAACTATTGTGTAGCCGAGGCTAGCCTTGAATTTCTGACCCTCCTACCTTCATCTCCTGAGTGCTGGAATTATAGGTGTACACCACCACGCTCAACTTATGTGGTGCTGGGGATCAAACCCAGGGCTTCAAGCATGCTAGGGATGCCTGCTACCAATTGACTACATCCATAATACCAAAGACATTTTGAGTGACAGATCCTGATATGGTCCCACCAGTGGGCATTTGAGAGAGTGTGTGCCAGGCCCTTCTGGCCTCCTCAGCTTCCTCTCCCTCTTGCCAACCCCTCCTTCATGATTGCTATCTTGGTTAAAGCCAGGGCTTATCTAAGTGAGGAAGGAGAACAACCAAACCTGAGTTAGCATCCACTCGCCCTTCTCCCCTGCACTTGCCTCTCCTCTGCAGCCACTGCAGACCTCCTCACAAGCACTCCTGATACTACACCTGTCCCCAACAGGCTCAACCACTCATTTCTTGAATCATAGATCAGGTACCCTGAGTGCCAGGCACTGAGCCACAGCCGGTTTTGTGGATACAACAAAAGGCGGGTGCTTAGTCCCTGCCCTAGGCCAGAGTCCAGTCAGGAAGGCGACAAGTCTGTGAGGGCACGTGGGGTTGGGTGAGTAACCTAGATGGGGGTGTCTAGCAGCATTCCAGGAGGACAGGCTGCTCAGCAGGGACCTGAAGGACGAGGGGATAGCCAAGTATGGGGAGGGGAAGATGTTCCAGGCAGATGAACAAGTCCACACTTGGGAAGGCAGGAAGTAGGAGAGGTCAGAGCTGAACCAGAGGTTGGCGTTGGGGGCGCCTCCCGCCGGGAGTATGCTCAGATCTCCTCCCCAGCATGCCCTCCAGCCTCTCCCTTCCGGTTCATTCTCCACGCCGCAGTTAGCATTGGCTTTCTAAAACTGGCAGAAGTCTACTCTGTACCCATAATCCTTCAAAGTCCAAGCTTGGTGACACAGCCCTTGAAACACTCCAGAGGCCCTTCCAGCCCGCTAGCTTTCCACTTGCTCCTCCCAACCAGCTCTGGTCTGCCACACCCAAACAGGTCATTTTCTTTGTCTCTGGGCCTTAGGCTAGGTTGTACATTCCTCCCAGAATGCCCTTCTCCACTTACCCTTAAAGTGCCAACATGTATGCCCCCCCCAGGAAGCCTCTTATTTCTCCAACCCAAGTAAGTTTCTCCTCTCTGCCTTCACACAGCAAACTGCAGTTATGTGCCTTGAATAGGGATGGTTGCTTCTCAGTGGCTGCTTTAGATCTGTTTTCGTGGTCATGATCTTCTTTTCTTTTTTCTTTCCTTTTCTTTCTTTTCTCTCTCTCTCTCTCTTTCTTTCTTTCTAAAGATTTATTTCTTTTATATATATGAGTACACTGTGCTGTCTTCAGACACAACGGAGGAGGGCGTCAGATCCCATTACAGATGGTTGTGAGCCACCATGTGGTGGCTGGGAATTGAACTCAGGACCTCTGGGAGAGCAGTCAGTGCTCTTAACCACTGAGCCATCTCTCCAGCCCAGTCATGATCTTAAAAAAATTTTTTTAATTTATTTTTATTTTGTGTTCATTGGTGCTTTGCCTGTGTGTATGTCTGTGTGAAGGTCTCAGATTCCCTGGAATGAGGAGTTACAGACAGATATGAGCCACCATGTAGGTGCTGAGACTTGAACCCAAATCCTCTATAAGAGCAGCCCATGAGTAACTGCTGAGCCATCTCTGCAGTCCCCCTCCCCAATGATCTTATTTAATTTTTCCAGCTCAGCTTGTGAAGCTGGAGACCGGGGTTCAATTCCAAGCACCCTCATGACAGCTAACAATGGCCTCGAACTCGAATTCCAGGAGATCTGACAGGCTTGCTCTTCTGTCCTTTATGGGTATATACCCATACACGTATACTCAAAAGTAAAACAGAGCCCTCTCAGCCCATAGCATCACCCCTGCTTCACTTAGAGGAAAGTGAGGCTCGGAAGGTTGCAGTGACTGTGCTGGTTCCCACCAGTACTAAGTGGTAGAGCTGGGACTCGAACCCTGGTCGGCTGTTGCCACCAAGACCCATGGCGAAGTTTTCTCTCATCTTCCACCCAACTAGCAGCACCTGAGAGGACACAGTCCAAGTCTCATGCATTCAGGCTGAGAGCCTAGGACATGGCTGTACCCACAGGCTGGTGTGCACACGGACATAGAATAACTAACTTCAGATAGCATGCTATAGAGGGTTGGGAGAGAAGTTCATGGGCAGGCTCCTAAGGGTAAATAAACACCCACAATGCACCCCGAGTGGATCCAGTCATCATTCTGGGATTGGTTGGCCCCATGTCCAGCCCAGTACCTGGCTCCTGAAGCAGCCTCTCCCCCTCACCCCAAAGATCTGCGGGCACTTCCCTCTCTTGTCTAGCAGCTCCTTTGGGATCAGACAGATTCATTTTGAACTTTAGTTCTGCCCTCAGATATAGCTGTGTGACTCTGAGTAAGTTGCTTCACCTCTCTGAGCCACCAGTTCTTCATCTTCAAAACGAGCTGTAACGTATCTGCCCTCTGGAGCTGTGGAGTAGATACATAATGTAGATATTCTTACGTTCCCCAAGTGTCTGTGTGCTGCGCTGAGCTTTGTTCTTTCTTTAAAATGTATTAATTGTATTTGTATTTGTTTGTTTGTTAGTTTATTTGGTTTTTCAAGACAGGGTTTCTCTATGTAGCCCCGGCTGTCCTGGAACTCACTCTGTAGAGCAAGCTGGCCTTGAACTCACAAAGATCCACCTGCCTCTGCCTCCTGAGTGCTGGGATTTAAGGCACACACCACCAGTACCCTGCTTACTTATTCTGAGAGAGGAGGTTCCCACTATGTAGACCAGGCTGACCCAGAACTCACAAAGACTGCCCGTCTCCGCCTCCTGAGTGCGAAAATGAAATGTGTGAGGCCCCCATGCCCCACTTATGTCCTTTTTAAATTGTGTGTGCTTATGTGGGTCTGTATGTGGGTCTGTGCGCATTTGAATACAGGTATCCATGAAGGCCAAGAGAGTGTGTTGGTCACCCTGAAACTGGAGTTATAGGAAGGTGGTGAGCCACCTCATGTGGGTGCTGGGAACTGAACTCAGGTCCTGTGTAAGGCTCTTTGCTGCTGAGCCTTCTTCCCAGCCTTGTCCTTTATTTATGTACTTATTTATTTATATATTAAATGCAGGGTTTTTGTTTTTTGTTTTTTGTTTGTTTGTTTGTTTTCGAGACAGGGTTTCTCTGTGTAGCCCTGGCTGTCCTGCAACTCCCTCTGTAGACCAGGCTGGCCTCGAACTCAGAAATCCGCCTGTCTCTGCCTCCCAAGTGCTGGGATTAAAGGCGTGCGCCACCACGGCCCGGCTTTAAATGCAGGTTTATTGAGAAGCTGCTCTTTGGCAAGTTTACTGGCCCCAAGGCCTGACGCCAGGGGAGTCGCCATGGGAACGGAGAGAAAAAGAAAGGGAGGAAGAGAAAGAAAGAAAGAACATATGGGGGGGGGACAGAGCCATTTAATTTCTTTTTTTTGAACAAAATATTTTAGGTTTATTAGTTTGCATGTGTCTGGTGCTATAAGTGTAGAAGAGGGAGTCTGATCCCCTGGACCTGGAGTTACAGACACTTGTGAGCCATCATGTGAGTGTTGGGAATTGTACCTGGGTCCTCTGGAAAATCAGTCAGTGCTCTAACTGCTGAGCCATCTCTCCAGCCCTGATTCTTAATTAGTCCCACCCTTAAGTCCAGGCAGTCAGAGACATGGAACCTCAGTACTTGGAAAGCTCACTCCCACCACCTCCACTGGTCATTCCCCCACAGAATAAGGAATCAGAGAGGCTAGGAAGGCATGCCCAGCAGGAGTCCGCCCTAACTCTTCCAAAACAGCTCTGGATTCCAAGGATCCTAGAGTCCTTGAGCCAGCTGACAGGGCGTGGGCGTGCCCTTCCCCAGTCCACACCACACTGCCAGCTAGATTCCTGGGCCTGAGGGGTGGCCAAAGGCAGCTGTTCACCAGGAGGGGGTGCTGAGGAAATTAGGAGAAGGGCCTCCAGCACCCTCTTGTCAGGAACAGTGTGTCTGTCCTTCTGAGCAACAAGTGCTTGAGAAGGCAGGAACTACCAGCTCCATTTTAGAGATTAAGGAACCTGTGCTCAGGCTAGCGACAGTGACGTTCACATCTTCTGTTTACTGGGCTGCCTCTGAGTTGGCAGTGTTTCTTCATGTCCCAGAGTCACACAGCTAGCTCCTAATTTAACTCTCACCACAACGCCCTGGAAGTAATATTACCGTTTCACTTTTCAGGCGAGGCAGCAGAGGCACAGCAAAGCTGAGAGACATGCCTGAGGTTGCACAGCTTACAGGGAACAGAGCCAAACAATGGCAGCCAAGCTTTTGACTAGCTTTGGTGCCTGTTACCATTATCTGGGTTAGGCATCCCCTAATCTGGCTAGCAGCCTCTGGCCTCAGTCATAGGACAGCCAGGCAGGGCCCTGGGGCTGTTTAGGGAGAGGTCCCTCCAGTTTGTAACTTCTGTGGCCTGAGAAGAGGGTACTTTCACAGAGCTGAGGCCAGGCCCGCCCCTTTCCCTCCATGGCCCAGCTGTGGCTGTTGTCCAAGCTCCCACAGGCAAGCCCCACCTCTCCTACACCAGGCCAAGCTGCTGCTCTGTGGTCACCTGGACCCAATTTCCTTCTTCCTGCCTCCTCCCATCTCTGGGAAGCAGCACTGGACAGACTGCACTGCCAATTTCAAAAATCTTCTCCCCCAGGAAGCCATTTCTGTCTCCTCTACAAGCTCCCCTGGGGTCTCCTATACCCCACTCAGAGTTCCCCAGTGCACCTCCCTTCAGCCCCCTCCCCCCACACTGAGACACTCTTGGATCATCAATCCAGTTTCCATTTGGTTCCTGGCTGAACACTGGGTCCCTGGCCAGACTTTGAGTTCCCTCCCCCTGGGCGGGCCACACCATGTCTTTCTCTCCCTCCACTCCCAGTGCCTGGCAGAGTTGAACCCAGAGCCAGCAAACTGCCCTTCCCCAGGAACCAAACCTTAACGCTTAGAGGCCTGGAGCCGGTTCAACCATTCTCCCACCACCTCTTCTGTGTCTGAGAGGCCCAGGAAAGGAAGCCACAGAGCCAAGATCACCCAGACACCAACCCAGGACTCAAACCTCAGTCTCCTGACTCTCAGGCCCAGGTTCTGACCCTGTACACAGATCAAGTTTCCAAAGCCCTCATGAACTCTTTTTTTTTTTTTTTTTTTTTTTAATTTGGTTTTTCGAGACAGGGTTTCTCTGTGTAGCCCTGGCTGTCCTGGAACTCACTCTGTAGACCAGGCTAAGCAGGAAACCAGAATAACTCCCAGTGGTGTACTGCCCGAACCCCAGGGGTTAGTCTTGCTCCAGAGGCCACATCTGGAAAAGCCCTAAGGAGATCATTAGTCCAACTTCCCTTCGTCTACAAACTGAGACCCAAAAAGCAGAAGAGACCTCCTTGGGGGGTCACACCAAGCTGGGACTACAACTAAGGAACATTGGATTCCATGTGGCCTTCTTTGATGAATTAAGTTTTGAGGGACTAGGAGTTGGATGGAGTCTCTGGTAGGCAGACAGACTGGGAGAGGGAAGGGCATGACTAGGTGAATTTCCAAGATGGCTGTCTACTTCACCCTCTTGACCTCAGAGAGGCCTAGTGGGCCTTTTCTCTGCCCAGTAGGGCCCCTCTCCTTGTCAGTCTGACAAGTTCAAGGCCAGATCAGGACCTGTTTATCCCAAACTTTCAGACTTATTACCTTTCCCCTCTCTCTCTCTCTCTCTCTCTCTCTCTCTCTCTCTCTCTCTCTCTCTCTCTGTGTGTGTGTGTGTGTGTGTTTTCAAGCTGGCCAACCCTAAATTAGGGGAAAAGCCCCCAGCCTTTACCAGGTATGACGGCTTATTCGTTTCCAGCACTTGGGAGGCAGAGGCAGGTGGATCTTTGCATTCAAGGCCAGTCTGGTCTACAGAGTGAGTTTCAGAACAGCCAGGGCTACATAGAGAAACCCTGTCTCGAAAAACTAAAAACCAAGAACAAACATACAAAGAAAACACCTTCAAAGAGAGACCAGGTAGGCTGGAGAGATGGCTCAGTGGTTAAGAGCACTGGCTGCTCTTCCAGAGGTCCTGAGTTCAATTCCCAGCAACCACATGGTGGCTCACAACCATCTGTAATGGATCTGATGCCCTCTTCTGGTGTGTCTGAAGACAGCTACAGTGTACTCACACACATAAAATAAATAAATAAATAAATATGAAGGAGAGAAATAAATAAATAAATAAATAAATAAATAAATAAATAAATATGAAGGAGAGAGAGAGAGCGAGCGAGCGAGCGAGCAGGTTTTAGTTTCTGTAGTCCTTCCTCGGCAGATTTTCCTGCCTTTTAATTCTTTTAATGTCAGAGAAAATAAATTGATCAAGATCCCCCCCCCCCCAAACATTAACAGTATCACCAACTATTCATTCATTTAACAAACCCATGGACATCTACTAATTCCTGGTTCTGGGCTGATACTGAGAATATAAGAATACAAAAGCCGGGCCATGGTGGCGCACGCCTTTAATCCCAGCACTTGGGAGGCAGAGGCAGGTAGATTTCTGAGTTTGAGGCCAGCCTGGTCTACAGAGGGAGTTGCAGGACAGCCAGGGCTACACAGAGAAACCCTGTCTCGAAAAACCAAAAAAAAAAAAAAAAAAAAAGAAGAAGAAAAGAATACAAAAGAGGGGGTGCAGGCTGGAAATGTCGCTCTTTGGTGGGGAGCTTGCCTAGCATGAGGGAACGCCTGGCTTCAATCCCCAGCATCCCATAAATCCAGACTGGTGGCATAACACGTCAGTCCCAGCCCTTGGAAGGTGGAGGCAGGCAGGATCAGGAGCTCAAGGTCATTGTCAGCTCTGCCAGTCTGTTCCAGGCTAGCCTGGACTCTATGAGACCTGTCCTAAAACAAAACAAAACAAAACAATATTAAAAAAAAAAAAAAAAAAAAAAAAGACAGTCAAAGCTGTAGGGGCAGGAAGGGGCTTCTGGGTACAGGAAGTAAGGAGAGGCATCTTGGTCTGGCTTCTGCTACCTGAGTGACAATTTATCACGATGTGTATTTAATGTGTGAATTCCTCTGTACAAATCTTTCCCTAAAAAGTATTTCTGAGGCCTGGAGACCACTCTTAGTGGCTAAGAGCCCTTCCTGCTCTTCCAGAGGACCCAAATTTAGCTCCCAGCACCATGATGGATGGCTCACAAATGCCTGTAGCTCTGTCTGACACCCTCTTCCGGCCTCCAGAGACATACACAGGTGGCATACACTTATATAAATGCACACACACGTAAGTAAAAATTAAAAATAAAATCAAGCAGGGCAAAGTGGTGATCACCTTTAATCCCAGGACTAGGGAGGCAGAAGCAGGCAAATCTCTGATTTCAAGGCCAGCCTGGTCTACAGAGCAAGTGCCAGGACAGCCAGGGCTACACAGAGAAACCCTATGTCTGTGTCAGAAAACAAAACAACAACAACAACAACAACAAGAGGGGTTGGGGATTTAACTCAGTGGTAGAGCGCTTGCTTAGTAAGAGCCAAGGCCCTGGGTTCAGTCCTCAGCTCCAGAAACAACAACAACAACAAAAACAACTCATTTCTAAAAAAGCATTCTTGCAAAAACAGTTATAGGGACTAGGGTATACAGCTCAGTTGATAAGAGTGATTGCCTAGCTTGCACAAGGCCCTGCGTTCCACTCTCAACACTGGAAGGGAAGAGAGAGAGAGAGAGAGAGAGAGAGAGAGAGAGAGAGAGAGAGAACCATAGAAACTGAGCAATCGAGCTTACAGAGGTGAGGGGGTGAGGACAGATGAAACACTGAAAACTGTCCATTACAGCTGGGAGAAGGACCATTCTAGGATAAAAGGGTGTGGACTGTGGGGCCTGAGGACCTGCTCCTCATGAGCGTGGCAGTGGGGGTGGGGCTGCGGCTGCGGCTTGTTATAGGAGGTGAGGTGCATTCCGAACTTGGAGGAAATGAACAGGTGTTAAGAGCAGGAGTGATTTTCAGCCCCTGCCTCAGCACTGCACCAATGGCGAGTCACTATGAATCATGGGTGTAAGCGTGATACAGCTGCTAGATGACAGCATATGGAGTCAGGCAAGGTGGCACACGCCTGCGCTCCCAGCTCTCAGGAGGGGAAGACCGAAGGATTATAATGTTGAGGCCAGATAACAAGATTCCATCTCAAAAACCCAAGGGCTTGGTGATAGGACAGGGAAGTAAGGGGGTGGGGTGGCAGGAGGAGTGAAGGAGGGAAAGAAAAAGAAGACATTGGAAGAACTTTCCTGACCTGTGAGACTCAAAGGTTTTTGTAGGTTTCAAGCACACTAACTGTCTGAGGAGAGGCACATGCATGCTATAATCTTAGCAGACCAAGACAGAAGGATCATGAGTTTGAGCCTAGCCTGGGCTATATAACAGCATCCTGGTAATGATATCAAATGCCTGAAATTCTAGCACTTGGGAGCCCAGGATGGCCCTGAAAATCTTGTCCTCCTACAAGAGACCGTATGTCAAAACAACAAACCAGTCAGGTGTTGCCTGTGCTCCCAGCACTCAGGAGGCAGAGGCAGTCTGTCTGATCTCTGAGTTCGAGACCAGCCTGATCTACACCATGAGTTCCAGGACAGCCAGGGCCAGAAACCCTGTCTCAAAACAACAACAGCAGCAGCAGCAGGAGCAGCAACAATGTTTCTGAGTTCCAGGCCACCTGGTCTGCATTAGCAGGTTCCAGGCCAGCCAGGGCTATACGGTGAAATCCTGGTCTCAAAACAAACAAAAACCCAACAACAAACAAACAAAAACAGATGAAGCAAACAGCAGACCACCCTGGGCTCTGCTGCTGTATAGGAGAGCTGACACTTCATCCTTGGGGTAGTGGGTCATCAGAAAGCGGCTTAAGTCAGGGAATGAACAGGCTTTATGGCTTCCAGTTACCTTCTCTGCTGTGCTCCTGACAGCAAGGTATTGCCTAACAGCTAAGGACACATGCAAAGGGAATAAAAGGAAACCCACCCCCTTGTTCAGCAGAGACAGGGCCAGGCTTGGATTCTACCCCTTTGCAATCAAGATGCAATTTTACGACTTGAAAAGTCACTTAATCCAGGTGCCAGGATGAGGTGGGGCGCTGCAGGTGGAGACTGGCTGGGAGGCCTGTCCTGCAGGGCCTAACCCTGGCCTTAGAGGCTCTGCGGCCTGCCAGCTGCTACCAACATCACAACTCCTGCTCCAGCCACACTTGCTGTGCTCAGCACCTGGACACCCCTCCTCTTCCCAATCTTCCTCTCGGAAGAGTGAGCCTGGCAGCGATTGGAGCCAGGAGTTTTCCTCCACCCACGCCCACACAATAGAACCTGCAGCAGAGAGGACAACAAACAGCCAGGTTCCTGCAGGATCCCCTCCCCTGCCAGGCACTCGGGAAAGGCACTGGCAGAACTGGGTGAAATGTTGCATGTCTGTGATCCCAGCACTCACAAGGTAGAAGCAGGTGGGTCTCTGTGAGTTCAAGGCCAGCCCTATTTATACAGGGAGTTCCAGGACAGGCAGGGCTACACAGAGAAACCCTGTCTCGAAAAACAAAACAAAACAAAAAAGATAGAAAGAAAAAAAAATAAGGTGAGGATGTACCCCAAGGAGCAGAGTGTTTGCCTAGGATAGTCCTGGGTTCGATGAACAAGACATGACAGTGCGGTGCCCACCTCCACTCCCACCCCATCCCCCACCCCCTGACTTGGGAGATGGAGGCAGAAGATTCAGAGACTCATGGTCATCTTTAGGTTTTAGACCCAGTTTCAGGAAAAGCCTGGGCTACATGAGACCCACATGGTGGAAACAAAGAACTGACTACTGCAGGCTGTTCTCTGACCTCCATTCATGTCCTCTGATGCATACCCCACAAACAAAGTAAATCGCATGTAATTTTAAAAGAAAGAAATATTGTAATTACACCGTCACTGTCTTCAGACACACCAGAAGAGGGCATCGGATCCCATTACAGATGGTTGTGAGCCACCATGTGGTTGCTGGGATTTGAACTCAGGACCTCTGGAAGAGCAGTCAGTGCTCTTAACCTAAGCCATCTCTCTAGCCCAGAAAGAAATATTCTTGATGGCAGAGGAAGCCTAAGTATTACATACAGTGATGGTTGGGGACCAGAATAGTCATTGAAGTCTCACACTGCCTCTGTGAGATGCTTGGATTTCATCCACAGTCCAGAAGTGGAGAAGATAAGACAGGAATCGACCTGTTTCAAACTCCCACACCTGGCAGGTGGTAGGGGTGGGGCTGTAACCCTGTGATGTCCGCTCCCTTCCTTGTACCTTATAGGAGCGTGAGCAGAGGAGCCATGAGGAGAGGGCAGGAGGTGAGGCCAGGTCATAGGCAGCATGGGTTACTTTGGTGAGGAGTACGGGTTTACCCAGAGAACACCGGAGAGCCATTCAAGAGATTCGGGTAGAGAGGTGACAAAGTTAGCTGTCTATCTTCAGAAGTGCACTTTATTTATTTTATTTTGGGGTGTGTGTGTGTGTGTATGTGTCAAGACAAGGTTTCACTGTGTATCTCTGGCTGTCCTGGAACACACTATGTAGACCAGGCTGTCCTGGAACTTACAGCGATCCTCCTGCCTCTGCCTCCCGAGTGATGGGATAGAAGGCCTGTGCCCCTATGCCAAGTTTAGAGGTGCATTTTAGAGAAAGAGACAATCTGGAAGGAACTTGGTACAAAATGCCAAGAGAGAACAGTGCCAAGGCTGCTGAGATGTTTTGCTAGGTAAATGTGCTTAGGGCTAAGGGGTGAAGGTCTGACCCCTTAGGTATGGACCCATATGACACCCCCCTCCCCAACACACATGCCTCTAGGAATAAAAGAACTGAGTCTGATGGAGCTTCAGGGTAGCACTTTGGAGGTGGCGGGAGGAGGAAGAGAAGTTCAAGGTTACCCTCCCTCTGCTACGTGAGGCCAGCCTGTGCTTGTTAAGAGGTGGAAAGGAAGGGGTACACTGGGGAGACACCAAGAAAACATTGGGGTTCCAGTGGGGACTGGTTGGCTCTGGCAGATGAAATGGGGGGAGGGGTGAAAGGTGATGTCCCAGGTGGCCTCCGTACTGCAGAAAGACTCTGCCAATTGTTCTTTGCAATATTCCAGAGTGGGGACCCTCCCTTGCCACCTGCCTAGCTCACCCAAGAAGATGCTTTATTCTCCAGACATTCGCGTGCACTCCTCAGCCATTTGTGTATGCATTCAGCCAACTTAATGGATCACTGAGTGGCTGCTGGCTGCTGAGCTGGGAGCTAGGGAGACATCATTAGCGGTACACTGCTACAGCCTCGGGTATAGTTTGGAAGTCTGGCTTTGCAGCTGACTTGCGGTGAGTCCTGGCTCGACCTTCAGCTTACTATGACTTAAGGCGAGTGATGGGACCTTTTGGGTTCTTTTTGTGTCATCTGTAAGATGGGAACATTAATGGCACCTCTATGCCTAGAATGGAGTGAGCACTCGGTGTTAGCTGTCATTGTTTCCTTTTCAGGAAGGAGACAGATCCCACGACACACTTTAGCTATTTCATTACAATGGTATCCCATCGAAGCCAATAGGGACTGGAGGGAAGGACAGGCTTCCTAGAGTGATTGTCAGCTGATCTAGGCTAGCCTGGGCTCGGCTGCTAGGGAAAGCAGGAGGGTATAGGTCTGGAGGCTAGAGGGACAAAGAGGAGGTAGGATGGAGTAGGGGTGGGCGTGGGGGGGACTGCATGATCAGGGTTTCTGGCACTTTGAACCCAAAACAGAGAAGTGGGTCAGGGAGACACACTGCCCCATTTTACAGAAAGGGACACTAAGGCCCAGAGAGGACAATGACTTAGCAGGTCTGTCTGTGAGGAGGTGGCTTAGGGGGCTGGAAGGGACAGGCCTGAGAAGAGGCCTTTGTCCCAGTGCCTGCTGGGATGAGAAAGGCAAGAGCTGAAGCTACAGATGGCCGCCAGCAGCTGTGATGGCCAGAACTGCATTCCTTCCCCTGGCAGCAGGGCAAGTCCAGGCTTAAGCAGGGGACTGGAATTTTCTTCTGGTCTTTAAAAACAAAAAAACAAAAAACACCAAGGTACTTTAGTCAACATTAAGTTGTGCTGTGACTTCAAACAGATACAGCTCCGAACTGTCCTTCCTGGCCCTAGATTCCCACCCCCCCAAACCCCCCAAGTCCCCAGGATAAGCCTCCCAGCAGCCGGACTTCTGGGAAAGACAAGGAAGTCTGGAGTTGGAGTCCAGACTTTGTGGTGAGTCTTGGCTCAGCTCCTCCAACTTGCTGTGTGACCTCATGCAGGTCATCAGCCCTCTCTGGGTCCACCAAACTGAAGGAAGGGAGGGCGGGATGAAATAAGTGGGGTGGGGAGCCCAACAACTGGCTCCAGCCAGCTGCAGCAGCTTTGCTGTCCTCCAAGTTGGAGGCGCTTGGGCCTGTTTTTTTTGTTTTTTTTGGTGGGGGGGACTTGGGGGAAAGTTGGTGGGGGTTGCTATTGGTGGTGTCTGGAAGCTGGAGACAGGCAGCCTTTCATCCTTGCTGGCCCAGGGTCGGGGGCAGGTTGGCAGGCTCCATATCCCGAGATCATGTTTCAAGCAAGAAGGGGCCTTCCTGTGACCTCAGCCGGCCAGCCTTGTCTCTGCCTTCCTCCTCCATCCACACCAGAGGGAAACAAGCAGCATCCCACCCAAGGTCACTGGCCAGCAAGTGGCTGTCCTTCTGCCTGCCCTTCCCTCCCCTCCTACTGGAGCCAACCCCCACCCCCGCAGCAGCTCCCCCTGCAAAGCCCTGGTCTCCTGGGCCATTAGGAATCTGCCAGGCGAGGCGTGGTCTTCTTCCTCCCTTTTGCTTCTTGGCTTGCTTTCCCAGCTCTCCAAAAGCTGCCTCCTGCAAAAGCCTCTGGGTGCGTGTACAGGAACATTTTTCTTTAAAAAAAAAAAAAAAAAAAGAGGAGGGGCTCGGGGGAGAACCTCAAAGAGAGAGAGAGAGACAGAGAGAGAGAGAGAGAGAGAGAGAGAGAGAGAGAGAGAGAGAGAGAGAGAGGCAGGCAGCTCTGGGTAGAAAATCAACCCGCTCTTAATCCTTGCCTGCAACCTCTGCCTTCCCAGCCAGCCTGTTGGCTCTGGGCCCTGGAAAGAAGGCTCTGCTCCAGCAAGAGGCCTAGACCTGTCCCCCGCCCGCCCGCCTGCCTGCATCCTCACCACCACCTTTTCTTTCTGGGTTTGGTGTGTCTTTCGGAACCTGCAGGGCTCAGCAGGGCTGAGCAAGTGTGGGAGCTGCAGAGGGGCCTGTGGGAGATCTTAGAGCCCTGCCCACTTGGCCTTTTTCTCCAGACCAGAGGTTACAGGATCTGGATTGTTCAACCTTAGCCCGTCCCTCCTCTTCCTGCTGTCACTTGTTTTTCTATGACTCACTGGTCTCTCCACTGCAAGTTCCCCCAGGGCCATCACCCATATGTTCATATCATTGCTATTGCCTTGTACAGGACTTGGCTGCTGCTGCTGCTGCTGCTGTTGCTGCTGCTGCTTCTTCCTCCTCCTCCTCCTCCTCCTCCTCCTCCTCCTCCTCCTCTTCTTCGTCGTCTTCTTCTTCTTCTTCTTCATCTCCTCCTCCTCTTCCTTCTTCTTTGTGAGAGTCATTTACTTTCACGTTCTAAGTCTTTGCGCGTTGGAAGCCTCTGCAGTGGTGGTAGCCAATGCCTTAACCTTTGCTCCAGCTGAAGACTCTTTAATTATGTGGAGTTCCCATGCCTGCATCCGTGCCTGACATGTGTCTTGAATGAATGAATGCAAACCATAAATAGATCCTCCCCAAATAGTCAGAGAAATCTTGTGAAGGGCCATTTGGCAGTGGTACATCCCTGTTAAAGGCTTTTTGTGTCAATGAGGGAGGTGGTGCGTGCATGAAATCCCAGCAGGAAGCCACCGAGGTGGGACTGTCTAGAGTTCAAGGTCAGCCTCCACTGTATAGCCAGCCAGGGATACACCTGGCCTTGGATCTGGCACAGTGGGTAAGGCTGCTTGCTGCTAAGCCTGATGACTGAGTTCAACTCCCGATTGGCTGGAAGGCTACGGCCACTCCCATTTATGATAAATACATATAAAGCAAAACAAAAACAAAGAGAAACCTTCCAAACATGCGCTGCGCTCTCATCAACACAAACCTCCATCTCTACTCTCTCTAGTCATCAGCTCCTATGGAGGCTTTCTTTTCCCTAGTAAACACTTTTCCCTCTTGCCCCTAGACCTTTGCCGATGAAAGCCCCTCTGCCTGCATGCTCTTTAACTTGCTCTTGGCTCTCCCATTACCCAAGGAGTGCATAGAGAGTACCATCAAAGCAAGGCTACTTCTCTCGAATCTCGTTCTCTCTTGGCTTGTGTGTGTGTGTGCATGGACTCAGGACTCAGGCTAAGTCAACTCCACCAACCCACACAACCTTTTCCCTTTTTATTTTAAGATAAGGTTTCATTAAATTGTCTAGGTTAGCATGAACTCACTCTGTAGCTTGTCCTTGAATTTGCAATCCTCCTGCCTCAGCCCTGACAGTGAGGCCTCAGCTGGCCTCGAGCCTGCTAGGATTGGAGCCATTCTCCACTATGTTGCCTATTTAGTGTGTGTGTGTGTGTGTGTCTGTCTGTCTGTCTGTCTGTCGATCAGGAGATAACTTGCAGGAATCACTTCTCTCCTTCCACCATGCTGAGCCTAGGGATCAAACTCAGGCCAGCGGATTTGCCAGCAGGCACTTTTAACCATTGAGTTGTCTCATCTTGCAGCTAATACAGGTCTCGCTATGTAATCGAGGAGGGTGACCTTGAACTCTTGATCTTCCTGCTTTCACTCCCCTAAGTGTAGGAATTATAGGTACAGGCTGCTGCGCCCACTCGGCTTTAGTTCAGTTTTCCGAATGGCGCTTTTCTCATTAAGAGGCGCTCTCAGACAGAAGCTGGTTAGACTGATCTTGGGTCACCGGTGCCCTGCATAAGCCTCTACAGGAGCAGACAGCAGCCTATGCTTATTAAACGAAGAGACTGGTAAATGAGGTCAAGTTCAGGAATTGGGCTTTTGGGGGGGGAGGGTGGGCGCGGGTGGGTGCTGGGGAGTGAACTCAGGTCTTGCTGGGGCTGAGTGCTTTGTCCACTCTATGGCACTGGGCTATACAGGATTTTGAAAGCAGAAGGAAAAAAAACATAACATGTTTTCACTAAGGGAACAGAGTCAGGACAGACAGACACCCCCTCCCCTTCAAGGCAATGAGCGGTGCCAGGCACATATGGACATCATGTTAACTACTGTCTCTGCCTTGAGCCTTTGGTCATAGTCATGTCAGACTTTTTTTAAATCTGCCATCTTCCTTAGTTCTTACCAAAGCCCAAAGATCCAGGGATTGGTTGCTGTCCCTTTTTCTAAAGAAACAAGGTGGAAGCAGGACAACGGTTTGTTAGGGTTGCGTGCTGGGTAAGTGGCAGGAACGGGGTTTGAACCCAGGTCTCTCTAACCCTGCCTCCCACCCATGTTCCCTGCCTGAAGCACCTGCCTGCAGGAGGAGGAAGAGAAGAGGGTGGCACACGGGCATAGTGGGAAGGCAGGGAGGCTCCACTGAGCTGGGGCCTCCGAGCCAAGCAGAGCAGCAGGCAGTTTCTGGAGCTTTCATTTCTGTCTCTTCCAAGCAGGTGAAAAACCCCACGGAGGGCCCTTCTCTCATTCTCCCCCCTTCCCACCTCCTCCTCCTCCTAACTGCCTCTTCCCCCACGCTGGGAGGGGTAAGGTCAGGTATGCCGCTGAGGATGCAGGGGGAGCGGAGTGAGGAGGTAGGGGTGCACCATTCCAGATCCTTCCCCTGTAGCACCCCCCCTCCCTATGAAAGGCGCTCCGGGAGGCAAGAGCATTCCAGGTGGAAGAACCGGCGAGCGCAAAGGCTGCGGATTAAGGATGTGGAGGCGGAGAAAGCCTGTTTGGGGCCCCCTGGGATTGCTCAGTGAAGAAGAACTTGCAGAGAAAGAGAGAGAGAGAGAGAGAGAGAGAGAGAGAGAGAGAGAGAGAGAGAGAAGCAGAGAGAGGCAGAGAGAGAGAGAGGGGGGGGCAGAGAGGCAGGCAGAGAGAGAGCGAGTGAGCGCTGTGCTCTCCACCCACTTCCCTGCACACAGGGTTGGGATGCAGGAGGCAGAGAGGTGATTCTTTTTGATCCCTCTGTTTTGTAGCTGGCAGTGCTAGTTCTGCCTCTGATACAGAAGCTCGTCAGGAATTCTCACATTGAATTTTCTCTCCCTCTACAAGCTCCATATTAATGTGCTCCATTTTACAGACAAGAAAACTGAGGCATATACCTTGACCGAAATCAGAAAGCATGTTTGGGTTGCCTGGCTGGCTAGTTTTCTGGTTTTGTTCTTTTTGAGACAGAGTCTAACAAAGTAGCCACTGGCCTCAAATGCTTCATCCTCTTACCCCAGCCTCCGGGGGCTGGGATTATAGGTGTCCTGCACCCAGCTCCAGACTGTGTAAGAGGCACATCTAAGAACTGATCTCTGGTCTGTTTCTACAGGTGGCAAATTTGCCCGTCAGACACATGGCTGTTCTCCCAAAGGGTTTCTGTCCCCATGGCAACGATGACAGGAACTCCCGGTGGACTGCACTTTAGAGTTTGTGCCTGTCTGATTGCCTGGATGCCTTGAAGCTTTGTCATCCCTATTTCAGAGATAAGGAAACTGAGGCTCCAAGAATGGGTATGACCTGGCTAAGATCACAGAGCTCCTAATGGTGTGCAGTGACTAGAGTTCTTTCCGACTCCCCCATGGCAGAAGAGTGTCTGTTCCCCAGTGGAGGAAGAGTGTCTGTTCCCTGCTCTTCTCAGGGAAGGCAGTTCCACTTTGTTGTGGTTTCTTTTTCTTTCTTTCTTTCTTTCTTTTTTTTTTTTTTGAGACAGGGTTTCTCTGTGTAGCCCTGGCTGTCCTGGAACTCACTCTGTAGACCAGGCTGGCCTCGAACTCAGAAATCCACCTGCCTCTGCCTCCCAAGTGCTGGGATTAAAGACGTGTGCCTACACTGCCTGGCTTGTTGTGGTTTCTTGAGACAGGGTCTCAGTAGGTATCTAAGGGTGTGCCACCACTCCCAGCCAGTTCGAGGACATTTTTAGAGCTCAGGGAGAGGCACTGGGCATGGACTTTGCCACCTGGGGAGCTACTCCAGGCATTAGGTACCTTTCATTCCTTTTGTAGAAGAGGGAGGGTTTGGCCATGCTGGGTTCAATCCTAGCTAGTGCTTCCTGACTGGATGTCCTGGGGCCAGGCACTTAGCTCCTCCATTCTTCCTTGGCCTCATAGGTAACATGAGGAAACAGAAACAGACCCATAGACTTGTAAGGACTGAGGTAATGCATACATGTACAGTATTCGCATAAACTCAATATACAGCAAGTGCAGATTAAACATTGGAGATTAGCCGGGCATTGGTGGCGCACGCCTTTAATCCCAGCACTTGGGAGGCAGAGGCAGGTGGATTTCTGAGTTCGAGGCCAGCCTGGTCTACAGAGTGAGTTCCAGGACAGCCAGGGCTATACAGAGAAACCCTGTCTCGAAAAAAACAAAAAACAAACAAACAAAAAACAAACAAACAAAAAAAAAACAAAAGAAAAACCAAAACATTGGAGATTATTAATATTGTTACTATATGTAACATTACCTTTTCACAAAGCAAGTTGCCTACCTAGCTACATCATCTTCACAGGAAACACCAAGATTCTTATTGGACAAGCAAAGCTCCAAATCTTAATTTTTACTGCAGGAGGCATCACTGCTGATAGTGGCATATTAACAATTTTGATTTGCGTTTGAGGCAGTGTCTCACTATGTAACCCAGACTGTCCTGGAGCTCTCTATGTACACTAGGCAGGCCTCGAACTCACAGACATCAGTCAGCCTACCTCTGACTAAGTTGTGGGATCAAAGGCATGCCATAGGAGACTCAATCTGTTGTTTTGAAACAAAGGCTTGCCCAGGTTGCCCTTGAATTAATTCATTATGTAGCCCAAGTGTTTCTCCTGCCTCAGCTTCCAAGCACAAGGTTTATAATCATGAGCGACTACACTGGGTTTAATAACCATAAACACTGTCAGATCTATTATTCCCACCCAATAGCTGCTGATATATGCCAATCACTGTGCTAAGTGATTCAAGTATACTGTTTCCTTTAAATTTGTTTGAGACGCCGGGCAGTGGTGGCGCACGCCTTTAATCCCAGCACTCGGGAGGTAGAGGCAGATGGATTTCTGAGTTCGAGGCCAGCCTGGTCTACAGAGTGAGTTCCAGGACAGCCAGGGCTACACAGAGAAACCCTGTCTCGAAAAAACAAACAAAAAAAAATTTGTTTGAGACAAGATTTCATGTAGTCCAGGGTGATGTCAAATTTGCCATGCAGCTGAGGATGACCTTAAATTTTTTCTTTTCTTTCTTTTTTTGGGGGGAGGAGGAGAGAGGAACGAACAATAACAGGGTTTCTCAGTGGAGCCCTGGCTGATCTGGAACTTGCTCTGTAGATCAGGCTGGCCTAGAACTCAGATATCTGCCTGCCTCTGCCTCCTGAGTGCTGGGATTAAGGGCGTGCGCCACTAGAACCACCAGGCCAACTTTAAGTTTCTAATCCTTTTACCTTCACCTCCTGAACACTTGGATCACAGAGGTACCACCACATCATAGGCTTAGATTTTTCAAAACCTACTTTAATAAGGGTTTTAAAATGCTTTAACCTCCCTTCTAGCCCACCACCCACCAGAGGGTAGTGGAAAAGAAAGGTTAATAGGGCAAAGGGGGATGTGGACATGTTTAGAAATAGTTCTTGTTGGGAGAGATTCCAATCTGTGTTGTCAGGATATCAGCAGTTTGGTTTATACAAATCAGCAGTGGTAGCTCAAACCACTCACCAATACCATTCACGCATGAATCAGCAACAGCCATTTGATCCAGAGGAAACCTCTAGGCTCTGCCCATAGGGCCTGAGTCCGAAGAAGTGGCAACCACGAGAAGTTCTTTGGCGGGTTTCTCTCTACGAAGTCAAAACAAACAATGATCAGCGAAGAAGGCAAGGTGAACTAATGCCACAGAGTCGTCGTCGTTGTTGTCATCAGTGAAGACCAGCGGCAGCAAAGCCCAGCAAAGAGTGGCAAGGTGAACCAATTCCACACTGTTGTCCACTGCCTGTTGGGTTATATTTATATCCTTCCAGACATCACATGTTCTCTCAAGCATCTGCTCTAGCAAAGCATCACATGCCCCCTTTCCAGGCTGCTTCTAGAAAACATCATTGTGACAGGCAATCTGGCACCCGGTTGAGCACAGGCGTAAATTCTGGGCGACCCAGCAGAATCTGCAAGGGATTGGGAAACGTTATGCCAATGCTCATGGGAGGCTTTTGGCTCTGGTCACGGTCAATGTACCACCCCTCCTCAGGTAGAGGCATGGCCACGCAGCCATCCCCATGTTAATGAGACATCAAGAGGCTTAGCCACGCCCCTTCCCAGTTACTATATCTGCCTCGCCTCTCCCAGAAAGGCAGGGATATAATCCATCCACACCACTCCACAAGATGAAAACAAACATCTTAGAATTATGGACTGTCTCTTCATCTGGACCCCCATGGGAGTACCCATTCACCCAAGCCTAAGCAGCTAGCCCGGCGACCCAAGCCATCACAAACCAGGTCCCGTGCCGGGACGCCAGCGGCGCTCTGTGGCCCACTCTGTTCCCAGGCTGCATCTGAGATGCCAAGAGCCAGCTGTGGCGTTGCCTGGGACAGCTCCCTCTTCTACCCACGGGCTGTCTCCACAGAGGCCTCTCACACAGCCTGGCCAGCCCGTCGGACTGTAGAAGAGCTCACAGTCACTTCCCGCCCGCGTGTCTCCTGTCCCACCCAGAACCGCAGCACCCGGGACAGACACATGGGGCTTCTTTCCACCGCACTGGGTTTGTTCCCACATACCATGTGTCCTCAGCAAAACATCCTCTCACGTGTCTGCTCCAGCAAAACCTTTTCCCGTAAGACAGTTTCCAGAAAAACCTCACATGACAAAACTGAGTCTTCAAAGAAACCAGAAAATTTCACTTCATACATCTACTTTTTTTTTTAGACAAGGGCTCATAGTGTAGCTCAGGCTAGCCTCAGAACTACTGATCTTCCAGCTTCAGCCTCCTAAGTGCTGTGATTTCAAACCTTACTCAAACACATTTATTCTTTATAGCTATGGGA
Organism: Uromys caudimaculatus; assembly: GCA_028551405.1. Lineage (NCBI taxonomy): Eukaryota > Metazoa > Chordata > Mammalia > Rodentia > Muridae > Uromys > Uromys caudimaculatus. The sequence goes on from CM052702.1 coordinate 120,915,784, forward strand.
AATAGAAGTAATAGTAATTTTATTTTTTAGACAGAGTCTTATTACATAGCCTGGTTGGCTGGAACTCACTATGTAGACCAGGCTAGCCTAAAACTCAGAGAGATCCTTCTGCTTTTCCCTCCATACTAGACCAGAAACAATTAAAACCCTTACTTTCTGTTTACTTTGAAACAAAGTGTCACTGTACAGGCCAAACTAGATTCAAACTTGCTATATAGTCCAGGTTGGCCTTGAACTCCTGCCACAGTTCTGGGATTGTAAGTGTGTATACCATCAAACCAGGAACAGTGGCACAAACCTGTAATGTCAACACTCTGGAGCCTGAGGCAGGAGGATTATTAGGAGTTTCAGGCTAATGTGGGCTACATAGTATCAGGCTGGAGAGATGACTTAGCAGTTAAAAGGGCTTGTTGCTCTTCCAGAGGACGAGTTCCATGACAAGTACTTATATTGGGGAAGGAGGGCAAATGATAACTGCCCTTCACTCTAGCTACAGGACATATGATGTCAGTCTTCTGTCCTCTGCAGGTACTTACCTATCTACACACACACACACACACACACACACACACACACACAC
>CM052702.1:120916463-120946056 GCA_028551405.1 Uromys caudimaculatus
CACACTCACACACACACACACTCACTCACACACACATACTCATACACACACACTCTCACACACACTCACACACACACACTCACTCACACACACACATACATTCACACACTCACACACACACACTCTCACACACTCATTCACAGAGAGAGAGAGAGAGAGAGAGAGAGAGAGAGAGAGAGAAAGTGTGGGCTACATAGCCCAGCTGTGATCCATATCTTTCAGCTAAGGAAACAAACTCTCAGGGGTGAAGTATCCTGCCCAAAACCATAGCTAGATTTGATGGTACACATCGGTAATTCCAGAACTCAGAAAGCTCAGGCAGGAGGATTGCCTTGAGTTTGAGGCCAAACAAAATAAACAACACCCTCAAAAAACAAGAACCAAATATAATAACAAAATTACACATTGAGGAAGCTGTCAAAGAATGATTTATAATCTTTTTTTTTTTTTTTTTGGTTTTTGGAGACAGGGTTTCTCTGTGTAGCCCTGGCTGTCCTGGAACTCACTCTGTAGACCAGGCTGGCCTCGAACTCAGAAATCCACCTGCCTCTGCCTCCCAAGTGCTGGGATTAAAGGCGTGTGCCACCACTGCCCAGCTCAAAGAATATTTAAAGCCAGCTTGTCTGGCTTCAAAGTCTTAAGAAGATGTAGGGTTATGGGGGTCCCCCATCTGCTCTGGCATAGGGCTCTGCTGCTCGGGGAGGCAGGATGCGGGAAGTTGACCATGCTTACCCAACTCTGTTGCCAGGCAGGTGTCAGGCTGTAGGGCAGGCCTGGGACACCACTGGGGGTGGTAGGAAAGCACAGTCTGGGGCTCGGGACACCCAGAGCTTGCTCGGGGGGTGCACGGGCCTGCAAGGAGGCCCGTAACCATTTGGTTCTCAGGCTTTCAGGCACCCAGGTGCTGCTGGGAGCTGAGGAAGAGCTGAGAATGGAAGGGGTGCCCTTGGGCTGGATCTAGCCCGGGGTGGGGGTGGGGTAAGGGGAGAGTTTTTGGCTTGTCTGCAGCAGCAGGCTTGAGCTTGGTAGTGACTGTGGCTGTGAGCACAGAGAGGCCTTGTACAGGAGATTAGACGGTGGCTCTGTAGGCAAAGGCCTTCTCCATTGCTCCCCCACTGCAGATCACAATGAAAAGAGGCAGTCCGTGGTTTTAGGGCATTCATTGTCATGGCGGAAAGTGGATGAGTGAAACCATACCCCTCTTCTCAGTGTGGGCCTGAGATTAAATACCTTTTGCAGGGAGGAATGTCTGAGAAGGAGAGCTTATTGGCTAAGCCTTTCAGGCCTTTAGGCACCTTATTAAAATGGAGATCTGTCTTGAGCCTACATGACCACAGGTCACATCCTCTACATGTGGAGAGGCTTGGGGCATTGCCCTTATGTGACTTATGGCCACAAATGTATGGAGGGCTGTGGCTAGTGACAGGGACCTGGTGCCCAGGAACCAGAAGAAGCGCCTACTATCCCTTCAGAGTCTCCAGGACTTCAAGCCTTAGCTCAGCCGGGAACAAGGCTACCTTTCACCGTCTCACAAGAAGGCAACATGGCCTGGGCATAGATGTCTGTATCTGTTCTATCCCAATCCGTGATCTGGATCTGCTGCTTCAGACTTATCTTTCTGGATGCTGAGTTGACCAAGCACCATTGATGCAGTACTTTTTATGTGCCAAACTCCCATTTCATCATTAAATCACCACCTCTACTTTATGACCTTCTAGCATATCCAATCTTCAGTCCTTCAAAGAGTAGATAAGGTACAGCAAGGTTTGGTGACTGTTCAAGGTCACTCAAGCCCACGAGCCATGGGAAAAGTCAAGGTTCAGACCCAAGAGAGTCTACCTTGAAGATTCGTTCTCTTCATGCAGTGCCGAGATCCTAGGAGAACAGCTCTACTTTCAAAGCCAGGTTCCCTCCCCTGTAATATCCCTACATTCATTTAGCAACAACAAAATCTGAAGGTCAAGGTTCCTCTGCCCTGCCTTCCTGCTGGCCTGATTCCTTCTGTACCCCATCTTTTGACGTGTTCCGCCTTTTCTGGCTTCCAGCTCATTTGTGGGCAGCCACTCCTTCCCGCTGTTTATTAATTCACCCCGATATCACCGGCTGCCTTTGACCGGACCCACCCCAACATTCACTGCAGTAAACAGGCTGCTGTCTGCCTTTTTTTCCCTTTGTGGTATATTTTCATGAGCCTGGTCACTTATTTAACTTTAAATCTAAGTTCCATGAGGGTCTGAGTCTGTTTTGCTCACCATTGCAGCTGTCCACTCCCACGGTACTCTGCAGATTGTACGTGCTTAGCAGTTTTGTTTTGTTTTGTTTTTTCGAGACAGGGTTTCTCTGTGTAGCCCTGGCTGTCCTGGAACTCACTCTGTAGACCAGGCTGGTCTCGAACTCAGAAATCCACCTACCTCTGCCTCCCAAGTACGGGGATTAAAGGTGTGTGCCACGTGCTTAGCAGTTTTAAACACTTATTTGTTGAGTGTGTGTGTGTGTGTGTGTGTGTGTGTGTGTGTGTGTGTGTAATGGCATGGACACGTCAAGGCCTATGCATGAACGTTGTTTCTCTCTTTCCACTAGGTGGGTTCTGGGGAGTGAATTTCGTTTACCAGGCTTGGCAACAAACACTTTTACCCATTGAACCATCTCAGTTGTTTCTACCAAATGGACGAATCCTTTAATGAACAAATGGCTACTGGGAGCTTTGCCCACCCACGCATTCCACCCTCACAACTGCCCACAATTTTTTTTTTTTTTAGGTTTAATTATTTTATTTTGCATGCATGTTTGCTTCAACCTATGCATGTGTGCCATGTGTATATGCAGTGTATATGCAGAGGTCAGAAGAGGGTGTCACAGCCCCCAGAACTGGGGTTATAGGTAGTTGTGATCCACTTTGTGGGTTCCAGAAACCAAACCTGGATCTTCTGCAGGAGCAGCAAGTGCTCTTAACCACAGAGCCGTGTCTTAGCCCCTGGCGTCCACATTTTAGAGAACAAGTCAGTGAGGCGTAGAGAGACTGGAAATGGTGATGTTCTGGTTGGTACTTAGGTCAGGCCGATCCCAAAGCCACTGTCATTTACACAGCTGCCTTCCTTCACTTAACAGTCACACTGGGATTCAAACAGTCACTTGTCAGATGGAGTGTCCCAATTCAAGCCCAGAAGACACCAATCCAGTGGTCGCTGGGGCCCTGTTGGCTCTGCTTACTTGGTGCTGTCTGCCTTTCTGAAGTCTTAAGCTTCAGGGAGGGAAAAGGACTTGGAAATACACACCAAAGCAGTCCTTGATGGCCAGAGCTCAGTTCCAAGAGTGACAGATCTGATCAAAGTCCTGGAAATGCCCAATGTGCTGGCAAGTGCTTTTAATCCCAGCGCTGAGGAGGCAGGGGCAGGAAGATCCCTGGAAGTTTCAGGTCAGCTTGGTCTACATAGTATTCCAGGACAGCCAAAGGCTACATAATAGAGAGACCTTGTTTCAAAAATAAAAATAAAAAAAATCCAGTATCTGGCCACCTCACTGAGGGCCCAGTGAAATCTTCGTTTGGCTTCTGTTTGGGTTATTTATCTACTTGTCATCTCTTTTCTCTTGACTTCTAGAATGCTAGGAACATGTTGACTACATCTCTGAGGGCACTTTTCAACAAGAATATTGGTCTAGCTGGTGGGTAGCAAGAGACTCAAGTTCACAGTGACCAGAGTGAAAGAAAAGAGTTACCCAGCACCCTCAGGACCATTGTGGCCTGCTAAGGGGATGAGAAGCCATTTTCAGGTGACAAGATGTCACAGATGCTAGGTGGTGTAGCTTTGAGTTCTGTGGTCATTTCCATTTAAGTGGGTGACTGTGGGGAAATTTTATCATGTATTCAGGGTGTTGTATGTGTGTGTGCATGTTGTATGTGAGGGTGTACCTGTGCAGGCCAGAGAATCACCTCAGGTGATGTTCTTCAGGCAACTTCTACCTTGGCTTTTGTAACTGGCTCTGTCTTAGTTAGGGTTTTACTGCAGTGAACAGACACCATGACCAAGGCAACTCTTACAAAAGACAGAATTTAACTGGGGCTGGCTTACAGGTTCAGAGGTTCAGTCCAGTATCACTAAGGCAGGAACATGGCAGCATCCAGGCAGGCATGGTGCAGGAGAAGCTGAGAGTTCTACATCTTAATCTGAAGTGGAAATCTGACTTCTAAGCAGCTAGGGTGAGGGTCTTAAGCCCACACCCACAGTGACACACCTACTCCAACAAGGCCACACCTCCTAATAGGGCCACTCCCTGGGCCAGGCATATACAAACCATCACAGGCTCTCTCATTGGCCTAGATTGGAGGAGCTGGCTAGGCTGACTGGGTCTGTAATTTCCAGAGCACTGTTTGTCCCTGCCTCCCCACCACTACAAAGTCTGCATCATCGGGCCAGTTACACTGTTTTGTTTTGAATCTGAGTTCTCAAATTCAGTTCTTCATTCTTTCAAAGCAGCACTTTACTGACTGAGCCGTGTTGTGTCGTCTCCCCCACCCCACCCTCTCACACCGTGCACCCTTTCTAAAAGTAAATTCAGTAGTGCACTGCAAAGAGCGCGGCAGCCGTGGCCGTAACAGAGCCTAAGAGCTAGTCTTCCGTAAGAGGCCAATACCTGCTATCTAGAGATGCTCTAGTATACTAAATGTGCTAAACTGGATTCGTCATACTGTCACCCAGCTGCAGCATTTTGTATTCAATAAGCCATCTGGGCGTGTATTCTCAAACTGCCCACCTTCATGGACTGGGAGATCTATGTGCCAGGGCCTACTGCACTTATTTTGTAGAACAAAGTGAGAACTAGGTAGGCAGGACCTGTCAAAGTTGCAGAGTGAAGTGACAGGTGTTTAGCTCACCTGACAGTGGCCTCTCAGAAAGCTCCCAACTTGGGATGCAAGCTTCACCCGAATACCTATCCTTTGGGGTGAGCTGAAGTCTATGACTCACTCTACCCCACCCGACTTTCTGTCCTGTTCGGGACAAGGCGTGAAGGGACAGAACTATCTGCCACTTGAGGGGTGTCCACAGAAAGTTCATAAGCTCGGCCTGCTTCTTACACAAAAATTGCTGGATCTCTGGACTCTAATAAAAGTAATTCGTGTTTCAACACATGTTAGACGAGGCCTTTCACTGTCTTAGCTGATATTTTTGTACTCGAACTTGGTCGTCGATTTACCTTTATTCCCATCTCCACTTCATTTGGTTTGCCCTCCTCTCTGTTTACTCCGATTGCGGAAGTCGCTCGGGTGGAGTTCCCGGGACACTACCTTTGAATACGTCTTTTGCGTACTTATTTAATTGGCAGTGGATTCAGACCAATGGGATAGCTGAGAGCCCAGGGAGGGTGGGGCGGCGAGCCAATCAGAACTCTTGGCGGGGTGTGGTTGCGTCCCGGGGCGGAGAAATCGTGTAATGGCGGACTCAGGCCGGTGGAGTGCGGCTGGGGGCGTAGCGCGCTGAAGGGGGAGTCCAGCTGTGTAGCAGCCCGCGAAGCGGTGGGCTGGAGCGTACTCAGTGGGGACACGGACCGGCTGCCCAGCCCTTCATGTCGCTGAGGGCGACTGCGCGAGGTCAGGTGAGCAACAAGTTCCCCTGGGCGCGCCCGACTGTGAGACGTGAGCGCCGGCCAGGCGGCCCCAGCGGGGTCCCGGGGCACCCGGTGTCTTCTCTGACTGCCGCTGTTACGGCTCGCGTGCTGTCAGCGCTGTGGCGTCACCTCAGGGGTGATGTTGATCCAAAGTGCCCTTCGGAGACTAGGGAAGGTCGGCGAAAGTGTGATGACCTGTGGCCCTGCCACCAACCCACTGTGTGCTCTTGAGCAAGTCACTTCCGTCTTTGGGCCTCAGTTTACCTTTTGTAAAAAGACTTCCCCAAAGGATGTGAATTGGGTCTCAGCAGCTCCCGAGCTCTTGGACAAGTTTTTTTTACAAGGCTGAGCCTCAGTTTCCATATTTGGGCCATAAATTAATTGAGGTGCTCTTTGAGGACCCTGGATGCTAGGCTGGGTAGGGACACTGTTTAAGTGTGTGAGCGCGGGCACATGTGCACAGAATGAGCCCTAGAGAAAGGAGCCTTGGCTTACGGGCCACTTGTACCAAAGCATGGGTGCTACCCAGATCGTGACGGGGTAGGGCCAAGTCCTATAGTCCTTTGAGATGAGGAAATTTTATCCAGTCGTTTATAGATTCAGAGATGATGAGGAAATTCTTGGAGCCTTTGGGGTTACTGTTGGCATTTAAGCCCAGCAGTGAAGAGGAAGAATGCTGAGGAAAATGTTAATGGCTGTCCTACTATGTGCCAAACCTTAGGTATATGTGCTTGTTTAGTTTTTCCAGCTGTCCTTGTAAGTTTACAGGTGAGGAAGCTAAGTATGTTTCAGAGAAGTAACTTGCCCAGGGTGACATAGTAAAGTGTGGCGCTTACCAAAGTGAGGGTGTTTCCTCTGGGAAGCACCGGGGCAGGGGTAAGCCAAGTTTGCGTTGTCATAAATGGAGGGAGGGGTCTAGCCCAGAGATTTGATTTCACTTTTGTTGTGGAGACAGGCTAGGTCTTGAGCTCAAGATTATATATATATATTTTGGTTTTTCGAGACAGGGTTTCTCTGTGTAGCCCTGGCTGTCCTGGAACTCACTCTGTAGACCAGGCTGGCCTCGAACTCAGAAATCCGACTGCCTCTGCCTCCCGAGTGCTGGGATTAAAGGCGAGCGCCACCATCGCCTGGCCTAGGATTATTAATTATAAGCCCATCTCCAGTTCTCCCTTTGTGGCTTAGAAAGGGCCGTTTCTAAGTGTTAAAAGTCACTGCATAGTGTGTCAACAGCAGATGATTCAGTTTGAGTCCCAGGCAGGTGTCCTGCAGTGTCCAACTTTTGGTGTATATAGACTTGAGATTTGGCTCAGGGTGGCGTCATCAGAGTGTCTTTCTCTCCTCTGTAAGAAGGCTACGTTTTATTGAGAGGGAGAATTTGCCCATCTGTGAGTATAATTTCTTTGGGTTCCTTGGGGTGAAAGTTTCAGCAGGCTGCCTGTGTTCAAGCGTAGCCTTTCTTTTTGTGTACTTTGCCTATCTTGTAGATGAGTGAAGGCAGAGGACTCTGAGGAGCTGGGGGTAGCCCTTAAGTTTCCCAAACCTCGAGAGCTTTGGGTTAAATCACAATAGCAGGTCCAGCTGTGGGTATTGTTCTCAGATGGCAGAGTTAGGGAGGAAAGTCCGAGGAGGACTTGCTGAGAAAGAGGGCGTTTCTGAGCCGTGGAGCCAATATGTATTTTCTTTGTTTGAAATTCTAAAACCAGAAAAGCAGCAGCTAAAGGAGGAAGGAAGGAAAGGACTTCTAAAGCCTGCTTCCTGTCAGGGAGCTGTAAGGACTGTCCCGGGCCATGTGGGAGGCACTGCTTGCCCAGAAAAAGGCAGTGGGGTTGGCTGGACTTTGAGAATCTAGAATGCGGTAACTTTAGGTCTTAAGTCCTCCAGGATGAACGATTAAGGGACACTTTATTGAATCATACTGTTAGCTTGTTGTCTCCGTCATACTTCCCAGGCTTTGTCTGAGTTTTAACTGTGATTTACTCTGGGTTTTAAAATAATCTGACTCTGCTACTAGAGGGTGCAAAGACTTGAAAAAATATGTTTGCTCATTTATTTATAGCTATGTTGTTATTATTTTCTTTCTAATGTTTCTTTTTATATTTATTTATTTATTTATTTATTTATTTATTTATTTATTTATTTTTGTTGAGTCTGGGTCTTCCTATGTAGCTCAGGCTTACCTTGACCCCAGCATCTTCCTGCATCAGACTCCCAAATGTTGGGGTTACAGGCCCCAAGCATTAGCATTCCCTACTTGGTTTCTGACATTTAAGGTTTTTGGGTTTTTTTTTTTTTTTTTGGTTTTCGGTTTTTTGAGACAGGGTTTCTCTGTGTAGCCCTGGCTGTCCTGGAACTCACTCTGTAGACCAGGCTGGCCTCGAACTCAGAAATCCACCTGCCTCTGTGTTTTTTTTTTTTTTTAATGGTGTGAATCATAGCAGCCATATAGTAACTTGGGCCCTCAGCCAGAGCAACAAGTGCTCTTAACTACTGAGCCATCTCTTCAGCCCCTTACGTCTTTTTTTTACATTTTGCTTTATTAATTGTATGTGTGTATATCTTTGTGTGAATGTGTGAGACTCTAGTTCCAGAGGATCTGATTTCCTCTGATGTCAGGCAGCCAGTATGCACGCTGCACAGGCACACTGCGCAGGCATACATGCAAGACACTCATACAGTAAGTACTGTATAGCACAGTTGTTTTCAGTGTCTGAAAATAGTGTTATGTAGAAAACTTTTTTTCTGTGGTGTAAAACTTTTACTTTAGTCGGTGGGCATTTTCTCTTAGGTCCCAAAGTATGTCTTTTAGTGTTCTCTCTGTCCTTGCTTTGTAAAGTAAAATGACCCCCACACCTTTTTCGATTTGTGGTACTGTTAATGGAACTCCATTGTTTCTGCTAAGCAGAGGAGGTTTACAGCTGAGTTACATCACCAGTCCTCCCTCCCCCCTTTATAAATAATAATGTGTAGATTCTTTGCGCCTTATTTCCTGTAGCTATTGAGAGAAATGGTGCCTTTTTCTGTACACTCAAAGATTTAGGTTTGCAGGATTTTAGAGCCAATTTTCCTTCAGGACAACGCTTAGTGTGACGAGGGGTAATTGCTAGTAGGTGGGGTCTGGGTCAAAGTTTGTGTTTTTTCTTTTCTTGGTGTTTTGAGACAAGGTCTCCTGTAGCACAGGCTTGCCTGGGATTAGCTATGTAGCTGAGGATGAGTTTGAACTCTTTTTTTGTTTGTTTGAAAAAGATTTATTATGTGTGGGTGTTCTGCCTGCCTGCACGTACATGTGCACCATACGAGCTTGGTGCCATGGCCCCTGGAACTGGAACTGCAGACCGCTGCGAGCGGCTGTGTGGGTGCTGGGAACTGAACCTCCGTCCTCCAGGGGAACATCTAGTGCTCCTGACTGCTGAACTATTTCTTCAGCCCCTGACCTGGGCCTTTTTTTTTTTTTTTTTTTTTTTTTTTCCGAGACAGGGTTTCTCTGTGTAGCCCTGGCTGTCCTGGAACTCACTCTGTAGACCAGGCTGGCCTGGAACTCAGAAATCCAGACCTTGAACTCTTGATCCTTGTACCTCTACCTCAAGTTCTGGGTTTAGAGCCTTGTATAAAAGTAATTCTTGGCAGGTTTTCTGTGCCCCTCATTTTCCCACATACCACAGGGCATTTCTACATTGCTCTAGCCCCTTTTAGTGCCCAAATAAAGACACAGAGACCTGGTATTTTTATTAACAAGCTACAAGCCTAAGCTGGGCAGGTTCAGAGCTATTCTAACCCTCTAAGGCTGTCTATTTTCCAGCAATGGGTTCCTTTACCTTCAGTCCGAGTCTGGCCTGGGCTTGCTCTGGTCTATGTGTGTCCTCATGAAGACTCCCTTAGTGACCTGCTCATGGTGACTCCTGGTCTCTTCATACCTTCCTTTCCCTGTGGTCCTTCTCTCTCTGGGACCCCCTGACTGGGATCGGAAGTCTTTTCCAATTATCTTTTTCCAGCTATCTGGCTGATCAGCTCTTTATTAAACTAATCAGGAGTGATGGGCGAAGAATGTTTATAAAACACTGAGACAGGTGATGCTTCATAAAAGTAACTGCCCAAGTCTGGACAGTATCAGACTCTCTGGGGTACAGAGATCAGCATTTGAAGACTACAAAGACGTCCTTTCCACAGTGCACAAAACCATTTCCCAACAGGCTTGTGCCATTATACCCAGTTTTTGTGGTGCTGGAGATTGGAGCCAGGACTTCAGTGCGTGCTAGGCAAGTTCTCTACCAATTAAGCTACATCTTCAGTCATACAGTATGTCCTCTTAGCTCTTCTGAGCTGCCTCTGCTATAGAGTGAAGTTTATTGTTTGATAATGAAGGAGTTCTTCATTGTCAAGAAGAAACCCCAGGGCAACATAGATTTTTTTAAAGAATTTTGTTCCGTAGACTATGGCATCCCTGTGTTTGAAGCCTTCATTCAGTCCTCCCCCGATCTGAATGGCTCCATAGTGTCTGTTAATAGCACTTTGACAGGGATGGAGAGAGGGTGTGGAATGGTGGGTTGGAAGCTGGAGGTGGAGTAGTTGTGGGATTGGACCAGGGAATAGGAATGATTCTTCTCTAGATGACCCACTTTCTTCCATTCCATAAGCGCTGGTACTATTGAAAATAATTGTAAAATAGTGAACTAGCATGTTACATTCTAAGATATGCTGGGATTCTGAGTAAATAATCTCAGCATTTGGGAGGGAGAGGCAGGTGGATCTCTGCTAGTTCAAGGCCAGCCTGGTCTACAGAATGAGTACTAGGACAGCCAGGGCTACACAGAGAAACCGTGTCTTGAAAAAAGAAACAACAAAAAACCTCAAGCCAGGTAACTGTCTTATTTATTTACCTTTATTTTACATGCATCGGTGTTTTGCCTTGCATGCATGTCTATGTGAAGGTGTCAGATCTTGGAGTTATAGGTATGAGCTGCCATGTAGTGCTGGGATTGAATCCAGGTCCTCTGGAAGAGCAATCAGTGCCCTCAACCACTGAGCTACAGAGATGAACAATTCTTTTTTTTGTTTTTTTTTTTTTGTTTTTTTTGGTTTTTCGAGACAGGGTTTCTCTGTATAGCCCTGGTTGTCCTGGAACTCACTCTGTAGACCAGGCTGGCCTCAAACTCAGAAATCCGCCTGCCTCTGCCTCCCAAGTGCTGGGATTAAAGGCGTGCGCCACCACCGCCTGGCTGTTGACTAGATTTTGAGTGCTGGGATTATAGACGTGGACCACCATGCCTGGCCAGCTGAAGGTTGTTTTTATTAGCCTCACTAAGGTTGAGTGGGGTGACAAGTGATAATTTGGGAATAAGTAGAAATGCATAATTTTGGGGGATTTGGGTAAGGGAAGCAGACTCCTGGGCACCAGTGATGCCAAAAGAAGACATGGGAAGTTGTAGGTTGAGAGGCTGGAGAGGTGGCTCAGAGGTTAAGAGCGTGAGTTACTGCTCTTCCAGAGGTCCTGAGTTCACCTCCCAACACCCAACATCAGGGGGCTCCCCTCCAGCTCCAGGGGACTGAGCTCTCTGGTCTCTGTGGGCGCCTGCATTTATGTGTACATACCTACATTCAAATAGACACATACACATAGTTAAAAATAATAAAAATAAAATGAAGAAAAAAGGAGGAAGTTGTAGTTTGAATGGGTCTCCAGCATGACACGAGAAAGGACTGATGGTCCCTCGCTTTTGGTTGACTAAAGAATTGAACTGTTCCTTAGGGAAGAAGGCTATGACATGAATGCTTTGTTTATCCTAAGCTGATCTCAGAAGCCATTTTCTGCTTTAGGAAAGACTCATTGACCCCCCCCCCCCTTGTTAAACCATTAATCAGACTCAAAATGTAGACAAAACCTACTGAATCCTGAGAACAGGGAAGAGCATTCCATTTGGTTATCCAATACTAAACGGTCAGCTCTGGAAACATCCAGACAGTAACATTAGAACACACACTGACACACGTAGACACAAAAAAAATAGAGAAAACAGGCCATGAATTTGAAAGGGAACAAAGCAGGGTGGGTACATCGGAAGGTTTGCAGGGAGGAGAGGAAGGGGGACAGGATGCAATTGCATTATTCTTTCGTTCTTTATTTCTTTTTTTGTTTTTCGAGACAGGGTTTCTCTGTGTAGCCCTGGCTGTCCTGGAACTCACTCTGTAGATCAGGCTGGCCTCGAACTCAGAAATCCACCTGCCTCTGCCTCCCAAGTGCTGGGATTAAAGGCGTGCGCCACCACTGCCTGGCATACTATGTACTTAAGGACAGAACTTAATGTTATTCTCTCTTTCTTTTTAATGGAAAATGAACCCAGGACCTCATATGTGCTAGGCAAGTGCCACTCCACTGAGTCACTCCCCAGCCTTTTAATTTTGTACTTTTCTCAATACAGGGTCTCACTATGTAGCTCTGGCTGTCCCGGAACTCACTATATAGACCAAGCTGGCCTCAAATGCACAGAGATCTGCCTGCCTCTGTCTCCCAAGTGCTGGGATTCTAGGCATGGGCCACCACTACCTAGCTTTATTGTTCATTTTTGTATGGTCAGTGTATAACATTTAAGCTTAATAAGTGCTAATAATACCTCAGTTTTATTCTGTGTGTTTTATTCTGTGTGGGTGGGGTGGGGTGGGGGTGGCGTTCGTTTTGTTTTTGAGACAGGTTCTCACTCTAGTCCAGGCCAGTCTTGAATTCTTGGTCCTCCTGCCTCAGTGTCTTGGCATCCTGTACCACTGTGTCTTGCTTTTCTCACTTCATTTGTGTGGGTTTCTCTCAATTCTATTTCATGGTCAGATTAGAAATTTAAACATCTTTAAACAGCCTCCAGTTTGCTATCCACTGCCAGTAGCGATGTGATACCTCTTCCCCCCACCCCAAATGTGACACCCAGAAATATCTCTAAACTTTGTTGAACAGACACTGGAAAGCCAGAATGCCCCCGTTGTAAACCACTGAGTTAGCAGGGTGGCTTGATGGGCTGCAGAAGGAAGTGCGTGCAGACATCTTGAGATGGATGCTTGGCTTTTCCTTCTTTCTGGTTACTAGGTCTCCTGTCTTTGGATGAAAAGAGAAATTGAGGGAAATCAGGAAATGACAACTTTAAAATAGCCACATTATTTTTATTCTGTTCAGATTTTATTTTATTAAGTTAGAATATATTGGTGCAGTACAGAGAGCTGAATTATTTATGCAGATCTATGTAAATTCAATTTCTTATCACTGATTAAGATCAGATGGAGTAAAGAGCTAGCAGACCATTACATCCATGATTGAAAGACTCCGAAAAGCTTCAGTCCTAAAGATCAACTAGAATTGCCTTTTAAAAAACCTGCTAGAACCGGTTAGGATTCTTACTGAAGTTTGAGTTTTCTGGCTAAGGTCTATCTTTTGCTGTCCTTGTTTAGATACTGTATAACTCTAAAACACAGGTTTAAGGTCTTCCTGGGTAAAGCCTCTTGCTACCACTTCTGAAGACCTGAGTTCAGTCACTGAATGAAAATGTTTCATTTCTGTTGCTATAATGAAATACCCTGACAAGGTGACTTAGGGGAGAAAGGGCTTAGATTTCACTCACAATTCTAGTTTATAATCCATTGAGGCAGGACTTTGAAGCAGTTAGTCACATCACGGTCAAGAGCAGAGAGAGTGAATGCATGTATACTTCTTTTGTTTGGTTCACTTCTCTTTCTTCAGGGACGAGGACCCAAAGCCAGGAAATGTTGCCATCCATAGTGGGCTGAGTCTTTCCACATCAATTAATGTAATCAGAACAGTCTTACAGACATGCCTACAGGTCATCCTAATCTAGACAGTCTTATTAACATTTTCTTCTGAGGTGATTCTGCATTGTGTTAAGTTGAAATTAAAACTAACCACAAGACTCTCATGTGAGAGAGAACTCCTGCAAGTTGTGCTCTGACTTCCACACACACAAATACATGTCATTTATTTGTTTTGTTTTTGTCTTTTTTGTTTTGTTTTTCCATTTTTCATTTTTCTTTTTTTTTTTTCCCCAGTGTTTTTCGTTTTTCGAGACAGGGTTTCTCTGTGTAGCCCTGGCTGTCCTGGAACTCACTCTGTAGACCAGGCTGGCCTCGAACTCAGAAATCCACCCGCCTCTGCCTCCCAAGTGCTGGGATTAAAGGCGTGTGCCACCACTGCTTGGCTACATGTCATTTAAATTAAAAAAAAAAATTATTGCTGGGGTTCGAAGCCAGCCTGGTCTACAGAGAGAGAGCTCTAGAACAGCCAAGGCTACACAGAGAAGCCATGTCTTGAAAAATCAAAAACAACAACAGCAAAAAGATATATTTATTTTATGTTTTGACTACAGTATGTGTATGCTGGTGCCCGTGGATGTCAGAAGAGGGTATCAGATCAACTGGACCTGGAGTTACAGATGCTGAGCCATTACTCCAATTCTATAAATAAATAAATAAATAAATAAATAAATAAATAAATAAATAAATAAATAAGTAAATAAAACTATATTTTATACATGTATTTTTTTGAGACAAGGTTTTTCTGGAGCTATCTCCGTAAATCAGAGTAGCCTCAAACTCACAGAGATCCGCCTGCCTCTTGTCTCCTGAGGGCTGGGATTAAAGGTGTATGTATACCACCACTGCCCAACACTGAGCCAGTTTTTAAGAAGTTTCTTTCTTTTTTTTTTTTCTTTTTTTTTTTTGGTTTTTCAAGACAGGGTTTCTCTGTATAGCCCTGACTGTCCTGGAACTCCCTCTGTAGACCAGGCTGGCCTCGAACTCAGAAATCCACCTGCCTCTGCCTCCCAAGTGCTGGGATTAAAGGCGTGTGCCACCACTGCCTGGCTAAGAATAATTTTTTAAAGAAAAAAAAAAAATCTGGGGATGGTGCACCCCTCCAGTGTCAGCACTTGGGGAACAAAAACCAAGGAAGCTCTGTGAGTTCCAAGCCAGCCAGGGTTACACAGTGAAGACCCTACCTCCAAGTAAATGAACACATAAACATTTAAAGAAATAATTGTCTTTTACATTTTCATCTTGTGGTGTGTGTGGGCATGTGTGTGCTATAGTGTATACATAGAGGCCGTAAGACAATTTGTAGGATTCTGTTCTCTTCTATGCAGGCTCTGGGGATAGAACGCAGGGTTGTTAGGCTTGATAGACGCACGTTTACCTGATGATACTCATTAGCCTGCACTTGGGAGATAATACACGGAAAAGCTGCACACTGCTGGAAAACCAAAGTCACACATGCTTGCCAATAGCAGGGCTTATATATGTTTATTTTGCATGACTTGCAGCTGACATTGTCATCTATAAAGTTGTGTTCAAGAAATATGCAATTCAGAGACAAGAGAGGTGGCTTGGAAATTAGGAGTGCTTGTTGCTCTTCCAGAGGACCCTAGTTCAATTCCTATCACCCTCTTATGGAGCTCACACTGCCTGTAACTCTAGCTCCAGAGAATCTGATACCTTCTGGTGTCTTTGAGTATTTGTACACACTTACAGATTCATACATGTGAATAAAAATTAAAAATTGTTAGAAGAAAAACCACAAAATTGAGTGACAACTATTAAAAAAACACCCCCAAAAATCTGATGTCTTAAGTCCGATTATGAGTGTGTGTCGAGCCGCTTCTGTAGCTATCCTGGGGCTGTAGGCTGGCTTATTGCTCCACAGTAGCATAACATTAGCTTCGCTTATGTCTTAGTCACCATTAAGGTAAAGTTGAATGAATGTTTTTTTCTTGTTTCATTTGAAGTTATGAATGGTACTCTAGAGAATTCAAATGTATAGTCATGAATAGTATCTCAGAATAGTTACCATTTATGCAAATGAAACACACTTCTTAACTTAGAAACCAAACAGAATTGAATTAGAAAAGAGAAGAATAGAAGCCAGGACTGTACAGAGGGAATGCTGCTCAGACACAGACGTGTCTTAGAACAGATCTGCTTCTGTCAGGATTGCTAGGTACCTTTGGGAAAGGGAAAGGCTATTATGCTTTGCTTAGGATATTTACTTTCGAGCTCTGGTGTTCTTTCTCTGGTAAAATATAGGAAACCTGAAGTGTACTCTCTTAGTTGTAAGATTAATTCCAGTTGAATAAAATTAAGTTTCTTATTTTTAGGATATAGATGCCATGTTTTCAGAGAGAGAGAGAGAGAGAGAGAGAGAGAGAGAGAGAGTGAGTTATGGTCCATTTTAGTTTCCATTTGAGTGTATGCACACCTACTTACCACACACATATATCTCATAGAACTTACACTAATTTTTACTCTGTAGTTGACACAGTCCAATAACAAGAACAGTTCTTTTGCTCTTGTATTTAGAATTACCTCATGATGCCATTGTTCTAGCAAGCATCAAAAAACAGTCTCCTCCTCTTCCTCTTCCTCTTTTTCTCTTTCCCCTGTCCTTCTCTTCCTCCTTTGCTTCTACCCTCTCCCTCTTCCCTCCTCTTTCTTGGTGCTTGGATTGACCTAGAACCTCATTCATGCTAGGCAAGAGCTTCACTATTGAACTACGTCCGTAGCCCTCTGTTTCGCTTTTTTATTTTGAGATAGGGATTTACCAAGTGTCCTAGGCCTCGACCTCACTCTGTAGCCCACATGACCCTGCACTTGCCTCAATTCTACCTCAGCTTTTCAGGGAGTTGGGATTAAGGCCTGTACCATCAGGCCTGGCTTCAAAACAGACCTTGAGAAATTGTTTAACTGTAGAAGATCTTGGGTTGTACTTGGGTTGAACTTGGTTGGTTGTTGGTATTCCTTTCCATTCACATTAGGAATTGTAGATTCCTAAAATCAAAATTGGATTTTGATTAAGTAGAAGACCAACTTTGTCCCTATCTTGAAAGCTGCCTCAGGTTCATGGATGATAATTTGCAGTGCTCTGAGCTCCCAATATATTCTGGTATGGTCAGTCCCCAGCATTAGAGATAAACTGCTAGTAGCTACTTTTTATATTTTATGAATAAATTGTCAGTTCAGAAATAAACTTTTAAAAAATGTATTTTTAATTTATGTACATTGATGTTTTGCTTGCATGCATGTCTAGTCATAGACAGTTGTGAGCTGCCATGTGGTTGCTGGGAATTGAACCCAGGTCCTCTGGAAGAAGAAGCCAGCTCTTAAACGCTGAGCCATCTTTCCAGTCCCAGCAATAAACTTTTTAAAAGTCAATCTGCTCATGCATAGCAAACTTTAGACTGAAATGTTCCCCCCACCCCACCCTTTTCTTTCTTTTTAGAGATTGGGTCTCATGTAACCCAGGCTGGCCTAGAACTCACTATGTAGCTGAGAATGGCCTAAATTTTTGGTCCTTCCACCTCTATCTTCTGTTACAAGAATGAGCTCAGTTTGTATGGTTTTGTTTGTTTGAGACAGAGTCAGGCTAAGTTGCCTTGTGCTGTCCTGGAACTCAATGTGTAGCTTAGGGTGACTTTGAATTCTCATTTTCCTATCTGGGTAGCTGATGTTATTAGCATGTTCCACCATGCCTGGCTCCCAGCTGATGTACTTATTTATCTATCATCATCATCATCATTTATTTTTTGGTTTTGTTTTGTTTTTGAGACAGGGTCTCACTTTGTAGACCAAGCTGGACTTCAACTCAAGAGATTTGACTGGCTCTGCTGGGATTAAAGGTGTGTTCCACCATGCCAGCTTTTTATTTTTAGATTTTGAGACAGTTTTATGTAGCCCATCCTGACCTTGTACTCAGAATGTAGCAAAAAATGCCCCTGAAATATCTGATCATCCCCTCCACCTGTCAAGTGCTGGACTTGCAGGTCATACCCCAAGATTACCCTCCTCGTTTTACATATCTACTTCTCCGTG
Organism: Uromys caudimaculatus; assembly: GCA_028551405.1. Lineage (NCBI taxonomy): Eukaryota > Metazoa > Chordata > Mammalia > Rodentia > Muridae > Uromys > Uromys caudimaculatus. Next base: position 120,933,918 of record CM052702.1, read on the forward strand.
TTTGCCAGATGGTAGGAGGTGGTACTGCTGCATGGTTAAGAATTTAAATTCTGAAGCCAGGTGTGATGGTGCATATCTTTAATCCTAACGCACAAACTGGTGGGTCTCTGAGTTTGAGGCCAGCCTGGTTTTGGAGTGAGTTCTAGGTCAGCCTGGGCTACAGAGTGAGGCTCTATCTCAAAAAAAACAAAGTGCAAAACAACAACAGCATAAAGAATATATTGAGCCAGGTCTGGTAGGTCATCACTATAGTTCTAACACTTGAGACACATAGGTAGGAAGATTCCTGCGAGTTCAAGGCCTGCCTGGGCTATAGAATGAGATCTCTCCCACAATCCCCCACAGCACCCCCAATCCACTGAGACTTGTATGTAATTTCTTAGCCTGTTGGCTCATTCAGAGAAATATTTGGAGGATCAAATGATGCCACTCCAGTGCTCAGTAACTTAACAGTTGTTACCATAAGTTAAGGAATGGCATATTTGGTCAGGCACATCATCTGTCTAGTCCAGAATTACACTTTTGTTTTTTTAATGATATAAAAAGTATAGTTAGGATTAGCAGTTTAGACAGCCTCAGTTTTGCTGGCATCCAAAGCACTGTAGTCAGGAACTCATTGACGGTACCTTCCTTCCACCAGGCCTGCAGGTGGTTAATCACGGCTACTTCAGTCTCTTTACAGCCTACTTGGTCTGGTGCTTGTCAACCTTGACATCCATGAACAGAGTGTGTTATTCTCTTCTGTCTGCTTCTCGCAGACTTTGTGGTCAGAGTGGACTTAATAGTGAATGGTCAATTTTCCTCCTGAGTGTGCTCTTCTGAGGATATTTGGAGCCACATTGTCTTGGCCTGCAGAAGTGGGTGATGTCCAGCTTTCCTGTGGGTGTGGCATTCAGTGTCTTTCAGTAATTTCTTCCTTGTATTTACTGTCTTTGCTTTGGCTTTGACTTTGGGGTGAGGGTGGGGGATGGCAGAAACATCCTTATTTTTCCTTGGTACCATTTTGGTGCAAAGGGAAGATTTCTACTCTAGGGTAGTGGTTCTCAACCTTCCTCGTGCTGCGACCTGTTAAAAAGATTATAAATTCTAGCTAGCCCATGTAAAAGGCACAGGATCCAGGGATCTATCTATTCACAGGCTGTAAGCCTAGACTGGGCAGGTTTGGGAGCCATTCTAAGTTATGTCCCAGCCATATGTCCCTTGTTTCTCCTGGCCACATGCTCATGGTCCATCTCCTCTCATGGCGGCTTTCTCTTCTCTCCTTGTCCTGTCCTTTCTTCTCTCCAGCCAGGTAACTGAAAGCCTGCTGACCTCTACCAATTGCCCAGTTACCCGAACAATGCCCTTTTTTTGCCCTGTTAATTTGGGGAGCAACATTCACACAACAAAAGCTGGTGTGCATGAGAATTTTCTTATGTGTGTGTGTGGAACCATGAAATTATTTTTGTTGTTACTTCCTAACTGTAATGTTGCTTCTGTTATGAGTTGTAATGTAAATCTCTGTGTTTTCCAGCGGTCCTAGGCGACCCCTGAGAAAGGGTCTCTGATGCACAGGTTGGGAACCGCCGCTCTCGGGCTTTGTGGGGGAGGGATGAAAACGCCACTTTTAAAAATTAAGGCTTTGTCGCCTAAAATGCATGGTTTCTCATAGGAATTTGTTTGGAAATGTTACCTGTGAATTTATGCTGCCTTTGGATTTTATTTTTCTTACATTCTGCATTCCCCACTTCAGCAGTGAGTTTAATTGGTTTAAATTCAGGATTGGGACATTAAGTGTTACTTTTTATTGGGTCTAGTAAAAGCAATGGCTACTGAATACAAACACATTATATTAGAATTTTTCTCTTCTTATAGTAGTCCTTCAGGTGATCATAGATAAGAGCCAAAAGCCAGGCACTTTGGTTACATAGTAAGTTCAAGGCTAATGTAGACTGCATGGATGACATCCTGCTTCAGATACAAATATAAAAGGAAAGAGAGAGGGAGGAAGGAAAGAGAAGGAAAAGAAAAGAGTTAAAAATTTTTGATTGTCCTATGGTTAGTACTCCTAAGCCTACTATAACAGAATTTGAAAATTTTGCACAACCAAGCATGGTGGTTCATGGTTGTATCCTGCCAATTCCACCATTCAGAAGCCTAAAGCCAGAGCATTGTGGAGTCAAGGCCAGCCCTGGGGTGCATGGTAAGACTGTACCTCAAAAACTTGTTTGGATTTAAACAGCGATGATGACAAAGTGAAAACATTGTTTCTTGACTTCTGATTTGCAACATTTAAGATTGATGCAGAGCCGGGCAGTCGTGGCGCATGCCTTTAATCCCAGCACTCGGGAGGCAGAGGCAGGTGGATTTCTGAGTTCGAGGCCAGCCTGGTCTACAGAGTGAGTTCCAGGACAGCCAGGGCTACACAGAGAAACCCTGACTTGAAAAACCAAAAAACCAAACAAAAGAAAAGATTGATGCTGAAATGTCTTCCATTCGATCCCTTTGCCTCCTGTTTAAGAGGCTTGCAGGTGTGCCTTTCTGCAGAGGAGCCTGTGCTCTCTGTTCTCTTCAGTTATCTTTCCAGACACTTTCTATTTTACCTTTTCTGTGTGGCCACCACAACTGCACATTCTATTCTAGGTACAGACACACTGTGGTTTGTACAAAGGATAATGTGTCCTGTGTTTCCTGGGCTTCCATAATAACATCCCGCATTTTTCTGGCCTTTTGTAGCTGTATTCAGGGTAGAAATGGGGGACTTGAAAACCCTTCCTTGTGTTCAACAGCTACCTTTAGAGCTCATCTTCTGATAATTATAGTTTAGACTATTTTTCCATTACTACATTATCTTATTTTTATCTATATGGAGGCTATTTCTCACAATTCTGGACACATCCAACCTTGGGCCTTCATATTTCTCTCTAGTACTATAGATTCTAAACTATAGAATTAATAGTTTATAGATTTATTTATTTAGATTTGTTAATTTTATGTATGTGAGAACACTGTTGCTCTCTTCAGACACACCAGAAGAGGACATTGGATCTCATTCCAGATGATTGTGAGCCACCATGTGGTTGCTGGGAATTGAACTCAGGACCTCTGGAAGAACAGACAGTGCTGTTAACCTCTGAGCCATCTCTCCCACCCCCGATCTTTTATTTTTAATTATGTATATGTGTGGGGATATGCCTGGGGAGGCCAGAGGCATTGGATTCCCCCAGAGTTGGAGTTGTAGGTGATTGTGAGCTGCCTGACCTGGGTGTTGGGACTGAACTTGGTGCCTCTGCAAGAACAGTCCATATTCTTTTTTTTTTTTAATTTTTTTTTGGTTTTTTTCGAGACAGGGTTTCTCTGTGTAGCCCTGGCTGTCCTGGAACTCACTCTGTAGACCAGGCTGGCCTCGAACTCAGAAATCCACTTGCCTCTGCCTCCCAAGTGCTGGGATTAAAGGCGTGCGCCACCACTGCCCGGTCATTCTTCTAGTTTTTGAGACAAAATCTCATATAGCTCAGTCTTGAAATCCTCATCTCCCTGCCTCCACTTACCAAATGCTGGGATTGTATGCATGCCACCATGCCAAACTTACTGTGCAAACCAGGCTGGTCTTGAACTCATAGAGATCCATATGCCTCTGTCTCCTGAGTGCTAAGAATAAAGCATGTACTACTATGCTGGCCCTTCCGAGACTGAGGACTGAGCACAGGGGCCCAGCGCTTGGCCTTTGTTTGTTTGTTTGTTTGTTTGTTTTTCAAAACAGGGTTTCGCTGGGTAGCTTTGGCTGCCCTGGAATTTGATCTGAAGACCAGGCTGGCTACAAATTCAGAGATCCACTTGCTTCTGTCTCCCAAATGCTGGGATTAAGGGTGTGTGCTACCACCCCCAACAGCAGCTGCTGCTGCTGCTGCTGCTGCTGCTGCTGCTGCTTCTGCTTCTTCTTCTTCTTCTTCTTCTTCTTCTTCTTCTTCTTCTTCTTCTTCTTCTTCTTCTTCTTCTTCTTCTTCTTCTTTTTTCCAGAATATAATTTTCTTTTATTTATTTTTTTATAATAAAATTTAATTGTTAGAGAATTTTAGAGAAATGTTCCATATAATAGTACAAATCAATACAGTACTTCTAATGAACAGTTTACCAACAAGTACCAAAGTGTAAATTGTGCATAAAATTTTATCTAGCAAACTTACTTCTAGGAATTTATGTTGACAAAAATATGTATGTACTGTGGGATATCTATCACAGTATTATATACAATGGTGAATTGTGGGAAACATGTCAAAATTAAATACAGAATTAATAAATTATGAAAATACTTGTAGACATTTCTATAATAATTAAAATGCTATTTTTTTGGCTAAAACTTTAGAAACCAATATCATCATCATCTTATACTTTCACATTATAAATATGATTAAAATAAATTAAATCACTTTGTAAAAACATTATGCAATTAGAAATTATTTCTGACAGATCAACTTTTACAGTTTTATAGGCCATTCATTTTTTCTCCTTTGAAATGACAAAGGAAAGTTGACTTCAGTCAAAATAGCATACAACCTAATCTCATAAATCACACGTTTAATGTTCCTTGTTTTCAATAGGCTTTGAAAACCTTACTACTGTCACACTTAGCTAGAAATAAGTTGACAACTCCTGACTAAATTCAGAGAAAATAAATACTAGACTTCTAAAATATATAGGACTCACCTCCCTAATGTGAACATAAAATTCAAATACCTCCAATTTTTTCCCTTGAATGTATGTTAGCTTCACTCTGAGCAAAGAGCACCATTCCTTTGTGGTTTCCCAAGGCCATTACACTGAGATTCATCAGATACCTATAACACTTGCTGAAGTTACCTCTTAAATATTTCTATTTGACCAGTATGAAGTGTCCTTCCTTATCTTTTTTGATAACTTTTGGTTGAAAGTTGATTTTATTTGATATTTGAATGGCTACTCCAGCTTGTTTCTTGTGACCATTTGCTTGGAAAATTGGTTTCCAACCTTTTATTCTGAGGTGGTGTCTGTCTTTGTAACCGAGGTGCCTTTCCTGTATGCAGCAAAATGCTGGGTCCTGTTTATGTATCCAGTCTGTTAGTCTATGGCTTTTTATTGGGGAATTGAGTCCACTGATGTTAAGAGATATTAAGGAAAAGTGATTGTTACTTCCTGTTATTTTTGTTGTTAGAGGTAGTATTATGTTTGTGTGGCTATCTTTTGGGTTTGTTGAAAGATTACTTCCTTGCTTTTTCTAGGGTGTAGTTTCCCTCCTTGTGTTGGTGTTTTCCATCTATTATCCTTTGTAGGGCTGGATTTGTGGAAAGATATTGTGTAAATTTGGTTTTGTCATGGAATATCTGTTTTCTCTGTCTATGGTAATTGAGAGCTTTGCTAGGTTATAGTAGCCTGGGCTGGCATTTGTGTTCTCTTAGGGTCTGTATGAGTTCTGCCCAGGATATTCCAGCTTTCATAGTCTCTGGTTAGAAGTCTGGTGTAATTCTGATAGGCCTGCCTTTATATGTTACTTGACCTTTTTCCCTTACTGCTTTTAATATTCTTTGTTTAGTGCATTTGGTATTTTGATTATGTGACAGGAGGAATTTCTTTTCTGTCCAGTCTATTTGGTGTTCTGTAGGCTTCTTGTATGTTCATGGGCATCTCTTTCTTTAGGTTAGGAAAGTTTTCTTCTATAATTTTGTTGAAGATATTTACTGGCCCTTTAAGTTGGAAATCTTCGCTCTCTTCTATACCTATTATCCTTAGGTTTCGTCTTCTCACTGTGTCCTGGATTTTTTGTGTTAGGAGCTTTTTTTTATTTTGCATTTTCTTTGACTGTTGTGTCGATGGTTTCTATGGTATCTTCTGCACCTGAGAGTCTCTCTTCTATCTCTTGTATTTTGTTGGTGATGTTCTCTTTCCTAGGTGTTCTAACTCCTGAGTTGTCTCCCTTTGTGATTTCTTTAATTGTTTCTGTTTCCATTTTTAGATCCTGGATGGTTTTGTTCAGTTCCTTCACCTGTTTGGTTGTTTTCCTGTAATTATTTAAGGGATTTTTGTGTTTCCTCTTTAAGGGCTTCTAGCTGTTTACCTGTTTTCTCTTGTATTTCTTTAAAGGAGTTATTTATTCTTCTTAAAGTCCTTTATCATCATCATGAGAAGTGATTTTAGATCCAAATCTTGCTTTTCTGGTGTGATTCTGTATCCAGGACTTGCTATGGTAGGAGAATTGGGTTCTGATGATGCCAGGTAACCTTGGTTTCTGTTGCTTATGTTCTTGTGCTTGTCTCCTGCCATCTGGTTATCTCTAGTGCTACCTGCCTTCCATTTATCTGACTGGAGTCTGTCCCTTCTGTGATCCTGGTTGTGTCAGAACTCCTCAGAGACCAGCTGTCTCTGGGATCCTGTGATTCTGTGATCTTGTGATCCTGAGATCCTGGGTGTGACAGAGTTCCTGGGAGTCAAGCTGCCTCTGCAACCCTGAGATCCTGGTGTGACCAAGGTCCTGGGATCCTGGGCTTGTTAGAGCACCTGGGAGTTGAGCTTCCTCTGGGTGTTTTGGGACTGGCTGAGGAGTTTGCGACCAAGGTCTGCTCAGGGCATCGGCCCAGACCAGAAGGCAGCAGCTTCTTTTTAAAAAAGATTTTTTATTTATATGCATGTGTGTGTGCCTGAACATCTGTATGTGTACTGTATGTATGGAAATGCTGAGGAGGCCAGAGGTGGGTGTGTTGGATACACTGTAACTGGAGTTAGGCCAGAGGTGGGTGTGTTGGATACACTGTAACTGGAGTTAGGCCAGAGGTGGATGTGTTGGATACACTGTAACTGGAGTTAGGACAGAGGTGGGTGTGTTGGATACACTGTAACTGGAGTTAGGACAGAGGTGGATGTGTTGGATACACTGTAACTGGAGTTAGGCCAGAGGTGGGTGTGTTGGATACATTGTAACTGGGGTTAGGACAGAGGTGGATGTGTTGGATACACTGTAACTGGAGTTAGGACAGAGGTGGGTGTGTTGGATACATTGTAACTGGGGTTAGGACAGAGGTGGGTGTGTTGGATACACTGTAACTGGAGTTAGGACAGAGGTGGGTGTGTTGGATACACTGTAACTGGCCTTAGGACAGAGGTGGGTGTGTTGGATACACTGTAACTGGCCTTAGGACAGGTTATCAGCTGCCTTCTGTGAGTGCTGTGGATCAAACCCTGGTCTTCTAAAAGAGTAATATATATTCTTTACCTCTGAGCATTTCTCAAGCCTCTTAATTTTTTGGTTTTGAATTGCCCTGGTGGCTTGGAATTTGCCATGGAGACCAGGCAGGCCTCAAACTTGTAGTGATTCTGTGTCTGCCTCCTAAAAGCTAGAATTATAGACACATATTGGCACTCCTATCTTAGATGCATGTGTGCGTGTTTGGCCTGTATGTATTGGGCAGCTTGGTCTTGAACTTGCTGTGTGATCCTCCTCCTTCCACCTCTCACACACTGGTCTTGTAAATTTTCATCAAAGGGCCCAATTCTAGTTAATAGTATATATTGTTTGGTATATGTATGTGTGTGCACCTTCAGACATGTGTGGGGTCCAGAGAGTTGATGTCAGAATGTCTTCCTCTGTTGCTCTCCATCTCAACTTTGAGATAGGGCAGGGGTTATAAATATCCCCTGCCACAGCCAGCATTTTATGTGGGCGCTGAGGTCCTTCTGAACGCAAATCCTCATTCTTGCACAGTAAACCTTTTATTCACTAAGTATCTCTCCAGCCCCTTAATTTTTTAAAAAAGTGAATTGTGATAGGTCAAGTCTCAAATGGTCCTTGGGGACCATTTGTTTACACATCTTTAGAGAAGGCACTATATCAAAACATTTTTAATAATTTATTTTTTATTTATGTGCATTGGTATTTTGCTTTCATGCACGTCTGTGTGAGGATGTCAGGTCCCTTGGAACTGGAGTTATAGACAGCTGAACCATCTCTCCAGCCCTATGTCAAAACATTTTCTATTTTCTAATAAAAATCTTTTTGCTGGGCTGGAGAAATGGCTCAGCAGTTAAGAGCACTGGCTGCTCTTCCAGAGGTCCTGAGTTCAATTCCCAGCAACCACATGGTGGCTCACAGCCATCTGTAATGGCATCCTGATGCCCTCTTCTGGTTTGTGTGAAGACAGCTACAGTGGATTCATATAAATAAATAAATAAATCTTTTAAAAATAGTTTATTTGCTGTTTTTAGTAGGTAAGTGTTTGATTCTTAGCACTGCAACAACAAAAATAAAAGTCCCCAATGAAAACAAACACAAAACCACCTTACTTGGCTGAGGTATGGCTCAGTAGTAGTAGAATGCTTACCTGGCATGCCTGACACCATGAATTGCATCTGCCAGAGCTATAATACAAACAACAATCCCACTTCTGCTATCTCTGTGTCTCAGTGTACTTTGACTGATTAATTGATTGATGCTTATGACAGCATGGATGTAGAGGTCAGAATAACTGACAGAAGTCATTTCTCTCTTTTGGCCATGTGGATTCCAGGTCTTGGACCTACAAGAAGCTCTTCAGGTTGACTGCTTGCTCTTTTTGAAGTAATTGCGGAAGTCTTTGCTAGTATCCTTTGCTTTCTATATGATACAGTGTTCCAAATTTATCCTGTACATTTCCTACAATTTCCCTAAAAAACTCTGTATTCTTTTAGTTGGATAGTATGTAGGGAGCATATTATACTAGCTTCTGTGTTTGGACAGTGAGGCAGTTAAAGGCCCATGGAGTCCAGTAGTTTAATCAGGGTCACATAGATTAGACGCCATGTTGTGCCTTGTAAGCCTGGGCATTCGCTTCTCAGCACTGTGCCATTGCCATTTCCCCTCCATTCTGGGACCTGCTTTCTAGAACAGATGATGTAGCCACACTTCAGCTTCTACTTTAGCCATCAGAGCAAGACAGATCATCATTTGAGGTACCATCAAACCTTACTAATTTGGGGTAATTGGGAGAAAACTTAGTGTTGTATGTGCATATATATATATACATATACACACATACATATATATATGTCTGGCAAGTGAAACTAGGCTAATGTGTTACAGGTTATTTTGTTAGGTAAAGGGTCTTATATTTGACTCAACGAATAACTGAGAATGATATACACTTTAATCTATGTAAATTAGGCTCTTATAATGCTTAAAAACAGTTCATTAAACATTTTTTCCTACGATTATTTAGTATTTTCATAGACTTTTTGTTATTAGGGTGCAGAGGTAGACTTTAGCTCAGATCAGAATTTGTTCCATTTCAAATGTGTGTCGTCTGTACTAATAAATTATTGCCTGTAATATTCAGAGGAGTTTAGGAAGATCAGTCAGGAAGTAAAGGAAGACCGTCTGAACATCAAGAATTTCACCTAAAAGTACTTTAGCTGAGTAGCAAGGATTTTGAGAAAACTCCTTCCCTAAGCTGTGTAGAAGCACCACCCCAGGCCTCACTTAGACTGTCATGGATGGGGGGGCACAAGGACACCCAGGTGTGAGGGGCCTGACTGCGTTGCCTGTTGACTCTGTGGCCCAGAGTAAAAACACTTGACCTCTCTGGACCTTTATTTAAAAATTGTATTTTATGTTTATGGGTATTTTGCATGCAAGTGTATCTGTGTAGCAGTTGTGCTTTGTATACATGAAGGCCAGAAGATCTCCTGGAACTGGAGTTATAGATCGTGTGAGCCACCATGTATGTATTGGGAATTGAACTCAGATCCTCTGGAAGAGTGGCCGGTGTTTTTAACCATTGAGCTATGTTTGGTCTTTAATTTATTAATCCATAGTGAGGTAGCTAAAATGGGAACAGTAATACATGTTGTTTCTAAAACTTAATGCTTGCCAGATGTGGTGGCTCATGCCTTTAATCTTAGCATTCAGGAGGCAGAGTCAGGCAGTTCTCTGAGTTCCAGGCCAACTTGGCCTACTTAGAGAGACCCTGTCTCAAAATCAAAACAACAGGTCTGGAGAAGTGGCAGGCAGAGGCAGGAGAATTTCTGTGAATTCAAGGTTAGCCTGCTTACAGAGCTAGTTCAGGACAGCCAAGGCTTCTTCATAAAGATACCCTGTCTGGAAAAACCAAAAACCAAAAACCAAAAAAAAAAAAAAAAAAAGTTTTTTGTTTTATGTTTCTTTTATTTTATGTTTATGGGTATCTTGCCTGCATTCATGTTTGTGCACCAGGATGTGCACCTGGCGCCTTCGGAGGTCAGAAGAGTTCATGGGTCCCTGGAACTGGAGTTACAGTGACTCTTGGTTGCTGGGAATTGAACCCAGGTCCTCTGGAAGAGCAAGCAGTGTTCTTAACTGCTGAGGCACTTTTCCAGCTTTTGGTTCACTTTTAAGAGCAAGAGAGAAGCGAGGTGGAGAGATGGCTCAGCATCCAAGAGCACTGATTGTTCTTCCAGAGGACCTGATTTTGTTTCCCAGCCCACATGGTGGCTCACAACCTTCTATAAAATGTCTTCTGACCTCCTCAGGCACCAGAATTGCACATGGTACACATACATACACACATGTAAAATACTCATATTCATAAAATAAAATCTAATTTTTTTTTCAGACAGGGTTTCTCTGTGTAGCCCTGGCTGTCCTGGAACTCACTCTGTAGACCAGGCTGGCCTCGAACTCAGAAATCCACCTGCCTCCGCCTCCCAAAGCTGGGATTAAATGCGTGTGCCACCACTGCCCGGCAGGGAAATACTCTACTCTTTGTCAAACTCTATTTTCTCTAAGTCTGAAAAATACCAGCAGGAATTTTTGTAACACTTGTCCTGTTTTTTAAAATATTGGCATTTAAAACCATAAATCCCAAAACATCTTTATTAACATGATTTCTACAAGGAGTGGAGCTGGGAAAGTCATCTGTATTACTAGATTGGCAGAGAATTAATACAGTTGTCATCTTCTTATAGATGTTTGGAAATAACGTTATTGTATAGTTGTGGGGCTGTGTAATGTTTGTTAGAAAGGGTTAAGGCCGTCCGGGTCCAGGGTGTGTGTCCTGCCCCGTCGGTCTGTCGGCCGTGGGGCGCCCAGCGCTGTTGTAATCACAGTTACTCCATAGCCCTGCTAAAGGGAATCCTATTAGATGCTGACTCTCACCAAGAGAGGAATAATATTTTTTGGCCAATCACTAAACAAGCTTTTAAATGACTCTAGTACAAAGTACACTGAATTAAAAATAATATTATTTAAGGCGTATGAGTGTTTGCCAGCATGTGTGCATGCGCATGTGTAATGTGGTGTTAGAGATGGTTTTGAGCTGCCATGCGGGTGCTGGCAAACTGTGAGCCATCTCTCCACACCCAGTTTTTGTTTTTGTTTTTGTTTTTTAAAGACAATGACCTGGCTGTCCTGGAACTCACAAAAATCTGCCTGGCATTGCCTGCTGATTTGGGATAAAGGCATGTGTCACCATGGTTGGCTGGTTTTGGTGTTTTGAGACAGGGTCTAGTATATAGCACAGGCCTCTAAATCTTTCTGTAGTAGAGAATGTCCTTGAGTTTCTGCTCTGCCTGCCCACTGTACATGCAGCAATGCCACATTTCTGCCTAATAATTGTGAGTGTTCCCTGATTCTGTCTCAGTTCTTTAATACCCTGACCCATCACAGATAAACAGTTCCAGTTTGCCCTCTTGTTGGGTTTTCATACAGCTTAGATTTGGTCACTTATTGAAAAAAAAAAAAAATTGGGATGCTGGGCAGTGGTGGCGCACGCCTTTAATCCCAGCACTTGGGAGGCAGAGACAGGCGGATTTCTGAGTTCGAAGCCAGCCTGGTCTACAGAGTGAGTTCCAGGACAGCCAGGGCTACACAGAGAAACCCTGTCTCGAAAAACCAAAAAAAAAAAAAAAAAAAAATTGGGGATACCAAACCTCATTAGTTACTAGGAAAGTACAGATTAAAACTGTGATAATGTTCGTTCATCATATTGGCAAAAAAATTAAAAACAAAAAGCATTGCCAAAACAACTGGGTATTATTACTGTTATTGCTGCTGCTGCTGCTGTTTCTTCTTCTTCTTCCTCTTCCTCTTCCTCTTCTCCTCCTCCTCTTCCTCCTCCTCTTTCTTCTTCCTCCTCCTCCTCCTCCTCCCCCTCCTCCTCCTCCTCCTCCTCCTCCTCCTCCT
>CM052702.1:120946156-121021722 GCA_028551405.1 Uromys caudimaculatus
TACAGTGTGTGTCTGGAGGTCAGAGGATAACTCACAGGAGTAGGTTTTCTTCCTCCACCATGTGGGTCCTGGAGATTGAATGCAGCTCATTAAGTAGGTATCTTAGCAGCAGCTAACTTTACTTGCTGAGCCATATCGCCAGCCCTATCTTAAAGAATTCTTAAATTATACATGTGTGTCAGGACATATTTACAAAAGTGTCCATAGCAACAATAATATTGGCAGTAAACTAACAAAAATAATAAAAATTGGAAAAAAGCTGTATATTATTTTGAGATTAGATAAGTAAATCCTGGTATGTTCATATATAATAGGATACTATATATTAGTAGAAACAAATAAATACAGTTTCAGAACATTATCTCAAGAAAAATTATAGAGTGAAAATTTCCTAAAGAATGTGTTCATTTAGGACTAGGGTTGTGATTTGGCATGCAGGAAGCTCTGGGTCTGATCCCCGCTACTACACAAGCTGTTGTCTTGGTGCACACCTGTGATCCAGCTCTCAGAGCGGCAAGAAGACCTGCAGTTCAAGGTTATTGTTGACTGCATAGAGAGAGGCCAGTCTGAGCTATGAGTCCCTGTCTCAGGGAAGGGAGGGAAGGGAAGGGAAGGGAGGGGAGGGGAGGGGAGGGGAGGGAAAAAAGAGGAATATATACATTAAGATTAGAGATACTTGAAGTTCAAGAATGTAAAATTAGTAATGTTTAGAGAATGATAAAGCCATAAAGGAGAACAAGGAAATAGTGCAGTCACACTTCAGGGTAACTGTTGTCCTAGGGGAAAGGGGAAAAGGTAGAATTGGAAGAAGCATGCAGGGCTAGAAACACTGATTAGTGCATATCATGGTTCTTTATACCATGGTATGGATTTAATAGTTTTTTAAGACTTATTTTTAGGTGTCTGTGTGTGAGAATATGCACATGAATACAGCTGTGTATAAGTGTAGTGTGCCCTTTTAACCAGTAAGCCACTTCTCCAGTCCCTCTTATTTGAAAAAAAAGTGTGTGGGTGTGGGTGGGTGTGTGCATGTGTGTGTGTGCATGTGTGTGTGTGTGCACACGTGCACTTGCACACTCGCATACAAATATATATACTTTACCTGGCAGGGGAGATACCATGATCATTAAGGTGGTTTTCCTAGGGCAAGATTTATCTATAAGACTTGTGTGTCTGTGTGCAAACAGAGGTCAGAGGACAGCTTGGAGGGGTCATTTCTCTCCTTCCACTGCAGATTGAACTCAGGTCATCAGGTTTGGCATTTAGTACATTTGAGTCCACTGAGACATCTCATTGCCCCCTTCCTCATTTTGTGAGACAGGGTCTCACTGTGTAGCTCTGGCTGACCTGGAGTTCTTTGTAGACAGTTTGCCTCAAACTTAAGAGACCTGCCTACCTCTCTGCTTCTGAGTCCTAAGATTAAAAGTGTATGCCACCAGACCCAGCTATTCATTTGTTTGTCTTATTTTGTTTTCCAGACAAGGATTCTCTGTGTAGCCTTGGTTGTTCTGGAACTGACTATAGAAGACTAGCCTCGAGCTCAGAGACTCTCCTTCCTCTTGCCACCATTGCCTGTTGATTTAAAAACAAAACAAAAACCAGGGTTTTATTATGTAATCCAGGCCAGCCTTTAACTACAAATTCTTTGTTTGGTCTCTGAGGGCTATTTAAAATTTTAATTAAAAAAATTTATTCAATTAATTTTAATTTTTTTAAAACTTATTTTTAATGATGGTTCTTAAACTCTTTAACCTCCTTTTAGCCCACCACCCACCAGAGGTAGAGGAAAAGAAAAGATACTGGGGAAATGGATCTGTTTAGAGAAGTTCTTTGGAGCAACTCCCATTTGTGTTGTCTGGAAATCCACAATTCAACTCATAGGTCACCAGTGGCAGCTCGATTCACTCACAAACATATCACAGAAATATCAGGTCAGCAGTAGTGGTCATACGACTTACCAAGAATAATAGCCAGGCAGGAGGGACCAGGAGGAATGCCAGAAGTTCTTGACTGTGGCTCTCTCAGTGAAGTAAAGATCAGCAAAGACAAGAGACCAACAAGCGATGTACAGCTAGCTCCATAAGCAAAGCCAAGCTCCACCTGTCACTGTCCGTCGAGTCCTATTTATATTATTTGTCTTCCACGGGTCTTGTCTCAGTATGTGTCTTGCTTCAAAACATACATTTGTCTCAGCTGACATCAGTCTGTCAGTCAGCCTGAGTCAGAGAAAGTGACAAGAAACTACAACACACCACCAAAACCTTTTTGGTGTGTTTCTCTCTATGAAGTCCTGACAAATATAGCTTAACTACACAATATAAGGCAGACCGATACATGTGTGTTCTTAACAAAAATCCTTCATCACGTGTCCTCTCGTGTTTGTTAGAACATCTTTTCACCCATGTCTGCTTCAGCTAAATGTTCCTTCAGGGTCTGCCTTAGCCTTTCACACCTGTGTCCACTTCTGGAAAACACTCCTTCACGTGTTTGAACCAGAGAAATACCATCCAACCGACTTTCCAAAGAACCCTTAAGTTTCCACTTCATTTCAAGCCAGGTGGTGCAGGAGGCAGAAGCAGGCAGGTCTCAGAGTTTGAGGACAGTCAGGGCTACACAGAAAAACCCTGCCTCAAAACAACAACAAAAAAAATGTGACTTGGGAGGCAAAGACGGTGCATCTTTATGAGTTTGAGGCCAGCCTGGTTTACATACTGAGACCCTGCCTCAAAAACACTAAAAAATAAAATGTGTGTGTGTGTGTGTGTGTGTGTGTGTGTCAGAGAGAGAGAGAGAGAGAGAAAGAGAGGGAGAGAGAGAGAAGGAGAGAGAGAGGGGGTTGAGTAACTTTAGGAGTCTAGTTTCTCCATTGTGGATTCTGAGGGTTGAACTCATTTTGTACAAAAATACAAAAAGTGTTTTTACCTGCTGAGCCATCCCTCTGGCCTTCCTTTTTTTCTTTTTTATGTATGTGTATCTGTTTCTTTGTGTGTGTGTATACACATGTATGCAGGTACCATGGAGGCCAATAGAAGGTACCAAAGCCACAGAGATGTAGTTACAGACAATGTGAGTTGTTTGCATGGATGTTAGGAACTGAACACAGGATTTATAGAAGAGCAGGAAATACTCTTAGCTATATAGACCAGGTTGGTCTTGAACTCATATAGATCACCTGCCTCCATCTCCTGGGGGCTGGGATTAAAGGTGTGTGCCACCATGCTGCTTGCTGGACCTTTAAAACGTTTATAGCAATAAATGATTACAAAGAGCTGTAACTATTGACAATAGTCTAATAGTCTCCCTAGTTTTGCTTTCAAACATAAAGCAAATTTTTCAGAATATATAAAAACATACCTCCGACTGGTGGTAGTTGAGTTGTTAGGGTAGAGTGCTTGCCCTGGTGTACAGAAAAACCTGGGTTTGATTCCCAGCACTGCATAAAAAGCAGGACATAATGGCACTGGTCTGTAACTCCAGCACTTCGGTGGCAAGAGGATAAGGGATTCAGGCTGTCCTCAGATACACTGAGAGTCTGAACCAGCCTGGTTTAGTGTGAGACTGTATCTCAAGAAACAAGCAAACAAACAAACAACACACCTAAAAATTACAACTCAAGGCAATGTAATTTAAATGTTAAAGGAAGATGCTTCTCAGTGACAGAAGCTGCCTTTTTTCTACTGAGTGTGGAGCCCTCTGTCTTCTTCTCTTGCAGTTCTCCCTTCTTGTTACATAGATTCTTTCAGTCAGTTAGAAGTGCTTCACCCTTCCTTTAGACCATTCTCCACACTGCTGCCAAAAAGAACTCTCTAAACGAAAACCTGACCCCATTACTCTCTATCCTCCGTTTTACACAGCTCCCGTAGCCTTCGGCTCTCTAAGTGCTGTGGCCTCCTGTGTGCGGCGCTCGCGCGCGTCTCTGTTTCTGTCTGGCTTACTAGACTCGTCCCTTGTTCCTTCCTGTACTTGGGCCCCGCCACTGTTTGCTGTCCCTAGAACCTTGCTTCTGCCCTCGCTGCTCTGCCCACCTGAGTAAAGATCCCCTCTCTCCCTCCCCACCCCATCATCTCAGAATTTCAGAGGCTGAGATGGAAAGATCAAGAATTTGAAGTTTATTGTGGGTTTGGTGGTGCACACCTTTAGTCCCTGCATTTGAGGCGGGTGGATCTCTGGGTTGGAGGCCAGCTTGGTCTTCTTACTGAGTCTGGGGCAGCCAGAGCTAACATAATAGTTCCTGTCTCAAACCAGTGAGAGAATGCACAAATGGCAGATGATAGGATCCATGTCATTTTACATGACCCTGCTTTGCAG
The DNA here is from genome assembly GCA_028551405.1 of Uromys caudimaculatus. Lineage (NCBI taxonomy): Eukaryota > Metazoa > Chordata > Mammalia > Rodentia > Muridae > Uromys > Uromys caudimaculatus. The sequence continues at coordinate 120,950,465 of CM052702.1, forward strand.
TGTGCTCTTAGTGTTGTCATTCACAAATTGTGTAGCTGTTGTTTGTGTGCCGGCCAGCTTTGTCTCTGTCCATAGAAGGATGAGGGAGGGAGGAGAAGGATAGTGAAGGAAGGTGGCAGGAGACGGGAAAGTCAGGCCGGGGAGAGAACTGTGAGCATGGAAAGCTTATTCGGAAGGAAGGACGCCTTTGGTGTTTTATTAACATTTTATACCAAGTGCCTCGAGAGGTTAAAACATTCTGGGTTTCCCTGAAGCTTAGACATGTGCTAACTCTCATGACTTACCCTCTTCTCTCCTTCCTGGCCTTATGGAAGATTTTCTCCCTTGCCTGATAATAGCATTGTCAAGTGTTTGTCATGTTAGTAAGAGCTTTGAGGAACACAGATAAAATGGAAGCCCGGAAGTGGCAGACCGGTCATATTGGTTGCCTTGGGGGTGGGGAGTGTGTGTAAGACATGGTTTCTCTGTATAGCCCTGGCTGTCCTAGACCTCACTATGTAGACCAGGCTGGCCTTGAACTCAGCAGCCATACACTTTTGCTTTTTGAGTGCTGGGATTGAAGTATTTGTATCACTTTTAGAAGCCTAGCTGGTTTCTAATTTGTAACCAATTTTCCTACTGTGTCCCAGATTGGGCACTTCATCACTTCCTTTGTGTCTCATGACTGTCTGTCTCACAGTAGATGTTGGAATTTTATTTTGTTTTGTTTGAGACAGGGTCTTTCTACATTGCCCTGACCTTCCTGGAATTCACTATGTGAACCAGGCTATCTTCGAACTCGCAGAGGTCCACCTGGCTCTGCCTCAAAAATACTAGGATTGAAGGTGTTCACCACAATTCTTTGCTATCGCTATACATTTTAATAGAAGTTAGTGTTGGGGTTTTAGCTCGTTTGGTAGAGTGCTTGCCTAGTATTCTGGAAGCTGCTGGGTTTGATCTCCAGCACCACATAAATGGGACCTGTAATCCTGGATGTAGAGGCAAAAGAATTAAAAGTTCAAAGCCATCTTTGACTACATAGCAAATTCAGGGTTAGCCCTGGGTTGCAGGAGACCCTTTCCCAGCAGCAACATAAAAACCCCACACAAAACTAAAACAGATGCTGGGTGTGGTGGCGCAGGCCTTTAATCCCAGCACTCTGGAAGCAGAGGCAGGTGGATCTCTTGTGTTGGAGGCCAGCCTGGTCTACAGAGTGAGTTCTAGGATGGCCAGGGCTATGTAGAGAGAACTTGTCTTAAAAAACAAAACCCAAATCAGACTGTGCTTTGTGTCCTGAAGATTGGCTGTCTCCCTCACAGAGGAGCAGAGGCTCTATCCACATCCTTACCTCGTGGAGTTAGGGCCAAGAGCCTCATTCATTTGCTCTTCAATTTCTGCTCAGTCTCCTGCTTCCTAATATGGTTGCAGGTGCTAAGACTAAGGATGAGTAATATTGCCAGCCTCAGAGAACCGCTCAGGTTATCAGGACAGCGAGTAAGAAAGGCAGCGGTTGTAACCCAGTGTGATGGTTTGCTGAGGACAAGGGATAGAGAAATTTAGAGAACCAAGGTGCACCTCAGCCTGGCGGAGCAAACCCGTAATTAGTTACTCAGAAAGCTGGGGCTGCAAGATTGAAAGTTGGGGCCTGTATGAGCTGAAGATGGGAGTTCGTACTAGCGTGGACTACTGAGCAAGACCCTGTCTTAAAAGGGAAAAAGGGGATGGGGTATAGCTCTGGGGCAGAGTACTTGCCATGTGCTCACAAGGCCCTAGGTTTAATCTCTAGTTCTAAGATCAAAGAGAGAGAACCAGAAGGACAGGGGGAGAGGGCATCCATCTTCTTGGCAAGGCCTAAGGAGATGCTTCAGTTGTGCTTAATCTCAGAACACCATAGAAGTTGGCAGCACTTGGGAGGCAGAGACAGGCGGATTTCTGAGTTCGAGGCTAGCCTGGTCTACAGAGTGAGCTCTAGGACAGCCAGGGCTACACAGAGAAACCCTGTCTCGAAAAACCAAAAAAAAAAAAAAAAAAAAAAAGTTGGTAGGAATTGTGTGGAAGGTGGTCAGACTTAAGCACAAGAATGAAGTGGGAAGGTGGGTGGGGCCACAGACAAGGGGAACTTGTGTGAGGCCTGAGCCATGTCAAGCAGCTGTGTTGTGAGTAATCTTTTCTGCTTTCCTAGATAAAACCGGAATTAGTAATAAGCTCATTCTCCCTGTATTAGATGACAGCAGGGTCTCACCTAGAGTAATACCCAGGCTGCCTAGAACTTGCTAAGTAGACCAGGCTAGCCTTGAACTTGCAGTGACCCTCTAGTCTATGTCTTCCAAGTGCTGGGATAAAAGGCATGAGCCATCTCAACTAGCCTACTACTGTATCTTGAGTAACTGAGTTTTACCATGTTTTATTTTTTTGATTTGTTCATTTTATGCTTCATATATTTGGAGCCCTCTTAATTTTTGGGTGATTTGCTCTGAGGACTGTCAAATCCTACATTCAGGCATTGTAGAATGGATGGTGCATACCTTTTAGGGCTGCTTGGAAAGACTTAAATGACCTTCAAAGGCTAAAGTCAGGGCCCCATGTCAGTGTCACAGCAACTCATGCGTGCATGGAGAGTGAAAAGGGAACTTAATTATGGAGGAGGGGAATTGTAACCCTGCGTGAATGGGTAGTTGAAAGGCCTGGGCCCGCCCCTTAGTCTCAGAAAAGGACTTTCTTACATTTTCTGCCAAGAGGTCATGGGGAGAGCCCACATAAATACCATCCTCCCTTAGGGATGTGCAGGCCAGTCTTATTTTACTTGTACAGGTGCAGAATAGGTTCACCAAATAGTATTCTGATCTCCATTGAGCAGAATCTGGCATCTTATTGTCCTGCACAGAATCAATTCCTTTAAAGTATGGAACATGGCAATTTTAGGTCAGCAGGCATTTAAAGACACCTTTTTAACTTTCAAGAGCTGCCTAATAAGATATATTTTGGACAGAAATACTAGTGTTATCAAGATGAAACTTGAGTCATTGAAATTTTGAATAGGGCTTAGTTTTTAACTGCCGATGCCCCTTTTATCTGTGAAATTTCTTTTAATGATGCAGTGGTCATCATTAGGTTTCAAGGCCCTATTCTACCTGCTGACATTTTGTAACTGTTACAGTGATTGAGTCCAGTCCATGGTAGAAGTCAGAGGACAGTTTAAAAGTCATTGTTCAGGACCGGGGAGATGGTTCATCCATTCACAGTACTTGCTACTCCTTTGGGAGACCTGGGTTCCATTCCTACCACCCACATGGTGGCTCACAACTTCATTTCCGTTCCATCAGATCTGCCGCTCCCTTCTGGACTCTACAGGCACCAGCACACACACGGTGTACACACATATATGAAGGCAATATACTCATACGCAGAAAAACTTTAAAAGGAGTTGATTATCTTCTTCCACCAGTGTGGGTCAGGTTATCAGGTTTGGTGGCAAACCATCTCTACTTACTGAGCCATCTTGTCAACCCTCAAACTTTTAAAAAATGTGGTCTCAGAGCTCAGGCTGGCCACAGACTCCTGATCATGCCCACCCCAGCTTTCTAAGTGCATGTATTTGACCCGAGATCAAACTTGCTCATTTCTCTTTTGTATGATCCTCTTCCCTCTTCCCCCTCTGTTGTAATTGATGTTCTTTCAAAAATATCGGAGCCCATTTTCAAAGCAGCTCCTAGACTTAGCCATACAGTTTCTTTACTGTTGCTTAGCAGGTGAATGTAAAAGCCAAAGAGCCAGACGGCTGCTCAGAGAGAACTCGGTGCTGGTAAACTCTCGAGGGGCTAGAGCCCAGAGAATGGGAGCGCCCAGGGCTGTCCCTGGAGGCTGGTCCACGGTGAGGACACACCAGGGCTCAGGAGGTAGGAATTCTAGAGCACTGCACCTTCGCGTTCTGGTGATAGATTTTGTATGGAATTGTCTTTCCAGGTGACAGTTCTGTGGATTGGGATGCTACAGAATTGATCATCTGGCTTTTGTCCCACTTAAACATTGGAATTTTACACAGACCTTTTATGTAACTTATGGCAGTAGGGAATACCAGTTAAGTTGGGCTAGGTAGGATACACTTAGGCCTTCTGAAGGAATGAACTATTCCTGCCAAAAATGTTTGTAGTTAAAACTGCAGCGAAACCCAGTGAAGTGCAGCTTTACACACATATGCATATGTTTTAAAGAGAGACATTTTTACATTTTTCCAAAGTCAAAGGTTAATTTAAAATATTAATGCTGAAAAGATTAATTTAAGATATTAAATGCACTAGGTGAGAATACATGTACATACTTCGATTACTCCCTTTTTACAATTAAAGTAATTGGATTATATTTAATGAGCTGTTTACATTTAGTAATTTAAAAAGACATCTTTTCAGTAGCCTTATACGAGATCAGGGAAAACAAATTTCTGACATTACTTTCTTGACATGGGTGAAAACAACTGTTGCAAGAATTTTATTTTAAAATATACTTATGTAGTTTAGGAATTACTCATAGGAATATGTTTTGATTCATTGTTTTTTGTAAAAAAAAAAAAAAAAAAAAAAAAAAAAAAGATGAGGGATTAGATGCTTTTTAAAGAAGTCCCTAGCTGGGCAGTGGTGGTGCACGCCTTTAATCCCAGCACTCGGGAGGCAGAGGCAAGTGGATTTCTGAGTTCAAGGCCAGCCTGGTCTGCAGGTGAGTTCCAGGACAGTCAAGGCTACACTGAGAAACCCTGTCTCGAAAAACCAATAGATAGATAGATAGATAGATAGATAGATAGATAGATAGATAGATAGATAGATAGATAGATAGAAGTCCCTGGTGGAACAGTGTGACACATTGAGCAGTGAACAGAGACCAGCTTAAAGGGATTCTCTGGGACCCTGCCGATAAAAGTGCCAGCCAGCAACGACCACCCTACAGCTACCCGGAAACTGGAGGAGTTTTTGGTTTTGTTTTTTTTTTTTTGAAAGCGGTAGCATCTAAAGGTGTCATCTGAGGCTGGCACTTTAAATGAGCCAGTGTTTATGTTGTTTAAAGTGAGAGATGTGAAGCCCCTGAGCAGCTGGCTAAAATTGGGTGCAGAGAGAGAGAGGGAGGGAGGGAAGGGGAGGGGGGGGGAGGGAGGGAGGGAGAGAGAGAGAAAGAGAAAAAGCAGTGTTATTCTCATTAACACCACTTCCGTTCTAAGATAAATATGTCAGGAAGCTTTCCTGTGCTAGCATGCAGTCGGATTTTTAAGGGAGAGGAACCTAGTCTGGAGCTTGGGGTACTTTTCCTGAAATGGGAAATTCGAGCGTATTTGTTTGTTGTATAGATTTTGTGAGGACCTGGGTGTCTTTAAATTTGTTTGCTAGTTTGTTTGTTTGTTTTTCTTTTTCTTTCTTTCTTTTTTTTTTGATACTTTATTTACATTTCTAATGTTTCCCCCTTTCTAGGTCTCCTCTTTGGAGACCACCTATCCCTCCTCCTCCCCCATCTCTATGAGGGAATTCCACCTCCCACCCACCTGTTTGTTTTTCAAGACATGGTTTCTCTGTGTAGCTCTGGCTGTCCTGGAACTCCCTCTGTAGACCAGGCTGGCCTCGAACTCAGAGAGATCCACCTGTCTCTACCTCCTGAGAGCTGGGGTTAAAGGCGTGCACCACCATCACCCAGCGGGTCTGGGCTTCTTTTTATCTGTTTTTAGCCCGGGCTGACTGAAAGCTCCAGAACCTCCTGCCTGCAGCTCTCCATACTAGGATTATAGGCATAAAGCACATGGCTGACTCTGGACCTGAGGTTAAAAGCCCTGTGGGCTGGGTGTGACAGTATACACTGTAAACCTCTGCACTAAGAGCTGTCTATCTGAGATAGTACGGTGGTCAGCCCTTCAATCCTTGCACTGGGGGCGGAGGGTAGAGCCGGGCAAATCTGAATTCTAGGCCAGCTAGGGCTACATAGTGAGACCCTGTCCAAAACCAAAACAATCAAAAAACCAAAACCCGTCTTTCCTGGGAGGCATGAGTGGCAAAGGTGAGCAAGGTGCAGTGCTGCACCCGTATGCTGTGTCTTGGCTTGTATACAAACGAAAAGTATTCATAAAAGTGCTTAACACGGTGTAGTGGCACGTGTCTTTGATATGAGCACTTAGAAAGCAGAGTCAGGCAGATCTATGAGTTTGAGTCTAGAATACTAATTTTAAAAATTATATAACATTCAAGAAGATACCATCTACAACTAGAAGAAGTAGAATAAAAATCAGCTAGTAGAAATAGACTTATGGTGGCACATGCCTTTAATCCCAGCACTCAGGAGGCAGAGGCAGGCAGATCTCTGAGTTTGAGACCAGCCTGGTCTACAGAATGGGTTCCAGGATAGCCAGGGTTATACAGTTGAAACCCATCTCCAAAACAAAACAAAACAAAAAAAGAGGCATTTAAAAAAGACTTTTAAAAATGCACGTGTATGTGTTTATATGTGTGTCTGAGCCCATGGAGGCCAGGAGAGGGTGTAGAATCCCCTGGATGTACAATTTACTGGTGGCTGTGAGTCTTTTTACATGGGTGTTGAGCTGAACCTGGACTCTCTGGACAGCAGCTATCTTTCTACTTCATTCATTCTCAATGCGTCCTTTGGGGCACATTTGATTGTTAGTTGGCTCATGGTGCATTTTGCCTTTAGTAGTCTCAGATTTGCTCAAATGCATAGTACAAGTCCATTTAAAGTGACCTTTCTATATTTCCCGTAATTTATTCTGGAATGAAATCCGAAGCTGTTGTGTAATGTATTACCTCTATTTGTTTTTGATTTTTGTGGCAGGGTTTTGCTATGTAGCTCAGACTGGCCTTGAATTTAGGACCTTCTTCCCTCAGCGTCCTATGTGCTGTGACCTCAGGAGCACACTATTGTGTCCTTCATCTCCCTCTATTTTATTCCTTTAAAGTTTTTACATTTATTTGTTTATTATTCTCTATGTGTTTGGGCACATGTGTGGAAGTCAGGATAACTTGCAGAACTTGGGTATCTCCTTCATGGTGATTTCAGGCATCAAATTCAAGTCATTAGACTTGGTGGCAAAAATCATTACCTGATGAGCCAGATTGTTGGTCTTCTTAGTTAATTATGTATATGTGTATGTGTGTGCCCTTACCTGAATACAGATATCCTCACAAAAAATATTGTTGAGTCCATTGGAGCTGGAGCTAAAGATAGTTGTGAACTACCAAGTGTGAGAGCTGGGAATCAAACCTGGGTCCTTTGCAAGAACACTGAGTGCTCTTATCCACTGAGCCATCTCCTCAGCCACAGAAGTTAGCCGTTCTTCCACCACCACCATATTTCTACTGCTGTTGGCATTTCAGTGATCTATTCTGTGTTACACACTCTGCCTTTTTCTGAGATAGGGTCTCTGTGTAGTTCTAGCTGGCCTGGAGTTCTCTGTGTAGACCAAGCTGGCCGAAAACTCAAGAGATCCGCCTGCCTCTGCTTCCTGAGTGTGAGGATCAAAGGCGTGCGCCACCCTACCTGGCTGTTTTAATTGTTTGTGCTCGCACACATGAGTGCGTGTGTGTACTTATGCATGTATGCATGTATTCATACAGGGCGGTACATCTGCACTTTTGTGCATGTAGAGCCCAAAAGACAACCTTAAGAATGCTGCCCTTCTCCTTTGAGACGCCATCTCTGTTTGCTTAGAGCTCCCCTATTAAGCTAGATTGACCAGCCAGTTGGCCCCAGGGACCCTCCTGTCTCTGCATTCTGTCACTGAGATATCACTGGGATGCAGGTTGTGCTGTCACACTTGGCTTCTACATGAATGCTGGGGTCTGAGCCAGCATCATACGTTGTATATCTATGATTTATTTTTCTTCATAATAATCTTACAGAATAGGAATCATTAATTTATCAGGTTAGGAAACAGACTGAGAGGTTAGATCAGCTTGCCAGAGCATCAAAGGTAAAATGTGGTGGTGGTAGATGGGTCTCACATCTGTGTCTTAAGGTTCATGTTCTTGCAGCTTTGCCCCAGTGCTTATAGGTTTGGTTACTTCGAAGTAAACTGAAGGCAGAAAGGTATTTATTTTTTTCATCTGCTCAAGATACTTTCCTTCTAATCCCCATGTTTTGAGCGATGACTAGACCTCCGGCGGGGAAGGAGATGTACAGTTGCCCTTTGCTGACTCTTAGTCAGTTGCTGGTGGCTTGGCTGTTTGTGACAGATGAATATGTGACAGTTTTTCAGGAATGAATTCTTGTTGCAGGCTGGCAGAATAGAATCATTGGTATGGACTTGCATGGCAGTTTGCTCCATAATTCTGCTCCCTGTTGCTCAGCTGTAACTGTGATTGCTAGGTCTCTCCTCTCTCTCCTGGTATACAGACTCTCCAGACTGCTGCATCTGCTTGCTCCATGACCACACGGTGTGTTTGTGTATTGCCCTGAGCTGTCAGCAAAACATTTTGCTGAATTTCCTTTTTTGCTGTTGTGCTGCAGCTTTCTTTTCTGTGGCCTTTCTCAGTTGTGTGAAGTCAGTTACTTTTTTGGCTGTTCATTTCCAGAGAGGGAACAGTTACTGCATCAAGAAGCTTGAATCACAAAGTGAGACATCTCAGATTAAAATGAGTGGTTAGACAGTTGGTCAGATGAATGAGATTCCGTGGCTGATGGGCAGTTCAGCTCTGATGAGCTCCTCCCTTCTTTGTTTTACACACCTCTGCATCTAATCCTCCAGCAAGCACTTGAGTGCCTTGTGTAGAGGGAGTTTGACCCCAGACATACTCACACCTACTGCACGAGCCAAGGAAGAGCAGCTTATCTTCGTACGTTCTATCTGTTCCCAAAGTAGGGAAGTAAGATGGGATAAACCTTGTCTAAAGCCAGCTGTGGGCTGTGATTGTTGGTGGAATGCCTGCTTGGTAAGCACGAGGTCATGGGGAGTGTCAGTCTCCAGCACCACATAAACCAGACATGGTGGCACATGCTTGGAATCCTGGAATCTGGGAGGTGGAGGCAGGACGATTCAAGGTCATCTGCAACTCTCTCTCCCCATTGCTGAGATTCCAAGAGCTCTTTGCCCTACAGATCTTGTTTTGTAGTTGTTGGAGAACTCAGATCCTCACGCTCGAACTTTAGAGCTAAGCTCTCTCTCCAGCCGTTAGTTATGGCGTTTTCATGCATGTGTGTAAGGCCTTGATCATACTCACTTCCACACATGCATATAATGTGGTCTTGATATATTCACTTACCCTTACCCTTTCTTATTCCTTTCCCACGTGAATTGATTGCCTCTCTATTTCTAATTAGTCCTACTACTACTTTAATGAAATTTAAATTTTCATTTTACCCTGGCATGATGGTGCATGCTTTTAATTCCAGTATTCGGAAGGCAGAGGCAGGAGAATCTGTGAGTTCCAGGCCAGCCAAGACTATGAAGAGAGAGAGACCTTGTCTCCAAATACAATTTTTTTAAACATTTAGTTTAGATGGTGGGGGTTGTGTGTTGTGGCACACATGTGGGAGTGTATGAGGGTTCAGCCTCCAGCGCACAGAGTTGTGTGGGTCCAGTCCATGTTGATATGAGCTCAAGAGTGCACGGACAGGTCATTCCTGGAAATCAGTGTTCCATACCACTTCCTGCTTCCGCTGGCTCATGCACTCTTTCTTAAACAGGGTTCTCTGACCGTTGATGGGAGTCTTGTGTAATTTAACGATTAATTGATGATGACAGCTGAAAGACATCAGTCTCTACAAATGTTAGGAAAAAGACTCTTGTGTTGATGAGGGAAATTATTCATTATATATTTATTTAATTAAGGCTAATTTAGGGCCTGGCATGGTAGCATATAACTTTAATCCCATCACTCAAGACAGAGGCAGATGGATCTCTGTGAGTTCAGGCCAGCCTGATCTACATAGTGGGTTTCAGGCCAGCCATGGCTACATAGTGAAACCCTATATCAAAACCCAAAACAAAAAGGTGCTAATTTAGGTGATGGGTAGTTTTAAGCAGTTCAAACCATACCATTTTGTCAATATGAATATTACTGGAAATTAACATTAGATTAGAAAAGTAAAGTAAACTTTCTGTTTGTAACTGAAAATCATTAGTGACAGTATATCTTTTGATGTTCAAGTGGCTTCATAAAAAGGAATTGGCCCGGGCTGGAGAGATGGCTCAGAGGTTAAGAGTACTGACTATTCTGAAGGTCGTGAGTTCAAATGCTAGCAACCACATGATGGCACACAACCATCCATAATGAGATCTGATGCCCTCTTCTCTGGTGTCTGAAGACAGCTGCACCGAGCGGGGCCGGAGTGAGAAGAAAAAGTGTCTGAAGACAGCTACAGTGTACTTATATATAATAAATAAATAATAAATCTTTAAAAAAAATAAATAAATGACCGAGCAGTAGTGGTGCACGCCTTTAATCCCGGCACCTGGGAGGCAGAGGCAGGCGGATCTACAAAGTCAGTTCCAGGACAGCCAGGGCTGCACAGAGAAACCCTGTCTCAAAAAACCAAAAAAAGAAAAAAATTAATAAAAAATAAAATAAATAAAAAATAAAAAAAGGAATTGGGCCAAAATAGAGATAAAAATTCTGTGATTAAATTTTTTTGCAATAAAAAAAGGAATGAGAGAACTAAATGTTTTTTTCCAGAGCTGAGAATACAAGGCTCAGTTCCACATAATATCTCTTGAGCATTTTTCTTTTTTTTTTTAGAGTAGGCTACAGTTAAACTAACTAAACAGACTACAACTGTATTCCCAATTTCCAGTGACTATTAGATAAAGAACGAGGATCCAGGTTTCTAACTCACAATTTAAATGCATTATTTTGGGGAAACCAGGTGGATCTTGCTCTCCTTAAAACAGAACCTAATTTTGGTCACTTATGGGGGAAATTTCTAGAAGAAATTAATTTTGAAGGAGATAATCCCCCAATCTTAATTGTAAGAGCGAAGCTGTGACTAAAGCTTGAAGAGTAATAAGGTAAGGATGAGAGGTGGGCTGGCCCCCAAAGAATAATAGAAAGTCGGGGAATTAGCAAGTGTGAATGGCCCTGGGATGTACTGTGCACTCAAGGAGTGTGCTACTGCAATTTAGAAATCCTGTTTCCTAGGTGTCTGAGAGCAAATTAAAACAGGAAGCCTCTGTTCGTTGACTACAGTTAGGCCAGAGGGCATTTCTTTTTTTTTTTTTTTTTTTTTTTTTGGTTTTTCGAGACAGGGTTTCTCTGTATAGCCCTGGCTGTCCTGGAATGCACTCTGTAGACCAGACTGGCCTGGAACTCAGAAATCCACCTGCCTCTGCCTCCCGAGTGCTGGGATTAAAGGCGTGCGCCACCACAGCCAGAGGGCATTCCTTTATCAAGTAGGAAATTTCTTGGTCTTAGATCTTAAGCTCTCTTGCTGGGTTTTCTTTCATAGGCGTGTTTTCTCTGTTCACTGGAGAGCGTTTCTGTCCTGCCATCTCTGTTGGACATTGCTTCAGTCACCCAGCCTGATTTGTCAGTAATGCCTTGTGTATGGAAAGAGTGGCTATACCCATTAGTTCAGCCCCGCCCTGTTTTTCAGCAGGAAATGGTGTGTGCCTTAGCCTTTGAGGAAGTGTTCATCCTTGTCCTCACTTCACGGTTTGGAAGACTGCTGTATTCAACAGTTGTGCTTTTTGAGAGAAAGGGAGGAGTTCGTGTGTGTGTGTGTGTGTGTGTGTGTGTGTGTGTGTGTGTGTGTGCGCGCGCGCGCGCATGCATGCATGCACCTGCCTGTATGAGCACGTGTGTACACACACACACACACACACACACACACACACACACACACACACACACACGCGGTCTCACAGTTATACATAGGTGTGAATCACCTCATGTGGGTGCTGGGTATCAAACTCGTGTCCTTTGGAAGAGCAACAAATGCTCTTAACCACAAAGCCATCTCTCCTGCCCACTGTCACACTTTAAATGTTTTATTGTACTAGTTTCGACTCTGCTGGTAAGATTGTGTTGTCTGTCAGCTTTAAGTCGGGTGGCTATCTGACTTCCGTGGACATTGGTCTTTGGAGGGAAAGGGTGGGTATTGAGACAAGGTCTTAGGTAGCCAAGGATAGCCTTGCATTCTTACCTGTGCCCATACTCAGCTATTAAAACATTAAATCTGATGAAATGCACAATTTTAAGCAAGGAAATTTGCCTTTTGCAAGAGGAAACTATAAAGTGAACTTGTTTGCCCCCTTTCACTGTTAAGTGGGATGAGAAAAGCTGAAGTGAAAGCAGAAGTTGTGCTTGCCCAGACCCCGCATCCCCGCATGTCCCGGTCCCTTCCTCTGCTGCGTTAAAGAGGAACTGCCTTGAGACGTGTTTTCCTTGTGATGGTTATGGCTGTGACTCATGTACACTTGCCTTCTGAATGTGACCAGAGAAATCTGCAGGTGTCATCAACGCAGCATTGTTTGGTCATTATAAACAGCTCAAGGTGGCTATCGTGACCATTATGGGCAGGTATATATCTTTTCCCGGTAACGAGCAGGCCTGCAGAAGATGGGGTACAGACTATTGCTGCTGCTTCTCACATGCAGCATTCTTTACCCCTAACCTCACCAACTTACTGATCACCCCATAACGACCCAATGACATTGGCAACAGGATTGTGGAAGTTCAGAAAAGCAAAAGTCGGGGTTTTTCCTGAGCTACTGAGATATGCAAATATTCCATGGTAAATCCTAGTGTGCACACTTACCTCATCATTTGAGGGAGATCTGAAAGACATTAGCATCCAGCTTCACTTTGAAAATATAAAGCCCATCATGGCGCCAACGTCAAGACTGGTTGATATACTGCCAGTCCAGGGCTAGAGAGGGATGTGTGAGATTTTTTACACGTGTTTGGACTTATTCCCCTAGGGTGAAACCTGCTAGTTGTGAATATGGGGTTGCTTCTGGGTCTGGCTTGGATATCTGGAACTGGTCCAAAGATGCCTCTTTCTGAGGTATTATTCTCTCAGATTGGTCTGGAACCTTCCTAGAGCATAGATAACTTAACCCCAGTATTCTTGCTGGAATATTCTTTTGGCCAATTGTATGTCTGTCACATGGGTCTTGGTAATTGACAAAATCTTGACTTGTTTTACCTTGTGTTTAGAACACAAGTGGATGCTCCCCAAGTGAGGAGGTTGTAACGGCTTAGACGGAAATCCAGAGATTTTAGAAGTCACTGGGAGCCGGGCAGTGGTGGCGCACGCCTTTAATCCCAGCACTTGGGAGGCAGAGGCAGGTGGATTTCTGAGTTCGAGGCCAGCCTGGTCTACAGAGTGAGTTCCAGGACAGCCAGGGCTACACAGAGAAACCCTGTCTCGAAAAAAAAAAAGAAGTCACTGTGTTGCCCTGGCAGGCCCTGAGCTCTCAGTGATCCTTGCTGCCTCAACCTCCCGTGTACTGGCCTTGGAAGTTTCTTGAAGATCACTCAGCTTAGTCTCTTTATTTTGCAGTTGAGGAGACTGAAACCTTGTAAGGATTACAACTTGTTGGTGGTGGCGGTTACGGTGCTGTAGATCAAACCTAGGTCTTTAGATACATGGTAGGCAAGTGCTTTTAACACTTTACTACCGAGCTATATCCCTAGTCAGCATCTCTGAGAGATTCTAGCAGGGAAGTGCAGCCAAAATAGTCCCAGTGCTTACCCGTGGTGCAGGAGGGAGCGTACAGCTTTGGGAGGGACAGTCATGAAGCTGAAGGAGTAAGAGGACACCTGCCTAGCCAGCTTCATCAGCCAAATCAGTGGGCATCAGTGAGGAGACAGACAGATGTCTCCGCCTGACTGCCCTCACATCATGCATCCCTGACTGAGAAGGCGCTGTGGAGGTTATCCAGTTCGACCTCTCAGCTCTCTTCCCTCCTTTTGTGAAGCTGGAGATGAACCCAAGGCCTTAGACATAGTTTTTTGTTTTTAATAAAATGTAGGTGTGTAGGGTTTTGCCTGCCTGTATGTCAGTACACCTGCATATATATCTGTGCCTGGTGCCCTTGGAGGTCTGAAGAGAGCATCAGATCCCCTGGAATGGAGTTAGATAGATAGATGGTTGTGAGCCCCCATGTGGTGGCTGGGAATTCAACTCAAGTCCTCTGGAAGAACAGCCAGTTCTTAACTGCTGGCCCATCTCTCCAGCCCCTAAATCTAAGTTTTAATTATGTATGGGGATTTAGGGTGAGTATGTGCATGTGTGCATCTGTGGCTACAGATGCCCACAAAGTCTAGAAAAAGGTGTTGGGTCTCCTGGACCTGGAGTTGCAGGTGGTTGTGAGCTACCTTCTGTGGGCACCAGGAACAGAATTTACATTCCTATACACAAGCAGTACAGGCTCTTAACCTCTGGCCATCTTTGCAGCCCCGCTTTGTACACATTTGACCCCCACCCCTTCCCAGTACCTTATTGCATTTTAGGAATTCCTTCCTTAACAAGCCTGACAACTGCTCATGCACAGGCTGAGAAGACTCATAATGTTATCTAAAGAGAACCCATTCTGCTACAGAGCTGCCCTAGTTATAAAGAACTAGATAAATTGAAATTTACTTCTCTGTAACTTTTATGTTTTTGTCAGTTCTAACTCATTTTCTATGTAACACTCCCAAAGTAAGACCTTCTCAAATCCAGAGATTAGCAAACATTGTTATATTACGTAATTTTCCTAATCAAAAGTAATATATGACTAAAAGGCTGGAGAGAGGGCTCAGTGGGTAAGAGCTCTTGCTATGCTGGAATCAGGACCAGGGTCCAAATCTCCAGCACCCTTGTAAAAAAAGCCAGGGCATGGCCAGGCATGTATGTAACCCCGGCATTATGGGGTGGAGACAGAATCTAGGTTGCTCACTGACCAGCCAGTCTAGCCCCAACAGCAAGCTTCAGGTTCAGGGAGAGACTGTCTCAAGAGAATAAGGTGAATGTAATAGAGGAAGACCCCTGCTGCCCTCCTTTAGCTTCTGTGTACACGTACACACTCCCTCTTACATCTCACAAACACCCCCCAATTAAAAGAAATTAACATGACTGGAAAAGACATTTACTGATTCTATTAAAACAAGATATTCCACTCCCTTTCTTTATTTTCAGCCTTAAACTTTTTTTTTTAAAAGTGATGTTGGGGATCAAACCCAGGGCCTAGTACACACTAGCCAAGTACTTCTCCTCTGAGCTCTACCCTCAGCCTTCCCTCATAACTTCTTCTCCTTGATTTTTTTTTTTTGGTTCTCTTTACTTTGTTCATATTTCCCCCAGCACTAGCAGTTAGTGTTTTATGGCACCTTTCACAAGGGAGCATCCACTCATGTTACCACTTTGTGACTGTAGCATATAGACCAGGATGGGAAGGAAGACCAGGTGTGGTGGATGGGCCAGACTCACTTCCGCAGCCCTCTGGGTTCTCAGGCAGTGCTAGCTGGGAGCTGGTGGGTCTCCCTGAACCTCCAGCCTTCTGCCTGGGCGTAGCTTTTGTCCTCACACGAATAATCTGAATAAAATATAAATTAGAACCTTTGCTTCAGTGGTTCTTCACTACCCGGTGTTCTCCAAGTTTCCCATAAAGCAGTACTTCAGCTGTTGGAGGAGCCATCTTGACTAGAGCTCATGGGAGAACAAAAGCCCTACTGTCATCTGGCACCTGTTGTGTGTGAGAGACTAACTTCTCCAGGGCATCCAGGGGCGCTCCTTATGTATAGTCTGCAAGAAAATTGAGGAAACAGTCACTCTAGTCACTTCCTTTGTTCTGTGGTTCAGATGAGGAGCACAGTTGTGAGAGACTGGAGGAGAGAGAGTTGTATTTCTGGAGGCCTGTATAGCTAGGGGTAACTTCAGGGGAAAATCCATCAAATTCATTGAAGTCTAGGGTTTGATCTTTAAATTTTTTACGTGAATGTTGCATTTAACTATGTAATATGTTCATGGTTTAAAGTGTTTTTAAATATTTATCAATGAATAGAATTAATCCAACCGGAAGATTTGCCTACGACCCATGGAACTACAAATAGCTATCCCATCCCTTTAAGCTCAATAGAGGGAATTTTGAATATGTTTTTTAGTGTCTATAGAAAGATTGTTGAAGATAACAATTACTAGGTATCAGAGTCCAGAGACCGACTCATGTATGTGCTAACTTCACAAGCCATGTGTTTCTCACAGTTAGAAATGACATGGAAGAGTCTAAAGGCTGAAGTCTGTTTGCCATTTCTAAGCTTATCATCATTCAAATGTAGGATTTTTTTTTTTCTTTTGTCAAATTACAAGTGTGTTTCGGGTTATGCATAATTTCATACTTCTCCCACAGAAGGCAGCCACTCCTTGGTTGTCTAAAAGAAGAATGAGCGTTTGGCAAAAGTACTTTCAGATAGCAGGGTATCTTGTCTCTTATTGGTGTCTTTGAAAAAATTTTTGTTCCCCCCCATATTTATTTTATATTTATTTTATATTTATCTTTATTTTATGTATGTGGGTGCTTGTGTCTGTGCACTGTGTGAGTACAATGTTCTCAGAGGCCAGAAGAAGGCATCAGATCCCTTGGAATTAGAGTCACAGATGGTTGTGAACCACTAGGTGGGTGCTAGGACTTGAACCCATGTCTGGAAGAGCAATATGTGCTCTTAACTTCTGAGCCTTCTCTCCATCTCCAGAAATGTTTTCTGTTTGTATTGAAACAGGGTTTCTCTATCTAGCCTTGGCTGTCTTGGAACTTGTTATATAGACCAGGCTTGCCTCCAACACACAGAGACTACCTTCCTTGCCTCCCAAGTGCTGAGATTAAAGGCATGGGCCACCACACCTGGTCAAAACAAAACAACAAAATCTTTTCAAAAGATATAGCATATCTGTTTTTCTGATCATTTGGTCTTGATGGATATTAACATTTTCCTCATTCTCTCTGTTTTTTATTTTTAAAGATTTATTTTACAGCCGGGCAGTGGTGGTGCACGCCTTTAATCCCAGCACTTGGGAGGCAGGGGCAGGCGGATTTCTGAGTTCGAGGCCAGCCTGGTCTACAGAGTGAGTTCCAGGACAGCCAGGGTTATACAGAGAAACCCTGTCTGGAAAACATCAAAAAAAAAGATTTATTTTACACGTACTATTGTTTTGCCTATACACACACATATATTGCACACACATGCCACAGCATACATAGGAAGATATCAGAGGACAACTCGCTTATATGTGTGTTTTGCCTGTATACATGTATATGTAATTCCCGCATGCCTGGTGCACAGAGAGGTCTGAAGAAGGCATCAGAAGCTGGAGTTACAGATGTGAGCCACCATGTAAGTGCTGAGAGCCACACCCAGTTCCCTGCAAGAGCAATAAGTACTCTTAGCCGCAGAGCTGTTGTCTCGGGCCTCAGAAGCTTCTGGATTGGACTGAGGTTGTCAGGCTTGGCAGCATGTTTAGCCATCTCACTGACCCAGCATTCTACCTCCTGCCTTCTTTCCTTCCTAGACTCATTACCATGTTCTAGATTCACTAATCACTGTGTGCAATTAAATGTAGGTGTGCATCTTAGGACCTCGTACTGTTTGCTTTGAGTAGAAGAGTTAAACTGGAAAGTCTGGAGTTAGTGTTAAAAACCTGTCGGGTCAAAGGAGGATCTTAGCAGAGAAATGGAATGGACGTCATTTCCTAAGACAGTGGACAAGTATTTAGGAAACACCTCTGCACCCCAAAGATAGGCACAGCTGCTTCACAGTGACCGTTAGGGAGTTCAAAGTTAGAAGCAAACAGCTGGTTCTTTTAGTTCCTATGCTGTTGCTCTTGGTGACAGGAAATCTTGTTCCCCAGGCTGCTGGCTTCCTGTTTTATTTTTACTTGTAGCAGATCAGAATGTCCATAACAAGGAGCAGCCTGTTCCAAAAGGTTCCACTGCCTCTCTGTGTATTTGTTAGTTTGGGGTTTTTGTTTCATTTTGGTGCAACAATATGTTGGTTTGCTTTTAATCTCTGTAGTGATTAGCTTGTTGTAAGCATTTTATATTTGCAGGCAACTTGTCTGGTGATAAGCTGGTGTTTTAGGATTCGATGTGAGTAAACTTGATGATGGTGATGAGTTCTCCTCTTCGTCCTCCTCCTCCTCCTCCTCCTCCTCCTCCTCCTCCTCCTCCTCCTCCTCCTCCTCCTCCTCTTCTTTCTCTTCCTCCTCCTCTTCATTGAAATTTATAGTTGAGTTTCTATAGTTGCTTCTGTGCCTTTTCATTTGATGTAAAATAGCACAAAGGCTGTTAAGACATTTTAGATTTCTTTATGTTTTTTTAAGATATAAAAACAAGACTTCTTCACTATGACTTGACTGTCCTAGTCATACCCACCTTGTTGAGAATAAAACCTTTTCCCAATGTTTGGCGATGGTGGCGCACACTTTTAATCCCAGCACTCGCAAGGCAAAGGTAGGCAGATCTCTGAGTTCAAGGCCAGCCTGGTCTACAGAGTGAGTTCCAGGACAGCCAGGACTACACAGAGAAACTTGGTCTGGGAGGAGGGGGTCTTCTCCTAAATTAGTAATGTAGGATTTGGTAATCTACATCTAAAATGATAGCTCCATGTAAGCCTGAGGTGCTGCTGTGTCTGGGGAAGGGCTCAGCCACCAGGATGGAAAGCAGCCATAGGAGGGTGTCTGCATCTGTTCCAGACATGTCCTGCTGCTGCTCCGGTCCTTGGCCCAGGTGTATAGACCCAGGAGAAGAGCACCAGGGGAAGAGAGGGCCAGGGGCTCTTAGAGGACAGTTGGCTTAGCATTCCGTTTGCCATATTGAACTTGTACATTTTCCTTGATTTCCCTTCATCCTGTCAATTTACAGACTAAACTTTGGTAGTATTAATAGAGCCTGGCAGCTAGTATTTAGTTGTATATTAACAGTCACCCATCCAGGAAGACCTAGAGAGAGAATTTATAGCCAGAGACTTACCAGTGTTGGCAGCTGACTTCATTGTGGAGATTATCAGACAAAGGCAAATCTGCTCATAGAGTCTGGCCTTACGTTCTCTGTTTAGCTGAGAGTGGTCATAAACTTCTCATACTCCTGCCTCTCTGTCCTCCAAATGCTGAGATTACAGGTATGTATCACCATGTTCAGTTATGACACGGTAGGGGCGGGGCGTCAGACCTACATCTTGTGTATGCTAGGTAAGTGTCATACCAGCTGGGTCTCATCTCCTGCCACGGAGGTCATTTTTGGTTTTGAACCTTGTAGCTAGTGGCCTAGAATCTGACTTCTATTGGTGTGGATACTATGTGGATACCTGTGGCTGCTATCTTCTGATCAGACCTCCTTGCCTGGAGGGTTCTTACTGGTTAAAATAGTAATTGCTACTTTAAGGTTCCGTGCTGCCTTCATGACGTCAGCAGTTCAGAATTTCTTAGTAAACCTTGAAAAGAAGATGAGCTGCTTACACTAGAAGATAGGAAGGGGAGTTAAAGGTTTTTTAAAAACTGTTTTAGACCAGAGCAATACCAAAAAAGAAAAGGAAGAGACTCACATAGCCCCCGTGTGCCTGGGATCTGTGGTTGAGTACTGTTTTCCTGTTATTTCTTTTAGGTTGTTTTTCATCATTGAGAACCTTGCCTGAAGCAGGTCCACTATGCCGTTAGTAACCAGGAACATCGAGCCAAGGCACCTGTGCCGTCAGACGTTGCCTAGCGATACAAGCGAGCTGGAATGTAGGACCAACATCACCCTGGCAAATGTCATCCGACAGCTGGGCAGCCTGAGTGAGTGCCCGGGAGAGCCGGTGCTTTGCCCTCAGGAGTCGTTGGTGCTCTTTCCTTAGTTTCCCTCTCCTCCCTGTTCCTATTTCTCCCCCATCTGCCTTCCCTAGGTAATGCAAAAATATATCCCCTCTTCCCTGCTCTGAGAAGGGCTCCTTTTTTGGTTCCTCTTCTTCCCCTCTACCCTCTCTTCATCTCCCACCACCCTCTAGCTCCTACCTTCCCCTCCACCTGCTTCAAAAGGAATCTGCAGGAAGGATGGCAGGAAAGGCTGCAGCAAAAACTGCAGACGCAGTGACAGAGCAGAAGTCTGTGTGTGAAGCGGGAGGTTCACAGAGCAGTGTCTTGGGCCGAGGAATGCTCCTGTAATTAGACGATCTGTTCCTGTAGCCTGACTCACGTGTGCCAGTAGTCTAGCCACCCAGGACCCCACCGCCATCTTCCCAAAGGGAAGTAAAGTGAGCATGTACTCAGAGATTCTGGCTGACGTGTTTACCCTGATACACATTTAATTGTGCTGCAAGCCCCCAGGTCCAAGATCAGGCTACAAATTACTTCTGCAGTCTCTGGAGTATTGGAAGATTTGCAAGCTGTGTAAGCACACAGTGTGTGTACATGGTGTGAGCGCACAGTGTGAACACACAGTGACACAGATGGTAGCTGGAGCCATTCTTATATATATGTAAAATTTCTTTAATTGGCTAAATTAATGAGACTGCCTGGGGAGGGTTATTTGCATGTGGTTTGGATTCCATTCTGAATCCAGCTGACGTTGTTTCCTTGAAGCTGAGGTATGGGAGAGGCAGATGTTAGGACCAGCCCTGCATTTGTCTAGTGCTACCCCAGCTCCCACAAGCACCTCTGTAGAAATGCCACTTTAGTGATCCTCCTTAGCAACGGCATTTTGTGTAAATTATCTCCAACACTCACCCTTCCTGCCCTTAGAGAAGGCAGAGGAATATCAGAAGCTTGCATTCCCCTAAGCAGTGATAGGGCCTACCTTTAAAGTAGGAGCCAAGGAGGCAGAGCTCTGTGACCAGATGATGTGTGGAGTCTGAGACTCCTAAGCCGTCACCTAGCAGGGGACCTGTCTCAGTTGATCCAGGGCTTAGTGAGCCTGGATGGGGCATCACAGAGAATAAACCCATTGGCAGTGCCTGTCGCACACAAAGACACTGACAGCAGCACTGCAGCAGAGCTGTAGCTGACAGTGCAGCACACAGAAGCTGCAGAGGCCCTCTGCTTCTGTCACCCGGGAAGGCCAAGTGGATAGAAGTCATACACTGGTTCCTTCTCCACAGGACAAAAGCTGCAGAGGCGCTCTGCTTCTGTCACCCGGGAAGGCCAAGTGGATAGAAGTCAGTCAGACACTGACTGGTTCCTTCTCCACAGGACAAAGAACATTCAGCTGCTGCTGTTGCTGCTGCTCCTGCTCACTCAGCAGGAGCCCTGCCCCCTCTAAGGTGTTTTCCAGCAGTAATGGAGGCCATTGGGAACTTTCTCTGCTTGTGATCTTGAAGCTGATCTGAGAGCCAGGGTCAGCTTTTACCTAAGGGCCGAGTTCCTCACATCAGGTCACTAACTCACCCTTTATTCACCCGGTAAACATGGATTGAATGGATCTCACACGGTGGGTGCTGTAATGGCAGAGAAATGAGAGGAGAGGAGATGGCCCGTGACTTCCGGGAGCATTTTGTCAGTCTAGGAAGTTGTGTTCCCACTTTTCAGATGAACAAGTGAAAGCTCAGAGACATAAAATAACGTTTCTAAAGAGACACGGCCAGTAAGACGCAAGGAGTTCAGTTTTTCCTTATTTTTGTATTTACTTATCTTATCCTAAGGCTCAAGCCCAGAGCTTTGTGCATGCTAAGCACATGCCCAGCCTCAAACATGAATATTTAAACTTAGCTAAGAGTTTGTTTGCTCTGTCACCAATTCTGTCTGTGCCAGTGGTGTCCTAGTTCAGGTCTTGTTGACTTACCTAAAACATTTTTAATTACATTGAGTTAATAAATTATTTTTTAAAACAGGATCTCATTATATATAGTTCAGACTGGCTTCAAATTTGTGACCCACCTGCCTCAGCTCCCAAGTGCTAATGCCATGTGAGTCTCAGAGGAACTATTGTCCATGCCTCCCTCTGGCCTCCTTTGTCTCAGTGTCTGCTTAGATCTGTCTGGTATACCAAAGGTGGTATACTTAAAACAGATGGCTCACCTTTTCTGTATATAATTCTGAAATTTGAACCTTTCTGAGATAGGTGTCATCCTGTAACTCAGGCTGACCATGGGCCTTCCAGATGCTACAGTATCATTCCTGGTTCTAATTTGGAATTTGTTTCTTCATTTATACAAGATTTCCTGTACTTTGGGTTGCCCTTCATCCAGATGTATAGCCAAGGATAACCTCGCCAGTTTTTAAAAGATGTTTATAATTTATAAACAACATTTTCCTCCTCCTCCTCCTTCCCTACTACCACTGAGCTATATCCACACATCTTTTTATTTTTACCTTTTGAATTTGAAGGCAGGGTCCTGCCTGGCTTACCTTGGTCTCAGCCTCCCAAATAGCGAGGATTGTAGGTGTGTGCCACTGGCCTAGCTTAATGTTTGCAAAGTACATTTTAAAAAAAATCCTATGGAATAATATAAGTTCCTTGACCTAGTGTAAAGTGCTATCTTCCTTTCCACTCTTACCTTCTGTAATCCATTTTTTTCCCATTTTACAATACTCAAATAAAAAAATTTTTTTAAGTAGTGACGAGAGGGCCAGTGAGATGACCCAGTGAGTAAAGGTGGCTGTTGCCAAGCCTAGCAGTCCGAGTCCAGTCCCTGGAGCCCACGTGGTAGGAGAGAACCAGCTCTCAAAAGTTATCTTGTGACTGCCACAGACAAGAACTCCCTGCCTTTGCCTCTAGTGCTGGGATTAAACGCATATGCTACCATGCCTGCTTCTAGACCTTGTTCTTTAAGCTTCTATTCCACTGTCATCAGTGCGGGCTGCTGGGCCTCACCTGCTTGCCGGATGCCCTGGCTTCTACGTTCTGGGTCCTACAGCTAACAGTTCCAGCTCTGGGGTAATTACCCCTGGACATGCTTATTACATACCTATATTACTGCATACCCCATAACACAAACTATCTGTGTTTTTACTAAATTACATTTAATTAATAGAATGTGTTTTATTTATTCTTTGACAATTTCATATATGTAAACAGTGTATCTTAATCATCTCAACCATGCCCCAAACCTCCCCTTCCACTCTCCCCAGGCACCCCTTCCCTAGCATATCCCACAGACCAGGCTGGCCTTGCACTCAGATCTCCCTGCCTCTGCCCCCCAAGGGTTGGGATTAAAGGTGTGCGCCACTGTGCCCATTGCCGTCATGCCCAGCTTCGGCGTGCACTTTTGACCAGTATTGTGCCACCCAGGAGGGTGGAACCCACCTGAATCCATAGGAAGTGGTGTTTATTAGGTCTCTGGCGTTGGGTGGAGGGTGGCACTGCCTCTGCAGAGCCTTGGAACTCTCACTCGGGTTTCAGCAAGAACAGATGCACCTTTTAAAACATGAGTTTCACTAGTTTCTGCTTCCACGTAACATTTTTCTTGAAGAATTTTGCTAAGAGGCAGTTGGGGGAACCTCCTGATGATGAAGACTATTCTGAAATCCTTTGGCGAAATGTGGTATCTGTTAATGACTATCCTGATAGGTATTGGGTCTGTCTTGATAATATCTGCCTTTTTTTTTTTTTTTTTTTTTTTTGGTTTTTCGAGATGGGGTTTTTCTGTTGTAGCCCTGGCTGTCCTGGAACTCACTCTGTAGACCAGGCTGGCCTCGAACTCAGAAATCCACCTGCCTCTGGCTCCCAAGTGCTGGGATTAAAGGCGTGCGCCACCACTGCCCGGCGTTAATATCTGGATGAGTGAAATTCACCTTTGCACCAGGCACTTTTCTTTCCTTTCTTTTCCTTTTTAATTTTATTTTATATGTATATGTATGTGTTTTGCCTGCATGTTTGTCCGTGTACTATGTGTGTGCAGTGCTCATAGAGGCCAGCAAAAGATGTCAGATCCTCTAGAACTGGAATTACAGATGGTTGTTATCTGCCATGTGGGTGCTGGGGATTAAACCTGGGTCTCCCAGAAGAGCAGCCAGGGCTCTAACCACTGAGCATCTCTCCAGCCCTTATTTGTTATTTGCATAGAGACAATCTCATGTAGCCCTGGCTGGCATCAAAATCACCATATAACCCAAGGGTGATGTTGACTTTCCTGTCCTCTATCCTTCATCTCCCAATCGTGGGAATGCTAGCGTATGCTATTACAGTGCCGGTGTCGGAGACCAAACCCAGGGCTTTGTGCTGCACTAGCACTGTGCCAACGGAATAAACCTTGAAGTATCATACTTCTGCTTCCAGAAATTGTAGACGTTTTTTACATTTGAAGAATAGAAACTATCAAATCTGATTGGAATTACAGTTAAAAGTTCTTCTAAGGGCGTGGCTATGGCAGACAGTTCAGGTCTAAGTCTTGCGCTCCTTTCCTGCTGGTGGTGTCACGCTGCAGGTGAGAAGCTGTTCTCTGAGACTGAACTGAACATCACCATTCTGAATGGAGTTTGGGTGGTTCCCCTAAACTTGGAGGGATTTAGAGTATTTAATAGTTATTTGGTTTGTGACAAGGTCTTGCTATCATTCCTGGGCTTCACTGGAACTCATGGGCCCAAGTGATCTTACCATGTCAGCCTTGCAGCCTCTTGGGGCTTAGGGAGGCCTCCACATTGGCTTAGATAGTTGAACTCTGAACAAGTGTCTCCATGACTGAGCAATATAAGAAAGAAGTTCACTGTGACAACTTAGATTGTTAGCTTATTTAATCTAATAATGTGATGAGGAGGGTATAACCACAGTCCCCAGTTTACAGGTGAGACTAAGTCTGAGAGATTGTGTCTGCCTAAGAAGTACACAGTGTAAATGTTAGGTCCTGGCTCCCAGAAATAAGACTCAGACTCAAAATTATTTACAAATATTTTGGCCATATAGCTTGGCTCTTCTCTGACTAGAATCATAACGTAAGATAACCCACTGCTCTTTTCATTATTTTAATCTACATTTTGCCCTGTGGCTGGTTACCTGAGCTCAGGTACCAGGCATCCGTCTCCTCGGATCTTCCCACCTCAGCTCTACCCCAGAATCCTTTTGTCTCCCAGATTCTCTTCTCCATTTCCTGCCTAAGCCATAGGCTTTTTTTTTTTTTCTTTTTTTTTTTCTTTCGAGACAGGGTTTCTCTGTGTAACCCTGGCTGTCCTGGAACTCACTCTGTAGACCAGGCTGGCCTTGAACTCAGAAATCCGCCTGTCTCTGCCTCCCAAGTGCTGGGATTAGAGGTGTGCGCCACCACTGCCCGGCTGCCATAGGCTTTTTAATTAACAAGTGATTCATCCATACAATATACAACATATTCTCTCTACAACACAGGGCGGGAGAGATGGCTTGGCTGTTAAGAGTACTTGTTCCAGGCTGGAGAGATAGCTTAGTGGTTAAGAGCACTAGCTGCTCTTCCAGAGGTTCTGAGTTCAATTCCCAGCAACTACATGGTGGCTCACAACCATCTGTAATGGGATCAGATGCCCTCTTCTGGTGTGTCTGAAGACAGCTACAGTGTACTCATTTAAAAAAAAAAAAAAAAAGTACTTGTTATCCCACCCCCAAAGCAGAAGCAGAGGGGTCTTTCTGAGTTTGAGGCCAGACAAAGCTACATAGAGATACCCTGTTTCAAAAAACAAAAAAGCAAACAGAGTAGAACACTTGAAATTCTTTTATTGGGGGGAGGGTTTGTTTTTTTGAGACAGGGTTTCTCTGTGTAGCCCTAGCTGTCCTAGAACTCATTCTGTAGACCAGGCTGGCCTCAAACTCATCCACCTACCTCTGCCTCCAAGCGCTTGAATTAAAGACATGTGCCACCAGTGCCCAGCCAACAGTTGTAGTTCTTAGACTAGAGTTGGGTTTCCTACACCTGCATGGTGGTTTACAGCTTCCTGTAACTCCAGTTCCAAGGGTCTGGCACCCTCATGTGTCCTCTGTGGGCAACCGCATGCACACGTGCATACTAACATAGAAGCATGCATACACACAGATAGGAATAGATAGTAGGAAGTACTCCAGCAGAATAGAAGCAGCTGAGGTGTGGGCTGGGTGCAGGGATGTGCAAGTCACCTCCGTGCTGAGGAAGAAAAGGATGAGATCATGGCAAGTCTGAGGCCAGCCTGGTCTACTAAGTGAATTTGAAACCAGCCAGGGGAACGTAGGGAGACAGTGTCTAAAAATAAATATCTGAGCTCTAACAGTCTAGTTCTTCTGACTTGAGGTCCCCTGCTCTTTCCAGGTGTGACCTGACCTGATGTGGGAAATCCTTCACCTGCCTCACTCACTCTTCAAAGCTGGGAGGAAGAGGCCAGGCAGTGCTGGTGCACGCCTTTATTCCAGCCTGGTCTACAGAGCACAGTTTCTACACAGAGAAATCCTGTCTCAAAAAAAAAGGAAAGGAAAGCTGAGCCCAGGCCTTTAAACTCGCACTTGGAAGGCAGAGGCAGGCAGATCTCTGGGTTCAAAGACACCTTGTACGGTGGCTCTGGAGAGCAGCCTGGGAGTTAAGAGGAACAACCAGGTGTCCATGCTTAGTACACTGGATGAGAAATTACTTCTTAAGTAGAATTTCAAACCAAGATGAAGATATCTCTAACTTACCTACATCTGACACAGGGATGCAGAACTTCTCATGGTGTGAGAAGCTCACTTTGTTTTCTAACTCACAATTTTCAAAGATCTTGTCTGCACAGAAAGTTCTGGGCCAGCCAGGGCTCCATAGTGTGACTTTGTCTCAAAAAAAGAAAAAAAGAGTTACCGATTTTGTATAGAGTCTTCTCTGGGAGACAGAAAGACAGATTAACTTGTATTTTTTCTTTTCTGCCAAAGCAGTTGAATTTTTGCTTCTGTTTTGAGACAGGGTCTCACTTTGTAGCTCAGGCTGGTCTTGAACAACAGCAATCCCCCTTGGCCTCCCGAGTGTTAAGATTACAGGTGGGAGCCACCACAGTTGGGTATTTTTAAGGCTGGTCCATTTTCCATGCATAATGCTGCATATTTCTTTGCTTTTGTTTCCAAACACAGTTTTTCTTTACTTGGTGGAGCAGCCATGTTATTAGCATATCCAACAGGAGCCTCTACCTGCAGGGCAGGGGTGCAGCATGTTGGCCCCTTTTGAGTCCTTCGAGCTCAGGAATTCCTCTTGACTGCTGCTGTGTGGAGCCATGCAGTATGCAGAATTAGGAACTCCTCATTGACTTTAAATGCACCAGTAGCTCACAAGGTCTTGTCCTCTGGGTTCCACTGGACTGGTTAACTGCAGTTTACCCTGAGGGTGTGGTTTTGCCCTTCAAGTTTAGGTTACCCCTCAAATATGTACTAAGCTTAGAAGCTAAAGAAAAAAAAAAATGAGACCTTACTTTAAATAGGTCTCAAAATATCGTCAGGTTTGGCAGTCATTTATGTCTGCCTTCACTTTGTGAGTAAACAAGTGGGGTGGTGATTTACCCGTTCCTACCTCTTCCCATTCCTAGCAAGAAAGTACCTTGTGGCTCAGAATAACAGTGTGGAGGTATTCCAAATTGCTGTTTCTTTGGCTGCAAATTCTCCTTGCAGTCAGGGTTGAAAGTACAGAACTCTTTCTTGTTCTAAAAAGTAAGACTTTGTGGAAAAAGACCAGTGGCGTGTTGTTTTTCAGGGAGGGCTTGAATACCTCAGCTTTTCGCTTGTTCCCTGAGGTGCAGATTTGAAGGATTGTAACCTGGAGCAAAGACTTTGAAAGCTGAGGGGTTAGAGAATGTAAGGTGACCTTTTCACCCTTAGAAGAAGTTCGGCATCTCTGTGTGGGGTGGGGAAGTTCAGGCCCCTTAGAGATCCCCACATCCTGGTTTTCAGCGGGCTTTTGAAATTCTACTGAGGAAGTAATTTAGTGTATTAAGCATGGACACCTGGTTGTTGCTCTTAACTCCCAGTCTGCTCTCCAGAGCCATTTTACAAGGTGCTTTACAGAATAGGAGGGGCTGAGAACCAAGGACAAACGTTTGCATATACTGTCTGCTCTTCCGGGATTAACTTGTTGACATTGCACCTTTGATTTTGTTCAACCTGCTTTGGATTTCATGTTTGTTCAGAATTTGCCAAAAGGGTTCTATTAGTTATGGACTATATACGCACAGAGTGACCAGGCTATGGAGACTGTGTCTTTCTCCAAGGACAAACATGTATGTGTTTGGTGGACCATACACTCTTTAGTCTTGGGCTGGTTGCTCTCACCCGTGTGCACTAGTGACTTGCTCTGTCTGCTCTTTCTAGGTAAGTATGCAGAGGACATTTTCGGAGAGATTTGTACTCAGGCAAGTGTCTTTGCCTCCCGAGTAAACTCCCTTGCTGAGCGGGTTGACCGAGTACAAGTTAAAGTCACTCAGCTGGATCCCAAGGAAGAAGAAGGTAAGGAGGCTGAGCCAGAGCTGCAGGCTCTGCTGAGCAGTGTCTGAGAATCTGAAAAAAGCAAGAAGAGAGATCAGAGAGATATACACGTCTACTTGGAAGCGACATAAGCCTAGATGGTGTAAAGAAACCCTTTTACCTTTACCACACACCACACTCCCTTTCTTCCATTCCCCAGTTCCCTTGTTCTCAAGTTTCCTTTCCCTCAGTGGTATTTTGCTGCCATAAAAGTACTTGGAAGATTCGTTTCACCTAAGGAGAGGCCTGCAAGATCTGGCCACATAGTAAACCTTTGTGTTGCTTCATTTGTTCAGTCATGAAATGGCTGGGCTGCTGACAGCCTCGTGGGGCTTCCCCAGAGGGGAAGGAAAAAAAAAAAAAAAAACCTGGCTGCAGATGGCTGCAGCCAAGAAAGGCAGCAGCTGAGGCGTCTCCGACGATGTGACTCAGTGTTTGCTCAAATAGCCTGTCGTCCATTTTCTAATGCCTTCCATCTTCTCTCAGTGTCACTACAAGGAATCAACACTCGAAAGGCCTTCAGAAGCTCTACCATCCAAGACCAGAAGCTTTTTGACAGAAATTCTCTTCCAGTGCCGGTCTTAGAAACCTACAACAGCTGTGATACTCCTCCCCCTCTTAACAATCTAAGTCCTTACAGGTAACTGCCGTGTGTGTGTGTGTGTGTGTGTGTGTGTGTGTGTGTGTGTGTGTGTGTGTGTGTGTGTGTGTGTCTGGTTAAAGAGTACATTGTCTAAAATCTCTAAAGAGAGTGTTTATATCAGAGAATAATATTGAACTTCCTGCTTACCCCAGCAAAGACAGACTTCACTCTTGTTTGGTCTCTGAAAGCCATGCTGCATCTCCTAGATATTGAAAGTCTGCTGTACCATTGATGCTGCAGAGTTTAATTTGGTAAAAGCAAGTCCATCTGGATTCCATCCAAGGAATTTAGTTATTACAGAAGCAAGAGGACTTGTTGTCAGCAGGCAGTCCTGCACATAGATTCCCAAGGGCCACATTCTAACTGGGTTTCTACTTTCTCGGAAAACTTTAAATTACCAGATGTTTGGGCAAGTTAGTGGGACCAGCCTTGTACTGACTGCTCTTGGATCAGAGGCCTTCCACGGGGTGGGGAGTATTGGTTTCCTTCCATGCGAATGCCAGGCACTTCGTTTGAACACCCTTTGGATGGTTTCTTCTGCAAGGGCCTGCCCTGTTGTAGGTAGACATGGAAAAGGAAGGTGGTAGGCTTAAAGACACCCTGGAGCCTCCCCTCTGTGATTTGCTGCTGCTGTCATCCTGTACAGACCAACTCAGCAGAGGTAGAATGTGAGCATTATTGCTTGTATCCATAAAAAGTAGTTTTAGCCGGGCAGTGGTGGTGCACGCCTTTAATCCCAGCACTTGGGAGGCAGAGGCAGGTGGATTTCTGAGTTCGAGGCCAGCCTGGTCTACAGAGTGAGTTCCAGGACAGCCAAGGCTACACAGAGAAACCCTGTCTCGAAAAACAAACAAACAAAAAAAAAGAACATTTGCTGCTCTTGCAAGTTCAGTTCCCAGCACTTACAGCAGATAGCTCACAACTGTCAGTAACTCTAGCTTCAGGTGCTCTTACACCCCCTTCTGGCCTTTATGATTGGGTCTCTATGTAGTCCTGGGTGTCCTAGAACTTGTATATACACCAGGCTGTCTTCAGACCAGCCTTTTAGATGTTTTGTGTGCAGTTCTCTTTGTGATACATTCTCTCTACATAGTGTAGGCTGGCCTTGAACATCTGATGCTTTTCTCTCTGCCTTCTGAGTGCCGGGATCATAGACATGCACCACCACTCCTGGCTTCTGGTTCTTTTATTTTAGAAGAATAATAATCCTGTACCCTGAAGCACACACTTTCAGTGGAAGCTTTGCCATACCAAAGTAAAAGATTCTAGTCAAGACCACAGAGCCCGGCAAACAGTTCTTACTTAGCAGCTCACTCCTGTACTATGTATCACCATATCCACCAAGACCGTGTGCTCTTTTTTTTTTTTTTTTTTTAAAGATTTATTTATTTTTGTTTTTGTTTTTGTTTTTTTTTTTTTGTTTTTTGTTTTTTTCAAGTTAGGGTTTCTCTGTATAACCCTAGCTGTCCTGGAACTTACTCTGTAGACCAGGCTGGCCTTGAACTCAGAAATCCGCCTGCCTCTGCCTCCCAAGTGCTGGGATTAAAGGCGTGCGCCACCACTGCCCGGCTTATTTATTTATTTTATGTATGTGAGTACACTGTCACAGTCTTCAGACACACCAAAAGAGGACATCAGATCCCATTACAGATGGTTGTGACCCACCATGTGATTGCTGGGAATTGAACTCAGGACCTCTGGAAGAGCAGTCAGTGCTCTTAACCATGGAGCCATCTCTCCAGCCCAACCTTGTGGTCTTTTTGTTGTTTGAGACAGGGCTTCTCTGTGTAGTCGTGGCTGTCCTGGAACTCTCTCTCTTTCTCTGTAGACCAGGCTGGCCTTGAACTGAGATCTGCCTGCCCCTGCCTCCTGATAGATCTTGTGGTTTTAAAACAGCTGGCCATTTGTGCTCAGTGGGTCTCCTTGCAGTAATATTGCGCACTGAGCTACTCTACAGGGAAGCAAGAAGTAGCAGTGTGCTTAGTTCCTTATCTGTGTGTAGAAGAGCAACTGTACAGAGACACATGAGTGTGCAGGTTTTGGGCGGGTAGGAAAGACCTCAGTGTTTTCTACAGAGCCCTGGGGAATGTAGGGAAGAGTAGCCAGCAGCAGAAGTCTCCTTGGAGGGACACAGCATCCAGATATCTTTGTGGTGACTGTGCAGGTGACTAGAAATAATCAGAAGTCCTGCCAATCGAGGCTGTTCTTACCCTGACCATGCAGATTCCTGTCTGGGAACTGGAAGTAAGGCAGAGGTTTGTAAGGAATAGAGGAGCACTCATTCTCACTCTTAGGGCCGTTGAGAGTCTGGTATGGGAGCAGAAACATGCAATCGATTGGACTAGCATCCTGACTCCTTACTGTAAGAACTGCTAACTGGTTGGTGTTTGGAATATTGGGCTTGGTTGGGAGCTCATCTCTCTACTTACAGCTACTTGTCTTCATTTCTATCCCAGGGATGATGGGAAAGAGGCGCTCAAATTCTACACCAACCCTTCGTACTTCTTTGATCTTTGGAAGGAGAAGATGCTGCAGGACACCAAGGATATCATGAAAGAGAAGAGAAAGCACAGGGTGAGGGGAAAGGGGCCTCTGTTCCACACATCAGTAGGCACAATTGTAGAGGGGGGATAAAAAGGAAGCCGGTCTTATGTGAAGTAATTCCAAGTGACTGCTTGCTTGGATGCCAGGTAAAACCCTTTTTTTTTTTTTTTTAAAAAAAAAAAAAAAAAAAAAAAAAAAGAAGAAGAAGAATGTGTCCACACCAAATACCACCAAGATGAAAGTATAAATCACACCAAAAATATGCGTGCTCCCTGGCACTATGTAACAACTGAGTATATTGAGCTGAGCTTAGAAGTGGACTTTTCTGTTCACCAGTATTTTTCTTGCAATCTGCACTGGACTCTGCTGGACACCCGGCTAGCCTGGTCCCATCTAGCAGCTCATTTCTCAGAGATAAGCACCAGATTCTGCAGTCTTTGATTTATAACAGGTTAACCCCTTCACTACTGGGTGGGAGAGGCCAGGACTGCCTGGTTTGTGGTGATGCTTCTCTCTCTCTTTAGGCTCCTGGTGCTGTGTGACCTGCCTGCTTTGACCTAGCAATCCCATTAGCATGGCTGTCAACAGGCCCAAGAGAGTGCCAGAGGCTAGTGCAGCTGCAGGAGCTGGAAAATCCTTCATTGGTTTTTTTGTTTTGTTTTGTTTTTAACTGTTTCCTTCTATCTGCCCCAGATCTCTGGAGCTGTCAGTCTTCATCCCTTGACTGACCTTTGTGGCACGGCAAATAACAAATAACTGTTTACTAACTTCCTAATAATTAGAGCCATTTAAAGATGTGAAACAGTTACCCAGAGAGGTAGCTGCGGTTTCCTATTAGAGGTGCTCGTGTGTGGCACTGAGCAAATGTTCTGCCTGGGAGGTGGTTTGAATTGGACGGCCTCGAGGTCACTGCAGACCTGGTAATTCTGTAAATTCTGCTGTTATCATGTGTTGTCTGGGCAAATCATCTCATGAGTGTGTGTCCATAAAGATGGGTAGAGTTGTAATGAAGCACTTTGGAAAATGTTTTACAAAGCTTTTCTGTTCCTTTTCATTATAGAAAGAAAAGAAAGATAATCCGAACAGGGGGAATGTGAACCCACGTAAGATCAAGACACGCAAGGAAGAGTGGGAGAAGATGAAGATGGGACAAGAGTTTGTGGAGTCCAAGGAGAAGCTGGGGCCCTCTGGGTAGGTGATGCTTTGTAGCATTTTCTGGAGCTGTTGGGAACCTCAGGACAAAAGGCTCTGGCGTGACACCTTTTCCACCTCTGAAATCTGGCTGTAGGATTTAGGTTAATACACCATTAATCGATTACTTTTAAGATGGTCCATCTGGTGATTAAAATTTCTAAAAAGTCAAGAGACTCCACAATTTAAATGAGGTAACTGGAGTGGTCTGAAAGGGAAGGCCCATGGTTTCTAATGCCGATACTCTCAGAAGCCAGTACCCTAAAGGTCTCTGAGGAAAGATTAGAAAAGCAAGAAAAATGGCCTTGGAAACCCTTTGCCTCCAGAGTGCACATGCAGGTTGTGCTGAAGAGCTGGGCTGGGCACAGGAGGGGCAGAGCAGGCAAGCCATGCAGGTTCCCAAAACAAACTCTCAGCCAGTCTTGGAAGAGAGGCTAGCCAAAGGACTGATTGCAGGCCTCAGAGTCAGTGTGGAAAGGTTGCTGGGCCACTGTGGAGGCACTGGGAAGAAGTGGGCGATGGCACCCTGACTCATTTCCCACCACCAAATCACACTGGAGGCTTAAAGAGGCAGAGTGGTTTTAAAGCCAGGTTTGATGCTTATCCTGATGTCTGACCCCTGTGACATTCAAAGCCCAGTCACCATTGGCTGCCTGGTCTGAGGGTCACCCTGGCTTTTCCTCTAAATTCACTGCACCTGGCTGTCAGAGATGTGCGAAGCCCGAACTGGGTGATGAGTCCTGATAAAGGGAAGAGCTCCTGCTTTAGAATAACTACCATGGAGATCTTGACACGTGTGACACTTGTTCTTCCTGGAGTCAGGACTTTGTTTCATAAGCAGGAGGAAGACAGTGGAATGAACCTTTCTGCAGAGAAAGGTGCTCAAGGGGCCTTCACTGACTTCACTGCCCAGGAGGGGCTGTTTCCTAATCCCACAGCGTAGGATGAGTGACTCTTACGGCCCTAAATGCCAACTGGCAAAGTGTATATCTGATTTTGAGGCTTGGGTAGTAAAGATGAGGAGCTAGCCTCCCTCCATCCCCATCCCCCCACTTTCCTGGAGGTTTGGAATTGGCTGTGTGGCTAGGCTGTATGAGCATGCTTGTGGGTGAAGCTGTGAGAGATGTGTCCAGGTTTGGGGACACATTTTTCACATTAGAGTATCATCTGATTTATTTATGTCCCACAATTCTGTTCCTGGGACCTGTGTGAGCTCCGTAGGACCCAGCAGTGGCAGAAAGGAGAGGGAGAGGAGGCAGAAGAGGCCAGCTTTGCTAGTTGGTGCGCAGTGGGCTGAAGCTAGTGCGGAGGCTTCCTGCTTGATATGTCCGCCCTAATGGGCTGAAGGGTGGGCTTCTATGCAGCCAGCTCTAAAACACTGGTTCCCCCCACCCCTCTTTTGTTCTTTTTTTTTCCAAGACAGGGTTTCTCTGTATAACCCTGGCTGTCCTGGAACTCACTCTGTAGACCAGGCTGGCCTCGAACTCAGCCATTCCCTGCTTCTGCCTCCTGAGTTCTGAGATTAAAGGCGTTTGCCACCACTGCTAGGCTTATAGCATCCTGCTTTAAGTAGCAGCTCGTGTGATAAAGGACATGATAGAGAGGCTATAATGACTGCCTCATGGCAGCCCGCACTTGTCCTTGGCTTGCTTCTCCAATCAAGTCCTCCTTGGCCTTTAAACTCGAGGAGCTTGTCTACCTCAGAATCAGGCTGCCAGCCATGTGTTTGTAACTAACCTGTGGGGTTTGACTTCATTCTTTGTCTTAAGAAGGTTTTGTGAGTCGGGTTTATCTGTGTCTAATATTTAGGAGAGCATTTAAATAGACAAGATCTCACTATATGACCCCAGCTGGCATGGAACTTAGGATGCCCTCAAAGTTCTAAAGATCACCTGTCTTTGCTTCCCCAGTGCTGAGACTAAAGTCACTAAATGCACTTACGTGGCATCTTTTCATAAAAGGGAGAGCACTCAGGCACTGTATGTTTAAACAAATTTTGGTGCTTTGGATGGAACTAGATTCTTTAAAAGACAGCTTTGACATTGGTGTGTTATCAGGTACTCATCCGCCTTGGTGTACCAGAATGGCAGCGTTGGCTCTATTGAAAATGTGGATGTGGCCAGCTACCCACCACCACCACAGTCAGACTCTGCCTCCTCACCTTCCCCTTCGTTCTCTGAAGACAGCCTGCCTCCCCCGCCAGCAGAATTCAGGTAAATGGTAGAACCTCTTCCATCCATCCTGGGTAGTAAACACTCAAGAACAACGTAAGAGTTCAAAATCTAGGTCAGGACCACTAACGTGACTTCAGGAGAGAGTGTGCAGATAATATGATATGAAGTGTGGGCGGAGTTATTGTTACCCGTATTAGGTGCACATCGACTTTCATAAAGAGGCAGGAGGCTAGGTGGTTGGGGAGACCTCGCAGACAACTGCTTCAGCTCACTTCCCCGTTCAGTTTACCCTAAAGTATGAGCTAAGTGTGGTGCCCACACAAGTAATCCCACCACTCGGGGGCAGAAGGGTAAGAAATTTAAGGCCAACCTGGTCTACATGGTGAGTGCTTAGGCCATCAGGACTACGTACTGGCAGGGAGTGAGGGTGGGTGGGTAAAGGACAGCACACCAAGGGAAAGGGCAAATGCAGACTGTGTGACTTCCACTCTGTCCTTTTGGGTGTGTGTGTCGGGGTCTTTGGCAGATGTGTACAAAGGATTGCCCGCGATTGCTGGCTAGACGGGATCTAAGGATTGTTCAGACTTCACTGTCCTCTCGGCTCCTTTTTCCTCTTTGTACCTGACCCACTGTGGGCCTTCGAGGTGCTCTTTTCCCCCTGGACACTGCCTAATTAGTGGCTGAGTGTGTCAGAGGACTGAAAACAGTGCTGGCCTCTTCCTCTCTCCTCATTCTTGGCCCTTAAATTACTAATCCCAAGTCTTCTCCCCCAAAATCAGTCCCTGCCTTGTCAAGATGTAGTTGAGGCGAAAAGGTCTGTAGACATTTTCCAAATAGGCATTGCTACTGCTGCTGGTGCTGCTGCTGTTTTTCTTCCTCTTCTTCCTCCTCTTCCTCCTCCTCCTCCTCATGTTTTTGTTTTTGAGATGGGGTCTCTTTATGTAGTCCTGGCTGTCCTAGAACTCTCTGTAGGTAGACTAAGCTAGCCTCAGACTCATACAGATCTACTGCCTCTGTCTCTGGAATACTGGGATTAAAGGCTTGAGCCAGCACTTCTTGGTAGTAAGGTGCTCTTCTACAGTTGCTCTCAGTTCAGGGCTGGTGCAAAGGTGCACAAGAAAACCTCCCATCTCCACATGTAACCTGAGACCTTGAAGCTGGAGCCTCACAGATCTGATCCCTGAGTGAGCCTTCACCATCTTTCAAATCTGCATCAAGAGTTAGCCAGGAGCTGGGAGTAGTGGTGCAGGCCTTTAATCTCAGCACTCAGGAGGCAGAGGCAGGCCAATTTCTTTGAGTTGAGGCTAGCTGGAACTACATAGTGAGACCCTGTCTCAAGCAAACAAAGCTGGGTGTGTTAGTTCAAGCCCATGATGTTAGCACTTGGGAGGCCAGCCTGGACTACATATCTCCAACTCCAAATGGACATCTGCCCCACCAAATCCAGTAGTATTCACAGAGTAAGAAGCAGCCCAGTGAATGAAGAGGGCTTGAATTTTTTTTTTTTTTGGTTTTTTCGAGACAGGGTTTCTCTGTGTAGCCCTGGCTGTCCTGGAACTCACTCTGTAGGCCAGGCTAGCCTCGAACTCAGAAATCCACCTGCGAGGGCTTGAATTTTTATTCTAGCTCTTTCTTGTATGTATTCAGGTCTAGCTAGAGGGTTAAACATAGGACACACTCCAGGAGGGTTCAGGAAGGAGCCATCTCCTGAAGAGATTAAAGGGGACCTGAACTGCTGTCTCTGCCAGCCTTCCTGACGGAGTGCTCAGTAGTCCTCTTCAGTCTCCAGTTGTAGTTCTCTTCTGCTGAGAGACTCCTTTCCCACAGTGCTTGCTGCTCATTTCCTTGGTGATCTGTCTTGGCCACTTCCATCTGTCTTGAGGCAGAGCAAAATGGGAGTCAACTAAGAAGGGCCTGAGCTTATAGATGAGCCTGCCTCTGGGCAGGGGTTGGCACCGAGATTATGATGGTGAATCTTGTCTCTTTGACCTTTCAGCTACCCTGCAGACAACCAAAGAGGATCTGTCTTGGCTGGACCCAAAAGAACCAGCATGGTCAGCCCAAGTCATCCACCTCCAGCCCCTCCTCTGAGCTCTCTGCCAGGTCCCAAACCTGGCTTTGCTCCTCCGCCTGCCCCTCCCCCTCCTCCACCAATGAGCATGCCACCTCCGCTACCGTCTATGGGATTCGGGACCCCTCCACCCCCATCACCTCCGTCTTTCCCTCCTCACCCCGATTTTGCTGCTCCTCCACCACCACCACCACCACCAGCAGCTGACTACCCAATGCCACCACCTCCCTTGCCCCAACCATCTGTAGGCGCTCCTCCGCCTCCTCCTCCCCCTCCCCCTCCAGGGCCCCCGCCTCTCCCCTTCGGTGGTGCTGATGGCCAGCCTGCTGCACCACCACCACCTCTTTCTGAGACCACCAAGCCCAAGTCTTCATTGCCCGCTGTGAGTGATGCACGTAGCGACCTGCTTTCTGCCATCCGTCAAGGTAAATGCAGTGGTGGGTCTGGACACATACCCTTTCGCTGAGAGGGAGGGGCAGGATTGGGACCCTTCCAAGGGAACAGCTTTCCCAGACAGCTGAGAGATCAGACCCCCGCATCAGGGTGGGACTTCCCTTAAAGATACTGGGATTGAGAGTTCTTTCTATATTTGTTGATTGTGAATTATTTTTTAAGCCGGAACCCTAGAATTCCTTGAAGTAAGCACGTTATGTGTGTTTATATACATACTTTTTCTTGGGAAAAGATCCCCAGATGAAAGTGAGTCACTATCCCATCGGCCAACTTTTCAGTAGCAGCTGTCTGCTCTGCTCCACTGTCTACGTCCTCCCTCTCTGCTCTCCATCCTGCCCCTCCTGCTTCCTGTTTCTTCCTATCTTTTTCTTTCTTTTCTCTTTCCTTTCTCTTCTCCCAGCCATCAGCTCCCCTCCCTCTGTCCTTCCTCCCTTCACCCCTCTTCCTTCCCTCCCCCTCCCTCCTCTTTCTGTCACTCATTGGGGTGAGATTTGGTCCCAAGGGTTCGGTGTGGTTTGTTCTGTTGGTAATCCTCTGAGCCCCACTGTAGCTGGACTGTGCAGTCTGCCCACTTGCCTGACGGGGTGTGGTACTCCACCTTCAGAAGCCTCGGTGCCCACAGCCAGGAAGAACAGGCTTCCTTCCAGAGATGCCCACAACCCAGAGCTGCTGATTCTATGGGACCTGTCTTTCCTTTTTTTCTTTCTGGCTTCTGCAGGAGTCCCTCTTTCTCTGTCCTTTACAGTCCTGCCCTGATCATGCTCAGTCCCAGAAGGCTGTGGGGCTGTGTGTGCTTCCTAACCCTGCTCTCTCCTGCAGGCTTTCAGCTGCGAAGGGTTGAAGAGCAGCGGGAGCAGGAGAAGCGTGATGTGGTGGGCAATGACGTGGCCACCATCCTGTCCCGTCGAATTGCTGTCGAGTACAGCGACTCAGAAGATGATTCCTCCGAATTTGATGAAGACGATTGGTCGGATTAACCCTCTGCCTGTCGCCCACACTCCTCTTTCTATGCCTCCCACCTGCCTTCTCCGATATAAACTGTAACAGTCTCATGGGGGGAAGAAAGGAAGGACAAAGAACTGCAGGAGGCCTAAGCCTACTCTGGAACAACCAAAGATCTATCCGAGTGCTTCCTTCAAATTACCATGTACTGGCTGTGGGCTCCTGAGTGTCCATAGCTGGACTGATCCACCTTCCCCTCAAGTGCCTGTTATATATTGGCAGGAAGGAAAACCCTACAGCAGATCCTTTAGCTTGGGTTTCAACTGGAGATAGTGCCTTCCCCTGATAACCATTTTAACCTATGGCCTTCCTCAAAACCCTCACCTCTAGCTGCTTCAAATAATGCTATCCACCTTCTGGTCTCACAGCAGTGGCACAGCCTGTGTGCATGCCACTGGCCCCTTTTCTGTGCCCTGAAACTATAAAGCAAGCCAAGTGTCCTGGCAAGTAGACTGTCACACCCCTGCCCCACCTCAGCCTTCCTCAGCAGATAGGCTTGCTTCTGTTCCAGAAGACATCAGGCCCCTAAAGACGGTCTCACTCCTCTGCCCAGAAGTGATGCCCTTCTGAAGACTGAGGCTGTGGCCTTCCTCCCATGCTCCCTCTGGTGAGTGTGGTGTTTGGGAGTCCTCTGCACGCCCCTCCTCACCCCAGGGGCCTTAGCCTTAAGACTGCACAGCCCAGGTTTAACCTCTGATATCCATGACCAAACTAGCCCTGACACACAGGGACCTGGGCCTCTGCTGACTGTCAGGAGCAAAACTTGAAGGTGTGGCACCACAGGACTGGAAGAGAATGGAATGCCTTGGGTCCTGCCCACTCAGGATGCTGAGGCCAAGATGAGGAGTGACTCTCTCAAGGTCACACAGATAGTGATAGAACAAGAGCCCTGGCTTCCTGTTTCCAAGTCACCTGTGTTTCCTGGGACCAAATAATGAGCACCTGCTGGAGTGTGGGCAGAGCAGCCTGGCTCCATTCTACTCCAGACCTCCCGAATGCTGCAGGGGTTGCATTTGGAGGGTTCACGGTCTGTGCTGGCCTCGCCAGGACAGCTTTAGCATGCAGCCTCTCTGTAAACGACTCTGTCCCCTTCCTGTCTCCAGCCAGTCATGAGGCACGGGAGCTGTGCTGCGGAAGCAGAATAGAGAGGAGCTGTGGGGCAGCCAGCCTTGGCAGGTCCCTCCCCCTTTGTTTCCTCAATTTAAGCATAGGTTGTGCCAGCTATAGAACTTCAGTCCCTCGGGCTAGCAGCCGCAGCAGGTACCTGCCTGGGGGGGGCCTGGCAGCTGTGGAGAAGGCTGAAAGGCAGAAGGACTCGGGGTCTTCTTCCTGCCTCTCCACCTCACTGTGCATGGTGATGCTGACCCCTTTACCTCCCTTCCCAGAACTAATGCACGGGTGCTATTATTTGGGAAAAAACTGAACAGCTCTGGCCAACAGCAAGGTTTCTTCTCTTCTGCCCCAACTATTGTGTGGCCTCTTGTGCTGAAATCAGCTTCTCTGGCTTCAGAGCCTGAAACAAAGAGAAACAGGATCTGTCTCTCCCCAGCACTACAAATGGTTGTAGTAATTGCCAAAACCCTCATAAACCCCTCCGGCTTGAGGAGAGTGTAATCACGGGCACTGCTGCCTGCACGGCCTGAGCGCCTCCCCTCTGCCTCCTTTCCTGAACTCAGAGGTAGGGATTAAGCATGCAGGTGCCAGCAGGCCCTCCTGCTGTGGCTACTCCAGAGTGCTCTGTGTCTCCATGTGTCCGTGCCCCCTCCCCATCCCCCCAAATCCAGTGTCTGGCACGGGGCTTGGCACTCAACTCCGTGCTGTGCATGTTTCCCACCCCATGCCTTAGAAGCTGAAGGCACTTCCATCAGAACCTTAAAATGGCTGTTGATGGTGCCCTGGCTGCAGCCCAGCGGGGGCTAGAGAGGCAGGGGAGGGCAGTGGTCCTTCCAAATAGAAGTCCTGGGGCCTGGCCAGGCCAGGGTTTGGGCCTAATGGTTTTTACTAAATTACTCCCCTCCTGCTCTCTGAGAAAGGGGAGCCAGAGCCGCTCACTGTGGTTCTGTTCCGACCTTGAAGGGGCGGTATTGGCCTGGCTTCTAGAATGGACAGAGTCCACCAGGAAAGACTGGGGGCGGGAGGAGATGGGGAGGGGCCCTGTCTGTGGAAGGTAGGATTAGATCATTAGCTCAGTGACCTCCTAGGGTTTCGATGTGCTGTGTTCTCATCCTACAGCTGGTTTGGTAATGATCTGCAAGTCCCTGAGAGCAACAGCACAGCTCTGCCTGACGCTCTCATTAAAATCCATGCAGCCAAGCTCTGCGCTTTGTAGCAGCCGGCCTTGCAGAGCCTCCTCAGCTTGGGGGGCTGGGGACCCAGTCAGCTGAGAGGTCCTCTAGGCTCTACTTAGGCATATGTGTACCCAAAAAAAAAAAAATTGTTTTTTTAAACATGCTTCTTTAAACCCAGAGCCCTTCAAAATAATAAAGGACCCAGTGCAGGTGGGTGTGTTTGTGGAATCCTGTAAACGTAGAATACAAAGTTTAGTGACTATTTAAACTGGGCTGAGGCTGGGAAGAGTATAAAGCAGTGGCCCATAAGGACTCTTAAGCGCTGAAGCCGAGGAGCCAGCTCCCTTCCCAGTCTGCCTAGCCCAGGGGGCCTGCCCCCATTCCTGTAGCCCAGGGGCCCAGCTTGCAATTGGTATTGTCAGAAGTGACTTGTAGCTTTGCCTTGGTTGTGAGATGATTTCATTCCAGGGAAGGGGGTGGGGGATCCCTTGGAGACTCAGAGCAGCTGGCCCAAGCTCCAGCTCGCCTCCAGTGGAAGCTCAAGCGCCCTCAGAAACGACCCTGGTCAATGTCAGCACAGAGCTGAGGCGGTGTTGTCAGGGCTAATGGGAAATCTCTTCCCGTGGCGCCGATCCTCTGACTCTATAGCGCCAGCTTGGACAGATTGAGTCTCTGTGGCTTTGGTGACCCTGCTTAAGCAATTCCCATCGTGTCCCTGCTCTGCACTAGGACTGCCTCCTGCTGCAGCCCTTACTTGACCTCAGGGCCTGGGGAGGGAAGCACTGTGCCAGGGCCAGGCGCTCCAACCCAGGAGATGTGTCAGCCTTTGGGGAGGGGGATTAGGCTTTGAGCTTGGCTGGTGCCCATCCGCCCTGGGACCAGGTGTGGCACAGAGAGGTGCTTCTGTGCTTCCTGCCTTGGTCACTTTAGTAGGGCCTCTGAAGGCCGAGAACAATTCTGTTCCTGTATTAACTGTATTCAGTTAATTGACTTGAGAAACTAACCAATTTTTACTTTCTGCCTAGAATGATGTACACATAGGAGAGAAAGCTATCATGTTCCCAAAGTGCCTTGTTTTCTCTATATAAATATATTTATAAGGACATATTCCAATAGGTTCTTGGTGTTTCCCATATCAAGATTTCTGCAAGTTAATACATAGTGGGAATACTATCTAAAAATAGACCCTTTTCTTCCAAAGTTTGGGAGGGGGATCTAAGCAGTGGAATGAAGCCACTGCCATGGTGCTCCTTCTGCCCCTACCATACAGGTAAAAGAACAGCCACAATTCTTTTTCTTTTCTTTTCTTTTTTTTTTTTTTGGGAGGGGGGAGATAGGGTTTCAGGTAGACCATGCTGGCTGCCTTGACCTTACTATGTAGCTGAAGATGGCCTTGAACTCCTGACCCCCTGCCTCAGCCATGTCTGGCTAGGACATCCAATTTTTTTGTTTCAAGTCTGGTTTCATTTGCTTCACTGCCAGGCTTATTGTGTGTACCATATTTGTACTCCAATAACCTGAAGGTTCCATGTAACTCTTATGTATGCGCATGAATACTTTAAATGCCAACATTTTCAATAATTTGATAAAGCCTTTGTATTCACTCGGTCACCTTTGGTGTCTGTGTCTGTGTGTGTCTGTGCGTGTGTGTGTGCGCGTGTGTGTGTCTGTGTGTCTGTGCGTGTGTCTGTGCGTGTGTGTCTGTGCATGTGTGTGTCTGTGTGTGTGTGTGTGCGTGTGTGTGTGTGTGTGTGTCTGTGTGTTTCATAGAAGGGATCATGAGAAGCACCTCTGAGGGCCACAGGTGGATGAAAGAGCTCTGTAAGGGGTACGGCCCCGGGTGGGCTTCAAAGGCAGGAGGCCTCTGGCTAGTTTGTAGGCACAGCCCCCTTCTGTGAGGATAGCCCTAGAGCTGGCTGCCCACAGCCCCTTGCACCAGGCAGAAGAGGCACACACTGAATGCTGGGGTTGCTTCCCAACATCTGGCCGGCATCTTGTCTGCCTCACAGACCCAAGCAACTTACCTTAAATAGAACCGTTTACAATGGAATCCGATAAAAAGGGTTTTAGGCTGCTCCAAGCCCCCTCTCTTGCCCACCTGAGAAAGACTGAGGGGGCTGGGTTTGCATTCTGACCCCCCAAAATGACCTACCCAGGAAGCAACGGTTGTTTGGAGCACAGCTGCTGTGGGTTACTGCCCCTGGGGGTAATTTATGAGCAGACACCCAGATCCCGGCCCAGCAGACACAGTGGGGTGGACCGGGGAGACGACAGGGAGCAGGGTCAGAGGCGCCGTGGGCCATGGGTCACCGTGCCTGCTGTTCACAGAGTCACCCACGGGCATCCCAGGAGAGGGGGCAGAAGTTTTGAATTGTCAGCAAGTGCTGCGCCAGCCGCTCTGAGCTCATCGCTGGAGGTGGGGTGCCGGGAAGGGGGCACAGAACCCCCTCGCTCCCCTCCCGCGCGCCCTGTGTTTAGTCAGCACTTGGCCGCCGGAGCCGGTGACTGACAGGCAGCCAGACGCCCGCCCTGGCAGAAGACAAAATGGTGTCGGAGCCGCCCTTGGAGAAACGGGAGGAAAATGTGGTTCTGGGAAACTGGAGGCCTGTGCCTGGATGCTGTCTCCACTGCTGCCACTCGGAAGCCCTGACCCTGTGCAACTTGCTTTGCCTCCTGGAACTAGGGAAAATGAACATTTAACTGAGCTTCCACTACCTGCTATAGGTAGCATATGCTAAGTGTGCGAGTCCCCCGTTTGACAAGAGAAGTGCATTGAGTTGCCTAACCCTGCCCGATTTGCCATTTGCACTGCTTAACAATCCATCCCTCAGCGAGTTGAGGAGTGCCAGTGTCTGAGGTTTCAGCTCTTATCTGCCTCACCTACCCTGCCAGTGCTCAGTTTTACAGGTGCAATAACAGGTGAGGGTTATTTTTGTTCTTTGAAGTCAAGCAAGCTTGACTGAGGCCCCAGCTGTCTTTGACCTTTGGAGCGGAAGGAGCCTGTGCCCTTGACTACTCGGAAACAACA
Organism: Uromys caudimaculatus; assembly: GCA_028551405.1. Classification (NCBI taxonomy): domain Eukaryota; kingdom Metazoa; phylum Chordata; class Mammalia; order Rodentia; family Muridae; genus Uromys; species Uromys caudimaculatus. The sequence goes on from CM052702.1 coordinate 120,994,114, forward strand.
CGGGTTCCCTGGGTATGGGCTCCATGCAGGTACACCCTGCCCTGTTTGCACATGCACAGGTTCACTTACACACATTTGTGCATAAGTAGCATACAGTCCAGGCCCAGAAAACACACACGTTGCGTATAGAGCCCTGCTCTTGTGCAAAACAAGGACACAAGTCAGCACACAGCTACAGGAGCAGGCATAATTGCAAGCACATCTGACAGTCCTCCTGAGCCATGGTGCTGGCTGGCTGCCTCGGCCAGTTGCTCACTGCCCCCTCCTGGCCACCTTTCCACCAGGGCAACCTGGCACCATTTCCTGAAGTTCTGCTCAGGGTGATTGGCAACCAGTTCTCACCTAGATCATGGAGTCAGCAATTTCTGGGCCGCCCTCCCCCAGGCCTAGGGTGTGGGACACCAGAGGAGGTGACCATCCCGAGCAATCAAAGTAGAATGCCCTCCTGTTGCACAGATACCCTCCGGCTCCTGCTTGCTGACACCCGTATATGCGCACGTGCACACGAACACACACAAACTCTCTCTCTTTTTTGTTTTTTGAGACAGGGTTTCTCTGTGTAGCCCTGGCTGTCCTGGAACTCACTCTGTAGACCAACCAGGCTGGCCTCGAACTCAGAAATCTGCCTGCCTCTGTCTCCCGAGTGCTGGGATTAAAGGTGTGCGCCACCGCTGCCCGGCTACACACACTCTCACGTGAGGTGCGGAGGTACAGACTTCCATGCTGACCAGGCAGGGAGCTCCTCCAGCTCGAAGCCCTCTGCTTTCTGTCTGGACTTGCACTTTCTATTCAGCAAGGCATTGAGCCTGATACTGGGTGCAGCCATTCCACTGTGGTGTTCCAGTCTTGCAGCTGATAAAGCTCCCAGATGTGCACCTAAGCGGAGCACATCTGTAAAGGGTGGTTTCCTCGGGACAGACTTGAAAGGATTGACCACCTAAAACCTTTGATTCCTATTGTACAGATGTAGAAAGGCACAGAAGGGCTTAGCAGCTTGCCTAGCACCACACAGCAAACTGGTATCAGGTGTTGAAATAGAAACCTTACTGATGGTCAAGAGAACACAGCACCTTAGGAGCTTGGGCCCAGAGATAAGGAGACTGGAGCTGAGAGGTAAAGTCAGGAGTGCTTTTTCTTCAGAAAACACTGACAGGATCCCTTTGGCTATCTGAAGACTTGGGGGAAGCCCAGAGGTGATTCTAGACTTGGGCATTCAGCAGGGAGTCTGGGAAAATGCATGTTGGAGTCTGTGGACTCCATCGCCTCCTGCACAGGGTAAATCCCTGGCTGCTTTTATGAGGCAAGCTAAAGGAGCCTCTCCCTAGCCCATGGCTGCTTGCTTGCTCATCTAAATATGCATGCATGAGTGAGGTGTGCACACAGGCCTGGACTACCAGTGTGTGCATTCACCTGAGGCAGTTTATGCATGTCTAAAGTAGTGCATATGAACTTACAGGTTTATTACCCATGACTGTGATTAGTTGGGTTTATGTGGCTATTTATTTTTTTGAGACAGGGTCTCTGTGGTCCAGGTTGTCCCCAAACTACTGGTGATCCTTTTGCCTCAGCCTCCTAAGTATTAAAATTCTAGGTATCAGCCACTGTGCCACAATGCTTGCCTTTTCTTTCTTTTTGCTTTTTGTTTGTTTGTTTTGTTTTTGTTTTTGGAGACAGGGTTTCTCTGTGTAACCCTGGCTGTCCTGGAACTCACTCTGTAGACCAGGCTGGCCTCGAACTCAGAAATCCACCTGCCTCTGCCTCCCAAGTGCTGGGATTAAAGGCGTGTGCCACCACTGCCCGGCTTCTTTCTTTTTTTTTTTTTAAGACAGGGTTTCTCTATGTAGCCCTGGCTGTCCTGGAACTCACTCTGTAGACCAGGCTGGCCTTGAACTCAGAGATCCGCCTGCCTCTGCTTCCTGAGTGCTGGGATCAAAGGCATGCGCCACCACAGCCTGGGGTTTTTTGTTTTGTTTTGTTTTGTTTTGTTTTGTTTTGTTAAATGGGGATTGAACCCCAGGCCCTGCTATAGCCTCAGGCCCTCTGTGTGAGTTTACATACATAAACAGTGTCTGTGGGCTGAGGGACTCAGCAGTTAAGAGCACTTGCTGCTCTTGCAGAGGACAGGAGCTGGATTCCTAGCACCCAGGTTGGGCACCTATCACAGTCACATAATTCAGCTGCAGGGAATCTGAAGGCACCCACACTCATTCAGGGAACGTGCTTGCTTAGAATACATCAATCTGAGTTCAATCCCTAATACCGTAATAAAACCAGGTTTGGTGGTACATGTCTACAATTCCAGTACTTGGGAGATGGAGAAGATACGAAGTTGTGTGCGCGCGTGTGTGTGTGTGTGTGTGTGTGTGTGTGTGTGTGTTGGTTTTTGTTTTGTTTTTATTTTTCGAGACAGGGTTTCTCTGTGTAGCCCTGGCTGTCCTGGAACTCACTCTGTAGACCAGGCTGGCCTCGAACTCAGAAATCCACCTGCCTCTGCCTCCCAAGTGCTGGGATTAAAGGCGTGCGCCACCACTGCCCGGCTTAAGATCCGAAGTTTAATATCATCCTTGGCTGTGTAGTGAGTTCAAGACCAGCTTGGACTACTTGAGACTCTGTCTAAAGTAAAATAAATCTTTAATAAATGATTTTTACATGTCTGACCAGTGACTTAATGAACAGATAAGGATTTGCTTGAGTGTGTGCTCAGCAGGTGCCCTGGCTACACTTGGAAATATTCAAGGGTCCCCCTGCCTTGGTGTGGAGAGCTGAGTGGAACCTGCCTACATATGCCCACCCATGGTGTGTGTGTATGTGTGTGTGTGTGTGTTTGTGTGTGTGTGATTGTGTACAGGAATGGCTTTGTGTGGCTGCCCATGTGAAATAGGAATGCCCTTGTGAGAAAGTATGTCAGCACTCCCCTGACCCTGGTGTATGTGGTGCCCTGATGGGCTGTAAGCAGATCCCGGTCTCTTGTGGCCCCCTCCCCACAACATGTACTCAATTCCCAGGACCCACCCTGCTCAGCCAATTTACAGCCTTGCTCTCAGCTTCCAAGAAGGCCTGCAGCAAAGTCAAGGGGCTGGTGGCCAATTAGTGAGGGGGTTAATCAGGGATCTGGGGACCCCCAGGGGGTGGGAAGCTGAAGGCAGCCATGGGGTTATCAGAAGCAGGAGCTGTCTGTCATAAGGCTGGGGGAGGGGACAAAGAGGAAGTGGAGGCCTGTTGGTGCTGCAGAACCAGAGGTGTGCCCATGATTGTTGGCCACTAATAGCAGGAAGCGTGTGTGTGTGTGTGTGTGTGTGTGTGTGTGTGTGTGTGTGTGTGTGTGTGTGTAGTAGCATGTAGATGCGTTCAAGTCCTTGAATGTGACCCTGTATTGCAATTGTGTTTAAATGACTATGAATACCACCTATTTACATTTATATAGGTTCATATATGTGTAATTGTAAGTTTGCAGTGGTGTCCAAATGGGTTTGCTTATACAAACATATCTAGACCTGTGTGTATGTATGTACACAAGGGTAAGTGTATACACGTGTGCAAGAATGAATGTATATATGTGTGTGTGTGTGTTCAGGCGTGCACCCCTGTAATATAAATGCTGAATAAAATATAATGCTGCTGTATCTAGTGTGCAGATCAAGTGTGCCTGCACATTCGTGCAAATGCACCCAGGGACGGATGGATGTATGCATGCTTGCATGTGTCTCTAAACAGTCCGGTGCCTGGTTCTCACATGTGTGCTCATGTGCATGTGTCTGTGTATGCAGAGATCTTGGCATGGAATGAGGGAAGGAGCTGGGGGATGGCAGGCTCCAGGCTGCAGGAGGGAATCTGACAGACGAGGCTTGCTGCAGCCCCCGGCCCCGGGAGCCTGTTTTCCAGCCTGCGGAAGCTGTGAGCCCGTGAACTCATCTTATATTAATAGCTGCTGTCTCCTCACTTATTGCAAGGGAGAGGCGGTCATGGCCCCTACGGGGCGCAGCACTCAGGGCTGCCCCACCTCCTACAAGGACCAGGGCTCAGCCCAGCTAGAAGAGAGCCCCTGGCTTTTCCTTCAGTTCAGAGAGCCCACTGCCCAGCACCCTCTCCTGGCCCATAGGATGGTAAACTCTAGCAGGAGGATAAGAAAGCTGGCAAAGACAGAGGCTGGGAGACTTAGTAACCCCCTCCAGACACACAAGCGTATGAACACACACACACACACACACACACCCGGCTGAGCAGCCCAGGGCCTAGCTCCAGAGGAGACTGAGGGAGACAGGAGGCTCAGCGTAAAGGGGAGACTCAGCCCTCCTCTTAAGAGCTCTTAGAGGCCCTCTGCCTAAGAAGAAGCTCAGCTGAGTTCCTGGTCTGAGGAGAGTCATGACCTTGTCTTCAGGAACCTCTAGTTCCGAGGAGACAAAGAAATGTACTCTGATAAGCCTTCAGCTTGAAAGGACATGTCCCTGCTGTCAGGGACCCTCTGTTGGAGACGGGATACAGCACTGCCTCCAGGAGGCCTGGTCTGATTTTACCTTTTCGGCACCCTGTGGCTCCAGGGGACGAGGAGGAGGGTTTGTTGTATAAATTGTTTCTTCTTAAGCTCAACAGGACCCCACAAGGGGTTCCCTGGGGAAGAATTGCTGGGCAGTAGGGGGAGCTGACCTGTCTCTGCAAAGGAAAAAAAAAATTCAAAGAAAGGAAGACCCTGCTAGTCCAACACACACACACACACACACACACACACACACACACACACACACACACACACACACACACACACTCTCTCTCTCTCTCTCTCTCCCGAATGTCACAGATCACTACACTGCCCCAAAGACTGCTAGTCCACTACACACACACACACACACACACACGGGCTCTCCCGAATGTCACAGATCACTACACTGCCCCGAAGACTGAGCAAGAACCTCAGCTGAGGCCCAACACAGACTCCTAGGCACAGGATGGAAGCTGGTAGGTTCCTCTGAGCCCCAGAGCAAGAAGCCTGGAATGAGGGGGCACAGGGTCCAGCTGCACCCCAGCTAGAAGAGGCTCCACAGGGGTACAGGGGATCCGGCATGAAGACGCTTGTGCCTCTTCCAAGGGTGAGGTTTAACCTGGGGAAACCAGCTTCACCCGAGCATGGGCACAGGGCCTTCCTACCCCACATTCCTGGCCAACTTTTTTTGACGGTTCCCAAAACTTACTCCCTACACCAATAAAGAAAGAGATTTGGAGGCAGATGTGGCCTGGGTTCAAATCCCAGCTCAATTGCCCATAAATGTGACCTTTCTGGGAGGCCTTTCTTTCCTTTTTAAACCGTTGGAGAGTTTTCTGTAGCACAGGCTGGTCTCAAACTCCACACGTAAGGTTAGATGACCTGTGATCGTCTCGTCTCCACCTCCCAGGTCGTACAATTACAGGTATGTGTCTCCACACATTTAGTTTGATGGCAGAATCAAGCATGGGGTAGGAAATCTGGTAGACCAGAGCAGCTAGGAGCCTTACAACCCTCCCCAGACACACTCCAGCATGAGCACACGCTGGGGATTGAACCTGGGGCTTCTTTGCACATACTGGGCAAGTACTCTGCCAACCGAGCTGCAGCCCTAGCCTCCAGGAAGGCCTTTCTTTGTTTTACTTTCACCTTAAAATTACTCACATATTCTCTTTCCCTATTTTATTTTATTTTTTTTAAAGATTTATTTATTTATTTTATGCAAGTGAGTACACTGTCTCTGTCTTCAGACACACCAGAAGAGGGCATCAGATCCCATTACAGATGGTTGTGAGCCACCATGTGATTGCTAGGAATTGAACTCAGGGCCTCTGGAAGAGCAGTTGGTGCTCTTAACATGTGTTTTGTTTTGTTTTGTTTTGAATAGATGTTACTTTATATTTTAAAATACTTTATTTTTAATTCTTTGTATATGTGTATATCTGTGTATGGGCACATGCCTGTGTGAGTACAGATATCTGTGAAGGTCAGAGGAGGGCGCTGGATCCCATGGAGCTGGAGTTTCAGGCAGTTGAGCACTGCCCAATGTGAGTCCTGAGAAGTGAACTCAGTCCCTTTGTAGGAGCAATGTGCTATTAACCGCATAAGCCATCTCTGCAGCCCTAACTGCAAGGATTGAAAACCTTTTCTAGGTCCTCTACTAGACATTAAGCTATCTGCAAGAACATCAGTGAGTAGGTGATGGCTCGTTACTATCAGAGTTTCTATTGCCCAGGGAAACCTGGAACTTGCAATCCTCCTGTCTCAGTAACTGGAATTACATAGTCCTTGGGATTTGCAGATATGTGTCACAATGTTCACCTTATTCTTAAAGCTTTCTCTGGCCTCTTTTGTGTTTTTTTAAACAGATACTCATGATGCCCAAGATGGCCTTGAACTTGGGTAGTCAAGGCCAGTCTTGAACTCCTGGCCTTCTGCTTTCACATCTCAGTGTTGGGAATAGACGCACCACTACATCCAGCATCCATCTTGTTCAAACATGGAGCATTTGCCCTGCTCCCGATGGTATGCCGATAGTATATGAAATGTTTAGCCTTCAGTTTGGCTTGAAGCAGGAGCTTGCGCAGTGAAGAGCTCTTTCGAGGGGCCTTCCGAAAAGCTGAGAGGAGAGAACAGTCAAGGCTCTGCCTGAGCTACTGGGCATTCCTCACTCTGTGCCTGGGTGTTGGACCCTGTGGCCTCTATTAGGGAGGGTCTTGAACTCCAGTAAAGAGAACCAGAGGCTGGGAAATGAAGATAGAACTGTGTCCCCGCAGGCTTGATGCAACTGAGTTTGAACAAGCTGCTCATCTTGGGGCCTCAGTTTCTCTAGCTGTGTGATGGTAGAAATGTAAAGTGAGCCAGAAATGTTCTCATAAGATGGTTCGTCCTGCCGGGCAGTGGTGGTGCACGCCTTTAATCCCAGCACTTGGGAGGCAGAGGCAGGCGGATTTCTGAGTTCGAGGCCAGCTTGGTCTACAGAGTGAGTTTCAGGACAGCCAGGGCTACACAGAGAAACCTTGTCTCGAAAAACAAAACAAAAAACAAAAAACAAAAAAAAAGATGGTTCATTCCTTCAGGCTGACCTAGTCAGAGCTTCCTTACCTGTGTATGTGTGTATGGTTTTTTGTTTTTGTTTTTGTTTTGTTTTTTTTGGAAAGAGCTGTACACAGCTGGCTGGCCTCAAAGTTGCTGTGACCTGAAGCTGGCCTTTAACTTCTGATCTTCCTTCCTTCACTTCCCTAGTGTTGGGATTATAGACTGCCACACAAACCACACTTGTTTGTTTTTCCATTTTATGCAAATAAGTGAGTTGTCTGCATGTGTATCTGTGCTCAGCATTGAGTGTTGGATCCCCTGAAACTGGAGCTACAGGCAGTTGTGAGCCACCATGTGGGTGGTGGGAATTGAACCCAGGTTCTCTGTAGAAGCAGCCAGTGCTCATAACCCTGTTTCTCCAACTTCACTAGGGTGTTGCTGGGGTTTAAATCCAGAGCCCTTAGGCTGGAATTGAATTCAATGTGTAGCTGAGGCTGGCCTGGTACTCATGATCCTCTGGCTTCTGCCTTTCCAGCACAGAGACTGTAGACATGTACCACCCCAGCTGGAGTGTCCCCTCATGCTGCCTCTGCTCTGTGGTAAGCACAGGCTTCCTCCCTTCCTAAGCCCCTGAGTTCATGTCTCCAGTTTCAAACACTGTTACATGAAGAAGAAGCTAGACCAGGTCCACAATGTGACTACCTCTCAAATGTGGGCCACTGGTCCCAAGGATATTAAGGCAAGGTCCAGAAGGTTCTGAGCTCCAGGGTAGGAAAAAAAAAAAAAAAAGAAAGAAAGAAAAGAAAAGTCATTGTCCAGGAGACTGAACACAGATTTTGGAAACAGATGTTCCAGGTTTGAATAGTATCTTGTATCTCTAGCTGTATGACCTCAGCAGTTTTCCCATACATTTAAGGTGGAGACAATATAGCCTGTGCCAGTCATGCCAGCTAGGCATATGCAGTACCCTTAGCACAATGTAGCCCAGAGGAAACACTGCTGAGAAGCTGTTCCTGTGAAGGGAACTTGCATGGTTCAAACATGTTCTGCACGCCTGAGCCCTGAACTGGCTACTGTGGACAGGCTGTGGATACCCTCAAACTAAGAGGAATATCCTGGTTCTTGTCCCTGGGTAGGGAGGTTCTTGCAAGTTGATGCAGGGTTTGGCCCAAGGGATACTGACTTCGCAGATTCCTTATGGGGTCCCACTATCCTGGATCAATTCCACACTACGAATATGCACAAACACAAGTTATTTATCAAAAAAAAAACAAACCATTTTTTATTGAGTAGGGTTGGGGACTGAACAGGAATGCACTGGGGGCCATACCCCGATTGGCAGAGGGGTGGGGGTACTGGCTTTTGCCCCGCCTCCTCTCGGGCACCTCAGGGTAAGGCCTGACCCCCAGGCCATGGCTGTGGCGCTGAAAGCCGGGCTGGAGTGGAGATGGGGTTCCCTTTTACAATCCCGACTGCCTCGCCGGGTTGCAATTTCCCCAAATGGCCACCAGAGGGAAGCCGGGCCTCAGCGCAGAGGAATTCTCGGTTGCTCAGGTGATGGCTTCTTAAAAAAATAAAAAACCAGAGGCTGGTGTGTTCCCCCCTGCAAACCCGAGCAGTGCGGGCCTGGGGAGGAGGCTCTGGTTTCTATGATTTCTCTGATAAAAAATAAGCAAAAATAACAAAATACGTGGTTTCTCTTTTTCCATCCCCCCCTCCAGGAACTGAGGTCAGAAATGGGGTCATGGAGGCTGGGGATACCCTGGTATGAGCTAGATTTCTAGGTGTGGGTCTCTTTTTTTCCCTTACCACCCATAAATAAATTTATAAATAAATAAATAAATAAATAATAAATATACCTTCTTTGTATGTTTACATATATAGAGATAAATCTTTCTCTCATCTAGGCAACTAAGTGATTAACCTCTGACTCTGGAGCTTCGAAATTCAAAGGCGACATGATCAAGGTCAAATTTCTGGGAAGGAAGATCAAGGACTTGGAATGGTACTGTAAAATTCCCAGCCTTCTGGGATTGCAAACCACTTGGGCTGTGAGACATTTCTGAGCGGGACCCTGACCATCTGGAACATTCTAAAACCATGCAGTCAGCTGGGCTGGGCCCCTGCAGGAATCTTGAACAAGATTCTAAAACACCCAATGTCCTAGAACTCCAGAACCAGCTGGGTCTTAAGGGCGTGGAGCAGGCGTGGGGGAGGGGGTTGGAACTAAGCCCTGCTGGACCTAACATTCTGGAGTCCTATAGTAGTCAAAGCCACAGATTCACCAGGGTGACACTAGACATCACTAGGGGACCGGGACCGGAATGGAATCTTGGAAGTGGAACAGCAACAGCAGATGGCCCACAGCACCTTCTGCACGTCTTGGTTGCGGAAGGCGTAGATGACCGGGTTGATCATGGAGTTATAGGTGGCGGGGAGCAGGGTAAGATAGGTGTAGAGAGAAGGAGAGTCGGCGTCTCCCAGGAGGCAGTAGACAGTGAAGGGCAACCAACAGGCAGCGAAGGCACCCAGCACCACGGCCAATGTGGCGATGCCCTTGCGGGTGGCCACGTAGTGAGAGGCAGGCAGCAGGTGTCGTTGGAGGGCAATCTGCTGGGCATGGCGGCAGACGATTCGGCAGATCTGGGCATAGAGTTGCAGCATGATGCCAAACACCATGAAGAAGGCGATGGCCAGAACCACCAGATGGTTCTTGGAGAGTGGATATACCACACCACACGTGGTCAGGCCATCCCGGCAGTTCCAGGCCAGCACAGGAACCAGCCCCAGGCCCAGGGCACCCACCCACACCAAGGCCAGCATCACATAGGTCCGAGTTACTGTTGTCTCTGAGTAGTAGGTGAGGGCATTGTACAGGGAAAGGTAGCGGTCTACAGTAATGGCCAGCAGGCTGCCAATGCTGGCAGTAAAGGCCATCGCTAGCACGCCAACCAGCACCAAGCTCATCTCTGGTGAGCCAATGCAGAAGTCAGCTGCAAAGTGCAGGACCAGGCCCAGACCTGCCATTAGGTCTGCTATAGCCAAGCTACCCACCAGCAGGAACATGGGGGCACGGAAGGCAGGAGTGCCCACAATGATGGCCACCACCAGCGCGTTCTCGCAGGACACCAGGGTGCCTGAGATGCACAGGACCACATCCCAGGCCCTGGGAGAGGGCAGCAGTGTGGCTGGGCTTGTGGGTTCCTCTGCTGGGTCCACGCTGCTCACATTCACACTGCCTGAGCCAGCTGAGAACCAGGCCATGGAGCTTCCTGCACCCCACATCATGGTACCTGTAGAAAAAAGGCCCCATGAGATACTGGCAGGTCTGCATCCCTACAGGAGGCCCTTGGAGAAAAGAAACCTCTCAGAATAACAGGTAGGGTACCAATGTCCTGCTCCCCCCCATTCATGTCCTCTGATGCCCCCAGGCCTCTAAACAGGAGTCCCTTTTTCTGGTGGCCCCTTTCCTGTGTCCCTTCACCCTCCTCTCCATTCCTCTTGGACCTAAAGACCTCTTTGCCACACGTGGTCAAAGAAGTGAATCAAAGCTTACCATAAGTGAATGGGGAACCACAGGATCCAAGGTGTGCCCTCAATAGGCTCATGAATAGGGGAGGGAAACATGTCAAGAAGAGGAGCAGTCAGCTCCCTCCCATCAGAGATGATGACTTGGTTCCTGAAGCTCCCAGACCCCTCACGATTCGCAGCACTGCCAGCCTCAAGCTCCGCCCCCAGGCAAAGCCGGTGCAGCTTCTAGCCAGCCCCCACTCGACATTCCCTGGGTAATACCTGGGAACTCATTTCCCCTGCACGCTCTACCAGACTTCTGACTTCGGACAGACCCTCCCCCCTTCTTCCTCCTAACCACTGGGTCTCCGTAGCAGACACCCCCTGGTGGAAGCATGATTCCTGAGTCAGACCCCTCCTTCTGCCCGGACACCTGGATCTTGGGCCTGACTCCGCCTCCTGCCTTGCATAGCTGAAGCCCTAAATAAGACACCTCCCGCTACTCAGACACCTAGGTGCCCGCCCCAGACGCCTCCTGCTCTCTCAACCTCAGATGACCGCTCGTCCCTCCAGGGCCTCAGGTCCCGCAGGAATGCTCACCCTTTGCCGGGTCACCCCATCGTACCACTCGAGCACCCGAACACTTGGCGGGGGAGCTGCCTGCTAATGTAGAATCTGCTCATCCAGAGTCCCAGGTACGACCCCCGACCCTGAGCAGCGGCAAGCAGCCTTCCGCCCGCCCGGTGCCCCTGCACGCTGTGTCCTCCCATACTCCGGGTGCCCGCGACAGGGCCCGCTACTCACCGGTGGCTCAGGACCGGGTGCGGCCGGGCCGCAGGGAGCCTCCACTCAGGTTCTGGCAGAGCAAGGTGTGCGCGGACCCCAAGAAGCCCCCGCGGCCGCGGGAGACGCGGCGTGAGTCACTCCGCCCCGCCCCCGGCCACCGGTTTGGTGACGTCAGAAGCCCAGCAGGCCAATGGGCGCCGCGCGCTGGAGCGCAGCGCGTGCTGCGCGGCAAAGTAATGAGGCTCCGCGCCGCCCGCTCCCCCATTCATAAAAAGTGACCGTGGCCGCGGCCCCGCCCCCTCCGGAGCCGACTCTCTGTGTCCTTGACGCGGCGCCCTCTGCGGGTCGGGGGTTTGGGGGGACGCTAGTGGGAGAGCCTTAAACGAGACTCAAGGGAGGCCACAGAGGATGTGGGAAGAGGTCAAGGGATTGGGTTAGTTTGCGGGGGTGATGAGTCCCTTCGGTGGCAGAAATGAGCTGACATAGGACAGGTGATGGAGCGAAATGGGCGTCCCCGGTGAGGATGACAGGCTTTGCTTCTGATAGGGCCCTGAGGTGACGGTGACAGGAGCACGAGGGAGCAGGGAGGTGGGTGGCTGTGACGATATGAGCGTGGTGACAGGATCTTGGAGGCTGGTGGCTGTAGGACGTTGACGGTAGCGGGGTGTAGGCCTCCTCAGGGCAGCCACAGCACTGTCAGGATGACTGCAGCATGATGGAGCTCGGGAACCCTAGGGAGACAGAAGTGGTGACAAGGCTTTGCAGATGAGTATTCAGGTGAAGGAACTTCAGGTCACTGTGACCCTGTCAAGTGCTAAAGGACTGAGGTGACAAAGCTAAATGAGGGCTGTGGGGTCCTGAAGAAAAGATCCAATGACTTGTGAGTGGGCCCCAGCGTGAGGGAACAAGGTAGGCAGTCTGACTGGATGGCGACCCAGCAGGTAAGTTACTGCCAGGACAGGTCCCGTGATGTTGGGGTTGGAATAAGGAGCTGGGTGACGTCACTCATGTGGGTCCAATAGCGTCCTCGATGCACGGGAGGGTGCGCCTGGCAAGATTTCAAAACCTCAATTATTTATTCAAGGATCTGAAAAGCCAGCGCGGGGGTGGGGGGGTCACTTCCCCGAAGCAGCAGGAGATAGGGAGCCGGGAAGAACTTGGAAGCAGAAGGACTTAGGCAGCTCCGTGCTCAGAGCAGCCTCCCTCAGCACCCAGCTTAGGTACCCCAGGGGGCGGGGCAGGAAGAAAGCTTCCTCTTTCCCAGCTCTGCCTGCTCTATCCCTAGGGACACGCCCCATCAGATCTAACCCTAGTGACCAGTACTGTCCTCTCTCCCTTTGATCTTCTGGGGAATGTTCAAGACTTTAGGAAGGTGATGGAAGTCAGGGGTCAGGTTTCTGTCTGAGGCTGAAGAAAGGAAGAAGGCCAAGAGGCAGGGATATGTCATACCCTCGTAGATATGACAGAGCCTGGGCTGCAGAGAATGGCATATTTTGGTCGGATATCATGAATTCAGCTGGTAGAGGAAGTCAGGAGGAGACTAGCTTCCAACCCTAATCCCCCCATTTCCTCACCATGTGACTTTGAGGCCCTGTCAGGCCCTCTGAGTATGGTTTTTCACATCTAAACTGCTGGGGACAGTTGGAGGGGAGTTGGTTGTTATCAGCATAGGCTGTATATTGGCCGTCAATGTATCTGGCCAGTAGAGGACACCAGGGAAACACAGGAGGGCACTAAGAAAATGAAGCTCTGCCTTTGACGGACCAGGCTAGATGAGGCTCTCCCACTCTTTTGCTCCCTTCAGCGCGCTCCTTTTAGTCATTTCGTCTCTAAATGGGCTTCCTGACCTGTCACAGATGACCAACTAACCCTCTCCCTCTCCTTCCCTTCTATTCGTTAAGTTCTAGGGTGTGCAGAACTCCTACAACAAAATACTCTCCCCAGTTCCCTTTTTCTGTTTGCTTGGAGTCTGTAGGATAAGCCACGTGCCAATAATGACTAGGTTTGGTTTGTGCTAGGGACAGTGCCTGATATATGACTGGTATTCAATTACTATTATCTGTTGTTGATGAAATGTAACAGGAACAGTCAAAAAGAGGGAAACAAAGGGGCAGAGGTACATGCCTTTAACTCCAGCACTCGGGAGGCAGAGGTAGGCAGATCTTGTGAGTTTGAGGTCAGCCTGGTTTACAGAGTGAGTTCCAAGACAGCCAGGGCTATGCAGAGAGACCTTGTCTCAAAGCAAAAACACTCAAGTGTGAGACTGGAGTGATAGCTCAGTAGTTAAAAGTACATGTTACTCTTCCAGAGGACCCAAAGTTGGTTCCCAGAACCCATGTGGTACCTCACTCATATTAAAAAACAACAAAACAAAACAAAACACTTGCCAGGCATTGGTGGCACACGCCTTTAATCAAGCAGATCTCTTAAGTTCCAGGCCAGCCAGGGCTACACAGAGAAACCCTGTCTAAAAAAACAAACAAAAAAACCGAAAATATGGCCAGGCAGTGGTGGCACACGCCTTTAATCCCAGCACTTGGGAGGCAGAGGCAGGCAGATTTCTGAGTTCGAGGCCAGCCTGGTCTACAGAGTGAGTTCCAGGACAGCCAGGGCTACACAGAGAAACCCTGTCTTGAAAAAACAAAAACAAAAACAAACAAACAAAAAAAAACCCCGAAAATACTCATATATAGATAAAATAATAAATATCTAAACAAATTAAAAATAAACAAACCCAGAGAAAGAGACACAGAAAGAAGGACAACCCTGATGGGGATGTGTCCAAGAGAGAGGGCAAGAGCACCACAGGACATCAGTATCCCAAGACTTGGATATCTACTCCTCCTCCCCATTTTGAGCCAAGTCCCCAGCAGAGGTCTGGTCTCAGAGACGGGAGCAGGAACATGGTGCTAGGGCACTGGGATCAAAGTGCGGATGAGAGACGCCCATGCTCCTGAATGGCCATGTATTCGTCGGGGTTCTCTAGAATCACAGAACTTATGGGATGTCTCTAAATATCAAGGGAATTTGTTGTGATGACTTATAGTCTGTAGTCCAACGACCCCAACAATGGTCAGCTGTGAATGGATCAGCTGTCCAAGGATCTAGTCGTTGCTCAGTACCACGAGGCTGGTTGTTTCAGCTGGTCTTCTGTAGAAGTAGATTCCAACAGATATGCTAGCAAGGAAATGCAAGCAGGCAAAGAAGAAGGAATCTTCCAATGTCCTTGTGTAGGTCTTCAGCAGAAGGTATGGTCCAGGGCTGGAGAGATGGCTCAGCGGTTAAGAGCACTGACTGCTCATCCAGAGGTCCTGAGTTCAATTCCAGAAACCATATGGTGGCTCACCAGCTATCTGTAATGAGATCCGATGCCCTCTTCTAGTGTGTGTCTGAAGAGAGCTCCAGTGTACTCATATAAATATTTTTTTAAAAAGGATTTTTATTTTTACTTGTGTGTATGTATGTATGTATTTTCTATGTTGAGTGTACACCATTAACACAGGCCAGACGATGGTATCAAATCCCTTAGAGCCAGAGTTATATATGTGGTGGTGAGCCTTCTGAAACGGGTGCTGGGTTCTTTAGCAGGAAAGTGCTCATAACTGCGGAGCCATTTCTCCAGCGCTCACTCCTCATCCCCTGACCCCAGCTGTTCTCTCGAGATCTCCAGTTTATACAAGCCATATCCTGCAATCTGTTTTTGGATTGATTTTTCTTTATAGGATAATTGTAAACTCCACCCAAGCAAGCTGTGTGCTTCCACAGGGCTCCCAACATCCCACCACCAGGATAGGTTCTGAATCTAAGTATAAAGATGACATCCTGAGCTGGGCAGTGGTGGCGCACGCCTTTAATCCCAGCACTTGGGAGGCAGAGGCAGGTGGATTTCTGAGTTCGAGGCCAGCCTGGTCTACAGAGTGAGTTCCAGGACAGCCATGGCTACACAGAGAAACCCTGTCTCAGGAAAAAAAAAAAAAAAAAAAAAGGAAAAGACAAAAGAAAAAAGAAAAAAAACAGAGAGAGAGAGAGAGAGAACCCTTGGAGACTCAGACTGAGTAAGGCAATAGATTTTCACATGTGTGCTCTCTCAGGCACCAAAGAGTATGTGTGTGAAGGAGACAGAGACAGAGACAGAGAAACAGAGAGACAAAGACAGAGAGACAGACAGAGATATTCTATAGTCCAGACTGGCCTCAGACTTGTGGGAATCCTCCTTGGCTAAGATTATAGGTGTGAGCCACTATGTCTGGCTGGGGTCACCTCTTCTCCTCTGCTCTCTCCTTCCTAAGACCTCCTGTCCAGGGAAAGTGCAGCCCTTTCTCAGGCCCTCTTGTCCCTATCTGTCTTCCAATCTCTCCAGAACCTCTTTTCCCGAGCACAAACACGTGCCAATCTTTCCCACCAACAACCCTACAAAGTTAAGGGGCAGAGCCCACATTTCATAGAAGCCAAGGGACCTTTCCAAAACCACACTGTGAGTGCTAGAACTGGACCGTGAAGCTGCCCTGGGTGCTTAGATAGTAGCCTCTCCCTAAAAGTGGTTTCTTACTGACAAACGTGCAGTTCCTCACATGACCACCAGATGGCTATGCGCTTTCCTGCCAGGTGAAACTTTTTTGTTTTGTTTTGTTTTTTCCAGACAGGGTTTCTCTGTATAGCCCTAGCTGTCCTGGAACTCTGTAGACCAGGCTGGCCTCGAACTCAGAAATCCGCCTGCCTCTGCCTCCCAAGTGCTGGGATTAAAGGCGTGTGCCACCGCGGCCCTGCCTTTTTTTTTTTTTTTTTTTTTTTGACACAGGGTCTCAAGTATCCAAGCTGACCTCCAAATTGAACTTCTGATCTTCCTTCTCCACCTCCACAGTGCTGGTGTTACAGACATTCTCCACCACACGTGGTTTTATGTGGTGAAGGGACCAGACCCAGGCTTTCTGCATGCTAAACAAGCACTCCACCACATGAACACACACACACACACACACACACACACACACACACACACACACACTCACTGTGGAGCATGTAGACCTGGGAACAAATGGGCAGTTAATTATGCATTTGGATGCTCGCTCCAAAGGAGAGCAGAGGAGAGCAGGCACCGACAGGGAGAATAACTAGAAGGGGTCTTGTCGGCAGAGAAGTTAAGAACTGAGTCACTTGAGGGAACAGATTAGTTTGAGTTTCCTGGACAGGGCACAGCAAGTGGACAGTACCCCACTCCTGCCAGGAGGGGAAGGGTGTGAAGACCAGAGAGGGGGCTGATAAGCAGAAGAGACAAGTGCAGGAGCTGAGCCCAGAGGCATCAGGAGAGACTCAGTGGTTATGGAGGGCAGTGAGCTGGAAGGCGCTGGTGGGTTTGAGGGGGTCACAGGGCGGGGGGGGGGGATTGTTTCCAAGGATCATTCTTAGTGGTGGCCCAAAGGATTACTTAGCTAGACAAGATGGAGTCACAGGTAGAGAGTCAAGAAAAGGCCAGATTTGCTATCTTGAAAGTGAGACATAACAGGGAAAACCCGAGACAAGTAAGATACAGCTAGAGTCAGGAACCCAAGGGTTCCACATGGAGAGCAAGTCAGCGGACAAGCTGCTATCTGGAGGAGATGTGGACATCTGTGTGAGGGCCAGCTCAGAGAGGGGCTGTAGACCAGGGCCCAGCAGACCTGGGAGATTCAGTCTAAGGATTTTGTTTTGTTTGTTCTGGGGTTTTTTGTTTGTTTGTTTTGCTTTTTTTAGACAGGGTTTCTATGTGTGGCCCAGGTAGTTCTAGAACTTGCTATGTAGATCAGGCTGGCCTTGAACTCAGAGATCTACCTGCCTCTCCCTCCTGAGTGCTGGGATTAAAGGCGTGTGCCAACACCGCCCTGCTGAGTCTGAGGATTTTAACTGGGGGCAAGCGCTGGCGTGAAAACAGAACACTGAGCTCCAACCTGGGTGATTGGCAGTGAGGAGCGCAGAAACTGGGGCTTTCCTGTGTGGAGGACAGGAAATGGAGGCCTAATAGTACTTAGGTGGAGGTGTACAGGAAACAGCCCCCAACCCCCACCCAGTCCCAGCTGAGGTGTAACTTCCCCCTGAGCAGGTGCCTACTGAAGATGGTAGCTCATGCCATAGTTGTGACCATTAGCTGAGTAGCTCTGATTAGAATATATTTTACATCTCGATGGTAGGAGGGGGTTACTGGGAACTGGAGAGATGGCTCAGTGGTTAAGAGTAGTGGTTACTCTTCCTGAAAAGTCAGAATTGGTGCCCAACACCCACACAGAGGCTCACACCCCTTTATAAATCTTTTTCTTGCTGATTTGAGACAGGATTTCTCTATGTAGCTGTCTTGGAACTCTCTATGTAGACTAGGCTGCTCTCAGACTTACAGAGATCTGTGTTCTTCCCACATGCTTGCATTGAAGGCATGTGCTACCATGCCCGGCTAACCTTTTATTACTTGAGTTCAGGGGATCCAGTACCCTCTTCTGGCCTCTGAGGGTACTAGGTGCATATATGGTGCACAGACATAAATGCAGACTTAACACTTGTATCGCTAAAACAAAGTCATTTTACATTAAAAGGGAGAGAGGTACTGATCAGTAAAGCTGTTTTTCAGTCACAGCTGTGGTAGCTATAGAGCCGGGACTGGCGTGGACGTGGAGATTAGAGATTTGTTGGTCACTGTTGTTGCTATGAGGCTCAAATTCAGGGCCATGCAGTGCTAAGTGAGTTCTTTACCTGGAGTTACATCTCCAGCCCTTTTTTGGAAGGGCGGGGAACAGGGTCTCATTGATATAGCCCAAGCTGGCTTAAAATCTACAACCCTCCTGCCCCAGCCTCCCAAGTACTGGGTGACAGATATCTGCTTCTTTGGTGGCCTTTTTAATTTTAGTATTATTTTTTAATGTATATGAGTGGATATTTTACCTGTGTACCACTTTCGTGCCTGGTGTCCCTGGAGGCCAGAGGGCAGCGCTGGATCCCCTGGAACGAGAGATACAGGTATTTGTGGGCCACCACGTGGCCCTAGAATCAAACCTAGATTCGGAAGAGCAGCCGTTGCTCTTCATTATTAAGCCATCTCTCCAGCCCCCTACCCCTTTGTTGTTTTGAGTCACGGTCTTTCTGTCATCCTGGCTATCCTGGAACTTTCTGTGTAGATCAGGCTGTCCCCAAATTCACAGAGATCTGACCACCTCTGGCTCCAGAGTGCTGGGACTAAAGGCATGGGCCACACTATGCCAAGTTAACACCTTTCCCCCATCTCCCCAGTTTTAAGGCAGGGGTTCTTCAGTCTAAGTTGCTCTAATTCCCCCTCTGTAGCAAAGGACGGTCTTGAACTTCTGATCCTTCTGTTTCTATCACCCAAGCACTGTGACTGCATACACGAACTTCTGGTTTATGCAGTGCTAAGGATCAAACCTTTAGGCATGCTGGCCAAGCATTCTACCAGATGAACCACATCCCTGGCCTTACTTCCTGTTTTTAAGTGGGACCTGAGAGCAGAAGGATAACCAAGATGACCACAGGAGAGGACAGACTAAGGCTCAGGACTAAGAGGGCCACAGCTGATTAAGAAGTTAGCAGAGGAAAGGGAGCTCCCTGCACAGGAACTGAGAATCAGCTGCAGAGAAGCTGTTCTGGGCATGGCCACGAGGAAGCTCCTCAAAGGCTCAGTGATCGAGTAATGGTGCCACTTATGACCCAGAGATGAGATGAGCTGGAGACAGAACAGGGCACGGTGTTCCCACAGCTGGGAATAGCCAGCCAAAGGCGAGGGGTAGCTGAGTCCTGGCCCAGCCTTCAACAGATCAGAGTGTGTATATTACATGGTGTAGCCTGAATCAAGTCCAAAATTTACCACTCTGGGTTCGGACTGCTCACTCACCTTTTTGGAGCCTCACCTGAGACAGGGTTAAAAACAGTCTCTAGGAGCTGGAGAGATGGCTCAGCGGTTAAGAGCACTGGCTGCTCTTTCAGAGGTCCTGGGTTTAGTTCCCAGCACCTACATGGTGGCTCACAACCATCTGTAATGGGATGTGATGCCCTCTTCTGGTGTGTCTGAAGATGCTACAATGTACTCATATATACATAAAATGAATAAATAAATCTTAAAAACAGTCTTCAGGGCTTAGAGTAAGTTCTCAACCTCCCTAACACTGGGACTCTTTAATACAGTTCATCTTGTGGTGGCCTCCAACCATAAAATTATTTTGTAATTTTGCTACCGTGTGAATGATAATGTAAATAATTTTTTGAGATAGAAGTTTGCCTAAGGGGTCACAACCCATAGGTTGAGAACCACTAGAGTTAAGGTGGTGGCATACACCTTTAATCCCAGCACTGGTCTACAATAGTGAGTTCCAGGACAGTCAGAGCTACGCAATTCCCTACAAACTCACCAAAACATAGTTGCTATGTTGACAAGGCCTGTTCTCACAGAGATCCTCCTGCCTTGAAGCTGCCCCTCAGTGACCAGGTTGGGCTAGTCTTAAACCCTCCCCTTTTCGTTCAGGCCCGCCTTAAATCGCAGAACACAGCCACGCCTCTTGGCGTCTCTTCTCTGGCTCTACCACAGCTGTACCTGGACTCTCCCAGCGGGCCCACCCACTAGCCACGCCCACAAGGCGACCAAGCTCCGGCCTGACCACGCCCCCGTTGCCCAGGTCTGGCTCTGGCTAGCTGGGAGATTGCAGTCAAGAAAGGACGCGCCACACCAGCTGTCCGCCGACCCCTAGTCCCGGCCCCCGCGCCCATGGCCGCACCTGGACCCCGCGCCTTGCGTGCTGCTCTCTGCGGCGGTTGTTGTTGCCTCCTCCTGTGTGCTCAGCTGGTTCTAGCTGGTAATGCTGAGCAGGATCTGACCAGGGGTCCAGGCAGGTGAAGGTGTAGCTTACTTTAGCTTCTTGTTCCAGCACATCTAGGCTTGTGGGAGGGGACGTTTTCGACCTCTGCAGGACTCCAGGGGTGTGTTGAGACCGTAGTGCATATTTAGAGGTTCCAGGTGTGGGGGAACTAGGAAACTTAGGTGAGTGGGGAGGAGTTCACTCTTGGGAACTTCAGGAGTATGTATGGAAAGAGGCTGGGGGTTGGGGGAGCAGCTCGGCTAATGTAACCAGGGCTTGGGGAAACTCCAGACCTGTGCAGAGGTGCCAGTCGCTGAAGTTGGAGAGGTAGTGCAACTTGGCATCTGGCTTTCTGCTGCTTTCTTCCCATTTGCACCCCCACTCTCAGGTAAAGGAGCCCGTGGCTTTGGGCGGGGAGCCCTGCTCCGCCTGAACGTCTGGCCTACTGCCCAAGGGGGCTGCAAACACCTGGGACACTGTGAACGCTGCGTGGACAGAGCCCACAACTTTTCTCTTTGTGTCTGGCAGCGATGTGGGCCAGAGGAGCCAGGTATGCAGTTGAGCCCTCCCTGCGAACATCCTCTTGTCTCTTCGCCCTCCCTCCACCCCACCCCCCAACTTTCTTCCCAAACCTCTTCTCGGTTTTTTCTTCCACCAGGACACTGTGTGGCCCAAGCTGAGGTGGTCAAGGAGGGTTGCTCTATCTATAACCGTTCAGAGTCATGCCCAGGTAAGCTAAGCCTACATGAAGGGAG
Source organism: Uromys caudimaculatus (assembly GCA_028551405.1). NCBI lineage: Eukaryota > Metazoa > Chordata > Mammalia > Rodentia > Muridae > Uromys > Uromys caudimaculatus. The sequence goes on from CM052702.1 coordinate 121,015,005, forward strand.
GGGAGGGAGGTGTCCCCCGCCACAGTCTCTCAGGAAGTGGACTGCATCTACGAACTGCTGGCTTCTTATCAGGATCAGTTGTGTCATGCCCTGGCTGGTATCTTAGCCTATAATTTGGTTCGCTGTGCCCAGGAGCTTGCAGGAGCTAGCACCTCCTCTGGTGAGGAGGTCTTTGGAATGGAGGGGTCTTCCTAAAGCAAGTGGCATTAGAGACGAGCCTTGTAGATAGAGACAGAGCACAGCTAGGGGAGGAGCTGGGGTGACCAGCCTTGCATGGGGCAGGGGTGTGATCTGAACAGGAAGTGGGTTCAGCTACTGGCCCAGGCTTGGGGTTCCTGACAACAAGGAGAGGTGTTTTATTGTGGATTTCCTGTCTCCTCAGCTTCCCACCATCATTCCACGGAGGAACCAAAGCCGAGTACCACAGGTAGGGTCCTCCCCAGGGAATGGGAACAGGAGAGCTGCAGAAGGGAGAGGCAGCTTGAGGCACGGGCACTGACAGGCATGCCCCATGACCTCATTCCCCGAGTTCTCTCCCAGTGCGTTTTTACACCTGGACGAAGGGTTGGAAGGATTCTTGCCTCTCCCAGTGCCATGAGGACTTAGGAGTCTGTGGAGACCCAGTGTAACATCTGATGCATTGAAAGCAGTCAGGAAAGGGCAGCTTCCCTCCCCACTGGTTCTGGGAACTCAGGATGACCCCCTCTAGATCCCTGCTTGGAGCTTAGGAGGTGTGGCTTCAGTTGCTAAGAGATGCCCTCATTGACCACCTGCTGCAAGCTGAGGTCTCCAAAGTGGGTTCCCAGCAGAGCTGGGAAGGAACCCCATCTGTCTCTAGGTCCCCGCACTCCCGCTCCGAGGCCTGGAGGTCACTAAACTTAGCCGGGATGACTGAAAAGGCTCTTGGTTAATTAAAGCCGGAAACTGATCTTAAAGTATAAATTATTGATGGCTCAGCTCCCTCAGCCTGAGCCCCAGATCTGCCCTGCCCAGCTCACAGCTTCCCTTTCTGTCCTCAGCATCCTCCTCTGCAGCTCTCAGCGTCAGCCAGCACAGCCTTCCTTCCCTTTTCCTGTTCTTAGGTTCTGCACCGTCCATGTCCTCTGGAAAGGAGCCCCTGTTCCCAGTTGGGCCCCTTGTCCATTGTCCCAGAATGATCGTCCCTCCCCAGTGTTTTCCTGCCCTGGGCACCTGGCCCAGGGCCTGAAATCAAATCCCTGGGCAGAATTGATGGGTAATGCGGTACAGCTGGTAACCACCAACGCTAGACTACTGACTGCAGCTACGTGATCATGCCCTACAAAGAGGGAAGGGCAGAGGGCAAGGACGGGGAGCCAGCCAGGTCTGGCCCATCGGCTAGTCTCCACTTGCTGGCTCAGTAGGGCGCTGGCCTTTTCCCTGGTCCTTCCTTTCTTGGTGAAGATTCCAAGCTTAGAAGTCCAAAGGACTGTGCTGTTTCATCTGTGCTTCAAGCCCAATGCCCTTAGCTGGAAGGGGCCCGTGGCTGAGCTCTAGTTCCATCTGTCCTCTACTGAGCTAGTGAGGGACAGGGAGGGTGCAGGAGCACTTGGTGATGGTTGGTGCCATGTAACCAGGAGGCCCAGAGAGGGTGTGTGTGACATAAAGCTACAGAGTGACTCAAGAACAAGGTGCTCTCTCTCTCTCTCTCTCTCTCTCTCTCTCTCTCTCTCTCTCTCTCTCTCTCTTACTGTAGGGATTGAACCCAAGGCCTCACTAGACAAGCTAAGCAAGGGCGTCACCACTTAGCAGCATTCCCCAGCCCCCAACTGGACTTCAGAGAATGGTAGCCTAGACCCCAGCTTAAGGGCTTAAAGCCTCAAAGTATCAATTGTGGGATGAGTCTGGGATCTGGTGGCCTGTTGAAATCTCTACTCTGCCTCATTCTACAGAGAGTCCCCCCGTCCCTGAAGACCGCAGCCCAGGTTTTGATGGAGCCAGCTTCATTGGGGGCATTGTGCTGGTACTGAGCCTGCAAGCCACAGCTTTCTTTGTGCTGCGCTTCCTCAAGGCCAAGGACAGCACTTACCAGACACTGTGAGTCCATGGCCAGCCGCAGCGTCTGGCTGCATTCCCTAACACTTCCTGCCTGGCAACTGCCCTCCTCTGTGGGGTGGTCCTAAGGACTGTGACTCCACTCCAACACCCCCTCCCCATGGCAGCCATGCCTCCTCTTTCTGTCTGAGGTTATCCCTGCCAGATGTTGGGTGGGACCTGTACTCAGCCCTCAGAGCTTGGTGTCTGAGAGTCCAGCTGAGCATTTGTGTCTTTGTCTCCTCATGCTGCCAGCAGGGAAGAGAACCAGTAGGTGACAGCCCCAGGCCAGTCCTGAGCCCGCTGCAGCCCTGGGCAGCAGCTAGGGCCGTGTGCACAGTGTGGTTTTCTCTGAGGAAGGGGCTGGGTGAGGCTTCTGTGTGCCTACTGTGTGCTGTGGGACCAGTTGTGCAGCCTGCATTAAAGTGTTTGTTCTTCTAGCTGTGCCTGCTCTCTGGAAAGTGGGGTGGGGGATCTTCGCCTCTGAGTGTTCTCTCTGTCTGGCCTCCACAGAATCTGACCCCAGTGGTCCTGGCTCCACCTTGAAGGGACAGAGGATTCAAAGGCTACCCTCTTGGTTGCCTTATGGGCACTGGGGGTGGGACAAACTCTGGCCACCAGTTTCTGGTCCCTGTAGGCACAGGCTTAGTGCTGATGGCCAACATTTCCTGTCCTGGGCCTGGCACCTGCAGCTGAGAGCAACCTTCAACCACCTCATGTCTCAACCAGCCAGCTGGGCCCCCTAAGCTGCTGTCTCTTCCCACCAACCCACTCTGAGGTCTACCCTCAAATAAAGGACCTGTTTCCACCCCATGAGTCCTGACCTATGTCTTGGGCTGTCTATGAACTGGATGGGGTGAGGGAGGAATTTCTGTCTAGTATTGTTGTGATCCCCCTTTAAGATTCGAGCTGGAGGACGGCCGCAAGATGGCCCAGTGGGTAAAGGGGCTGCAACCCTGACACCCTGAGTCCAATTCCCAGAAGCCACAGAGTGGAAGAACATAACTGACTCCTGCAAGTTGTCCCCTGACCCTCACATGTGTGCTATGGTGTGTGCCAGAACCCAAACAATATTGAAAATACTTAAATTTTAAAAAGATATTCTGGGGAGGGTGGGGATTTAGCTCAGTGGTAGAGCATTTGCCTAGCAAGCTCAAGGCCCTAGGTTTGGTCCTCAGCTCTGAAAGAAAGAAAAAGATATTTTAGGGTTTGGGAAGATGGCTCCGAAGTTAAGATCGTGCACTGCTCTGGAAAAGGACCCTAGTTTAATATCTAACACTCATGTTGACCTAAGCTTACAACCACATGTAACTCCAGCTCCAGGGTGATCACACACTTCCGGTCTCTGGAGGCACCGGCATTCATGTGTATCTATTTGGACACATACATAGACATAATTAAAAATAAAAATAAATCAGTTCTTAAAGATATTTTTAAGCTAGGCCTTGCCTTGGGAGTCAGGTGTGGGGGTGTGTATCTAGCACTCGGAATCAAGAGGAGCTCAAGGCCAGCCACAGCTACATAGCAAGTTCTAGGGTATCCTTGACTGCATAAGGCTCTGCCTCAAGAACCTTTTTACTTTCAAGACAGGCATTGTGATACGTACCTGTCATGTCAGCCTTTGGTAGATAGAAGTAGGAGAGCCAGGAGTTCAAGGTCATGATTGGTTATGGTGAAGAAGCAAGTGTCTGAGTGCAAGGCTAGCCCAAATCACGTGAGACCTCATCTCAAAATGTCAAAAGCATCACGACAAAAAAGGAATTTCATCTGGGATATCTTTTTCTCGGTTAATTTTATTTTTATATGAGTGTGTGTGTGTGTGTAGTGTATCTGTGTGTGGTATGTGTATAGCATGTGTGTTTACGCATGTACAGCACATGAGTGTTTGGCATGGGGGTAGTATATCAGTGTGTGGTGCACACGAGCGTGCAGCAGCCATAGAAGAATGTTGGTTGTCCCTTTACTGTTTTCCCTCTTACTGATGTGAGGCAGGGTCTCTCACTGAACTAGAAGCTCTTCATTTTGGCTAGCTGGTCGGCCAGATACCTTCCAGAACCTGCCTCTATCTGCACGCCCCTGCCCTAGTGCTGGGGTAGCTCAGCCATTCCTCGCTTTTTACATGGCTGCTGGAGGTTCAACCTCAGGACCTCATGTTTACAACAGCAATGGCTCTTACCCACTGAGTCACCTCCCCAGCCCTCGGTGGTGTCTCCCACTCTCTCTGTGAGGAAGCATACAGACACACTCAGCTGCTGGAGAGGCTGGGCTGGTAGTGGAGTCTTAAGATTCCTGACTCTAGCGTGAACAGAACATCAGGATCCCCTTCTGGAAGCTTCTGCTGCCCCTATAATTAAGCATCTGCCCCAAGGCCTGGGGTGGGGGTTGGGGGTGGGACTCTTGAGACTCTGGCAGGCAGAAGACCTCTCTGACTGATGACAGTCCTGGGACTGTACTTGCTGCCAGGTCTGTATTTGGGTCTTGTTTAGAACATTCCGTTCCAGCTGTACTAGGAGGTTGTAAACTCAGTCAGTGCCAACTCAAGCAAGGAATTTCACAGTTCTGGCCCTCGGTTTCCTTATCTGTAAAGTGGGGACAGCACCTTGGTTAGATGTAGAAAGGCTCAGAGCAGGTGGCGGTGACCTATTCCTCTCCAGAGCAGCTGGCTTGCTTCCAGGAATGCAGCAGCCTCTGCTTTCCCATCCCATGCTCCCAAGGGGGTTTCCGGCTGCTACTTGGCCTCGGGAGTTTATCTGCCCACATATGGAATCGCCAACCACATGTCAGGCTGCTGTAGTCCATTCAAGGCCCAGCCTCTGTCTGCGCAGGCACCAGCGTCCCCTTTGCGGGTCCTCTAGCTCTCCGGATCTCCGGTTTCCAGGCATCCCGTTGTCTTCTTTCTCCAAGTCTTCACATCTGCTTCCTCTTGCCATACCATAGCCCTTGCCTGAGCTCACTCTGCACAATCGCCTTCCCATGTCGGCCTCAGTGATCAAAGTCTGTCTTTTCCTTTAAAAGTAGCAAATGCCTCTGACTGGAAATGAAGGACTAGACGTTTACAGTAAGAATGAGAGGCTGGGCAGTGGTGGTACACGCCTTTAATCCCAGCACTTGGGAGGCAGAGGCAGGTGGATTTATGTGAGTGTGAGGTCAGCCTGGTCTACAGAGTGAGTTCCAGGACAGCCAGGGCTACACAGAGAAACCCTGTCTCAAAAAACCAAAATAAAATAAAAGAATGTTTACTGTTCTGGCAGAGGACCTGTTTGGCTCCCAGCACCCATATCAGGGGGCTCAAAACTACCTGTGACTCTGGCTCTAGGAGATGCTCTGTTCTAAAGTCCTCAGGCACCTGCCCCTCATGTACACATACACACATATACACATAATTAAAAATAAAAATAGGGGGCTGGAGAGATGGCTTAGTGGTTAAGGGTACTTACTGGCTACTCTTCCAGAGGTCCCAGGTTCAAATCCCAGCACCCACTTGGCAGCTAACAGCTGTCTGTAACTCTAAGATCTGACACTTGCAAATAGACATACATTCAGGCAAAAACACCAATGCACATAAAATAAAGGTAAATAAATTAAAAGTTTAAAGTATTGAAATTACAGGGAAAAAAAAATCTTTTTTTGTTTGTTTTCAGACAGGCTTTCTCTGTGTAGCCCTGGCTGGCTTGGAGCTCACGATGTAGACCAGGCTGGCCTCAAATTCACACAGACCTTCCTCTGCCTCGTGAGTGCTGGAACTAAAGATTTGTGCCACCATGCCAAATCCAAAATAAAATCTCAAAGAAAAAAAAAAGTTGGAGTCAGGCTCCTTTCCTCGTCTTTCCAAGCTGCAGCGATGGTACGTAAGATTGTCCTGGCTGGTGCTCTCAAGGTCGTCCACAAGGCTGAAGGTCCTTCTGAGGCCGAGCTCCAAAGTCACCATCTGGCTTCTAACTGTGGTGATGAAGCATGACCACATTGGCAAATTGAAAATCGTTGGTGACCCCCGAGCTGGGAACACTGCTGTCAGTCATACAGGTATGTGAGGCAGTACAGAGGGGTGAGCCCCAGACCTGATGTACGGCTGTAGGTGTAGAGGAGAGAAAGAACAATCTGCCTCCATCTGTCCATGTGGTTTCATTGTACTGACAACTTCAGCTGCCATCATGGTCTATGGAGAAGCCAGATGAAACACACAGTGAGAAGAGTCCCAAATAGCATGCCTTGGGGCTGGGTGGGGCTGGGTGTGGTTGCCTGAGTCTGTAATACAGGCAGAAGATCAGGAGTCCAGCCTTGGCTACATGAGAGACCTCTCTCTCTCTCTCTCTCTCTCTCTCTTGTTTTTTTCAAGACAGGGTTTCTCTGTGTAGCCCTGGCTGTCCTGGAACTCACTCTGTAGACCAGGCTGGCCTCGAACTGAGAAATCCACCTGCCTCTGCCTCCCAAGTGCGGGGGCTAAAGGCGTGCGCCACCACTGCCCTGCTGATGAGATCTTGTCTCATAAATAGGTAATTATTCTTCTTCTTCTTCTTCTTCTTCTTCTTCTTCTTCTTCTTCTTCTTCTTCTTCTTCTTCTTCTTCTTCTTCTTCTTCTCCTCCTCCTCCTCCTCCTCCTCCTCCTCCTCCTCCTCCTCCTCCTCCTCCTCCTCCTCCTCCTTCTTCTTCTTCATCACAGCAACAG